>CM077506.1:14631713-15231713 GCA_039654745.1 Houttuynia cordata
ATGATGTTGAATCTTCTTATCATTGTCCCCTCTTCAGAGGGTTGCATCAGGAAGGGCATCCGACGTAAAAATTTGCCACTATATTTCTTTGTATGGATTTTGTACTACTTTGATTCCGATCAGAGTCAAACGCGGTATATAATCCATGCCGCCTACTCCAGGGATAAGGCGTATGATGATGATGATGATGAACTGCATTTTCAAGGAGGTAATTTTCTTGTCAGTAGATTGTCTAGTACCTAACAGTTCTGTTGTTACTGTTATCAAAATTACTGCTGCTACTGTATTAAGGATGAACTGTGTGTACCTTTTGCAAAGATGATAATAAAGGAGAAGAGTTTATGATCGAATCAAGCGAAACACTTTGTCCTTAAGACAGAATTCGCCCTCCCTACGGTGCTTAGGACTCTTGGGCGTCTGCCTCCCAGGATGGAAGAGGGAGGAAGAAGATAAAGTGAAGGAAAAAATCAGTACAGAAAAACCAGTTTTTCAAGACTTTATAGAAATTCCGTTAAAGGCCCGTTGAAAACACCCTTTCCCGTTGAACGGACGCGTCCGTCCGTTAACGGTTATAAGAAAATAAACCGGACCCATTTTGGTTGAACCAAAATAATTAGAAAACCAAACCAATTGAATTTGTCCCAAAATAATATTATCATGTTGGCCCAACCCAACCCAACCCAACCCAACCCAACCCGACCCAACCCGACCCGGCCGGCCGCGCGTGCGAACCGAACCGAGCCGAGCCGGCCGGACGGACGGTGGCGGCGGCGCGCGCGCGCGTGTGGGTTAGCCCACCTAGGTGCATGGGTCCAACATCTCTCTCCCCCACAAAAGTGGGGTGGCCCTTGGGCCTAACTTATAAGGCCAATCTTGAGCCTTATTACCGGAGAGGAGCACCCAGAGAGGAACGATGACCACCCATCTTCCCGAAAGCAACTACGAGTCGCGCAGCCTCTGTCGCGCACCATCGACGACGAGGTGACCAGAGATACCTCCTCGCCAGCCCGCCTCCCGTCTCTCCTCTTCTGGGACCATCCCGGCTCCGGCAAAATCTCCACTGCACAAGCACTGTGAAAACAAAAGGAAGGGCCTTTGAGTCCTGGCAGAGCAATCGGGTGGTTGCCCGGGGTGGAGAAAATGAATGCCGTCGAGGGAGTCTTCCGCATCGCCAGAGCCCCGACCCAGTCCCGGCCATATCAGACCCAGGCGGCTCGTCGAACCACACGTCGTCCCCTGCTCCCACCAGAGCTCATTGTTTCGTCGGCGCACCGGCCACGACTTCGCCGACCCACCGATGCCGAAGTGCACATGCGAGATGGTGGTCGTCTCGTTGCCGCCATTGGTGAAATCAGAGGAAGCATATCAGAAATGAATAATTTTGTGGTTTTTGGCTTTGAAACAGAGCAAAGGATCCTCTGTTTTCAGAAAGAGGATGACAGGGCCATGGGGACCCTGTCAAGGCCACCACCGCCGACGGGATCAAAGCCTTCGGAGTCGCAACCCAATCGCTACGCCGATCGCCTCCATGATCTGCGCCTCCACGAAGTGGTCGAGTCGCCGGTGCTGAACGGGGTTCTCGACGACCGGAGCGGATCCACTGCAAGCTGTCCTCCTCCGCCGCCAACACCGCCTCTGGTGCTCTCCTCGTCATCGTCCTCATCGTCACCGGTCGAAGGAGCGGCGAGGGGGGTGATGCTCGTCGGAGAGGGGGACGCACCCCTCTGTGCGCTGTAACAGAAACTCCAGAACAAAGGTTCTGTTTCGGGAAGAAGAAGTGCCGGTTCGGGTCAGGCTATTTAGAAATGAATATGGGTCCAGTTCAGGATTTTGGGGATGGTTCAATCAATTTCTAGTTTGGTGAAAGAGACCCGGTTCACTTGGAGAAGATGACCGATCCGGTTTAATAGTTTTGACATCTGGTTCAAGTTATAAGATTTGGGTTCAATTTATTCCAAAAGGCCCGGTTCAGTGTATCAAGCTACAGTTCAGGTAAGCGGAACTCCGACGTTTTGTTTCCTATTTTTGGGTACTTTACTTACTTGGTCTGAGTTTAAATTATACAAAGGCTTGATTTAATACACTTGAATGAAAACCAATATGGTTAAACTGATTTGAGTATTTCAAATGCTCTCGTCAAATTAAGTAGGCGGGTGACTTTTGGAACAAACATGACATGCAATATTTAAAGTTGTTCCTTGGTGTGATATTGATATGCATGGAATGTGATATATGTATGCAATCTAACTTCATCAGATAGCTTATTCATGAAATTGAAACAAATTATCATTGCTTGCCATGTAATATGTAGCAATGTTTTTAATTGCGTGTTAATCCCACTAGGATGGTAGAAATATTGTGTTCTATTCATAGATGATTGTTCTTATTGATATGTATACTTGCTGAGAAGTAAAGATGAGGCAATACACATGTTTATAATATATAAAACAGAGGTTGAGAATGAACTTGGCAAGAAAATAAAAGTTCTAAGAAGTGATAGAGGTGGGGAATATGAATCACCTTTTGGTGAATTATGTTCACAACATGGTATTATACACCAAACCACGGCACCTTATTCACCTCAGCAAAATGGAGTTGCTGAACAGAAAAATAGAACTTTAAAAGAAATGATGAATGCCATGTTAATTAGTTCTGGGTTACTTCAGAACATGTGGAAAACACAAAAGGAAAGTTCTCTTAAAAGAACTTTGGATGTTGCAAAAGACATTAGTGATGACCAAGAGGGAGAAGATGATGAACCTAGACGTAGTAAACGTGCTAGAACATCAAAATCCTTTGGTCCAGATTTTCTAACTTATTTGTTAGGAAATGAGCCTCAAAGCTTTAAGGAAGCAATGTTTTCTCCTGAAGCACAATATTGGAAGGAGGCTGTAAATAGTGAAATTGAATCCATTATGCAAAATCACACTTGGGAGTTGGTAGATCTTCCTCTAGGGAGTAAACCTCTCGGATACAAGTGGATCTTCAAGAGGAAGATGAAGGCTGATGGATCAATTGACAAATATAAAGCAAGACTTGTTATCAAAGGATACAAGCAAAAGGAAGGTCAAGATTATTTTGATACATATTCACCAGTCACGAGAATAACTTCCATTAGGATGTAAAAACAGCATTCTTGAATGGTGACTTGAATGAGGAAATATATATGGAACTAGCTGAAGGGGCACGTGTTGTTGTGTATATTTGGCACGTGTTTCATTGCCATGATGAACCTTATGCTAAGTTCATGTGGAGCAATGACAGGGAAAAAAAAAATTTGACAAAATGATGATGTCAAATGGATTTAAAATCAATGAATGTGACAAATATGTTTATGTCAAAGAAAGACCATTGTTTGTATATTCATTGGTTATGCCAATAATAACAACCCAGGGTTATACCACGGAAGGGTCTAGTCAGGGTTCTTAGATATCTAAGATATACCTTGGACTATGGACTGCACTATACGAGATATCCAGCAGTACTAGAGGGGTACTGTGATGCAAATTGGATATCTGATACAAGAGACTCCAAATCCACAAGTGGATATGTTTTTATTATTGGAGGTGCAGCAGTGTCTTGGAAATCTTCTAAACAAACGTGCATTGCGAGATCCACAATGGAATCAGAATTCATTGCACTTGATAAAGCAGGCAAAGAAGCTGAGTGGCTTCGTCATTTTTTAGAAGATATTCCAATGTGGGGGAAACCTGTGCCACCTATATGTATCTATTGTGATAGTCAATCTGCTATAGGAAGAGCACAAAGTAACTTGTATAATGGTAAGTCTCGGCATATACGTCGGAGGCATAATACCATAAAACAATTGCTCTCTAGTGGAATAATTTCCATTGAGTATGTTCGGTCAAAAGAAAATATTGCGGATCCTCTAACAAAGGGTTTGACCAAAGAACAAGTGAGCAATTCATCGAGGGGAATGGGCTTGAAGCCTATATATTAAGAATCACCATAATGGCAACCCAACCTAG
Organism: Houttuynia cordata; assembly: GCA_039654745.1. NCBI lineage: Eukaryota > Viridiplantae > Streptophyta > Magnoliopsida > Piperales > Saururaceae > Houttuynia > Houttuynia cordata. The sequence continues at coordinate 14,635,703 of CM077506.1, forward strand.
TTGACTGGAGATCCCAAGATCTAGGTTCAAAAGGGACAACCGAATTGTGGGGGATTCAAGGGGAATCACTATGGAGATAAAATCTCGTTCCCATTCCTATGATGAGATAGTGATGCCTGCTGAATGAATCAGGATAAGCTTTGCTTTTAATGGTTCTCATAGCTTGACTTAGTTCGAGTGGGGTATTGCAGGATACTCCTAATGAGAATCACCTATATCAGTGTGAAGGGGCCACTTCTATGAGGATTTTAAGGCTAAATCTTCTAGAGCACTCATGAAAACCAGGTTTGTTCGGGGCCAAAATGAACAAAGTCATGAGAACCACAGTGTGTCTGAGAAGTGATTGTGTGACTTCTATTGTCTTGGTTTACACAAACGGCTGAACAGTTCAAGACATCACGTTCACTGATTAGCCAGTAAACCCGATAGTCTTCACAAGGGAAGGTTCAAAGCCAAAAGCTACCTCTCCCCCATGCATGATCTTCTCAATATTTGCTTTCACAAGTTTTCTGCATAGTTTTTGCATAATTATCCAGCCAATTCTCATTCATGTGGGGGATTGTTAGTAATGGGTGTTAGTGGTAACCCATAATTGGGTATTAAAGAGAGTAAACTAACCCATGTTTAAAACCCACTTACTATGAGATGAATGAGTGAATTGGGTGAAGGATGAATAGTCCCACATCCACACCAAGGATGGGTTGTGGATGGTATAAAACCTGTGCCACCTATATGTATCTATTGTGATAGTCTTAATGTATAGGCTTCAAGCCCATTCCCCTCGATGAATTGCTCACTTGTTCTTTGGTCAAACCCTTTGTTAGAGGATCCGCAATATTTTCTTTTGACCGAACATACTCAATGGAAATTATTCCACTAGAGAGCAATTGTTTTATGGTATTATGCCTCCGACGTATATGCCGAGACTTACCATTATACAAGTTACTTTGTGCTCTTCCTATAGCAGATTGACTATCACAATAGATACATATAGGTGGCACAGGTTTTTATAAGGCCAACCTTGGACCTTATATACCATCCACAACCCATCCTTGGTGTGGATGTGGGACTATTCATCCTTCACCCAATTCACTCATTCATCTCATAGTAAGTGGGTTTTAAACATGGGTTAGTTTACTCTCTTTAATACCCAATTATGGGTTACCACTAACACCCATTACTAACAGTTACTGCGAACGTCAGGTGCTGCTAGCTACTTAAAATTTGCGAGTCGTGAAATGAGCAATGCTGAAGCACTCTTGAAGGTAAGTGGCTAAGGAAGGCATTGGATGCTTTAAGGGCAGTTATGACAATGATGTGGAATTTCATTAAAAATTAACTTCTTATGTGCAAGTTATTTTGTCACCCGTTGAGTCTGTAGGAGATCCGTATCAAGCTCTTCTTCTTGAGGGAACACGATCAGAATTTCAGCGGATCCTTGAGCTCAAAGTTTTTCCTTTATCTCTGAGCTGGCCTTGGCCTAGAGTTATATATGAAAAGAATTAATAGTTAATTTATAACCAGAATATCCTATGGTGTCACATAGTAGAGAAGATAGTTGATTGGTAGCTTTGTAAATTATAAACCAGCTCATTTGTGAAAAATGATCGATTTTTTTTTATAAATGAATACATACATTGAGCTAATTTTGTTTGGCACATATCCAATTTTTTTTTAACTTTTTTTTTGTGTCCGATTCATCTGATTGACTGAATCTAAAGCGGGTCGTCCTACTTAGATTTTGGGACAGTGGTTAAAACACTTTAGTTTTTGGAACAGTGGTTAAAACATTCTGTATAAAACCTCCTGGATTACAATTTTGGCTATCATTCTGGAGTACAGGTGATAGGTAAAGATATAACTGATGAATGCTATCTCATCTTCATTATTGTTAACCTTTCGACACTACTTTTTTTCTAACTCCCTCATCTTGTGAATCTCTTTGTCAAGGATCGTATCTAGTTATGAGAGCTATATCATTTTTGTTGATATCTGTTGTGAGAACTATATCGATGAAATTATGAAGCTGCTTATATCAATGTCAACGTAGATCTGTTTTGACCCTAGTTCCCCGTTTAACCTATTTCCCCTGAGTGCTTCGACTGCAGGGATTGAAGAAAGCAGATCAGAAGACTGTATTTGATGACTTCAACAGGCATAGGTCCTTCAGGAGATCCACAAGTCGTCGTGCCTGCGGCACCACAAGTTTCGTCAGTGGCTGCTCTTACCAGCCTCTACTCCCAGCACCGTTGGAACTGTCATTTCTCGAGAGGATGTCCTTGCTCGTGCTGCTGCTCTCGGTCGTGGTGCTGCCACCACAAGGTTTAAGAGATTCCTTGCTCTCACTGAAGCTGCAAAAGATAGAAAAGATGGACCCTTCCGGAAATTATTCAATCCATGAGAAAGATTTTTTTTTTTTGAAAAAGGGATACAAAACTTTTCGTATGTCCACTATGCATTAACAAAAATGCACTAACAATATGGTTGATTTGATTTGAGGATAATAACCTGAAGAACTTGAATGACAGGGAGATCAATGAGTGATGGATTGTTGGGCTGGATGCCGGCAATGGAATCGGTGAGGCCTAAACGCTGCAAGGATTGGTACACGGTCGTTGAGCCCATGGGGTCATTAGTCACCATGAAGACTGACCTATGTGAGCCTCACACAATTAAAACCCCATGGACACAATCTGCTCGGAGATTCCGTGTAGAGGCTGCTTGATGAGGCCCTCGGCGATCATGGGCTCCAAGTGAAAGGCCCAGCTCACGCAAGCGAGCTTCACCCGTCTGCCTCTAGCATTGACAATCTACCGCGCTCTCGTCGAGAGGGAGAGAGCTGGATGGGGTCATTGGAGGAGAGATGTGGAAATGAGGAGGAGAGGAAGGAGGTAACGTAGAATGTTCATGAGGATGTTGTAAGAGTACGAAGGGGCACAAAATGTGGGGTTGATCATCTCTATTTATAAAACACTTCCACTGTCCTACATTAATAGTCCTTTTTTTCAAAATGAAACTAAAATTTATTCATTTGAAAAAACTAATTTGGACTATAATTGTGGGACGGGGTATATATAAGCAAAGAGTAATCAATAAAACTGTTGCACATACGGAACCTGTTTGTTCTAGTCCCTTTGCAAGGGTTGGACTTCACTTTGGTGGCAACAGAGACATTTGTAAGACTGGCATGGACGACATGGTTAATAGATTAGTAAGTTTGAGTAGCTTGCCTCAATGTTAATCGTCATTCTTCTTTTTAAGGATAAGCTTATGTAAGTTTAGATTATGTTCATCTTAAAGGAAAACTAAATAATTGACATTCCATTCTTGCTAAAGCCTTCACGTTGGAAATACTATCAACCTAATCCTAACCAAAAGGTTTATGCATTTAATAAGAAGCCTACAATTTTTTTTTATAATGAGGGGTGTCAACTCTTTAGGACCGGACTAGAAGGTGCGGGCAACTGACCTCTTAGAGCATCGTATCCCACTGACAATCCCATCGGGTGTACACATCATATGCGTCTAAGTAAATTGAGATATAATCCTAGCTAGGTGGCCAAAGGACAAGAAGCCTGTAGTTATCTAGTTGTATAATTAGAAAACTTAATCCTTCAAGCAAAGTGCTTCCTCTTCTGTCTAGCAATGCTTATGCTTGAGACAAGCGTTAAGAGGCAAGCTTTATGTCTCTGCTTCAAGATTTGTCTATCTGAAGTTAGGATCTTTACGTTGCAAATGGCTACTGCCGTTTCCATTTCTTTGAAACAATGTCTTGGATTTTAAGTTTTCATTTTGTTGTGTGCTAATACACCTATTCCTTGTACTTCAAACAGTAAAATTTTAATGAAGCATTAGAATTATGAAATGCTGCGTATGGTCGAGCCTACGCTCGTTCCATACACTTGCCACATTGAAGATGCAGGTCACACTGTGGGCATGGGGCTCGTACATAAGGCATGAGAGCATATAGTTAGCATTACTCTTTAAGAATACAAGCGGCTAAGCACCATGAATGAAAACCAGACCGGCCCAGTCGGTTTGACCAGAGCCGATTGCTTTTTTGGGTTGAGTCAGCCGGGTAGATTGACCTGGCTGGGTTAGTTTAACTCGGTCGGTCGAACTGGCCGACCGGTTCGGGCATGCCAGTTCGACCAGGGTTTTTACCCCCCCTCCCCCATTGCCGTCGCCGACACGTTGAGCCGAGGGAGCCTGCGCTCCCCTCCCCCTCGTTACCACAGTCTCGGGAGCTAGTCTCCCCCCCTCGGCGCTGCCCCGTTGAGCCAAGGGAGCTAGTTCCCCCCGTTGAGCCGTGGGGGCCAGTCCCCTGATCGTTTAGAATTAAACCCTTGCAAGTGCACAAGACAATTGTACTACAGTGAGTATTAAAGGGTTGACGAACCTCAGGAACAGATGAATAATCTTACCAAATTCAAGTGAAAGAAAGTTACAATTTTTAATTTAATCTAAGAAAGCAGTAAACTTTAACTAATTAAACGAATATGGAGAAGTGTCAAGGCTTTGAATTTACCACAAAATAAATCAGCTTATCGTCTCTCTCTCTCTTTTGAATAAATTCCTAATTGGCTAGCATATTCCTCTCGGACATATACTTGTCAATTCAAAATGTAGTGCTCTCCTTTCATACGTAACACATAACCAATTAAAACATGGAACTGTGATCTATCTCTCTCGAGTATAAATCAATGAAATCTTATTCCTTTATAACACCTTAGTCTACTTACGTTCCTCTCGGACATGCAAGTATTACTCGGATTGAAACTCACAAGAATTCACTCTAGCCTCTCTCGAGCACATAGAATAAACCTCAATAAATTAACAGTGATTGTATAATAAGATCCATATACCAATTAAGATAAAAGTTAAGATGAAAGAAAGAAAACGATACAACCAATTTACTCGGGTTTCATCTATGCCTTGGACGCGAATTTAGCCGGCCATTGGACGAGGAGAACGCTGCTGATTTGTCGGAGTCATTTTGCACTATTCATCAAAAAACACTGTTCACCAAAAAAAATACTATTCACGGGTACTGTTCACTGCACACTATTCATCGTCTTCCTCAATCGGGTGCGCACTGTAGCAATCGAAATCAACCCAAAATCAGTTGGCTTTTCTTCCTAAAGTCTCTCCTCCGGCCACCTTCTCCCCTCCGGCCAAAACCATGCGGGCTTTCCGGCGGAAATTATCTCCCTCAAAGCTCTGTTTTCCGGCCAGGAGTCGTCTCCTCTCAAAGCTCTCCTCCGGTCTGTTTTTATAGGCAATTAAGAGTACAAATTCGATTCTTCATCGATTCCTATTCAAGGAAGGAATCCAAATCAAAGCTTTCCAATTCCGGCACGGATCTACCCCTATTTTCCCGATCGGGCACTCCTTTGTTCCTCCGCTCGTCAAGCCACTCCGCCGCTGTCTTGCCGTCACTGTCATCAGTGCCGCTGTGATATCCATCGTCGCCTCACGGAGCTCAGCCCAGCCCCGCCGGGGTCACAGTCCTCGCCCTTCACCGGCGGGAATAGAGTGCTCGAGCTCTGTTTCTGAATGGCCCAAGCTTCGGCTCGGGTCATTCTATTTTTTTTTCTTTTTCTTGAACCGAACCGGGTCGGTTCAGTTCACATTTCTTTTCTTTTTTTCTTTATTAAATGAAAACCTGTTGTATTGATCTCATCCATCCGATCTCATCTTGACGGTTCTTCTCTTTAGTCATACCTCTTTCGCGTGCTATATTTCTAATGATCATAACTTTTTGCTCAGAACTCCGAATTGTGAAGGTCAGTGGCGTTAGAAAGCTGACCTCTTGACCTTTGAATGAAGCTTCAATCAGTTCCATCAGAGATATGCACACGAAGTTGTAAGGATTTAACCATTTGAGTCGCGTTTCACGCCATTTCTGCGTCTTGCTCTTATTTTCCTACAAAACCAAAAACTATATTAAAGTACCACTAATTCTAATCAAACACCAGCATAATCATAAGTTTAGGAGAAAATAAAATGTATAATTCATGTGTAGATCATCCCCCACCCCGACGCCGCCGCTAACCCCCCTTCCCCCTTGCCGCTTCGTCGACGAGGAGAGGCTACAGAGGCAAACCAGTTCCTCCTGGAACTCCTCCCACTCCCCTACCTTAGGCTGGTACAATCCCTCCACTTCAACCAGCGTCTCTGCCGCCACGGCCTCCTCGACTACATCATTTCCTACAACGAGCCAGCTCGTGAGCTTTTCCGGCTCGACTCGAGCTCGAGCCACCCTATAACTTGACTCGGCTCGACTAGAGTATCAACTTGAGCTCGACTTGACTTTTTTTGTGAAGAGGGCCTGCAACCTTCTATTATGCAAAGGACTGACCCATTTTGGCTTACCTTGGTTGGATGTAAAGACTATCCATTATTTCCTTTTTATAGAGTATGTTGAGCCTTAGATTCATACTCTTAGGCGATGTGGAATTTTCATATTAGTTCATGACCCCCTCCGCGGTGAGGGGCAGTGATCGTTTTAATATTAAACCCTTACAACTGCACAAGACGATTGTACTAAAGTGAGTACTTAAGGTTGTCGAACCACAGGGACGGAGGATTAACTATCAAATCCAAGTGAAAAATGTGTTTTTGTTTATACTATAATTACTCTAAGAAATGAAATTAAATAGAGAAAAGTAAATTAAGATAAATGGCTAGGGCATTGGAATCTACTGCTAGACCGCTACTCGTATCCTACCGTTGCTTAAGACCTATCTTACGTAGACATCAATGTTCCTAACTAGACTCTTAGAACCATTGAAGAATATAACAATGGAATCTAAATAGTATGGGGTATCTATTGAGTATAATTCATCTACACTAAACTATTTGTAGGCATGGACTATCCCACGAGAATACCCCATCCAAATTCTTCCACTACTTCCATTAGAACTATTGCATGAAATTCCCTAATGAGACTAACCACGAGTGCACAATGGGAACGCGTATCAACTCCAGATCAAAACAATTAATCCGGATTCACAACAGGCACTGGAGTTGAATAATTGATAATTAAACTTAAAAGAAGATTATTTAATCAATCATGCAATCGTCTACATAAAATAAAGAAGAAAAACTAGGGTTAGAGATACAAATATTAGGATCTAGGGCTTCTCCAAGCACTATGCCGAGGTCTAGTCGCTCATGGTAGGAGGTACGGAGAATAAATCTTGAGTCGTCATCTTCATCTTCTTCTCTTTTCTCAAGATCCTCCTCAGTTCCTCTTTTTCATTTCGTACGAGCTCTCCCAAAACCTCTCTCCCTTTGCTATGAACCCTCCTTAGGGCCAATATGTTAGGGCAAAATTTGGGAGTGTGATTTTATCTTTTAATGTATGTTAATTTAATGTACAAAAATATATAGGGCATGTGAGAAAAAAATGGGGTATATGTGTGAATTAGGATATATGTACAAATTGGGCTATGTAAAGAGATTGAGAGGAGACAATCTCAAGATGAAGCCAACACAAAGTAGAGTTTGAAGATGAAGCCACCAAGGTGAGGAAGGCACCTCAAGGTAAGCTCAAGGCATCTCAAGGAAAATGAAGATTGTAAAAGTCGAAGACAATGTAGGAGCACACCACAAAGCCCATGAAGACTCTCTTAGGCTCATATAAAACACTTAGGACTAGAGCCCACATCACATATCTATGGGATCACATAAGTTGGGCTCAAGTCACTCTAAAAGGAGCCCACAAGTCAAATAGGAATTAATCCCTAGCTCTATCCCCTAGAAGCCCATAAAGCCTACAATTGGCCCAACCATCCAAACCCACCTTCCTTTGGGCTAAGATACATTGGTAATTACCCACATCCTTGGGTAAGTGCACAATCCTAGGAATGATATTTTTGGTGAATAATCAAAATCTTTAGGATTGAGATTGGATAAATCCTAGAATGACAAAATCCTAGGATTGAGGTAGAAAAAATTCTAGAATTGCCAAAATCCTAAGAGTGGAAATTGGGAAATACCACAATCTTAGGAATGACATTTGCTAAAATCCAAAACATCTAGGATTGAGCAAGGGCTCATGGGTAAAAGTCAATACTTCTAGGAAAATGACATTCTTGACCTTAGTTTTTAAATAAAATTATTCAACCCAAGGTTAAGATCCTTAAGAAGAGAAAGTCCTTGTTGGTAATATCCAACTCCCTTAAGGACCAAGGGCTTTTAGTAAAATCTAAATCTCTTAGGAGATGACAATCTAGGAAAGGGCATTATAGGAAAATTCTAATGCCATAGGATAGCCCAATCCTAGAGCTTTGTTGCCTATAAATAAGGATATCTCCTCTCCCTTCAAAGCATGGATTCCACTTAGTCCCTCAAACCCTGCTTCAAGGAACGAGGGAGCATATATCTCTATAGTCTAGAGTATATGTTGGTAAATCTATCGCTAGAATCCACTTAATCCTTTGGCCTTAAGTTTGCTTCTTTTCTTTCTAAAGCTTAAGCACCCATTGGAGCGTATAACTCTATACTCTTAGAGCATACACATGATGCCTTCAAGGATAGATACTTAGTCTCTTGCGAAGTCAAGTAACAAGAGAGCATATTCTCTATCCTTAGAGACAATACTACTAATCTCTTAACTGTCATTATACATCAAGAGAGGCACAAAATCCTCCTTGAGGAAACTGTGTTAGTGATTCCATCTTTTGGCATAGGTTTAGACTACTAGGACCCATCCTATAGAAAACCTATCTCTAATCCATATAGTCTCACTAACTTTGGAGCACCATTCAAATATCCAAGGGTGGACATAGAGCGGCTATTAGCTTGACACTGCGTTCAAGCTTCGGGTAGGATTTCCTACATCCTCCCGACAAGAGTACGTACTCTAACTTATCCTCTTAATTAGAGTAATACTTTTATCCTCTCTCTTTGCTTGGTTGAGTGTAGTAAACCATAGGGTTTAGACATGCATGTGAGAGAGACGAGTTCTTATAACCCGTAGTGAGTGGGAGTACACTCACTGTGAGTGGTTTGGGGTTAGCCTTTGTGTAAAACCCTTGGTTTAGGAGAAACCATAAAATCCGGTGGTTTGGGGTTAGCCTCCGCGTAAAACTATTAGTTGGGACATACCATTAAGTCCTTGATTTGGGGTTAGCCTCTTCGTAAAATGCTTGGTCGGGACATACCATTAAATCCTTGGTTTGGGGTTAGCCTCTGCGTAAAACCCTTCGTTGGGACATACCATTAAGTCCTTGGTTTGGGGTGAGCCTCTGAGTAAAACCCTTGGTTTGAGATTAACTATGAAAATCTCTGGTTAGAGGTGAGCCAAGAAAACCTTTATAAGAAGTTGTGGGTGAACTAAAAACCCTCATTTAGTGGAAAGTTGGAGGTCCTTAGATTAGGTGCTCTGAGAGCGGACATACTCGTTGAAGAGATTTGCTTGGCGGTGAAAAACTATAAATTCAGCGTGTTTGATTGTGTTTTTGTTTGCCTTGTTTACACACCTACACACACACACACACTAAGTTTCTGTCTCACACTCTTTGTTTATATAGTCAGTGCCATTGTTGTCCATCGGGGTGGCTTTATGATAGACTTGCATAAAAATTTTAAGTAGTTGTTCTATTCACCCCCCTCTAGGACCTAAGAGCACTTTCATAATATACTAGGGTGAGAAAAGCCGCCAATACCCCCCTTCAAACCCTACTTAAAAAGGGCATTTTGTTAACATTTCCGCCTATGGCGATCGATCGCCATGGGCGGAAATGTTAACAAAATGCCCTTTTTAAGTAGGGTTTGAAGGGGGGTTGGGGATTGATCGCGTTTGATCTGGTCTCTGCTCTAAACGGCCTACAATCGTTCATTTCTTTATGATGCGATCGATCACGATAGGTGCGATTGATCGTATGGATGGGTGATCGATCGCGTAATCGTCTTGCGGCCCTTTTGAATTTGGCGATCGATCGCGTATTACACTACGCAATAATTTTCCAATGATGATAACTTTTTTGCTCAGAACTCCGAATCACGAATGGTTGGTGGATTTGGAAAGCTGACTTCTTGAACTTTAATAGGAAACTTGGATCAGTCCAATAAGAGATCTCTGGACAGAGTAATGAATATCTATCATTGAAGTTATCTTTCGCTATATGCACAACTTGAGTTTATTTTTCTCTTTGTATACCAAAATGAGTGTAAACCTTATTCTCCTACAAAAGACCAAAAATAATATTAGAGAACACTAAATACAAGTGAACACTAGCATAAACACAAATTTTGAAGCTAATGAAGTGCATAGTTTGAGTACATATCAGGCGGCGGCAGTGGAGGTGGGAGGCGGTGGTGGGGATCAAATATGAATATCCCACATCGCCAGATGTAATAAATATCTTTTTTATGCACAATGAATATAAAAAATGTTGTAGTGCAGTTGGTTGGTGTGTTGATATATTAAATTTATGTTTGAGTTCGAATCTCGGCAAAATCCATAAATAAAATTTTGCAACAAAAATTGCTCGAGCGAGGGTCGAGCTCGAGCTTGAACTGAGGTTAGGCATAAGATAGTCGAGCTCGAACTCGAGCTCAAGCTGAGTTTAAGAATTAGAGGTCGAGCCGAGCTCGAATTACTAAATCTTAGGCTCGACTCGAGCCGAGCTCAAGCTCGATCCAAATTTCAAAAAGTCGAGCTCGAGTCGAAGTTTTGACTCGATTCGGCTTGTGAGCAGCCTTGTCGATGACCGATCTGGGTTTTAAAACCTTGCCCTAATTTAGTGCATGTTTCTTTGGGAGTTGCTTCACCAAGCGACTTCTCTAATAAAGCTTCACGAGCGGATTACAACTCCACTAGAAGATAAAAGGAAGGGCACGCTTCTTGAAGCATGAAGCATAGGTCCTGAGTTTGAAGCTCTGCTCTGTTAGCCACCCAGCACGTATGATGGGTGCACCCGAGGGGATCGGGCCGGGTTATGGTGCTCTAGGAGGTTGGTTGGCCCACTGCTTCTAGTCGGGTCCTAAGGACTTGGACACCCCTTGTTATATACAAAAAGAAAATTATTTTAAATTTGAACTACTTCCATGATTTAATGTTTATTCATAAGTTTTTATTTTTGAAATTAAGAAAAGGAGAACACAAAAATTACAAGCCCTTATATTTCAGCTTCAAATTTGTTGCAGAAAGTGCTAGTGCTGCTGCAACTGAAAATTTCTCACGACGAACAAGATTTGGAGAGACAAGATAACAGTGGATATTATTGTATAGAATGTGGGGATGATAGCACGCACTGCATCTGTACATTCCACGCTAGCTTTTAATTGGCTCTGCATGACATACATGATACAACACTATTTACTAAATTATAATGTTGTGATTAAACCCTGGAGTTTGATGTACACTTCTCATTAATTGGCCTTGTTCTGTCTAATTACAACCACATATGGGAAATAAACAATTCTAATGCAGGCAGATCAATCTATTAATCAGGTAGTCTGCTAATTAGTAGTAACTAGTGGTTGGTTCTTTTTGTTTCATATTTTTGAAGTCAGGTTAGTAGTTTCAAATCCAAAAAGAAACAAAAAATAGAAAATGAATTCATGGGAGGAACAAGTTGGAAAAATCAGCATTTACAGATCACAAGCACTCAAGAAGGAAGATCTGACTTAATGATACATCATACATGGATAATATTGTTTTAATCAAATACATGGATGATTTGATTGATCACCCATTACAAAAAAGAAAGATACCATGGCCTATCTTGAGGAAGATCTCATACCCATATACATATTTGGTCATCATTTTCTTCTTCTTCTAGACTTGAGTATATATAACTATACTGAACTAGCAGAAATTAAGTTTTCAGACTAGACAAATTCTGAAGAGAATACTTGTATGGCAGGCCATAAGCATGCTGAGCCATGAAAGCCTTGTCAGATGCCAACACCACAGGAGTAGGGCTCACCTGCACGAACATGTAGTTGCCAGCAAACAGGTCACCAAAGTGAGCTTTCCCTTCCTTGAGCCTCTTCCACACCTTTATCCAAGAGCCCCTAAAGGAAGAGAAAACCCTGGCTCTCCTCCTCAAGAACCTTCTTAGCCCTGGTATCCTTACCTTTGTTCTTCTCCTACTTGACAGCCTTCTGAACTTCCACCAATTTCTAGATGACCTGCTCAGCACCACTTCTCTTTGTTCTTCTTCATGAGTGCCTTCCTTGTCTTCTTCTCCTTCAGCCTTGTTGAGCCTTTGGTAACCATACTTGCTGGTGCTCATTTCAATAATGGACATGGTTTCAGAGGAACAGAAAGAAACCAAGTTTAAAGATCTGATGTTTGAGGATTGAAGGTATGTTGATCCCCCAATCTGATATTCTTTGTCTCTTCTTTTCTTCTTCTTCTCCACTCTTTCTTGTTTGGTTGATCAGCTGCGATCACAAAATAAGTAACCCAATGGTTGTTGGTTGTATTAAATGCAGTGGGAGCTGGAATCTTTTGGTATGTGAGTTGGTTGTTTGTTGCTACCTGTAATTTACTCTATAGCATAAGTAGCAAGCAGTCAATTTTCACATTCTTGTTTTCAGTGTCAATTCTAGAAGGATCACTAAGCCTATTTAGCAGGACCAGACACTCTATGTATGTAATAACTCAAATACAGGTAACTCAAATACACTTGTAATTTTGTGAATGATCACCACATGGGTAGCTTGTCATGCCGTATGATGCATGTTCTGACTGATGGTCTGCCTGCACTTTAATTCAATTAAAAGAGTTACAATGGCATGGTGCACGTGCGCGGTGTGCTCGTCGCATCTAGGCCACACGATTCCGATAACACGGACCCCATAGAATAGGGGCAGGCGGGGTTCTCATATATTTTAAATGTGAGCTACGGTGCATGTTAACTTTTACACAATTAAAAAGCTTATACTGTTAATGAAATGTTTTGCAATAATCCAATTGACTGCCATTGATGACAACAACAACCTCTACCATACTTTCTGACCTGAAGTAAATTACATCAGGAAGGACTGCTGATAAGTTTACATGTACAACACTCTTACCAACATCATCTGCTAGCTATTCAATTCCCTCTTAGACTGTCTACGCCTTGAAGTAGGCTTAGCCAAGGGTGATGCCCTAACCTCATTTTTGGTTTTGAATATGTCGCAGTCTTACTTCACTTCTAATGGGCACATTCTAGACTTCATTTTGGTTTTTTAATGCAGACAACTAGTATGGGCGGAGGGAGTACTTTGAATCTATTTTAGTTACAGAGTTAGTAATGGTGTATTGTACTATTGTCTTGCCCACCAAGATCAATTCCTCTTGGAGGCCAAACTTTGGAATGAAGAAGGGAAGAGATTCCTTCTTGTGTTTGGCCTCTGAATTGATCGACTATGTCATTATGTAATTTTGTTCTATCAATTATATTTTCTTCTTAAAAATATGAACTCTATATAAAACTAGGATAGTGATATCCACACACCAAATCTGTACTCCAAATCCGTACACTGGGTTTTGATTGGGGGTTGTGGAGTACATATTACACTCTATAAATCTCGATTTTCTCTATCATAAAGAAGAATAGGTAGCTACCCGATTTCTATTTTTGAATTATAAGATATTGCCATAACAATAGAAAATTGAAATATAAGATAAGATAAAGTAGAATTATGACAACGTTCTACCTAAATACTACTAATATTTTTTGTTTTCTCTACCTTAGTCCTATGATCCGTACTCTGCATCTACCCAATCACAAAGTCTCCCTTAGAAATAACATGTAATTAAACTAAGTACACCACTATTTTATTGCCCTTGATATGCCCAGAGCTGTCAAGTCCATCAGAGCAAAGCTCTGGCTGTATATGGGCCTCTTATGGAACATTTATTGTTTGGATTAAATGGCATATGTGTGGCTGCTATTGACCGTCACATGCAAGCAGCACCGACACATTTTTTTTTTCTATGCAAAACACACATATATCATATTGGATCAGTATCAGTAGTTCAGTAAGGCGTTTATCCACTCGGATAAGTCACTTAGTACATTGGTATCAAACAGCGGCGGACGCAGAATCCTCATGGTCATATGATACAAATCTTAAAATAAAATTCTTTCCATGGAATAACTATGCGAGTTCTCCTAAATCATAATTAGCTTTACCCTATACTTTAGCACTCAATTAAATCATAATTAACCTTTGAATTCTCCTTCTAAATCTCCTATAATTTTTTAATTCTAGAATTAATTTTGCAACTCAAACATATGTTACCTTTAAGTTGAACTTTCATACCTAAAACCAATGAGAAACAAATTCTTTCCTCCAATAAAATGTATGCCCTAATTAGACATGTGGGCATGTATCAATTAATTGGCACTCCAATTCCTTAAAAAGAACTAGTTCTTGTTCATCTACCCATTCAATAGATTATAAACAGTTAGAAATCAATAATTGATGGAAAGGGGGTGGAAGAGGAAGCAAGAATGAAGCTTCAGAAGGGTGGTGTTGGTGTTGGCTGTTGGGGTATTTGGTTTGGCCTTAGGGGGAGAAGCTAATTGCAGGAAGGAGATTTGGCCCTGATCAGTATTTTGGGGCCATGATTGGGTTGGTTCAGGAGTTGTGGTAGTTTAGGTATAGGTAAACCAAACCAAATGGAATACCTTCTTTAGTTTAGACTTGGGCAATTGGGTTGGTTTACAGATTAAGATATGAGCCGATGTTTATGTGATTATGGCATGTGATTAGAGTTAGATTAGTAATAGGGGGTCGGGTCATTTTGAGATGGGGTCAATGATCGTTTAAAATTAAACCATTTGCAAGTGCACAAGGCAATTATGTACTACAGTGAGTATTAAAGAGTTGTTGAACTTCAAGGACGGTTAAATAATTTACCAAATTCAAGAGAAAAGTGCAATTTTTAATTTAATCTAAGAAAGAAATAAACTTTAACTAAACTAGCTGAGATTAATCAATATATGAAAAAGACCAAGGCTTCGAATCTACCACAATAAACTAGTATATCGTCTCTCTCTCTTTTGAATAAAGATTTCTAATTGGCTAGCATATTCCTCTCGGACATACACTTGTCAATTTAAATTATAGTGCTCTCCTCTCGGACGTAACACATAAATCAATTAAGCACATGGAACTGTGATCTATATCTCTCGAGTATAAACCAATGAAACTTTATTGATATATAACACCTCAGTCTACTCACGTTCCTCTCAGATACGTAAGTATTCTTCGGATTGAAATTCACAAGAATTCACTCTTGCCTCTTTCGAGTACAAAGAACAAACCTTTAATGAATTAACAGTGATTATACAATAAAATCCATACACCAACTAGAGTAAAAATATAAGATGAGATAAAAGAAACTACACAACTAGATTATTGGGCTTCATCTACAGCTTGGAAAAGTGTTTAGCCTCGCATTGGAAGAGAATCCATCATCATGTTCTTCATCTTCTTCTTCTCCTCCTCTCATTTGCTCTAGCCTCCAAGGACTCCAAAACTCTATTCTCCAATGCTATCTAATGCTCAATACGTTCTCCCTTAAGACATATATATAAGGGTGAAGAAAAGCCCTCAAATCCCCTTCCAAATCCGAGTCAAAATATGCCTTATTTGAGTTTTGCGCATAAGGCGATCGATCACCAATACGGGCCGATCAATCGCTTCCCGATCGATCCCCTAGTTTATTCGTTAATTCACTGCTTCGCGCCGATCGATCGTTTTGAATCTGCGTCTGTCGATCAATCGCTTTGATGAGCCAATCGATCACTGCTACTGTATCATGCATATCAAACTCTAGTAACTACGATCGATCGCGTTTATGTCTGATCGATCAGTTCTTCTATGGCTGTGTGTTGTGGCTCTGCTGATCGATCGTGTTACTGTTGATTTTGCATCACAATCTTTCAATGGTCATAACTTTTCTTTCCGAACTCTGAATTGCATTCGGTTGGTGGCGTTAGAAAGCTGACTTTTAGAAATTTAACATGAAACTTGAATTATTTTAATTAAAGATATACATCCGAAGTTATAAAGATTCAACCATTAGAGTCACATTTCACCGTATTTCTGCATCTTGCTCTCATTCTCCTACAAAACTAAAAACTATATTAAAGTATCACTTAATCTCATAAAAAAACTATCATAAATATAAGGTTATGAGCTAATAAAGTGTATAATTCATGTGTAGATCAGTCAGGTAATAGAATTAAACTAATTTCTAACCCAACCCTGTACTAATGTATATGTGGGATTTAGTGAAATGGATGAAACCCACCGCCATGCCTTACACGTAGGTCTGCCCGCAAGCACCAGTTTTTCCTAGTCTGTTTTTTTTTTGGCAAGAAGAGCAAACACTAGATGGACCCAAGCTACAGGAAAGGAAGCAAGGGCAGGTGACTCACATTTGGTCTAAATTTGACAATAGATTACAATTCCACATGGACTTGCGTTGTGTAGACTGAAACATTGGCTTCACAAGTTCAGGAAGGCAGCTCGTTTAGTGTCTATCTCAACATGCATGTGAAAGTGAAGGCATAGGTTCACTCCATCAAATTTGCCTTTTTTTCAACAAGTTGATTTGTCGCAAAAGCTAGATTTTCGTCGAAAAGACTGCGAACGTTCGCAGGCAGAGTATGGAGCCCATCGATGAACATGGGGTGATGACATGGCGTAAAACTTACACTACAAACAGAAGGGAAAGGAAAATAGGACGTAAGGAAGGTGGTGGTGGAGGAGGAGGCAGTTGTGGCAGAGAAGGATGAAGCGGCAGGGACGGAGGAGGTGGTGATTCAACTTGATGCTTATTGCTTATGAAAGGAGGAAAACCGTGGAATCCTTCAGTATAATGTTACAAAGACTCAGATTTAGTGTTCATGTTACTCTTTCGTATCTCAATACTGGAATAATTCTACAATTCCTTTTCTTTTTGTTAACAAGAGGTGTCTTGAGTCCTTACAACCTGACTAAAAGGAAACTTCTTAGAGCACATTATCCTGCTACTAATTCTCTTCGCACGTAGAAGGCTCACCCGTCATAAGCACGGAAATATTGACGTATAATCTCAGGTGAGTGGACAACAAGTAGCAGCTAAAGCGGAACTGCAGAATCATAATGTACATGCTTGAATATGCTATTAGACCCAAAGCAAAATTATAACTAACTAACAATTTTCAGAATAAAAATAATATGAGCCCGGATCTGAATGTTAAATTGAGATCTGATTGTGTGCAAGGGGGATTCAACCTGACTGCCCCTATACTAACACGTGCTGCCAGATTGAATTCCAATGGCTCAGATCATCATACAAATGGGATTCTCATTTAAATTATGTGAGATGCAAATCACTATTGTGATCTAAATTTATTTTTGAAGCATAAATCATGGCGATCTTCAGCACATTTATTTGTCTTCATGAAGTGAAAAATCAACATAATAAAATGTAGGGGTGCGTCTCATATTAAGTGTGCGTTTGGATAGACACTCCTATCATATTGTGGATTGTCCTCAATCTGATAGTGCAACAACCCATGTCCCATTTGGCTACACAAAAACAATCCTAAGAGATTGGTGGACAATCCTTATCATGCTAATGACAAAAATTTGGAACACTGGGAATATAAATATGACACATTTTAATAATCTTTAAATTGTTTGACTATACAATATGAATAGTTATCTGAGGGAGGTGATTGTTAAAAAGCTAGGATTGTCAACAATCTGCCCAAAAATCCCAGCGAGTCAAACAATTCAGATTGTTACACAATTCATGTTAAGTGGATTTTCTACAATCTGAGACAATTTGAGGACAATCAACCTACAATCCTATCACATTGTCTATCCAAACGCCACCTAAGTATCCCATTTGTTTTTTTAGAATGAATTAGAAAGAAGACGCTTAACATGTAACAAAGGGACTGATTGATTGAATTTTTTAACTATTTTTACTCGCAATCGCACGAGACTCAGTATAGTCTAGTGGAAACGAGGTCGAACCCAAAGGACTTGAAAGATTAATCTAATTCTAATGAAAGATTGAATTTTTATAATTTTACTTAACTAAAGAAGCAAGCTTTAACAAGAAATCAAGTGATGAGGATATCAAAGCATTGAATCCACCACTAAACATGCAAGTACTACTCTCAATCAGTATTTTCACAAGATGATATGATATGGTAATTCATGTTCTTTGGTCGGACACACGAATTACTAATGAATTCACTACACGTTCTTTGGTCGGACACGAGAAGTTCATTCACTATAAATTATGTAATTATTTCTATCCTTTGGTCGGGCATAGAATCAATACAAACCTATTATTATCTAGACACAGGAAATATCATATCAAATTTCAGTCATAATCTTACCAGTTTATGGTCTAGCACTAGATTGAATTATGAAACATGAAATCGCATTAAGAACAATCATATCAACTCTAATTCATTAAACAATCAAGAGTAATAATATATATTTAGGGTTTCATCTAGCCTTGATAAGAAAATTAGCCAGATATAGAATAAGAGAAAGAAGAAGCCTGATTTGTTGAAGAAGTCATTTGCAGGAACACTGTTCACCAATAATGTTCAAAATCACTGTAGACTACTGTTCATGTGCAGGCACTTTCATCGTCCCCTCCAACGAGCCGGCTACTGTAGCTTTTGAAACAGCACTGTAGCAGTTCAGAAATCGGCCCAAGATCATAGCTTTCTCCCGACAACCGACTCTCCCCGAAATTTCTCTGTAGTTCTCTGTTTTTCACTCTAAAAGGCTTTGGTTTTTTTTCTATTTTTTCGTCCAGCCCCCATTTCTCCTGATCTGTTCTTCTTTTATAGACCTCTGCCAAGTCCTTTTTTAGCCCAACATGACTCCATAGAATCCTAAATCGCGTCAGATTCAGGGGAGGCTTCCCTATTCCGGCACTTTCCAAGTTCAGCCTGACTCTATTTTTTTTTTACATTTTCGGTTGAGACGCCCATCGTCATTCAGCTGTCGATTTCGTGCCTCATCGCCGTGACCCATTGCTCTCCGCCGCCGAGCTTCGAACCCAAGCCTCACCACCGAGACCCATCGCCGATCATGGCCGCCATCATCACTTCCTTGCTGTTGCTATTCCACCATCTCAGGCCGTCGACCAGAACAGAACTCGAACCATGGCCATCCCCAACTCTCTTCCACCGTCGAGAAACACGCCGATCACCGTCATTGTCAGACTCGGTGTCTCGAGCTCCACTGGAGTCTCAGGACACCTCGGCCTTCACAATCGTTGGCCTCGATCAGTGCAGCTCGTTCTGTTATGAAAGGCCCGAGCTTTGGCTCGGGCCGGTTTACTTCTTCTTTTCACTTTTTTTTTTCTTTTTAACAAACCGAACCAGAACTAACAGACCTGAACCGATCCATTTTTCCTTTTTTTTCTTTTTCTTATTTAAAACCCGTCGTATTAATCTCCACCTCCGGATATTCAAAACCCGTTTGACGTGCTCCATTTTTGGCGATCTGCAATTAGACTCTGAAAACTTGCATAAACAAAATTAAATATAACTTAGACGCATAATTAAATATAAATCCATTAAATCTAATCAACACATCTAAATTAATCAATTAAACGCATTTATTCATTAAACTCCTAATTACTCGCCTAATCATGATTAACCGTTAATAATCCTTACTTCAATTAAAATTACGACTAACATATAGGCAGAAAGGTATATAAAATGTGTATATTTTATAGATATCAAATACCCCCAAACCTACATTTTACTAGTCCTCGAGCAAAACAAAATCAAGCAAGAAAAAACAAAAACAACTAAAGTAAACTAAATAGAAAAGTAATGCCACTTTCGTAGGGAACACGATTGCATTGAGCATATGCAACAAGTCGTTAAACCTCTAGGTGTCCCTAGTAGGACGAGTGTTGTCTCGTGAGGGTTTTCAGCCATGCTACCCACAAACATGTATTTATTAATCTAATTGACCTAAGTGTAAAAACAACGGAAAAATTAAAACATTGCAAAACACAAAACCTATTATCCCAATAAATGCAAACTACAATGCTTAAAAAAATCAACCACATGTACTTGGTTTATAATCAACAGGAATATAGAAGCCCTCAAGTAAGTGGTTTTATTCCACACTTTCATCTTGGAAATTTCTGCTCAATATGATATATCATGATAATATAGATAGTAAAAGTGTAGAACATTATAGCAATACATTCTAAAATTCTGTTTTACACAGATCCAGTGTTACCCATTAACCAAAGAACATCAGAATCTACATAGTCATCTCAATCTTTAGGTTCATGATAGCACAAATGCATGCGCGCCTCATTCGGGTCCAACATTCTAGATTTGAGAGGATAATACACCACAGACTTTTTTTTACTGGGACTGTGCAATGCCCGACTTCAAGATGCTTAGGTTTAGCAATGACTCAAACCAATGACTCCCAACTAGTTGGCTTAGGGCATTAGGTTTCAAGTATGGACCTCTTCGGGCCTGAGCATCAGCCTAAGTTAATCCTATAAAGTCAAGCAGCCCCTTTCTTTCTTTTTGTTTTTATTTTTTTTGTATTTTTCATTCTTTTTTTTTCATTCATATTTTCAAGCACTTTTATTTTGTCCAGGTTGTATTTTGTCCAGGTTATATTTTCAAGCACTTTCATACTTTTATTTTTATTTCATGTATTATGATACATGAAATAGTAGGTGTGCCAGGGTCTTTAAATTTTGGTGGTGTGTCATGTTTCAGAATGGAACTGACCTGCTCAGTAAGAAAGACCTTTTTAGAAATGTGCGTCTTTGACTTCCATTTTTGCGTGCACAGGTCTTTAAGAAATTTTGCATAGGCGGGCACTTGCTGAATGGCTTCTAGGAGTGGAAGATTTATCTTAACTTGTTTGAAGGTTTCTAGCACTTCATCCATCCTAGCTTTGTTCTTATTAAAAGGAGAAGGCATGTCTAAGCACTGAGGAAATGGAGCACGGGGTACATAAGGTACCTCATGATTGGCATGAGACTTAGTTCCTGAAGAAGATTCAGAAGGAGAAACAGTGTCCGTTTGTTTTGGTTGACTTGAATTAGGTGGTGTCTCTACAGTTTCATCAGTCTCTAGATTGCTTACTTTTCCCTGATCCTTATCTTCTCTCACATTAACACTAACCCAGTTTTCAAATTGTTTCCCACTCCGCAGGGATGTTATAGCTTGCACATGTTCATTGGAAGTAGTTTGTTGTTCAAGCATAAAGTGACCCTTTGGATTGTTCATTGGTTGACTAGGCAACCGACCCTCTTCTCTCTTACTCATTGAATTAGCTAATTGGCCAATCTGAGATTCTAATTTAGCTATAGATTGAGTATGAGAATGCACAAGTTGAGTTTGTGATTGTGCATGGACTTGAATACTCTGTAGAGCAGACAAGACTTTGTCCTCAAATTCTGAATTTCTAGAGGGTTGTAAAAATTGGGAAGGCATGGTAGGTTGTTGAAAACCTGGTGGGTTATTTTGAAAGTTGGCTCTTTGGGGTGGAGTAAAAGGAACACCCTGGTTCTGTGGATGCCAGGAAAAATTTGGGTGATTCCTCCACCCCGGGTTATATGTGTTGGAGAATGGATCATTACCTGTTCGAGCAAAAGTCTGGGCAGCATTGACATGCTCCAGAACAAGCTCTGGGAATTGTGGGGCAGATGGGCACTCTAGGATAGAATGCATGGGACTTAAGCATAGAACGATGCTTCTTGAGTGTGTGCAAGAGTTTGTGACTTTAGGCTCAAGATTTGATCTATCTTCCTAGATAATGTAGCAACTTGGGTAGAAAGATCATCTGTTTGTTTTACTTCATACATACCGCCTTTAGAGAGGGTATAAGAAGAAGAATCATTTAAATTCCTATTAGCCATTGTATGTTGCAACGAATTTTCACTCAAGTTTTCAAAAAGTTCCCACGCTTCATTTTCATTTTTTAATAGAAAAGTGCCTCCACAAGAAGCATCTACAAGATGACGATTCTGCTCAGTAAAACCTCTATAAAATCTCTGCACTAACTGCCATCTAGGTACGGCATGATGAGGACACTTCCTAAGGAGGTCCTTGAGTCTATCCCAGCTCTCATGAAACTGCTCAGTCGGCTATTGGGTAAAGGTAGTAATGGCATCTCTCATTTGGTTTGTTTTACCCATGGGAAAGTATTTCTTAAGGAAATCTTGTTGCATTTTTGCCCACGAGGTAATGGATTCGGGTTCTAGAGAGTAGAGCCATTCTTTAGCCTTATCCTTAAGGGAGAATGGGAATAGTCTCATTCTTACCGCATCATCTGTAAGATTGCTCAATTTAAAAGTTGTGCAGATTTCTAAAAACTCATCCACATGCCTATATGGATCTTCGTGATTTTGCCCATGAAATGATAGTAGCATCTGTATTATGATGGACTTAATCTCGAAGTTAACAGCTGTTGCAGCCGGTACTCGAATGCAGGACGGAGATATATAGGCATTTGGACTGTAGTACTCTTTAAGAGTTTTCATGTTTTCTTCTGCCATTTCAAGCAAAGGGTGGGTGATACTTAATTGGCCTCTTTGGTTTTGTCTAAAAGTTCTCTCAATTTCACTGTCGAAGGCTGCTAAGTCTTCACCCAATGACCTACGCCCTTGCATAAACTAATCACGCAAACAAAAATAACAAAAACAACCCTAGATGTTGACAACTAGCACTGCATGCTGTTACAAAAATAAAAGAAAAATCACGCAACACTCAAATTAAACTAAAGAGAGAGGTAATAGATGGCAAACAGTGGGAAAGGATGGCCTTTCCACGTTGGCGAGAAATCCACGTGTCACTTTTACCTCTGCAATGTGATTCCTACAAAGACAAGAAAACAAACTATTAAAATCCTAAAAAGAATGTTTAAACTAAATAGAATTAAATCAAACCGTTACCAAGTCCCCGGCAAGGGCGCCAATTGATTGATTGAATTTTTAACTCTTTTTACTCGCAATCGCACGAGACTACGTATAGGCTAGTGGAAACGAGGTCGAACCCAAAGGACTTGGACTGATTCAATTTAATTCTAATGAAAGATTTTATTTTTTTTACGTAACTAGTTATAACATAATGAAAAGTTCTAATTTAATAAAGCAATGAAATTTATATGAAAATAATATGATGAGAAATATACTAAGACTTCGAATCCACCCAAACCAAATAGCTTTCCTCTCCGTTAACCCGTACAATTCCAAGTGATCAATTATCCGTGCCCCTCTCGAAGTCACGAATAATCGTAAGGTGTGCAGCCCTCTCGAACATGCAACTAAACAATTAAATTTAACTTAATTAATCTCCCCCTCTCGAGCAAAGATCAATCATAAAAATGCAATCTTTATTCAAATCATACTTTGGAATTCGCTTAGACCTTTCGAACATTAACAAACCCTTAGTTTAATTTCACTAACAATTACTCTACCCTCTCTCGAGCAACAAAATAATCGTAACAAAATATTAAGCACATGGAATAAAAATCACTACTTTAGAATTGCAAATAAATATTGAGAGTCAAATAATTCAGCAGGGCTTCATCTAGTCTTAGTACAAATGAATTTAGCTAGACATGAATGAAAAGTGAGAAAAAGCCTGATTCGTCGGAGAAGTCATTTGCAGGAATACTGTTCACGCGCACTGTAGCAAAATCACTGTTCACCCGACACTGTTCATCATCTTCTTCGACGAGCTTGCGGTTACTGTAGCAATTCAAATTCGTCCAAAATCCGCAACTTTTCTCCTTCTGCTCCGGCCTTCTTCTTCCTTCTCTACTTCCGGCCAAAGGCCCGCCGTGAATCCGGCTGAAACCACGCCGGAAAAGCTCTGTTTTCCCCTCTGTGAAAAGCTCTGGTTTTTCTGTTTTTTCGGTGGTTCTGTAGTTCTGTTCTCCTCCAAAAGCTCTCCGCTGCCCTCTGTTTTTATAGGCGATTCCAACCCCAATCGAACACGCCTCTTTCGTTTCCAAATCGAGTTCGAAATCCCCGTTTCCAATTCGAGCAGGACTGCTTTTGTTTCCCGATTCTGTTTTGATTTTGGTTTCCAAATTGAGCACGGCTCTGTCATTCCGCCCTCATCTCCTTGCCGACTGTTTCACCGCCGTCACCGTCTTGCCATTCTTCTGTACAATGCCCGCCGTGCCCATCGCCGGCGATCGCTTGATAGCAGTCATTCCGCCATCGTCGTCTTCTGTCTCCCGCTCGAACAGAGTCGAATGCCCGTTGTTGCCTGGCCAGCCTTTCCACTGCCGTCACCGTCTTGCCGGCTTCATCGCCGCCATCCGCAGTCGACCCCGGCGTCGCCGCCTCTCGACCCTTGCCGGCGCTCGAGCAGAGCTCGAGCACTGCTCTGTTTTCTGAAACAGACGCCCGAGCAGTTGGCTCGGGTCGTCTTTTCTTTTCTTTTTTTTTCTAAACCAAACCAGCACTGAACCAGTCGGTTGAGTGCTTCCTTTTCTTTTTTTTTTCTTTTTATCTTTAAAACCCGTCGTATTAATCTCCACCCATCGGATCTTCGATCTCAGCACAGAAACAGTTTGGCGCGTATTCACTCTTGACGATCTGCATTTGGACTCTTTGAAACCTACATAAATAAAATTATATAATTTAGACGCATTATAAAATGTAAATCAAATAAATCTAATTAACGCATCTAAATTAATCAATTAAGTGCACTTATTCATTAAACTCCTAATTACTCGCCTAATCATGATTAACCGTTAATTATCCTTACTTTCACTAAAATTACGACTAATATATAGGAAGAAAGGTAGATAAAATGCGTATATTTTGTAGATATCAATTGCCCAATATGCACGGTGTTCTAACTCCACTGGTAAGTGACAAGCTTTCCCAAAATCGAGTCGATAAGGTGACATACCAATGGGAGTTTTGTACGCAGTCTTGTAAGCCCACAAAGCATCATTTAAGCGAAAGGACCAATCTTTCCTATCGGGTATAACAGTTTTCTCAAGAATCTTTTTAATCTCCCGATTAGACAACTCAACTTGACCACTTGTTTGGGGATGATATAGAGTGGCAACCTTATGGGTAACAAAGTACTTTTTCAGCAAAGCTTCAAATGATCTGTTACAAAAGTGAGTGCCTCCATCACTAATAATAGCTCGTGGGGTCCCAAAGCGACGAAATATGTTATCTTTTAGAAATTTTACCACAACCTTATGATCATTTGTCTTAGTTGCAATTGCTTCGATCCATTTAGAAACATGGTCTACTGCAACCAAAATATAAAGGTGTCCAAAGGATTGTGAAAAGGGTCCCATAAAGTTAATTCCCCAAACATCAAACAATTCTACCACAAGAATGGGTTAGAGAGGCATCATATCTCGTCGAGAGATAGATCCTAACCGTTGACATCTATCACAAGATTTGCAGAACTCATGAGCATCCTTAAATAAGGTTGGCCAATAAAATCCACTATGCAAAATCTTAACAACAGTTTTTTTGCCCCCAAAATGTCCCCCGCATGCACGAGAATGACAAGAATGTAAAATGTTATGAATCTCATTCTCAGGCACACACCGTCTAATCACCTGGTCCGAACATATTTTAAAGAGGTACGGATCATCCCAAAAATAAGATTTAACCTTAGAAAAGAATAAATCTTTGTCATGTTTAGTCCAATGGGACGGAATCTGACCTATGGCAAGGTAGTTCACAATGTCGGCAAACCAAGGGGTTTTAATTTGGGAGATGGAGAACAATTGTTCATCAGGAAAATAATCATGTAGCAGCTATTCATCTTGAGATGTTTCAACAAGGATTCTAGATAGATGATCGGCCACCACATTTTCAACACCTTTCTTATCTCGGATTTCATAATTAAATTCTTGTAAAAGCAAAATCCATCTTATCAATCGAAGTTTGGTGCCTTTCTTGGACAAAAGATGTTTTAACGCAGCATGATCAGAGAAAATGATGATCTTAGATCCTAAAAGGTAGGATCTAAATTTATCCAGGGTATAAACTACTTCTAGAAGTTCTTTCTCTGTAGTGGTGTAATTCAATTGAGCATCAGAGAGGGTCTTACTAGCATAATATATGACATGGGGAATCTTATTCACTCTCTGGCCTAAGACAGCACCAATGGCATAGTCTGAAGTATTACACATTATTTCAAAGGGAAGAGAGTAGTCAAGGGGCTGAATGATAGGTGTAGTAGACAACAAGGTACGAAGAGCATCAAAAGCTTGCCTACACGCATCATCAAACACAAACGGCACATCTTGGGCTAGTAAATTACTCAAGGGACGAGCAATCTTACTAAAATTCTTAATGAAGCACCTGTAAAAGCCTGCATGGCCAAGGAAAGATCTAATTTGTTTCACCGTAGATGGTGGTGGCAGGTTAGTGATGAGATCGACCTTGGCTTTATCGACTTCAATTCCCCTCTTTGAGACGACATGTCCCAAAATAATACCCTCTTGAACCATGAAATGGCTCTTTTCCCAGCTCAATACAAGATTTTTCTCTTCACAACGCTCGAGCACCAATGACAGATTATGTAGACATTCATCAAATGATGGTCCAAAGACAGAGAAATCGTCCATGAACACTTCTAGAAATTTGTCTACCATATCAGAGAAGATGGCTAGCATGCACCATTGAAAGGTGGCAGGTGCATTACATAGCTCAAAAGGCATTCTTCGGTAAGCAAAAGTATCAAAGGGACAAGAAAAAGTAGTCTTCTCTTGATCTACCAGAAACACTGGGACTTGGTTATATCCAGAGCAACCATCAAGAAAACAATAAAATTGTTGACCTGCTAGTTTCTCTAAGATTTCTTGAATAAAGGGTAATGGAAAGTGGTCTTTTCTAGTTTTTGTGTTCAATTTTCTATAATCAATACACACTCTCCACCCAATGGTTTCACGGGTTGAGACTAACTCTCCATCAGAATTCTGCTTCACAGTGATGCCAGACTTTTTAGGCACAACTTGTACAGGGCTGACCCACTCACTATCAGAGATGGGGTATATGATACCCGCATCTAACAGTTTTACAATCTCTTTCTTGACTACATCCCTCATGTTGGGATTCAATCTTCGCTGATTCTCTCTTGAAGGTTTAGCATCATCCTCTAAATGAATTCGATGCATACAGACTGAAGGATCAATGCCTCTTAAATCAGCAACAGTCCACCCTATGGCTCTCCTATGCTGAACTAGAATCCTAAGCAGTTGACTCTCCTGGCCGCTAGACAAGCTAGATTAAATGATAATGGGAAGAGTGTCATTAGGACCTAGAAAAGCGTACTTGAGGGAACTTAGAAGTGGCTTCAACTCAAGTTGAGGAGGAGACTCAATGGAAGGTTGGAGTGATGGACTAGGAGATATTGGTAAAGGCTTTACTCTATTTCTATAACGAAAAGAGTCATGATAGGGAGGAGAGGCTGACATAGCATGGATTTCGTCAACGGGTGGTTCTATGTCAGAATCCTCTATCCCTAAATAGAGTAGAGTAGGATCTTGAGCATGAGGCATGAGCTCATTCAAGAGTATTTCTTCCATAAGGTCATCAATTTCATCAACAAGAGAACACTCTTGCTCACTTTCAGTGGCTCCTTGGTTTGAAGCTTGGAACACATTGAGTATGATCTTCATGTTTCCAAAAAAAATCTCCATCATTCCAGATCGACATTGGATACATGCATTGGCTGTCGCTAAGAAAGGGCGGCCTAAAATGACTGGAATGGTGTGAGAAGCATGAAACACAGGTTCCATGTCCAAAACCAAGAAATCAACTGGAAAGAAAAATTTCTCAACCCTAACTAAAACATCTTCGAGAAGACCTCAGGGTTTTCTAATAGATCTATCGGCCAACTGCAGAGTTGCCGATGTTGGTTGCAAGTCTCCCAATCCTAATTTCTCTTATACTGAGTAGGGTAAAAGGTTAACACTAGCGCCCAAATCTAAAAGAGCCCTGTTAATGATATGGTCGCCAATGACACATGAATGGTAGGTGTGCCAGGGTCTTTAAATTTTGGTGGTGTGTCATGTTTCAGAATGGAACTGACCTGCTCAGTAAGAAAGACCTTTTTAGAAATGTGAGTCCTATACTTCCGCTTTTGCGTGCATAAGTCTTTAAGAAATTTTTCATAGGCGGGCACTTGTTGAATGGCTTTTAGGAGTGGAAAATTAATTTTAACTTGTTTGAAGGTTTCTAGCACTTCATCCATCCTAGCTTTGTTTTTGTTGAAAGGGGAAGGCATGTCTAGGCATTGAGGAAATAGAGCACGGGGTACATAAGGTACCTCATGATTGGCTTGAGACGTGGTTCCCGAAGAAGACTCAGAAGGAGAAACAGTGTCCTTCTGTTTTGGTTGACTCAGAGTAGGTGGTATCTCTAAGGTTTCATCAGTCTCTGGATTACTTATTTTTCCCTGATCCTTATCTTCTCTCACCTCAACACTAACCGGGTTTTCAATTTGTTTCCCACTCCGCAGGGATGTTATAGCTTGAACATGCTCGTTGGAAGTAGTTTGTTGTTCAACCATAAACTGACCCTTCGGATTACATTGGTTGACTAGGCAATCGACCCTCTTCTCTCTTACTCATCGAATAAGCTAATTGGCCTATTTGAGATTCTAGTTTGGCTATGGATTGAGTATGAGAATGCACAAGTTGAGCTTGTGATTGTGCCTGGGCTTGAATACTCTATAGAGCAGACAAGACTTTATCCTCAAATTCTGAATTTCTAGAGGGTTGTGAAAATTGGGAAGGCATGGTAGGTTGTTGAAAACCTGGTGGGTTATTTTGAAAGTTGGCTCTTTGCGGTGGAGTAAAAGGAACACTCTGGTTCTGTGGATGCCAGGAAAAATTTGGGTGATTCCTCCACCCCGGGTTATATGTGTTGGAGAATAGATCATTGCCTGTTCGAGCATAAGTCTAGGCAGCATTGACATGCTCCTGAACAAGCTCTGGGAATTGTGGGGTAGATGGGCACTCTAGGATAGAATGCATGGGACTTAAGCATAGAACGCATGCTTCTTGAGTGTGTGCAGGAGTTTGTGACTTTAGGCTCAAGATTTGATCTATCTTCCTAGATAATGTAGCAACTTGGTTAGAAAGATCATCTGTTTGTTTTACTTCATACATACTACCTTTAGAGAGGGTAGAAGAAAAAGAATCATTTAAACTCCTATTAGCCATCGTATGTTGTAACGAATTTTCACTCAAGTTTTCAAAAAGTTCCCACGCTTCATTTTTATTTTTTAACAGGAAAGTGCCTCCACACGAAGCATCAACAAGATGACGATTCTGATCCGTCAATCCTCTATAAAATCTCTGCACTAACTACCAACGAGGTACGGTATGATGAGCACACTTCTGCAGAAAGTCCTTGAGTCTATCCCAGCTCTCATGGAATTGTTCAGAAGACTGTTGGGTAAAGGTAGTGATGGCATCCCTCATTTGGTTGGTTTTACCTATGGGAAAGTATTTCTTTTGGAAATCCTATTGCATTTTTGCCCAAGAGGTAATGGATTCGGGTTCTAGAGAGTAGAGCCATTCTTTAGCCTTATCCTTAAGGGAGAATGGGAATAGTCTCATTCTTACCACATTGTCTGTAAGATTGTTCAATTTAAAAGTTGTGCAGATTTCTAAAAACTCATCCACATGCCTAAATGGATCTTCGTGATTTCGCCCATGAAATGAAGGTAGCATCTGTATTATGTTGGACTTAATCTCGAAGTTACTGGCTGTTGCAGCCGGTACCCGAATGCAGGACAGAGATATATAGGCATTTGGAGTGTAGTATTCTTTCAGTGTTTTCAGGTTCTCGTCCGCCATTTCAATCAAAGGGTGGGTGATACTTAATTGGCCTCTTTGGTTTTGTCTAAAGGTTCTCTCAATTTCACCGTCGAAGGCTACTAAGTCTTCACCCAATGACCTACGTCCTTACATAAACTAATCACGCAAACAAAAATAACAAAAAAAATAGCCCTAGATGTCGACAACTAGCATTGCATGCTGTCACAAAAATAAAAGGAAAATCACGCAACACCCAAATTAAACTAAAAAGAGAGGTAATAGATGACAAACAGTGGGAAAGAATGGCCTTTCCGCGTTGGTGAGAAATCCACGTGTCGCTTTTTACCTCTGCAATCTGATTCCTACAAAGACAAGAAAATAAAATATTAAAATCCTAAAAAAATGTCTAAACTAATTAGAATTAAATTAAACTGTTACCAAGTCCCCGGCAACGACGCCAATTGATTGATTGAATTTTTAACTATTTTTACTCGCAATCGCACGAGACTCAGTATAGTCTAGTGGAAAATTAAATTAAATTAGAATTAAATTAAACTGTTACCAAGTCCCCGGCAACGGCGCCAATTGATTGATTGAATTTTTAACTATTTTTACTCGCAATCGCACGAGACTCAGTATAGTCTAATGGAAACGAGGTCGAACCCAAAGGACTTGGAAGATTAATCTAATTCTAATGAAAGATTGAATTTTTATAATTTTACTTAACTAAAGAAGCAAGCTTTAACAAGAAATCAAGTGATGAGGATATCAAAGCATTGAATCCACCACTAAACATGCAAGTACTACTCTCAATCAGTATTTTCACAAGATGATATGATATGGTAATTCATGTTCTTTGGTCGGACACACGAATTACTAATGAATTCACTACACGTTCTTTGGTCGGACACGAAAAGTTCATTCACTATAAATTATGTAACTAATTCTATCCTTTGATCGGGCATAGAATCAATACAAACCTAATTAAATTATGTAACATGTAACAAAGGGACTGATTGATTGAATTTTTTAACTATTTTTACTCGCAATCGCATGAGACTCAGTATAGTCTAGTGGAAACGAGGTCGAACCCAAAGGACTTGGAAGATTAATCTAATTCTAATGAAAGATTGAATTTTTATAATTTTACTTAACTAAAGAAGCAAGCTTTAACAAGAAATCAAGTGATGAGGATATCAAAGCATTGAATCCACCACTAAACATGCAAGTACTACTCTCAATCAGTATTTTCACAAGATGATATGATATGGTAATTCATGTTCTTTGGTCGGACACACGAATTACTAATGAATTCACTACACGTTCTTTGGTCGGACACGAAAAGTTCATTCACTATAAATTATGTAACTAATTCTATCCTTTGATCGGGCATAGAATCAATACAAACCTATTATTATCTAGACACAGGAAATATCAATATCAAATTTCAGCCATAATCTTACCAGTCTATGGTCAAGCACTAGATCGAATTATGAAACATGAAATCGCATTAAGAACAATCATATCAACTCTAATTCATTAAACAATCAAGAGTAATAATACATATTTAGGGTTTCATCTAGCCTTGATAAGAAAATTAGCCAAACATAGAATAAGAGAAAGAAGAAGCCTGATTTGTTGAAGAAGTCATTTGCAGGAACACAGTTCACCAATACTATTCAAAATCACTGTAGATTACTGTTCATGTGCAAGCACTGTTCATCGTCCCCTCCAACGAGCCGGCTACTGTAGCTTTCGAAACAGCACTGTAGCAGTTCAGAAATCGGCCCAAGATCACGGCTTTCTCCCGGCAATCGACTCTCCTCCAAAAAGACTATGTTTTTCTCTTTGTAGTTCTCTATTTTTCAGCCGAAATTTCTCTGTAGTTCTCTGTTTTTTGCTCTAAAAGGCTTTGGTTTTTTTTCTGTTTTTCCGTCCAGCCCCCAGTTCATCCGATCTGTTCTTCTTTTATAGACCTCTGCCAAGTCCTTTTGTAGTCCAACATGACTCCATAGAATCCTAAATCGCGTCAGATTAAGGGCAGGCTTCCCTATTCCGGCACTTTCCAAGTTCAGCACGACTCTGTTTTTTTTTTTTTACATCTTCGGTTGAGACCCATATCATTCAACCGTCGATTTCGTGCCTCATCACCGTGACCCATTGCTCTCCGCCGCCGAGCTTCGAACCCAAGCCTCACCACCGAGACCCATTGCCGATCATGGCCGCCATCATCACTTCCTTGTCGTCGCTATTCCACCATCTCAGGCAGTCGACCAGAACAGAACTCCAACCATGGCCATCCCCAACTCTCTTTAGCCGTCGAGAAACACGCCGATCACCGTCATTGTCAAACTCGATGTCTCGAGCTCCGCCGGAGTCTCAGGCCACCTCGGCCTTCACCGTCGTCGGCCTCGAGCAGAGCAGCTCATTCTGTTCTGAAAGGCCCGAGCTTTGGCTCGGGCCGGTTCACTTCTTCTTTTCTCTTTTTTTTTTCTTTTTAACAAACCGAACCAGAACTAACAGATCTGAACCGATCCATTTTTCCTTTTTTTTTCTTTTTCTTATTAAAAACCCATCGTATTAATCTCCACCTCCGGATCTTCAAAATCCGTTTGACGTGCTCCATTTTTGGCGATCTGCAATTAGACTCTGAAAACCTGCATAAACAAAATTAAATATAACTTAGACGCATAATTAAATATAAATCCATTAAATTCAATTAACGCATCTAAATTAATTAATTAAACGCATTTATTCATTAAACTCCTAATTACTCACCTAATCATGATTAACCGTTAATAATCCTTACTTCAACTAAAATTACAACTAACATATAGGCAGAAAGGCATATAAAATGTGTATATTTTATAGATATCAGGGACTATAAGGATTGTTGTATGCTTTCAATGTCCCATTATAAACCATATAAGTGTTGGAATAACTACACATTTTCTCTATTTTGGGTTAGCCAAGAGATATAATTAAATGAACTTCTCTACACACACAATGATGTAAGTGAGTCATTTTACACCTCCTTGATGTAGGATACACAAGTTACCACACACACAAAGCAAGATTAACAAAAAAGTATTTCATCGAACACTTATGAGATTACGTTAATGGGGTCTAGAGATCAAATCCACTA
Source organism: Houttuynia cordata (assembly GCA_039654745.1). Lineage (NCBI taxonomy): Eukaryota > Viridiplantae > Streptophyta > Magnoliopsida > Piperales > Saururaceae > Houttuynia > Houttuynia cordata. Next base: position 14,668,638 of record CM077506.1, read on the forward strand.
CTATCAACTTTGGATACATTCCATTTTCTGAGATTACATCAACATTCAAGGGTAAAAACCTTCTTATAATAGGGAGAAATCTCATATTTAAGTAGAATACACACAAGATAGAGATGAAAGGATTACCACAAACCACATATGATTTGTCTTCTCTTTCATAAGAGGAATATCTTGCACTTCAAAAGTCTCTTAATTTTCTTTTCCTTCTTCCTTCAAGAAATCCTCTTTCTTAATTTCCAAAGTTCCTTCAAAGTTGTAGTCTTTTTCTCATCTTATCTCTTTCTCAAAAGGACCCTCTTTTAAGAACAATTAGTTTTTTCATAAAGAAGCCCCTTTTGTTTTAACAACTTATACTTAACCACTTAACCCCAAATTGGGTTAAGTAGTGGGCCTCTCCGCATGAGAGAGATGCTCAAACAACTATGGGCCTCACATGAGGAGGAAAAAAACTCAACAATTCTCCCCCTCCTTACTCATGTGGGAGCTCCCTTATACTACACATGAGGGCGAACTTTACCCATACTAGCCCAATCTCTACAAAGCTCATGTTTCACCTTAGGGCAATCTTGATCATCATATCCGACAGGTTTTTGTCGATATAGATCTTTCTCGACTTCAAGCGATTCATCTCCAACATATCTCTTATCTAATGATACCTCATCAATGTGTTTGCTCTTACATTGAAAATTTGCATTCTTGCTCAAATAGATAACATTTTGACTATCACAATGCACAATATAATTGTCTTGTTTTAGACCCAATTTCTCTATGAATCTCTTCATCCATATCATCTCTTTGTAAGCTTTAGTAATTACAATATACTCAGCATCTGTTGCAGACAATGCAACACATTTTTACAACCTTGATTGCCATGACACAACTCCCCTCACTTTTGATCAAATACCCCAAAGTACTCTTCCTTGAGTTAACATTTCCAGCCATATCGAAATCTGTAAATCCTTTGAACAAAAATTTACCATCTCCAAAGCATAAACATATCCTAGAGGAATCTCTTAGATACCGAAGAAATCACTTCACCGCATTCCAATACTCCTTTCCCCGGTTTGAAAGATGTCTACTAACAACTCTAACAACATATGTAATATCTGGTCTTGTATACACCATTGCATACATCATACTCCCTATCGCCGATGTATAGGGGATTTTAGCCATTTCTTTATTTTTCCTTTCATTTGAAGGACTTTATTTCTTGTGCAATTTGAAATGACTTCCAAGTAGGGTGCTAACGGGCTTTGCATTCTTCATTTTAAATTTTTTCGTGTACCTTCTCAATGTACTTCTCTTGTGATAGTCATAACTTCTTACCCTTCCTATCACGCTTTATTATCATCTCCAATATTTATTTTGTGGGCCCCAAGTCCTTCATGGCTAAAGACATAACTCATACTTCAACCTAACAATCTTATTAGTTTCATGCTTAAAAATCCACATATCATCAACATAAAGCAGCAATATAATAAAATCAGCATCACCAAACCTCTTAGTGAACACACAATGAACCAAAATTGTCCTCTTGTACACATGACTCATCATGAAATAATCAAACTTCTTATACCATTGCCTTCGAGCTTGCTTTAACACATACAAACTCTTATTTAGCTTGCATACCATTTGCTTATTGTCTTTGACTTTAAATCCTTCTGATTGCTTCATGCAAATCTTTTCCTCCAAAACACCATGAAGGAATGTGGTTTTAACATCAAGTTACTCAACCTCAATGTCTATGCTAGCGGCTAGACCAACATAACTTGAATGGATGAGAATATCTCATTAGAGTTAATACCTTTCTTTTACTCAAAGCCCTTCACAACCAACCTTAACCTTGGATATGAATTATTCTCATCAGCCTTAAATCGGTATACCCACTTATTTCTCAAAGCTCTCTTGCCTTTGGCAAGCTTCACCAACTCATAATTATGATTCTCATGCAAGGAATTTATCTCTTCTTGTATTGTCTTTCTATATAAATCCTTATTTTCATGTGTATGAGCTTCCACAAAGCTTTTCGATTCACCATACTCAGTGAGTGTGACATATGTAGATGAAGGATACCATATAGATACCTTCTTTTCTCTATTCGATCTCCTTAATGAGCTTGTCTTTTCTTGATGTGAAGACTTCATTTCTTCCACATCACCATAAATAGAGTCATCATTTTTATTTAAGTAACTTTCAATCTAAAAAAAATCATCAATATTGAAATCCACATGTTCATGCTCCACCCCATTTTCTACATAATCATCGTCACTTTCACTATGTTCTTCTCCTTGAACACTTTGTGAAACTTGTGGAACATTTAACTTATCATAAACTTCATGCACACCTTGCTTTGATGTTTCATCTTTACCAAAGTCTTAAATTATTTGATTTTCTCTAAAGACCGCATCTCTACTTCTAATGAGTTTTTTATTCTTTAAGTCTCACAACCTATAACCAAACTCATCATCATCATATCCCAAGAAGATACACTTAATAGCTTTGCCATCTAACTTTGTTCTTTTCTCCTTTAAGATATGCACATATACATTGGAACCAAATACTTTCAAGGTTGAGTAGCTTCACCTCAATAGCTTTATTGTAGCAAGTGTGGAGTGGGATTTCTACCACTCCACAATTTATTCGGTACCTAACAATCTAACACATATGAAGAAAATCGATTAATCAAGTAACAAGCAGTGCTCATAGTTTCACCCTAATAACTCTCGGAAGCATAGCTAGAGATAGCATACTCTGAATTTTCTCTACTATTGTCCGGTTCATCCTCTCCGCCACACTATTGTGTTGAGGAGTATAAGACACCATTTTTTTATGTCTTATCCCATGCTTGCTACAATAATAATTGAACTTATTTGAAATATACTCTCTCCTATTGTCAGTGCGAAGACATTTAAGAAGTTTTTTTGTTTGCCTTTCAACCGCAACATGAAACTTTTGAAATGCATTAAACACTTCATCCTTACTTTTTATGGCAACCTTTATACTTTCTTAGATGCATCATCAATTAAATTAACAAAGTATAAAGAGCCTTCAAGTGTTTTCTCCTCTATTGGTGCACAAAAATCCCCGAATAAACAAGAACAAACACATTTATTTTTTGGGTATTATTTGTAAAAAATGAAGCTCTATGTTATTTACTAACAAAACAATGATTACAATGAGTCAAAAAAATACCTTTCAAATTTAGGAGTATATTCTTCTTCATCAAGAGCTTCAAAGCTTTCTCGCTCATGTGGCCAAACTGCCGATGCTGCAAGTTAGCGGACGAATCCTCAAGAGTGACATGCACCTTACCCTTGGATAGTTGACCCTTGGTTTTGTAAAGAGTGTAACACTTCTTCCCCCTTGCTATAACAAGAGACCCCCTTGTGCTCTTCCGCACACCTTTGTTAAAATATAATTCATAGCGTTCATCATCAAGTATTCCTATTGATATGAGATTCAACCTTAAGTCTGGAATGTGACTTACATCTTTAAGAATTAACTTGTGAGCCACACTAGTCACAAAATGCACATCTGCTTTTCCAACAATCTCCGAAACCTCATGGTTTTCCATCCACACCATCACCAAGTCGCCCAACTTATATGTAGTTAAGAACTCTTTATGATAAATTGCATAGAAAGATGTCCCAAAATCCACAACCCAACTAGTTACACTTGTTAGACTCAAATAACTTTCATCACAAATATAAATCATAACAAGATCTTTACCTTTCTTCATAACATTAACTTCTTGAGCTTGTTTGACTTGTTCATTTGGTGAACCTTCCTTTTGATCATTTGAGAAATTCTTACACTTCCTCTTGAAGTGCCCAAGTCCATCACAATAAAAATATTTCATCCATTTTCGAGATTTTGACCTCTTGCTATCTTTACCATTATTTGGGCCTCTACTCTTTGACCTTCCTCTTCTTTATTCGGAAACCAAGACTTAAGCTGAAGACCCGAAAGTCTTTCTCTTAACCTCTTCATTTAACAAACTACTTGTAACTTGGCTCATAGATAACACTCCATTTACTGTCGAGTTGCTAAGAGACACTACAAGAGTCTCCCAACTCTCCGATAAAGAACTAAGCAATAACAAGGCTTCCAACTTATCATCCAAGCTCCTCATTATAGTTGTCAATTGGTTAACAATGGTTTGCACCTCATTCAAATATTTCACTACTGAACCACTTTCTTTAAACTTTAACACAAGCTTTTGGATAAAAAAAACTTTGTTTCCCACAGTCTTTCTTTCATACAACTCATGTAGTTTATTCCATAGAACTTTTGCATTAACCTCATTAGACACATTGTCAAATACAACATCATCCAACCATTGTCTAGTACATGCTATGAATTTTTTATTCTCTCTCTTCCCATTATCTCCCTTTGTCTTCTCCGGCATAAAGAGATCCTTCAAATATAAAAGGACATTTATCTTGGCCTTTTATATCATCCAATTGCTCTCATTCAAGCTAATCATCCTTGTGATATGATTCTCCATCTTAGCAAGCGCAAAGATAACTTCCAACCTTAACTCTGATACCACTTGTTGGAAAAACTATATTTTTTCCCTATTTTGAGTTAGCCAAAAAATACAATCGAATATACTTCTCCACACTCACAATGATGTAAGTGAATCTTCTGCACCTCTTTGATATATGATGCACAGGTTACCACACACACAAAGTAAGATAAACAAAGAAGCATTTAATTAAATAGTTAGGAGACACAAATTTAACGTGGTTCACCGCCAAGGCAATGACTACGTCCACGAGGTCTAGAGACCAAATCTACTACTACCAACTTTGGATATACTCTACTTGTTAAAAATTCTATCAACATTCAAGAGTAAATACTCTCTTATAAGCTAAGGAGAAATCTCACCCTTAGGTAAAATACACAAAGGATAGAGATTGAAGGATTACCACAAATCACCTATGATTTGTCTTCTATTTTACAAAAGAATTGTCTTGCACTTCAAAAGTCTCCTCATTTCCTTCTCCTTCTTCCTCCAAGAAACCCTCTTTCTAGATCTCCAAAGTTCCTTCAAAGTTGTAATTTTTTTCTCATCTCATCTCATCTCTTTCTTGAAAGAAACGTCTTTTAAGAAGAATTGGTTTTTTTTACAAAAAAGTCTTTCTTTGTTTTAACAACTTATACTTAACCCCAAAGTGGGTTAAGTAGTGAGCCTCTCCACATGAGAGGGAGGCCCAAACAACTATGGGCCTCGTACGAGGAGGGAAAAACCCATTAAGAAGAAGATCTAATAAGATAGGAACTCAACTCAATAGCCCAAGGAAACATGGCGGGAGCATGAGAAGTGTTCTTCCTTGTAATTAGCCTATTGATTTGCTCTTCTATTAGCTGAATCAACAAATAAGAATCACATGACAACATTTTCATTTTACCTTTCTAAATTTCCATCACAAAACCTTACCACATTAATGCTTATTCCTTATTTACAATATTTGGACAAACAACTCTAATCATTGATTAACTACTAAAAATCCAAACTAAACTACCAAACAGGAGAAATACAATCTATATTACCCACAATAGCATTATGAAGCATGCAAAATCCTCATTCGCTGAGCTCTGCTAGGGATCCACCCATTGACCATCATGGACATATAGTACCTCGCCAAAGCAACATTCACGCTAGGCGGTGCCACCAATGCCACTTCCCCATCATTGCCTCTCTCTAGACTCCTACACTCAAGCTTTAATAACCTCTGATTCATCGAGAACGAATGCGTCACAAATGGTGGACTATACATGTTGAACCCAACTCTCTGGCTCAGCCTCCCCTCCACCCTAAACCTTACAACAAACTCTGCCCTATTCCTCTGTCATCGCCATGCTCCACCGTCACATTCCCCGGCCGTCTATCATCATAGGTCACAACCATGTAGTGCGGTGTGAATGCCTCCATTCTCAATTTAGTAGGGTATGTAGCATTGAATTCATATTTTTCATGTGGATTGCTCCCCGCCACTAAGATCATACCATCAGGAATCAGAATTGCTAAAGAATGATACATTATTGGTATGTCTGAACCATTCAGCACAAAAAATCTTCTACTTTTGGCTTTGTCTGGACTGTATCAGTATGATCGGAGAGAAGGGCTAACAGCGTTATCCCAACTAGCAAAGCCCCAAGTGGGACCGTTAAGTATCAGAACGTAGCCTCTAGAGAGGATTAGCACGCCATGCATGAGCCTCGGCCTTGACATCTCCTCCATGTTCCACTTGGGGTCTTCCTCTGTTATGACAATTTTGCTGCAAGAATTCAGACCATTTAGATGGTGTTGATACTCTTTGGCTTATGCGTAGGCTCCTTGAGCTGCTCTGCCATAAACCATGATCTCGACTTTACTGTAGTTTTTGGTGTGGTGAAGGGGCAACATGATGGAGGAGCCGTTGCTAGGATAGTTTCTGGCGTCATTGCCGGAGATGGTAGGGAAGGTTTTGATGACTTTGTTTTTCCTTGTAGCCGAGGAGGATAGGGTCTCGGTTGGCAAAGATGAAGAGGTTTCCATTGGAGGAGAGGTGGAGGAAAGGGTAAAGGTTGCTTCCTTTTTCTTTCGGGTTGTTGGTCAGGGCAATAATGGAAGATCGCGGGCTCCATCATAGAAGTGCAATTTGCGGATAAATTCCTAACTGAAGGCCTTCTTCCCACCATTTACCATGACCCGATTAGCCTATGGGAGGACCTTGTGTTGGGAAAATTACACTTTTCCTTCTTTTGAGTTAGCCAAGAAGCACAATCAAATGCACATTTCTCCACACCCACAATGATGAAAGTGAATTTTCTACACCTCATTGATGTAGGATGCACAAGTTATCACACACACAAAGCAAGATTAATAAAAAAATATTTCATTGAGTACTTGGGAGACACAAATTTAACATGGTTCACTGCCAAGGTAATGACTATGTCCACGAGGTTGAGAAACCAAATCCACTACTATCAACTTTGGATACACTATACTTAATAGAGATTACAATAATATTTAAGGGTGAAGACCCTCTTACACACTATGCAGAAATCTCACCCTTAGGTACATAAAGAATAGATATCGAAAGAATTACCACAAACTACAAATGATTTGTCTTCTCTGTCACAAGAAGAATGTCTTGCACATAAAAAACCTTTCACTTCATTCTCATTCTTCCTCTAAGAAATCTCATCTTTTTGAACTCCAAAGCCCCTTCAAAGTTATAGTCTTTTTCTCTTTTCCTTTTTACTTCTATTTTTTAAAAGAACCTACTTTTAAGAAGAATTAATTTTTTTTAAATAAGCCCCTAATTAATTTAACAAATTATACTTAACCTAAAAATGGGTCAAGTAGTGGGTGAAAGTCCAACAATCATGAGCCTCATATAAGGAAGGAAAAATCCCAACACCTTAGTAGTGGCATACCACCTATTATCATCGACTTGTGAGACGATCCTGACCAATCACAGCTATGGTTGTCGCATGGTGAGAAGCGGCAGATCTCATGGTAGCCCTCGCCATGGCCGCCAGCCTGCACCAAGATGCCATCACTAAGGAAGGCACCAGAGGAGCACTAGGTGTCTGTCTTGAGGGTAAATGGATGAAGTGGATTTAGCAAAAAGAGTCAGATGAGTCAACAACACAATGCATGTTGCGTCAATGGCAGCAGTGGAGAGGGTAGCCGGAGGGGCCAACTTCCTTTTGGTCGAAGATGAGGATGTTGTTGGCGTGGGTGAGGGCCATGTGCATGGTGGCCACACCGATGCTATTTGTTGGGTAGTCTTGTGCCTCTCTCACCCTAAAAACTAGCTTAAAGGGTGAGGTTTTTCCTCGTATTTATAAGTTGACGACCGGCCCCTTCCACAACCAATGTGAGATAAACTCCAACACTATTGAGGAGGAGCTCTCACTTGCTGCCTCTCCCTGCCATTGTTGTTGTTGCTGCATGGCTGATGATCAGTAGCTTGAAGGATGAGGTTTTTTCCTCATAATTATAAGTTGACGACCGGCCCCCTCCACAACCGATGTGGGATAAACTCCAACACTATTGAGGAGGAGCTCTCACTTGCCGCCTCTCCCTGCCATCGTCATTGTTGTTGCATGGCTGATGATCAGCAAATCCCTAATAGCTCCATATGATTTATACTAGCTAGTAAGCGTCCCCCTACGTCAGTCAGGGCTATGATTCTATGAAGAGAACGGTGGGGATAAATAGGAGGGATGAGAGAGGACTGGAAATGAGGATGTGAAGAAGATGAGATGGGCGAGGAGTCTCATGCAAATAAGGGGAAGGCCAAGTGGTGCGAGGAAAGAGTTAAACATACATGGAATGCGAGGTTGCTCCTCGTACAGCTCAAGATGGATTGAATGATTGGCTTTGGTCGAATTGGTCGAGGGACATTTTTGCAACATTCTCCGTGCTTACTTTTATTAAGTTCAGATGCATGAAATGTGTTGATCTCTCCTCCTCTCTTTTTCTTTAAATGAGCAAGATTTTCTTAGCTTAATCCCTCTTCTCAGTTCACAACCTGTGCATGAATGCCTGTTGAAGGTTGGTTATGGAGGCAGGGATTTCTGGAACTGAACAAACCTTGCTGTATTTGCTACCCTTTTCTCTCTTCTTGCTAGTAAAACTTGTCATAAAGGAAGTTGAGAAATTGGTATTTTTAGAACACAACATGAAATTATCCGATTCCACCTCCTTTGCTTTTTATTTTTTTGGCTATTGGACCCCTTTACATTTAATAGTAATACACTCTGGCTTAGTGCATTTGAAAAAACACGGGTATGGCTGACTTTGCTCTTTCTGGACCAAAAACAATGGGGTGGGCCTACGATACGAATCACTACTGGAGCAGATCAAATAAGGATATCTGAATCGGGGCCTCTTTTAGATGCTGGGCCACGTCGTACGACTCAGTTACCTCGTCACGTCTGGCTGGCGCGTGGGATCTGAGGCATGGCAGTAGCCAGCCCTCAACGCTGCACAGGCTGATAGCCTTAAAATTAAATTAATTTAACTCATTTTCAAATGCAGACAGGTTTGAGGAAATATACATTACCGTAGGGATGGGATATTATATTATATATTTAACATTAATCCTTGAGATGAGTTTGCATGAGATCGTTCTCATATAATGAACATAAAATTAATCTTTATTGCCGTTAAATTTCGATCGGAGGGTGAATATTAAATCAGTGGTAGGTGAGTATGTCACATCAAAAAGTGGGTGAGATCATTATAGATATTTGTAGCCGTCAGATCAAGATCCAACGGCTACGATTCAAAGTAGCCTCATATAAGCAATATCAGAGCGATCTTATTTAAACTTTTCCCTTAATCCTTACCATGTATCCCTCAAACAAATTCATATCCCTCCCACCTTGCTACCTTGCTCAAACAAATTCATACCCCCCTCCATCCATCCCTCATTCTCTGGCAAAGGTACCTGCACCGGATGGCCCTCTCCTGTTTCACCATGAAGGCTCTGCTGGGATTGGTAGGGATGCATTCGACAAATAGATGGGATTGGAAGGGATACCGACGACAAAGAGAGGGGCATCCATCCTGCTCCGACCTATAGATAATTTGTGGCCTATGAAATTGGTCGCTGCATTTTTCATCTAAAACTACTCCCACCTTGTTCCCACGTAAAAGGTTACCTGATTTTAAAAACCGGGACCTTTGTAATAAATCCACCGCACTGCCGATATGAAGAGCTAAATGCCTTTTTGTTTTTTGATACATAGCTAAATGTTAGATATCCACCTTTTCACTAGACGTTCATATCATAACTCTACAAATTAAGCAACCTGATAAGAAAGAATATACAGCGGGCATTTGTATCAGCACTAAATAGGACTTGTCAAAGCCGTTTAAGTTAAGCCAACAGATATTGCTCCCTATTTTTCATGGGAAGAGAATCCCTCCACGTCAAATCTTCATTTCCCTTCCCTACCACCAGCTTTGAAGTTATATAGGCTGGCCCCCCCTGTAAACTAAGCCAGTCATTATAAAGCAACCGGGGTTTTTTGCTGAAAACTGAAATCTCATGCTACAATGCCAAAAAAAATCTAAAAATAAAGACAAGAATAGAGCTTAGACTGGACCCTAGTAAAGCCTTATTCTTGTTATAATTGGATCTCTGCAAATTGGACATTCAGTGAGGTTTGGTCCACAGTTGGAACATGTCTGCATATCAATCAGATAATCATTAGTTTCAATAGTCCTACCACTAGTACAAATCACAACTTGACAATCACAGAATCTAATAACAAACCAAGAATGAGAGGACAAAACTAACAATAGGAAAGAAGAAATGTAATTAACAGTTATAACATGCAACGATTTGTCAAAGTTCATAGGTAATAATTTACTAGATCAAGATTTTTTTCCAACATATTATATGAGTTCTGTTATTACATGTTTGCTAGCGTATACATATGCTGGCCAGCTGTTCTACATCGCCAGTGCTTTATCTGGCACCGGCAAGTAAAACAGAGGCTGGAATTGGGTTGTCCAGCGAGGTTGTAAACATCCTGAAAACGGCAAGTTTTCAGGGCGTTCAATACCTCTGTAGGGTCTCCCTGGCCTGGGCGACTCAATACCGACCTCCATTTGGTCTCCGGCACCAGATAACGTGCCGGAGATAAAAATCCTAGGGTGGTGCACCAAGTTCCCCAGCGTGTAATATCAGATCTCTACCTTACATATATATATGTGGCTAATATTAGAGATATTTACATCTAGATAGGACTTGCCAGCATCCTGGATTGCTACATATGTCTCAGATTCAACAATAAAATGATGGATCACTATATATAAAAAAAGGACTGGATCACAGTCGTGAAATCCATGTATAGCCTTCATGTCTCAGCCGCTTACAGAGAGTCATGCATAGATCAAATCAAAGATGTGAAGGTTGCAAGGAAAATACCTGGTGCCCACACCCAAATGCCATGTCCTTTGCATCACTCAAACAAATGGGGCAGTCCTAAAAAAATAGATCAAAGGAGGAACAACAAAGTCATGCAGAATTATTTTTATCAAAATTTAGTCTCGAGTATAAGAACTTCAACGCAAAAGATATGAACTTAGAAACCTCTAATACACAAACATTCACTCACAAAAGAACATAACTATTAACATAATCTAAAGTATGTCGAAAGAAAAAAATCTTAGCACCACACCCAAAACCGACCTGGTCCCTTGCAGACCTTGCAGGTTGAGATGTAGGAATAAAGGTGTCATAACCAGGGTCAGGAGGAGCACTCTTCCAGAAAGTACTTGACTGAGATGGCTTTGAAGGGTAAGAAGGATAAGAAGGGTAAGAAGGATCTGTGTCACCCTTAAGACGCGGTGGAAGAGCGACCCTCTGTGGAGATTTCCCTGCCCGCCGTCTGTTATAACAGGATGGTATTAATAACGAGAAGAGCTTTTTCCATAAGTCACTATCCTGGTCCAAAAAACCAAAAATCGCCATACATGTGCAGAACCCACTCTATATGGCAACATCGTACAGAGCAAATTTAATTTGAGTAAAAGGAAAAAATTAGCAATCATACCCTAATAGTTTAAGCTCCATTGCTGCCTTATACTGTGAAGGTATTTCCATAAGCGCTGCAAGAGCAAATGCCGCCTCCTTCTTGTGTAAAGGGATATTTCTTGACATAATTTCTGTGAAATTCACAAACTGAAGCAAGACAAATAATCAAAGCATTTGCAATATCACGACCGCTCTGACAGTCATTGTCTAAGATAATAAGACAAATCAATGATCAGTAGTGAACACATAAACAAAAACAACATAATTTCTATCATTATGTTTTAGTCTATCCTTACGTTTTAGGGTCCAATCTCACCAGAAGAGCCTCAATTGAGATCCACAAATTGTTTAATGTAGCCATTAGTATTTACAATTTGTTGATCAGAAGAGTGAAATGGTGGTACAACCCATATAGGTGGGTAGGGCGTAGATAAAGATCACCATCATCATTTACTGAACTGTAAGAATTATGAATTCTACCTGGAAATTGTCAAATGCTCGAGAAGGGATGTTATCATCAAACTCCCTCATCATATCCCATGGACCATCCCCAACTCCAACTAGTACAATTGAAAGTGGATATTGACTACAGGGACACAAGCAAGTGAAAGCAAATTTATTACACAGGGAAGTTGTGAAAAAAAGAGAGGCCTTCGAATTACCAGCAAAAAGCCTAAAACGAGTATATGGAATCAAGAACAGTTACCTAGCTCTCACAATTGCATCGATAGTATCTTTCTCTTGTGAGCTTAAATGACCATGTGGAGTATCAACACTTCTTGTGACCTGGTCCACAATAAAACCACCCAGACATAAATTAAAATTTTATTCACCCTAAGAGCACTAATTATATGTATAATATCTTCTACAAGAAAATACAAATAAAATAAAAACCTGTCCATCCGCGATTATCAACAAAACATGGTATTGACCCCCACTTTCTTCAACTATTGTCATAGCCATCTCAATAATTGGAGCAAATGAAGTAGGCCCTGCCAAAAATAGATAGTAGAAATGCAAATTTTTGCAATCATCGGCCAAAAATTAAGAAAGCATAGAATACAGGCCTAGCTTACAGAAAAAAAGGAAAAAAACAGACCAGTAGAAACAAAAACCTGCAAGGTGTAGACGTGGAACTATTTCTTTATACCGTGATAATGCTTCCTCGAAGCCATTGCAAGGCCTCTCATCAGGATAAAAATTGAAGACATTGTTGTCATGTGTAAGTGCTGCCAATAGAGAAAAAAAAAAAGTTTCATTAGACCATTCCCATGTTCAAATTCCAGAGCCTAATGCATCCATTAAAGAAAAGAAATTACCATCTCCAAAACCATAACAAGGAATCAAGCTATCCTCATCAAAAGTAGACAAGGTTCTCCCTATTATAGAAATCGCTTGTTCATAAGGATTTGGGGACTCTCCAATGTTATGCAAGCAACGGTTGTTGAATGATCTTTTCCCTGATGCGCAAGAAGCATCATATACACCCATCAAGCAATTTACACAAACAAATGACAGATGACATAAATTAGCAAAGCATTCACTTCACAAAAGTACCTGTCCACTCGTTGCTCTTTGTAAAATCAATACCAACAATGAGATTGGAAGACTCCAAACCAGATCTTGCAAGTTCATCCCTAACCTATAGAACATAGAGCAAAATAAATCTCCACTAATTATGCAAGCAAGAAATGTGCATTCACAAACTCTGTATAACTTTATCATAAACTTTCCAACATCATCACTAGGAGATATCGTGTTCGAAATTGTCAAAATGAAAAGCAGAAGTGTGGACTCGTGCGCGAGTTCTGGTTTCACGTTTTTGCTAACTGAAACTGAGAGCTCCAGTTCTCAAAAACTAGCACCACATTCCTCACACATCTCAGACCAAGCTACTGCCACTGGAACTCGTAGCAAGCAGTTCTTCCATTCAACCACCAGATTCCTCACACATCTCAGACCAAATTCAACATCCACATCCTTATAAAGTCAATTTCATCTGCAGATCCTAATCTTGAATTCCCTTATCACAGCCAATACAATATAAAGAACATAACAAAAAAACATAAAAAAAATAAAAAACAAGAGAGAGAGAGAGAGAACTGGGATAACCTGGTCCAAAGAAGTGAAGTTGTCATCAATCTTGGAGTACCTCATCTTCACCTGCTCCACCGTCTGCCCGGCGCTCGGCTGCGGATAATTATACCGCTGATGCGCCGCCTGCCCATAGCCCGAATCGGGCTGATAGTTATTTTGGCTACTCTGCGAATACTCATGCCCCCACGACGATGCCGCCCGGGATGAGCTCGAGTAGCTCCTCCTGCTCCTCTTCGAACTCCCTCCCCCCATCTCTCCCACACCCAATTCTTCCCAACCCACCAAAAACAACAACAGCACAACAAGAAAACTAATCAACAACTCAAGATTGCTGCTCCAAGAGCAGGCTAAGGGGAGAGAGACTGTGGGTTGGAGACTTGTTGGAGTGGGAGTCTTGTAAGGCTAAGGGGAATGGGAAACTGGGGGTGGCTTTGGCTAAGGATGGAAATGAGAATATGGCATTTTTCAGGGAGGGGCGGCGCGGGTGGTGGTCACCATCGCTGGTCTGGTCTGGGGCCGTCGCCGGAGGAGGAAACAAATCTTTCTATTAACGTACATTATCCCGTCTCCGGTGGAGTTCGGTGTCAGATGTGGATTCAGTGGATTTTGGTAGTTGCAACTTGCAACCTGTAACTTTTTTCTTGATTTTTTTTGGTAAATGTTTTTTGGATAATTAATTTTTTTTTCTTGACTTTTTTATTGATCATATGATAGTGTTTGCTAATGTGATTGATGATGATTGGTTATTACACCTTGTAAGACAGAAACTGGATATTGTTTTTTGATATTGTTTTTTTTTTAATCGGCAACGTTGGATACTGATACACTCAATCTGTACACCAAAATCATATGCCATTGTATCTCAAAAAAAAGTATGCCTTGCATGGTCCGAGAACAAAAGTGCCTCCAATGGTGTATGAGGTTGGTGTACAAATTTTATGTATATTTTTTTTGCCGAATTGGCAAAGGGAATAGAAGAAGAAACCAATTTATAGCATGCGTTGAGGCATTGCAATCGGTCAGTTTGTAGGAGGTTTTTCTATATTACCTAGCCAATGAGCCCGGATTGCCATATAGCCTAGTTTTTTCGGTCTCATGCTATATAACCTAATTTGGGGGCTTGGTCTTCCCATTTTGCCCTCCTAAAACCCTATATTACCTAGCCCATGAGCCCCAAGCTGTTTTTTTCCATATTGCTTGCCCGCGCCCGTTTTAGTTGCATCGTCTCATCATGTACCACACTTCAACTAATCATATCTCCATTATTTTTTATTCATTTTACCTATTCTTTTTGAGTTATTCTTTATTTTTCATCATCTTTCTTCTAATGATAACATCTTAAAAATCTTAAGACAATATCTAATAGAATATAGAAAAATATAGGATAAATAGCATGTTATGTTTCAACATATTTAGTATATCATCATGAGAGAAAAAGAGAATGAAAAATAAAGAAGAACGCAAAAAGTATGGGTGAAAACGGATTAGAAAATAAAATAGATATAACTCGTTAAAGTATGTCCCAAAAAAATGCGTGAACGTGTAATCGATTACACGATAGCACTGCTATCGTGTAATCGAGTACATAATACTGGTGTACATGATGACACGATAGACAGGGCCATTGTGTACACGATGGCACGTATTGTCATCGATTGCACGATACCATGCTATCGCGTAATCGCCTATTTTAATTTTTTTGGGACATACTTTAACAAGTTATATCTCCCGAATTTCTTATCTATTTTTGCTCATTATTTTTACGTTCTTCTTTATTTTTCTTTATCTTTCTTTTCATGATGATATCGTAACTATGTTGAGATACTAAATGCTATTTATCATATATTTTTATATTTTTATTACATATTATCTCAAGATCTTTAGGATATCATCATTAAAAAATAGCAGTAAAAATGAAGAAGGACTAGAAAAGAATGGGTGAAAACATATTACAAATGAAAGGGATAATATTCGGTGAAGTATACAATACTATTGTGTACATGAATACATGATAGACGAGTATCGTGTCATCAATACACGATACCACACTATCGTGTATTTGTGTACAACAATAGTAATACATACTTCAACGAATCATATCTCCTTTATTTCTGATCCATTTTGCCCATTTTTTGTATTTTGTATTATTTTTCTTTTTCTTTCTTCTCATGATGATATATTAAAGACCTTGAGACAATAACTAATCTAATATATAAAGAATATATAATAAATAACATGTATGTCTCAATATGCTTAAGCTATCATCATGAGAAGAAAGATGAGGAAAAATAAAGCATAACACAAAAAGAATGGGTGAAAATAGATAAGAAATAAATGAGATCTAATTTGTTAAAGTATGTCCCCAAAAATGGGCGATTACACGATAACAGTGCTATAGTGTAATCGAGTACACGATACTAGTGTACACGATGACACGATAGACAGGGATATCGTGTCATCGATTGCACAATACCACTGTTATCGTGTAATTGCCCATTTTTTAGGACATATTTTAACGAATCATATCTCTCTCATTTCTTATTCGTTTTCACCCATACTTTTTATGTTTTTCTTTATTTTTTCTCATTTTTTTTCTCGTGCTGATAACTTAAATGTATTGAGATACCACATGCTATTTATCGTATATTTTTTCTATATTTTATTAGATATTGTCTTAAGCTCTTTAAGATATCATCATGAGAAAAAAGACTTGGGAAAATAAAGAAGAATATAAAAAAATAAACAAAAATGGATAAGAAATAAAGGAGATATGACTCCTTAAAGTATGTAAAAAAATTGGCGACTAGCTATCGTGTAATTGCCTATTTTCACCTCATTTCCTAGACGATACTATTGCTATTTGTTTTCACCTCATTTCTATTCCATTTTTCTTTTATTTCTCTTTCTCTTTGGAAACACAGACAAGACCATTCCTTGCAATCCCTCTCCCCATCTTGTTGGAGTTTCATATTGTCACAACAGTTTTTGTAAGAAAAGGAGCAGCAAAAGGGAGCCGTGTGCTTTCTTACAATACATCATACAAAGTGCCTGCTACAGAAAAAAAGGCTAGTGACGTTTGAAACTCATAATACAGAGCTTGCCAATTTTGGAACCAAACAAGAGAGACGCTATAACTTACTAATGAGAAGCCTAGAGGATATACACTTGGAACCATTTACAAAATTTTGGCTAAATGTATTGTGATCATATTCTCTCTCGCATGAGCAGAAGAGTCAAACTACCCATAACAGTCAAGTTCTCAGTATTACAAGTGAAAAATTTACAAGAACAAACGAAAAAATAATCATCATTAATTTGTCAAAAGGAGTTATGATTTGTTGAAGTGTGGTACAAAATGAGACGATGTAACTGAAATGGGCGGCCAGGTAATGTGAAAAAATCAGCTTGGGGTTTAGGGTTATAGTTTTAGGAGGGTAAAATGGAAAGACTAGGTCCTAAAATTAGGTTATATGGCATGAGCCCGAAAAAATCAGGTAATATGGCAATCCGGACTCATTGAACAAATAATATGGAAAAACCTGTAGATGCATATAAGTGATTAATACACGCCTGCTCTTGTATTAAGACAAAGACATCATGGGATTCCACAGATCATAGTAATGGGATTCTTTGCTAAATGCCGTCATTAGATTAATAAAAGAAAGTTTAGACTTTTTAATGTGAAAAAATTAAGTTAATAATAAAAAAAGAATACAAAACTTTAAAACACTTTGGTAAAATTAGGTCAACAAGAAAGAGATGACTCGCTTTATTTGCTCCACACTCCACATCGCGTTTGAAAAAGACAAGATCGAGGTAGTTTCCTCGGAGTTTATCTGCTCATGGAGGGCTCCACCCAATTATTGGTCAAGTTGCCGCAGCATCTCAATGTCTTTAATTAGGTCAACCATCGATTGATCATGACCGTACATTCCTCAACCATTGAGTAATGGCGCGATCAAGGGGTATTTACGTTATTCGATCAAGAATAATGTCGTAAATGGTGGCTGTTCTGAATGGGCCAGTCACATCTCACAAAGTCACTCACATGTGGCCGGAAACTGGAAAACGACGATGGGCCCATAGTAGAAAGGTCCAATTCCGTGCAAAAGGAAGGTGGGCCGGAGTTGTGTCCAACTAACGGTAGGGCTATACCACGATGTTTCCTGAGGATGGACCAATGATTGTTTAAGAAAAGTATTGCAGACTCAATACTTCCCTCTGCCCAATGAAACTTATCTTTATCGGAAAAACTGAGTCCTTCCATTGAATTCCGTATCGGATATCGATATTGTATCGGTCGGCTTAAGAGACAAAATATCGGAGATATATCGGAGATATTTGTAAAAAAATATCGGTGGTCAAAAACTAGTTTTTACCATATATTTCATAATTTAGCATCTAAAATGAGTTATACTAATTTAGACAAAGCATAGATTTTAAAATATGCATATTAGGATGGGAAACAAGTGGGAAAGTTACTTTTTTTCCCCTTTTTTTTAAAAAAATTTTTTTTTTTTCGAATTTTTTTTTTCGAAAATATTATTTTATTATAAAATAGCGATATAAACGTCGAGACCGATATATCGGCGATATTTGAAAAAATTCAAAAAACCGATATTTATCCGTCTCATTTTATCGGGTGAGGCCCGATATCGATATATCGGCGATATATCGCCGATATGGAATTCCATGAGTCCTTCCCTCCCGTCCTCCGCCATCTTCCGCGTTTTCAAAGAGAAAAGTCATCCGGGTTACCAAACCTGAATTGTTTAACGATAAGAATTGTTTGACAATCTAGGATTGTTGGCCGGATTTGAACAATCACCGTGGTCAGGCTAGACAAGTATGTTGACTCTTCTTCCTTTATTGTATGGATTCTCCTTTTGTTCCTTTGACTTGCACTATCTTTCCAATAAAAGAACTCTTTAAACCATCCTGCCCCCCACATAAATAGAACTTAGATCGTCCATATGCTTTGAGTTAGAGAGGGGGACTCAAAAGCCTTATCCTTGTCTTGCTCAAGTTTTGAAGAGTATGTGAACATATACATGACATGGAGAACATTGTTGCCAATTGTATCCGCAGCCAGGAATGCTCAAGTCTGGTGTGTTTATTTGCTAAAAAATGAAAAATCGTCAAGGTGAAAGAAGTATAAAAACTTTTAGTTTGAAAATTTTTCAGGCTTGAAACGTACTTTTAGGGTGTATTTATTTTAAATTATCCAAACATATTTCAGTTTTTACAAAGTTTTTGTACTTCTTTCACCTTGACGATTTTTTATTTTTCAGCAAACAAACACACCAGACTTGATGAATTTTCCAAAAAAAAGCTCAACATGATGCATGTGCATATGCAACGGGAGCATAGGTGTGGAGTTATACATGTTTAGGAGTTCTATTACTGGTATCATGAAGCATTTTAATAATCTACGTATTTTCAGGCCTCCATACAAAGGAACTCTGCATGTGGTAGAGTAAAAACAGTAATTACCTAATTGGTAATTAAACACTTTCTATGTTGATCAAGGCTACAACACATGTTTTACACTTTATTACGTATACATTTTTCTTTACTAAAAAGAAAAAGAACAGTTTTATTACATACCTTGTGCAGATATAGACTGCAACCAAAATTTACAGAAATTCCTGACAAATTTTATTAGCTTTTATTAATGCAGAAATAAATTCAATGTCTGGATCACATATAACAAATAAGATCTACTTCTCTTCGATTATCGTACTCTATATGCTAATGCTGCTTCCCCTTATAACCTTGTCCGACGTAGATGAAACAAACCATAACTACTACTAAGCAAATCGTGGCTTAGCAACTGCAATGAGATTAGATACCCTTTGCATTGTGAGACCAAACTTTTCAGTCCTATCCAAATCTTTAGGCTCAACTCCACTTGGAAGCTCCCAATCAAAGCTATGAAGAAGCTGTGCAAGAGTCAGCTGCACACTCGCCTCTCCAAACGTCATTCCTGGGCACATTCTCCTCCCCATCCCAAAGGGAATGAGCTCAAAATCCTGCCCCTTGTAGTCAGTAGTACTACCAATAAATCTCTCAGGTAAAAAAATCTCCGGGTCCTTATAACAAGCTGGATCCCTTCCTATCTCCCATATGTTGATGAAGACCCTTGAATTTGGAGGAATCTTGTACCCTTTTACCTCAATTTCTTCACTGCATGCTCGTGGGATAAATGGACCTGGAGGATGTAGACGGAGAACTTCTTTGATGACAACTTTCAAGTAAGGCATGTTGGCTATATCACTGTCCATTACCCATTGCCTTTCTCCCATTACATTCCTGACTTCCTCTTGAGCTTTTTTAAGCACTCTTGGATTTGACATTAGCTCTGTCATTCCCCAGTCTAGGGTTATGTACGATGTGTCCGTCCCAGCCGCGAACATATCCTGTCATATGTCATAGCATGTAGAATGAGCAAATGAGCTTAGAGTATGATTTGATATGCACAGAACTTGATGATCCACTTGGTTACTATTCGCGGAGCACATTCTATAGGGGCTTCTACGTGTACATTAAACCACATATCAAAGAGGATAGACAATCCATGTTTATGTATAAAGAAAACGTTAATACTCCCTCCATCTAAAAAATCATGGCAACATTCCAAAATGAGTTAAATTTATTGGCTTGTAGAGCCCATAACATTTCAAACCTCCACTTAACCCTGCACATGCATATTCACGAGGGTTGATTGGCCTGTAGGGCAAATCCTGGTTACGTGACTTTTGAAATGTAATTAGTTGTTTTTTTTTTTTTTTGGAATGAGGGAGTATGAGCCATGACACATTTAAAATAAGCATCCTCGCATGCATGGGATCACTTTTTTCCCAGTATTGTAGGCCCCACACAACTACGGCCTTATGTACCCTATCGTATGGCGCATGCCCGTTAATATGCACCAAGCAAATTTTAACAGATGTATTAATTATGTCATACAAAGGAAGACGTGTATTCAAATACTCCCTCCGTCTGGAAGTAATAGAACATTTGTTTTTTTGGAAATTATTAGTTTCCAAAGTCAAATTTTCTAGTAATTCTAGACCGATGGAGTAATAAAAAGGAGTAATTCACCGCCCCCTCTTTTAGCCAGACCACGTCCTTAACACGGATGGTGGATATCGCAATATCCTAGTACTGTATGTGTGTATGGAGACAATGCGTATCCACTGTCAGGCTAAAACAAGCGGTGGTAACTACTCAGAGAAAAAAAAGAAGAAAAGAAGTATGTATATATATTTTGGACTAACCACAATTATAGCCTTGATGCTATCCATGGTGAAGGGCACCTCAAAGCTTTCATTCATCTGTATGTCAAGCAATATATCGACCAAGTCTTTTCTCTCATAAGTTGCTCTATTGGGATCAAGATGTTCTTGAATCAATTCATCAAGTAACATGTCGAATTGCTTAAATATCCTCAGAACTTTGTGTTTCATGCCAGTAACCACGTTAATCCATTCCAAGGCTGGGAAGCAATCCGCCACGCCGAAACCCCCAAACAAGGCGCGCATCTCTTCTATCATACTATGAACTCCATATCTTTCATATCTTCCACCACCTTCAGAAAAAATGCGCCCAAAGGCGGCCTTGCATATAACATCATTGGTGTAGAGTAGAAGTTTCTCACTTACATTCACAGGCTTAGGATATGATGATCCAATTCGACGAATCAGACGAGCAACCTCGTCTTGTCGAAAGTTGCCAAAAGACTGGACTCTTTTGGCACTGAACAGCTCAATTGTGCAAATCTTCCTAACATGCCTCCAGTAGGGGCCATAGGGCGAGAAGGTTATGTCATTATAGTTGTAGGAGAAGAGTTTTGCAGTGTAGAATTGAGGTCTGTTTGAAAGAGCAACATCATGGGCCTTGGTCACTTCCTTTGCCATCTCAGCTGATGAGATGAAGATGGTTGGGATCTGGCCCATTTGCAGGTGCATGATGGGCCCGAACTTTTGTGCAAAGTTGTGGAGGGAGAGGTGGGGCATGTTGCCCAGCTGGTGGAGATTGCCGATGATCGGTAAGCCGCGGGGGCCCGGCGGGAGCACCGCATTGTTGCGGTGTTTGGTAATCTGCTTTTTGAATAGCTTCCATAGCAGCAGGGCAAGTAGAGGAGGAAGAAAAAAGGAAAAGAACATGGAACCTTGCATGTAAGCCATGGAGGTTTCCTTCGCTAGCTGCAGAGGCAGAGAGAACCTTTTGTTTATGTCTAGTGTGGTGCAAGTGACAAACTATGTATAAAGGGTCTTTTTTATAGGCAAAACACAAACGCTACATATGATTTTGATAGTCAATGTAATGGACCATTTCCTGTCTTTCTTTGCGGCAAGGAATAGTTGAAAAAATCCTTGAACAAAGGAAAGTTCTTTTGTAATTGCCTTGCCTTGTTTGGGTTGATGCAAATTCGGGAAAAGTATAGGATTTTTTTCTTCTAAAATGCCCTTGTGTCCCATGTTTGGTGAAAGAGAAAGATTTCATGAATTCCTTAAAATATCTTTCTCTTATAATCACTCTCTTTCTTTTTTCTCTTCCCCAGGTTTCCACCAATCCAAACGCCATGTCGATCTCAGTTGCTTGTAATTGCGTAATCTCCATCATCAACCTCAGTCTAACGTTAATCTCAAATCCGCTGGTGAAGTTTCATTTATCATTGATCACCAAAGATAGACATCGTTCACGCTAGCACATTAGCCATAAGAAACAATTAATCACTACAAAATGTAAGACTTTTAGCAACGGCTATGAAACCGCGCTAAAAGTCTGAAAACTTGACTGCGTGTGTGTAGACTTATACTTTTGTGTGAGCATCACTTTTTGTTACGCACTCCATTCCAAAATACTGTGTACATTTGAGAGAATTCTTATTTTTATTAGACCATGAAGCTCACGTTATTTGGCAAAATGTATACAATATTTTAGAACAGTGAATATTTTCAAATGTACATAGTATTTTAAAACAGATGGAGTATTTAACAGCTTCACATTTCAGATTTGAGTTTCATTATGTTAGTAAAAACTTTCATAGGTGAAAAGCTCTCAGCCAACGAGCCCTCACCCCATATAAGTAATCGAAAACATGGGCAAATGTGGTTGGCATTTTCAATTGTGTGATCATATACACTCTATCAATTCTATTTGTGCAAGTTTGAAAATAATGTGATGTTCAAGGAAGCATTCCACTAGCTTTTTTTTACTGGTAAATGCTACGAGAAACCGTCCCATCTAAAGTGTCATATATGTTTTTTGAAAACAACCTAAATTTTTAAGGAGACAATTATTTTTGAAATGTGATTATTATTTGTTTTGGTAATGAGGGGTGTTCGGTTCCCTAGGCCCCGACTAGAAGGGGCAGGGTAACTGGGCTCTTAGAGCATCTTACTTAGCCTCTCATCATAGACATCGAGACTGGGTAGGTGGCCAATAGAGCAGGGGTTCGAACTTTTGAAATGAAATTATCAAAAAGGTCCAAGGGACCAAAAGTATAACGTTAGCTCTTATTCCCTTTGTCCCACTTTAATAAACTTGATTTGGTCAGACTTTTATTATGGAAGGGAGGGAGCATTTGCAAATCACAAAAGGACAACAAGATCAAATAGTGTTTGTTCTTTACACTCAATTGAGCTTTTAATGTTGAAAAATAGTATTTGTCGGGCTTGAAAATGTTTATGGGTCCTAGGTCAATTTGGGATTTTGTCAATGGTGAGAAGATTCATGGTTTACACAAAGTAAATCCCGACGAAAGGCTCCATGGCTTTTATAGGGCCCGTTTGGATATTTTTTAATGAAGAAAGAAAAATTATTTTTTCCTCCTTTTCTTTTAGCAGAAAAGGAAGAATGTTTGGCACATCCTTTTCCTTTAGTAAAAGGCTTATTTTTCCTTTAACAGAAAGGGTAAATTTATCATAAACAAAATTAATTCCCTTTGAAAATTATTAGAAAGAGACTTTCTACCAGAAACCTGGTAGAAAGGAAAAAGGGACCATTTCTCCCCTTTCTGCTAATTTTTTTTCTGGTATAAAAGTATCATCCAAATAGTTTTTTAAGCAAAAAGATAATTTCTCTCCCCTTAAAGCCCCTTTCCTAGAGAAAGGGTGCATCCAAACGGGCCCATAATTTCCACTCCATTGTTTTTGAAAATGTCAATGGTGGAAAGCACCATGGTTTTTAGATGCCTATAGGCCTGTTTGGATATTTTTTAATGAAGAAAGGAAGATTATTTTCTCCTTAGTTTCCTTTAGCAGAAAGGGAAGAATGTTTGACACAACATTTTCCTTTAGTAGAAAGACTTATTTTTTCTTTAGCAAAATGGTAAATTTATCATAAACAAAATTAATTCTCTTTGGAAACCGCTAGAAGGGGACTTTTTACCAGAAACCTCCTCATGTTAGAAAGGAAAAATGAGTCAGTCTCCCCTTTCTGCTAAATTTTTTTTGGTATAAAAATATCATCCAAATAATTTTTTAAGAAAAAAATCATTTCTCTCCCCTTGAAACCCCTTTTTCCTAGAAAAAAGGTGAATTCAAACGGATCATATATCGTGGAAAGTTCAAAGCTCCAAGGCTTTTCAATGTCCATCCCATTACTGGAATTTATAAGCAAAGGTGATATAATAACATCAATGGGATGTAAGACTCAGTATAACTTCACGTGGGTTATATCGTGGAAAGTTCAAAGCTCCAAGGCTTTTCAATGCCCATCCCATTACTGGAATTTATAAGCAAAGGTGATATAATAACACCAATGGGATGTAAGACTCAGAATAACTTCACGTGGGTTTTGATCACTGAGCATGCATTCTACACGTAGCACATGTAAGACTAGAAGCGCATTTTTGGTCTGCAAGGGAGCATGTCTGCCAAGATATCCACCATCAGTGGAGTCGTCGATCATGAGGATTGATAGAGCAAACTGTTGTTCTGTGTGCTCCAAAAACAAGTGTTGTCTACTTTAGAGCCCATGGCAAGCATGTACTCCATTGATCCTGGTAATCGATGGCTCCTGTTAATAGAGGATATTCTGGCAGACATCCTCCTAGCTAGGGGGACCATGAAGTCCAACAAATAAAGTCTTCCCTATGACAATATATAGTCTGCCTAGGAAGATGTCCGTTAGGATAAACTCCGTTAATATAAGTGCACATATTATTATTGTGCACTCCAACATCTCGAGCGCACAACACTAGCATCTGCACCATCGATCTTGACAATTGGTGGCTCCCAGCTGATAGAGGATATCCTGACGGACATCTTTTAAGCGGCTAAAAAATGCTTCCGGTGTCTGATGTCAATCGGTAGAGATGATAAGATCCATGCTTAGTATTCTCTCCGGTCACTTTTATTAGATACATTTTTTTTTTCAAATAAAGAAATTTTTTTTGTTCATTTGAAAAAAACTGTACATATACGGAGAGAGTAACATTAATTAAGGAAAGATGTACAATTGCTCATGTGTGGCTAGTAAATTCTCGATTTGCCGCTTGTTTGACGTCTAGCCTGATTTCCTAAGCTACACTTATTAACCTAATACTTGTCCTCTTAGGGGTGTTGAGCATCCAAATAGAGAATGTACAAATTGCTCATGTGAGGCTAGTAAAATATGGATTGGCCTGATTGTTTGATATATAGCCTTATTTCCTAAGCTAGACTTACTAACCTAATACTTATCGTCTTAAGAGTGTTGAGCTTCCAAACAAAGGATATGAAGAGCCCTATGATACTTTTGGTTATGGAGTAGAGTAACAACTTTAATTCCCTTGATGGAAATGTGCTTTCTATGTTTTAAGATTATCATGCATCACATACTGTTTTAACTTTTAAGCACAACCACCGCTACCTATTGTACCTTCAAATATTATTAGCTTGACATAATCATGAACCATCCAATTCTACTTGGATTTACCATGGAATTTGTGGTTTAGAAACCGCAATGAGACTAGAGACCCTTTGACGAAACACTTCTTTCAGATTTAAATCCTTAGGCTCAACTCCACTTGGAAGCTCCCAATCAAAGCTATGAAGAAGTTGAACAAGAGTCAGCTGCATAATCGCATCTCAAAAAAAAAACAAAGAAAAAGAAAAAAAACGCGTCTCCAAATGTCATTCCTGCACCCATCTCCTCCCCCATTCCAAAGGGAGTGTGAGCTTAAAGTCCTGTCCTTTAGAGTCGACAGAACTACCAATGAATCTCCCAGGTGCAAAACACTCCGGGTCATTGTAACAAGTTGGAGCCTGTCCTGTAGTCCACAAATTGAAGAAGGACCTTGTCTTTGGAGAAATTTTGTCCGCATGGATCACAACTTGATCACTGCATTCTCATAGAAGAAGGGGAAATAATATTTGTACATCAGCATACACATCAGCTGTGTATGGAAATGTGTAGGAATCTGCTGTAGGGTTATCACTGCCCTAGAAGAAGTAGGCATGGAGGATGTAGGTTGTAGACGGAAAATTTCTTTGATGACAGCTTTCAAGCAAGGAGTGCATTTCGGGTCGGGAAATGATATTTGTACAGCAGATTCCTACACATTTCCATACACAGCTGATGTGTATGGAAATGTGTAGGAATCTGCTGTAGGGTTATCACTGCCCGGGTCGGGTCTGTTTGAAAGAGAAACATCATGGGCTAAGGCCTTCATCACTTCCTCTGCCATCTCAGCTGATGAGATGATGATAGTTGGGACCTGGCCCATTTGCAGGTACATGATGGGCCCGAATTTCTGGGCCAGGCTTTGTGGGGTTAGATGCGTAGGACTCTTCTTTCATGAAACCTTGCAAGAGAGCCAGGGCCCACATGGGTGTTGGTATGCTGCGCTGGAGGATTTGTTCCTTTTTTTTTTTTGGCGCAAAGCGCTTGTGAATTGAAGATCACATGGAGAGAAAACTATCAAGGCCATTCCATCAAGACAAATAAAAGAATTGAGAGACCACTAAGGGGCCGTTTGGGGCGTGATTAAAAGCAAAACATCCAGATAGGATGTTTTGCTACACTGTAGCATCTGGATATTTTATATATCTAGGAGGTGTTTCAGCTGGATGTAAAAATCCACATGGATGCTACAGTATATATCCAATATCCAGTCTGGATATTTTTGCAATAATCACGCCCCAAACGGCCCCTAAGAAATAAACTAGGACGACCATGTTAGGAAAAATTAATTAACTACAAAGACCACTTGCAGCTGTTTTGGTTTATTAGCATTCTAAAAACAGGAGCTAGAAGGTACAGGGCAAGACAACTTGACTTTTATTTGTGCCTTTCTTGGAGCTTTTTCCATATTAGCTAGGAAATTCATATTACTTAGAGTTTTCGTTGAAATATCATATCACTTGGAAATGCCACTGTTCTTCTAAAAATATCCTCCTGACCACCTTTACGGTTTTACACGCCCAGCGACACACCCCACGCCCTCCCAATGAAGAAATGCTTATAACAACACCTATTGATGCTCAAACCGCTTGTGGCCGTCAAGGGAGAGAAGAAAAGAATAGCAAATCCACAAAATACTCTTTGTAAATTTGTCATCCCTAATAGTAGATGTCTTAAGAAATTTGGACAATTACCACGAAGTATTCATTGACAAGGTAATATAGAAAGAATTGTCTTTCTTGGTGCAAAGTGCTTGTGACAATTACGCTGACCATTTTAGTGTTGCCAAAAAAAAAAACTACAAAGATCACTTTTAGTTTGAAGGTATTAGGAAGTCAATTTAAATAAAAAAACCACAAAAGGTAAATAAACTATGATGACTATTAAATAAAGCTAGGAATACTATTTTAGTGTTGGGAGAGTGCCTTGAAGTCCCATGAGGGAGAAGAAGTAGAAACGGAGAATGAAGAAGGGAAAGTACAAAGAAGAAGAAAAATGTGAATTGCACGTTGCGTCCCCAAGGGGAAGCACAAATGATGCATGAAGTCTGTTGAGCTTATGAGCTAGTTACACCTGTAGATGCACTTGATTACTTGTGCCATGATCCAGAATAAATGCAAGTGGCTTTCATGTATCCAAATAATGGAATTCTATCTCAAACAACTTTATAACATTTTTGGTACTTTACATGTAGCAGAGTAACAGCTGTAATTACCTAAAGGATAATGTATTATCTATGTTTCAAGATTATCATCTCACACTGTTACAAGCACAACAACCACAACTTACTGTACTGTTAAATTTATTAGCTTGACTTAATAATCCAATCCTCCTTTGATGACCAACAATACTAAGAAAATCGTGGTTTAGCAACCGCAATGAGACTAGAAGCCCTTTGCATTGTGAGACCAAACACTTCTGTCAGATCTAAATCCTTTGGCTCAACTCCAGCCGGAAGCTCCCAATCAAAACTATGAAGAAGCTGTGCAAAAGTCAGATGCACACTCGCCTCTCCAAACGTCATTCCTGGGCACATTCTCCTCCCCATTCCAAAGGGAGTGAGCTCAAAATCATGCCCCTTGTAGTCAATAGAACTATCAATAAATCTCTCAGGTGCAAAAACCTCTGGATTATCATAACAAGTTGGATCCCGTCCTATGGTCCATAAATTGAAGAAGAACCTAGTTTTTTGAGGAATTGTGTACCCTTTTATCCCAACTTGTTCACTGCATTCTCGTGGAAGAAGTGGACCTGGTGGATGTAGACGGAAAATCTCTTTGATGACAGCTTTTAAATAAGGCATGTTGGGTATATCAGTGTCCAATACCCATTTTCTTTCTCCCATTACACTTCTGACTTCTGCTTGAGCTTTTTTAAGCACTCTTGGATTTAACATTAGCTCTGTCATTCCCCAGTCTAGCGTGATGTAAGATGTGTCTGTCCCAGCGGCGAACATGTCCTGTCAAGCATGACATGCAAAAGCATCGTGTGAGGTTCGACAATAGATGGGCATACCTGGAAAGACTACTTTATGGAAATTGCCATATAATCACATGCTTCGTTTTTTTTGTGAAAATTTAAATGTTTTTGCTCTAATTCAGATTTTGAAAAGAAGAAAATTTAGGCCATGTTTGGTTAGCACTTTTAGGAGTAGGAAATCCAAATTCTTTAGATGAATCTAGGTTTAAGAAAATTGGTGTTTGGTTGGCCAAAATCTACTTCATTTGATGAATTTAGGTTATAGTGGCAGAAACCGTAATTTTCAAAAGAAGACAAAGGCATTTGATAACAAAAAAACCTCATCATTAGCTGAAACCTAATTTTTTTTTTAAATAATACCCTTGTCTTCTTTCGAAAATTACCTCATTTGCCACTAGAAAAAGTGATTTGGAATTCTTTTGGGAAATCTCCTCCCCCAAAAGCAGCTGGATTCTTAATTTTTTTTTTAAAGAATCCAGCTTCGTAAGGGCTGCCAAACAGACCCTTAGAGAACTTATTAAAAGAACTTTTCTATATTATCTGATGTGTATCTTTTGCAATTGTCAGCACCTAGTTGATAACATATGCTCCTATCTTACTCACTTTCCTTCTCGTTATCAACCAATCTGTTGAAATATTCCTTAAATGTAGTCAATCATTTTGTTAATATAAATTGCTATGAAGTAAAACATGAGTCGATAGTTAAGAGAGAATTCAAAGTTAGGCATGAAATTTAAAGAGAAATTATCAGGTAGGATGTAGCCCATGGAAATACAAGTGTACAACACCAATGGCTGAGTGACACGCCTTACAAACATGAATGCCATAGTAGCACTCAAGCCCATGTGATCAAGGAATTCCGTATCGGATATCGGTAAAATATCGGTCGACCAAAGAGATAAAATATTAGAGATATTTATAAAAAAATATCGGCAGTCGAAAAATAGTTTTTACCATATATTTTCACAATCTAACTTCTAAAATGAGTTATAGTAATTTAGACAAAGCATAGATTTCAAAATATGCATAAAAATGCATATTAGGATGAGAAACAAATGGAAAAACTATTTTTTTTTCTTTTTAAATTTTTTCCTAATTTTTTTTCAAAAATGAATTTGTTTTTAAAAATGACGATATATCGGTTTAAAAATGGGATTTTGTTTTTAAAAATGGCGATATTATAAAAAATTTGAAAAACCGATATTTATCCGCATCGATTTATCGGATGGGACCCGATATCAATATATCGCCAATACGGAATTCCATGTGACATTCGGAATTCATGTTATCCACTATATTTCCGTAGGCTACATCCCACTTAATAATTTCTTGTATATAAGACACACACATCTATCTTGATGCATACTTTCCAAAATACGAACAGGTTTATGCATTTGTACTTACCAGAACTATAGCTTTGACGTTATCGATGGTGAAGGGCACCTCAAAGCCACCATTCTTCTGTAGGTCTAGCAAAATATCAACCAAGTCTTTTCTCTCATGTGTTGCCCTGTTGGGATCAAGATGTTCCTGAATCAATTCATCAAGGAGCATATCAAACCGCTTAAATGTCCTCTCAAGTCTTTGTTTCATCCCACTGATGACATTAATCCATTCAAAGCCTGGGAAGCAATCCCCTACGCTTAAGCCCCGAAACAAGACTCGCAACTCTTCTATCATACTATGGACTCCATGTCTCTCATATTCGCCTCCTTCAGAAAAAATTCTCCCAAATGCAGCCTTGCATAGAACATCATTGGTATAGAGTCCAAGTTTCTCACTTACGATTACAGGTTTCGGATACGATGACTCAATTCGACGAACCAGACGCGCAACCTCTTCATGTCGAATCTGGCTGAAAGATTGCACTCTTTTGGAGCTGAACAGCTCAACTGTGCAGATCTTCCTAACATGCCTCCAATAGGGTCCATAAGGTGAGAAGGTTATGTCACTGCAGTTGTAGGAGAAATTCTTTGCAGAGTAGAGTTGGGGTCTGTTTGAAAGAGCAACATCATGGGCCTTGATCACTTCCTTTGCCATCTCAGCTGATGAGATGATGATGGTTGGGACCTGGCCCATTTGCAGGTGCATGATGGACCCAAATTTGTTGGCCATGCTGTGGAGGGTTAGGTGGGGTAGGTTGCTCAGCTGGTGGAGGTTGCCGATGATTGGTAGGCCTCGTGGCCCCGGCGGGAGTGAAGCTTTGTTATGGTGTTTGGCAATTTGGTGCTTCAGTAGCTTCCACAGCAGGAGTGCTAGAAGAAGAGAAGGAATGAAGAAGGAAGAGAGCAGAGTGTGGAGGGACCTTTCTTTCATGGAAACTTGCAAGAGAGTCATGATGGATGCTGCTAATGCTGCACCTCAGGGGGCCTCTTATACAAGCCTTCTGACCACTTGAGGGGAAAAAAACTAAGAAGTCCCATTCTATACAAAATAAATAAACTATGAAGACCATTTTAGAAAAGCATTTTTTTCTCGATAATTTTTAGAAAAAGGCAATAATGAGGCCTTTTTTTCCCTTTAGGACCCGACTAGAAGGTACATGCGACTTGCCTCTGAGTTTTTTAGTGCAACGTGTTTGTGACACGAGAAAAACAAACTACCGATACCACTTGCCTTCACTGCTTTCAAAGCTTCTTCCAAAAGAGAAATTTACGAGTTCCAAAGCAAGTCTACCCTTACTTGTCAATGGAGGAGGCTGCATATTTTTTTTGTTTGGTAGGAAGTTTTTTCAAGTGTTTGCTAATCCATGGTTTACTATAGAATAGAACGATAGCTCACGTGAATGAGGCTAGTAAAATGAGGTGATATCATGAAAAAGCATAGCTTAAGAAAATAAATGGTTATACTTCTAAGCCCCCATTGATAAGATTCTAGTAAGCATTGAAAGTTTTCTTAAAATAACTATAACGAAAAAAGTTCTCCAACGCTTATGTGAATACGATTTTAGACCTCATACATTTGCTGATCTCTTGGACAATTGTCCAATGTAGTAGATGATATTCTTTTCTAGGAGGTTTTTCCATATTACCTGGTCAATGAGCCTTGATTACCATATTACCTATTTTTTTCGTACTCATCCCATATAACCAACCTGGTTTTGACACCTAATCTTCCTATTTTGCCCTCTTGAACCTTAACCCTAAACTCCAACTATACCGTTTTAGCCATATAACCTGGTTTAAAGTTTTACACTTCAACAAATCATATCTCATTCATTTTTAAATCGTTTTCGCTTATTTTTTCTTTCTTATTTTTAGTGATTTTTCATATAATGATGATATCATAAAGATCTTGAGATAATATCTAAAAAAAATACATCAAAATTCATGATAAATAACATGCAGTGTCCCAACATAGTTAATCTATCATCATGATAAGAAAGAATACTAAAAATAAGAAAGAACAAAAAATGAGCAAAAATAGATCAGAAATGAAAAAGATACAAATCGTTGAAGTTTGCCCCACTAAAATGGCTATTGTGTCTTCGAGTACACGATAGCAGTACTACGTGTTAAGCATGAAAAATACATATTTTTATATGCCTTTTTACCTATTTGTTAGTTATGTTTTCCAATTAAAACGAGGAATAAAGTGAATTTTGGTAATTTTCTAAGTAATTAGGAATTAATTAAATAAGGCTCTCGAAATTGCTCAATTTAACATTGTTCCGTAATTTTATAAATATTTGGTGCGTCTAATTTGGGACATGTTTTATTTTGTATAGGTTCGCATGCTCGTACTGCTGAACAGCCAAAGGTGAAGCCATTAGACGGGTTTTGAAATGTCAAAGCGACCCAAAAGCTGAGATAACGCGCGGAGAAGATCTGAACCGTTGATGAGTTACTTAAGAGAAGACGGGCGCAGAATTAAAGGATGGGCCTTCAGATTCAATCTAGCGAATGGCATTGATACAACGGGTTTTAAGAGAGTAAAAGAAAAAAAAAAGAAAAGAAATTGGAACGAGCCGGTTCGTTGGGCCGGTTCACTGAAATAAAAAATAAAAAAATAAAAAATAAAAAAACAAAACCCAAGCGAGGCTCGGGTGCTCTGTTCACTCGGGCGTTCTGTTTCTGAAACAGAAGGAGGCTTCCGGCGGACTGAAGTGCTCGGCAGCTAAGCTCGACGGCGGAGGCTTCCGGCGGCAAGGCTGATGACGGCGGGGCTGGGCCGACGGTGGCGGTCAAAGCGAGGCGATGACAGAAGCTCGCGGCAAGGCGGATGGCAGAGGCGAAGATTCTGAACAGAGCGGTCGACACAGAGCGGCGGCGGTCCTGGGTTCCGGCGGCGATGGAGAGCACGGCGAGACTGGAGGCCATGGCGAGGAGGAAAGAAGTCTGATTTTGGAGAAATCGCGCTCAATTTGGACTGTAGAGTTGTGCTGGATTTGGGGGCTCGATTTGGAAAGTTCAGATCTTTATTTTGGGACGGATTTGGGGATCGTCCAATGGAGAGGCGTGCCGAAGATGGAATCCTACTCGATTCGGGCTCATCCTCAAGGTGGAAGAAAGCTAACTTTGGCTGTCTATAAAAGGGAAGCAGAGCCTCATTAGAACACCCAGACCGGCAGTCTGAGCGAGGAAGACGACCGGCATTTCCTTTTTCTGTGTTTTCTTTCAATTTTTCATTTCGAGAGTAATTTCCAGTATAAGTCTTTGTATTTTTTTCTGTTTGCTGCTGTGTTGGAGTTGATTTGAAGATTGAGTTGAATCTGGTATTGAACTGTTGCTGTGAACAGTAACTCCGGGAAGAGGAACAGTACTTTTGGCTTTATTTTCCATTATTCAAAAAGTCCTGTAAGTTGATTTAATTATTAGTTCAAATGAATTCCATTATTTTTGCAATTCAATTTTCTGGTATGAGTAGCTAAATCCCTGTCTAGGGCTGAGATGAAGCCATGATTAGTTGTAGGAATAGTATTTATGCGATGCAATTGTTTTGTCTAAATTAATGCGTTTTAATGATTGTTATTCTCAAATTAAATTGCAATGAGGTATATGTTTAATATGATATTTGGGTATTACCTGTGATTCATCGTATAATGGATACAGCTAATGATTTGAATTTCATCTGTTGATATGCAAGAGAATGCAAAATCCTATTTAAAAATCTATATGCTTTAATGCTGAAATTTTCCGTAGGAGAATAGATTGAATTCCAATTCTCTACGAGATAATCGTGAAAACAATTGCTGATTTTAAAAGAAATATTCCTATGATTGTCATGTGCTGATTCTTATGCCCTAGAGTTTTAAATTCTTGATTAAAGCTTCAATTTTTATTTGTCGATTAGTTTCTTTTTCATAGATTATTTAATTGCCTTTAGATTAATTTCTTAGTTAAAGCTGTTTAATTGCATTGAGTCTTCGATTAATCGTAGTTGTAGTGAGTCAAATCAATTTAATTCTTCAACAAGGGTAATAATCTGATCTTCGAATTAGAGTTCCGCTTCACAAGTCCCTGTGGGTTCGACCTCGTAAGAATTGTGCGACTATACTCCAAACACGATTCGTACACTTGCGAGTAAAATTAAGAGATTAATTAAAACAACAACACTACGCAATAGTATTACACACTTCAACAAATCATATCTCTCTCATATTTTCTTATCCATTTTCATCTATTTTTTTCAGTCTTCCTTATTTTTAGTGTTCTTTCTTGTCAAGATGATATCGTAATGATCTTGAGATAATATATAAAAAAATACAGCAAAATCCATTATAAATAGTATGCAGTGTCCCAATATAGTTAGGCTATCAGCATGATTAGAAAGAGTACTAAAAATAAGGAAGAATAAAAAAAAGGGAAAAACTGATAAAAGATGAGCGAGATATAAATAGTTGAAGTTTGTCCTACTAAAATAGCTATCGTGTACTCGAAGACATGATCATGTCTTCGATTAAATGATAGCTTTTTTTGGATAAGCTTTAATGATTCATATCTTACTAATTTTTTATCTATTTTTTTATTTTTTTATTCTTCCTTATTTTTAGTGCTCTTTTTTGTCATGATGATAGCCTAACTATGTTGGGACACCACATGCTATTTATCATGGACTTTGAATGAGTGAGATATTATCATGCTTCGAAATTCCCGGCCTCGTCAAAGTGCGAAAGTCATCCCTTATGCGAATAGTCTTGAAGCTGAAAACCCGGGATGAGACCGAATACTCGATCAACCCATCAAATACACCATCATGAATAGACATGTATTTGACATAATACAACTCAGCCTTAAAACCAACATCATTAACACATATGAAACAGAAATTCAACAATCTCGATTGTTCCACCATAAAAGTCATCTAAAATAACTAATAACCAAAGTCATTAAAATTCTTGGCCAACATGCCAATAACATTAACACTTCTTAAAGGTAATAAAAAGATAACTTATGTCTTTCCACAACTATCTTCGAGCCTTTCCTTAACTGCACTTACCCAAATCTATTCTTTCTTCACACCTGCATCAGTAGGAAAAAAACCCAAAGGAAATATAATTTATGGCAAGAAAAAGGATTCAATAGAAGATAATTGAATAGCAGATAATATTTGAATTTGTACAACAAGATTTTCTTTACTTGAGGAATAATATCAATCAAAAAACTCCCAACTCGCAAGTATAGGGAGAGGATAATAATCACCATGACTCCAAACAACCAAAAGTGTAAAGAGGGAAATTATCATATTTCAAGACTCTGAACATCGAAAATATAGGGAGTTCCAATTTCTGCTCTCAAACAATACTACTCGTTACTGGATACTTACTAGATCATCCTAGAGGCATCTAGAGGTTCTCTCTTTGGAATCCAGTCATGCGTCTAGAATCCTGGCCTCATCAGTGCTTACGGACACAATGAGCGGAGACGGCAAGACCTTCTGTAATATCTAACAGCCTAGAATGTGCGTATATGTCTCTTTGGGCGGGATCATCGCAAGGTTTCATATAAATTGGAGATCTCGTAAGATCTAGCAATGACTCTCTGAACATACTATGATTCCACCTCAGAGAGATCCTCGCAAGGTCTCTTGTGGAGGACAATCAGTATAACTAAGTGGGCATTACTTCCCATGACAGAGTATCACACGCAATAGAATTCAATGCATCATTTTCAGTAATTGACTTACAAAATGAGTACTAATTAGATTTTAATATCATAAGTGCTACACATGCTTTGCCCTAGATGGAACAACCTAAAACTCAATAAGGTTATAAAACATTGGTCCAGACTTTAAGGATCATGATTTTGAATGATGAGAAGTGATGATTCGGATTCCAATTAGAGGTTCGAATAGAGTCAATACTGCAAATGAAGCACACAAGACTCGCTGAGACCAAACCACCCTTCATTAGCCCATGATACTAAATATTATAATGTAGTCCATTCTCTTATAATACTTATTGGTAGGTCTTGTAATGTATAAATAAATTCCATTCTATACTTATCTTATCATGCCTTCCTGTATTAATAGGTTTTAGGGCTCTTTAACCTAATTACAGTGAACTATTTTTCGCATGTCAGTTGATTTCCAACAGTTCCCACCGTCTGTACAGTTCGATCTAGACTCTAAAATTTTTAATGCCCTTACCCCTATGAGTCTAGTTTCCAATCCAACCGATATTATATTTTTTTAATTTTACATAATTACTTATATATATTTTAGTGCAGGTCATTGATGCAGAAACAGTTTTGGACGAGAACTCTATTATTAGTTTTATTTGATTAATGAATGTAATTAACATCTAATTTGTTTAATTCCTAACATTTAGTGATTTCATATACATAATAACATAATTAATTCCATTATTACAGTATCTTGTTCATCTAAATTTTTGTTTGAATTTGTTTTCCTTCCTCATCTAACCCTTAAAGCATTGTTATTTCTCTTGTAATTAACTCATCGTACAATTGGACAGCAATTCCTGGACACTCTAGCATGTACCAGTACCTAATTAAGGTCGAATTGACTCTCCTATTTACTGATCAATATCCCTCATGGATAAATTACACTCTTTAGAGTGACAACAAACCGATAAAACCTAATTGTTAATGATATGTACCATGAATCAAGGTTTTATACCTTAATCCTATCTTATAACTCCCAATTTGGGACAAATAATTCTGAACACACTGACATCAATCAAGAGTGCATCAACAAAGGCTTCAAATTGAACAGTTCTCATCTTGGACTCACGTGTATAACTTAGAGATCGAACAATTATATAGTCAACTCATAATTCAATCGGTTTCATGAATCTTCACATATAAGAGCATGATAATAAAAACGATCATGAATAGTAATCAAAATCAAAACAATTCCAGAACATAGTCATGATAATTGACATCAGAATTCACAACACAAGACATTGGCATGATTGAAAAGAATCACAAAGAATATTGGGAAAAAAACATCCTACTTGTTACGAAGGGAGTGCTTCTTTGCTTCCTTGCGAAGACCATTGCTTCCTCTATGCGATGCCGTCCTCAACACTTGAACTAAATAAGTCTTTGGACGAGAGAAGAGGGGTGAAGGGTGCTGTCTTAAAGAAGAAGAGAGGAGAAAGAACTCAACCAAGAGAGAGAGAGAGTGGTGGTCGGCCAATTGCATGGACCGGCCACTCCATTTTGGAGTTTAAATACTAGGGTTTCCTATTCCTAGTTGAAACCACTTTCCTCTCTTTGATCCTTACCCCTTCCAATCTCAGCCCTACATTTAATCATACTCCAAATAGTCTTGGGCGCCCTCCAAATTAGCACCCCAATTTGGTTAAGATCATATATCTTTTTATAATCAAATCTCAATTAAAGTTGATCTTATTTTTCGATTCTAGAAACTGCCTAATGTTATCCCAAATCTTTTGGATACACATTCCTTTTGGTTGCTCTCCTCTGATTTGCTGCCAAGGATTTTGAAAATATTCTATTCTCTTCCATGATTGGCTCTTAACCAATTTAATTACTTTCCTGATTTACCACTAGTAAATCCAATCTTTCCTTTTTACCACGATCCTCTCTAACCACCAACATTAACCAACCATGTGCCACGTAATACTCATGCCAAGACGTCCCTATGCCCTGACGTCCACGTGTCCTGGCGCCTTGGTAAGTACATGTCTAGCGCCCAGGTGTCTCCAACACCTGGCAACCGTGCAATTAAATTGCATCTCGTAACTACCGACGTTACCATAAGTCACATTAATTAATCACATCACCGTCATGTGTCTAGACGTGTTGCACTTGTAGCCTGGCGCCTAGCCCCACTCTTGGCGTCAGGTGTCCTCAGACCTTGGCGCTAGACCAGCTTCAGCACCAGGGCTAGCCTGCCTATATCTAGTCTTTTGTGACATAAATTCTATTGCGTCACACAAGCATTCAACATCACAACACCACAAATCACATCAAAAATAAATTAGTCAACCAAACATTTCTATGTTAAGCCAGTTTTCTAAAATAGCAGTTTAGCAAATCATACCAATTTTTATGGGTGTCACAGATATGAATCGTTCAAGCTTGTCCAAAAAAAAGTTATCATGTAATCGAAGACATGATAGCTATTTTAGTAGAACAAATTTCAACGATTCATATCTCGCTCATTACTTATCTATTTTGGTCCATTTTTTTTATTTTTCTTTATTTTTAATGCTCTTTCTTGTCATGATGATAACCTAACTATGTTGACACGCCGCATTCTATTTATCATGGATTTTCCTGTATTTTTTTAGATATTATCTCAAGATCATTACGATATCATCATGACAAGAAAGAGCATTAAAAATAAGGAAGCATGAAAAAATAATTTGGGGAAAACGGATCAGAAATAAGAGAGATATAATTCATTCAAGTGTGTAATACTATCATGTATGTAAATACATGATAGCAACGGCTATCGTGTATACAAATATACGATTGCAACTGCTATCATGTATTCGAAGGCTATCGTTTCTTCGAGTACACAATAGCCATTTTAGTGAGTCAAACTTCAACGATTCATATCTCTCTCATTTTTGATCCGTTTTTACTTTTTTTTCTTCCTTATTTTTAATGCTCTTTTTTGTCATGGTGATAGCCTAATTATATTGGGATACCACATGCTATTTATCATGGATTTTGCTGTATTTTTTTAGATATTATTTCAAGATTCTTATGATATCATCATTATAAGAAAAATCATTAAAAATATGAAAGAACAAAAAAAGGGTGAAACATACTAGAAATGAAGGAGATATTATTCGTTGAAGTGTAAAATTTAAAACTAGGTAATATGGAAAACGGTATAGTTGGAGTTTAGGGTTAGGGTTTAGAGGGCAAAATAGGAAGATCAGGTGCCAAAACAAGGTTATATGGGATGATCCCGGAAAAACTATGTAATATGGCAATCCGGGCTCATTGGGCAGGTAATATGGATAAACCTTCCTTGTCTAGTAATTAGTAAAGAATAGAAGATAAAATATTCTCCCATTGTTTCCCAAAGAATATTTAATTATCTGTCAAAGGAACATCGCATTCAATACAAAAGGTTCGCCTTCCATGGCTAGAGCCTAGATATGTATTCTTTTGCTAAAGTCCATTGCTAGATACGATCTAGTGAGGGGTGCATGTGACTCTTGCAATTTGTCTTTAGTATATTAGTATCACTAACATCCTTTAATTGGCTTATGTGGGGAGGGTTTGCCATGACTGGTTAAAGTTTTCAACAACTATGGCCTGTGATTTCCAATCAAATTAGTCTTGTATTCATGCAGTATCTATCATATGGTCTTTGTCAATTCATTCAAACACAGAATTGAACCGAACTGAACTTGTTTTTATGTTTTTCTAAGCACTAACCAATTTGGATTGACGTGATAGTCACTTCTTGTTTACATGAATGTCGACGAAGTGGTTGCAGGCAGTCAATCAAGATATCAAAATAAAATCTCAAGGATTTATAATTTATGGTTGGTAAATGATGGTTTAGAGTGTTAAGATTTTTTGGTTGGGTTTGGAACACGTTAGCAGGCATTTATTTAAATTTTAATCTACATCTTTGACTATTAAAAATAGAAGGGGTGGAAGAGACAAATTCAAGTGCATTAACATTAAAGTTACCCTATATTAGTTTTCTCCATAATTTGTACTAAAAGTACTCTACTTAACTAATAAGTTTAATTGATATATTAACTAATAATTCGAACAGATCTATTGCCCTATGCTAATTTTCAATACATTATCTTAACTGTTGGTTGATAAGTATTAAGTGGGGCGAATCGCTGTCAGAAGATAAATATTTGGGCAATTCAGCTGGTCATATATGCAAGGCTCCCTTCCACGCATAAATAAAAGATACATTTCATAATCTCCCTAGAGGAGTCGCTTTCACTTCCTCCTCTATGACGACCGTGACCCACCCCTCATTAGACAATTAGACAAAGACGAAAGACTCGCCAATGGCGTGCTTTCAAGACTGTAAGTAGTCAGGCTCAGCACTGTCCCTAGCCTTCCTTCTTGGTGGCAGTGCAACGTTACTATGGGCA
This sequence comes from Houttuynia cordata, assembly GCA_039654745.1. Lineage (NCBI taxonomy): Eukaryota > Viridiplantae > Streptophyta > Magnoliopsida > Piperales > Saururaceae > Houttuynia > Houttuynia cordata. The sequence continues at coordinate 14,708,670 of CM077506.1, forward strand.
GTTTGAATAGTGAAAAATCCCGAAAATTTACCATAAAAAATCTATAAACCAGGGATTTTTGGGATTATTCATTAAAACTAACGTTGGTTAGTGGATAATCTCAAAAATCCCTGGTTTCTGGATTTTTAGAAATGAATGTCTTTTATTTTTCACGCCTCAAACGGTCCCTATAGTTCTTTGCTTTTCCTAGCGACCTTGCCTTGTGGACGGCCAGATTTTGTCCAGTCCAATTATTGCCAACACGTCACCACAACCATTTGGTGCAACAACTAGACCGGGCCATTCAACTATAAAGATTAAGGTTATTCTTGGATAGCCGTGTCTGCGGGGCCTACTGTGTCCGAGGTGTCCGTGGCCATGTCCGCGCCGAGGAGGAGATGTCCAAGGACTATGACCAAGGGTCCTCGGACAGTCGTTTGTCCGAGATCCGAGGAGGAGGGGTGGCCGAGACGTGGGGGGTGGTCACGGAGACGCAGGGGCGATCGTGGAGGAGGAGGGGCGGCGAGGTGAAGGAGAAGGAAGGAGGGGCCGCCCTTGACTTTTTGCAGGATGGCGAGGTGGGGGGGAAAGAAGGAGGAGGAGATGCCGCGGAAAACGAGGAAAGTAGCATACGCCCGGGCCTCGTCGACCATGTCGTTGATCACGTTAAGCGTCTGGACGGAGTCGTCCCATCCGGCATCAGGATCTGGGACTGCAGGCTCAGCAGCTCGGGCGCTGCGGTGGAGACTCTGGACTCAGATTCGAGAAGGGCGGCAGCCTTCTTGTAGCCGAGGGAGTAGAGGGACTGGACGATGATCTGTACGAATTCGGACTTCTTGATTAGACCATTGGGGCCCAACCTGGGGGACTCCTCCATGTATTTGGATCGCCAGATTTGAGGATCAAACGGAAGCTCTGGAAATTGGAATTGGACGAGCTCAATGTTTTAGGGATTTTGATGGAGGATTGGGAGGGAAATTGGAAATGTGGAAAGAGGTGGCAGAGGAGCAGGTGGGTCTGATCGGAGTTCATCGGAGACGACGACTGGGCAATCGGTGGATTTCAATTTTCGGGGAGTTGCCCGACAGGGGGTAGTACTTCATCTGGTAGTTCTTCGGCAAGCAGAGCAGGTTGCACATGGTCTCGGGCGGTGGGAATGGTGTGGGTTTCACATGTGTAATGGCAGGGGCAGGGTTTTTGGGGCAAAATTTTTTTTTGTCATTTTCCTGCACGTGTGGAAGAGGCCAAAAGGTGAGTTGCCACAATGACCATGGCATTGTCCGTGTCCGTGTCTGCCGGACATCGCAGACACGGACACGGCCAATATTGTGATGGACAACTTTTTCACGGACACGTACACGGATAACCTCTGTCCGAAGTTTGTCTAGTCCGAGAACAACCCTAATGAAGATCAAGACGTGGGCATACGGGGCTGCCATGGTCATGGTGATACAACACAAGAAGTAGGATTATGCCGTGAACGTATCCGATTACGGGCTAACCGGCCTTCCAATATAGGAGGAGTAGTTCACCGCCCATTGGTTCGGCCAGCCCACCTCCCCATACACGGACAATGGGAAAATATGCGGACGAGATCAAACATGGGTCATGAACTACTCAGACCCTTCTAATATTAAAACCCTACATAAACACGTAGTGAAAGCAATAAGCATGTAAAATAATTAAGCGAGAAATATCTTCACTTGAATACTAACCTCAAAGGAGGCCTACGCATTATGACCATCTTCACTAAATTAGTACATAGAGTTCACTATGCACTACTTTAACACCCTATGTACTATGGTCTATGGCAAGAGGATTCAGTGCCATGTCAGGCTAGACGCCGTCCAAATGGAGTATGTTGACTCTTCTTCCTTTATTGTATGGATTCTCCTTTTGTTCCTTTGACTTGCACCATCTTCCCACTCTTTAAACCATCCTGCCCCCCACATATATAAAACTTAGATCGTCCATATGCTTTGAGTTAGAGAGGAGGACTCAAAAGCCTTATCCTTGTCTTGCTCAAGTTTTGAAGAGTATGAGAACATATACATGACATGGAGAACATTGTTGCCAATTGTATCCGGAGCCAGGAATGCTCAAGTTTGTGGCGAAGACTTAGATGGCAGCTGACATGATGAATTTTCCAAAAAAAAGGGCTCAACATGATGCATGTACATATGCAACGGGAGCATTGGTGTCGAGTTATACATGTTTAGGAATTCTATTAATGGTATCATGAAGCATTTAGATAATCTATGTGTTTTCAAGCTTCCATATAAAGGAACTCTGCATGTGGTAGAGTAAAAACAGTAATTAGCTAATTGGCAATCAAGCACTTTCTATATTGATCAGGGCTACAACACATCTTTTACACTTTATTACGTATACATCTTTCTTTACTAAAAAGAAAAAGAACAAATCATATAAAAAAAGATCAGCTTTATTACATACCTTGTGCAGATAGTAGACTGCAACCAAAATTTACAAAAATACCTGGCAAATTTTATTAGCTTTTATTAATGCAGAAATAAATTCCATGTCTGGATCACATATAATCAATGTTTAAAAACTCAAGACTCGGATTCGACTCCAATGACCATGGAGTGGAGTCTACTCGGAGTCTTGATAGAGTCATAATGAAGTCATTTAGGTTAAGTCTTCAAATTCTTAGACTAAAACTACAGTTATAAAACTAGAGGTACTTTCATAAATAGATAAATAAAACTAAAACTAGAGGTGTTTTTTTTTTTTGCATTCACTTCAACTCTCTAATCTCCACCCCAAAGCGGCATTAAAACACAGTTATATTCAAGCAAGAAAATTTGGTAGTTTCTAACCAACAGTAAGAATGTTATATATTTTTTATCACAAGAAAAAATAATAGTTGATGATAGAAAATAAAAACCTCCCATAAATGGCCATCGACCTGGATGGATGACCGGTCCAGTTGGACCATGGTCAAATTAGATTGACCCGGTGTGGGGTGTGAGGAGTGAAGGCCACCTTGCATATATGATAAATATAAATTTTATGCAACATTATCATCAAAATACTAGTAGCTCAAGTGGTTAAAACTTAGGCATTTGTATTCAAGCTTCCCTTCAGGACGGAATTTTTTTTTTAAAAAAAAACATGTGAACTGCTGGAGTCAAAACCGAGTTTTTGTTCTATGCATATAACAAATAAGATCTACTTCTCTTCGATTATCGTCCTCTATATGCTAATGCTGCTTCCCCTTATAACCTTGTCCGACGTAGATGAAACAAACCATAACTACTACTAAGCAAATCGTGGCTTAGCAACTGCAATGAGATTAGATACCCTTTGCATTGCGAGACCAAACTTTTCAGTCCTATCCAAATCTTTAGGCTCAACACCACTTGGAAGCTCCCAATCAAAGCTATGAAGAAGCTGTGCAAGAGTCAGCCGTACACTTGCCTTTCCAAACGTCATTCCTGGGCACATTCTCCTCCCCATCCCAAAGGGAATGAGCTCAAAATCCTGCCCCTTGTAGTCAGTAGTACTACCAATAAATCTCTCAGGTAAAAAAATCTCCGGGTCCTTATAACAAGCTGGATCCCTTCCTATCTCCCATATATTGATGAAAACCCTTGATTTTGGAGGAATCTTGTACCCTTTTACCTCAATTTCTTCACTGCATGCTCGTGGGATAAATGGACCTGGAGGATGTAGACGGAGAACTTCTTTGATGACAACTTTCAAGTAAGGCATGTTGGCTATATCACTGTCCATTACCCATTGTCTTTCTCCCATTACATTCCTGACTTCCTCTTGAGCTCTTTTAAGCACTCTTGGATTTGACATTAGCTTTGTCATTCCCAAGTCTAGGGTTATGTATGATGTGTCCGTCCCAGCTGCGAACATATCCTGTCATATGTCATAGCATGTAGAATGAGCAAATGAGCTTAGAGTATGATTTGATATGCACAGAACTTGATGATCCACTTGGTTACTATTCGCGGAGCACATTCTATAGGGGCTTCTACGTGTACATTAAACCACATATCAAAGAGGATAGACAATCTATGTTTATGTATAAAGAAAACGTTAATACTCCCTCCATCTAAAAAATCATGGCAACATTCCAAAATGAGTTAAATTTATTGGCTTCTAGAGCCCATAACATTTCAAACCTCTACTTAACGGGCAGAATGAGCAATTGAGTTTTCGGTATGATTGGACATGCAAAAAACTTTGGTGATCCAGTTGGTTACTGATTGATGTGATTTTTAAATTTTTTTTACTAATGAAAGATTAAATTTTTAATAATTTTAAAGAACTAAATAAACTTTAATAAGAAATCAGAGTGAAGAGAATATTAAAGCATTGGATCCACTACTAAATATTGAATTACTATTCTCAATTATTATTTTCACAAATTGATATATTACGGTAATTCGTGTGTCCGACGGTAATTCGTCTTCTTTGTCGGACACACGAATTACCAGTGAATACACTACACGTTCTTGGCCGGACATAAAAAATTAATTCATTATAAATTAATAAAATTAATTATATCTTTTGCTGGGCATAGAATCAATCATAATCATGTTCTTGACTAGAGATAAGAATTATTAAGATCAAATTTCATTCATCATTCATTAAGTCTTAGTCAAAGCACTTAAGAGAAATAACAATGAAATTGTATTAAGCATAGAAAATTATATTAACTTTCACTAAATTAAATAATTATGAGTAGAAAATACAAATCTAGGGCTTCATCTAGCCTTGATAAAGAGTTTAGCTAGACATAGAAATAGGGAAAGAAATAGCCTGCTGTGTCGAATTCATTTTCACTATCCACCGAAAACACTGTAGCAAAATCACTGTTCATAGGTACTGTTCATCGCATTCTCTAAGCCGTCGTGATTACTGTAGCAGTTTCGAGATCACTGCAGCAAATTCGTAATTCAGCCCAAAACTAGGCTTTTATCCTCTCTTTTCTTCCCTTTTTCTTCGACCGACCCTTTCTCTGTTTTAGATGCAGTTCCCCCCAGAGTCCCATGACTCAAATCCACTACAAGGATATCTGTTGTTGAAGAATCCAAATCAACCCAAACAACCCATGCCAATCCAATCCGAATCTAATCCCATGCTTTGAAAGAGTACTAAATCCGTCCCAAAAATCCTAGCTTTCCTATCCAGATTGGATTCTTCATTCGAGTTGATCCAAATCCCAAATCAAACCTTTCAGATTTCGTCCAAGTTCCTAAATCGTTTCAGTTTCTATTTGAGACCCCTGCACGAGCACGTCTTGTCCAAATCGAGCATCTGCGTGAGCCTCTTGTTCTCCTCTTTGCCAATCGAACCATTCTCTTTTCTCTGCTGCTCGAACAGAACACCCATGGCTTTTGTCGCTGTCACTTTTCAGCTGCATGCCATCTATCACATCGCCATAATCTCACCATGCCTTGCCGTCCTTCTTCGCCGATCATCAACTCCATTATCGATTACTTGCCTCATCGCCGTGACCCATCGCCGATGGCCGTCGATCTCCTTCTGTCGGCTCTGCTCGCCCATGGCTGCCATCGTATCACCCCACAGCTCAAGCCCAACCGTCTAGCTTCTCCTCCATTGCCGTCGTGACAGCCGCTATATGTTCTCACTGTCGCCGTCTCGATCTGGTTTCGCCATGAGCACTCGAACGAAAGCTCGAGCCTCTGTTCTGTCGGAACACCCTCTGAATCAGACACCCGAGCTTGAGCTCAGGTTTTTTGTTTTTTTCTTTTTCAGACCGAACCGACCACTGAACCGGTCGGTTCAGTTCCTATTTCTTCTTTCTTTTTTTTCTTTTTATTGGGCTAAACCCATCGCAACAATCGCATCCGTCAGATCTTCGATCTCAGCATAGGACCACTTTGACGCGCATTCACTTTTAGCGATTTGCATTTGGAACTCTAAAAAACTTGCATAAATAAAATTAAATCATAGGTTAGATGCATAATAAAATATAAATCTATTAAATCAAATTAATGCATCTAAATTAATCAATTAAGCGCATTTATTTATTAAACTCTTAATTACTCACATAACATTAATAACCATTAATTATCCTTACTTTCACTTGAAATTACGACTAACATATAGGTAGAAAAGCATATACAAATGTGTATATTTTGTAGATATCAGTTATCATTCGCGGAGCACATTCTATAGCTCACCGATAAAATTCTACATGTACAACAAAGAGGAGAGACAATCCATGCTTTTTTATAAAGAAAACGTTAATACTCCCTCCATCCAAAAAATCATGGTATCATTCAAAATTGAGTTAAATTTATTGGCTTATAGAGCCCACAACATTTCAAACCTCCACTTACCCTTGCACACGCATATTCACGAGGGTTGATTGGCCTTTACCGCAAATTCAGGTTCTGTAACTTTTGAAAGGTAGTCAGTTTCTTTTTTTTTGGGATGAGGGAGTATGAGCCATGACACATTTAAAATAAGCATCCTCGCATGCGATGGGATCACTTGTTTCCCAGTATTGTAGGCCCCACACAACTATGGCAGTATGCACTCTATCGCATGGCTCCAAGGTTTTAAAAACCGGACCGGTGACCGACATGAAATTCTTGCCAGATAGGTCCAACCGGGGGTCAACCTGGTGACATCATTAATTTTTTTTTTAAAAAGAGGTTGGGGTGGGGAGGGCCCCGTTTTACCGAGCTCCCCCCCTCCCTCGAGGGCCTCTGGTTCGACGGGACGGCCCCATGAGCCAGCCCCCCTTCAGCGGCGGCCCCGCGAGTGCAAAGCCCCTCGGGGGGGGGGGGGGGGGGGGGCGCCGGAAGGGGGGGACAAGAGGGGGGGTCACCGGAAGGGGGAGGTTAAAACCTGTACCGGGCCGGTCGACTCGGACCAAAAATGGGCCCGGCTCCATTCGAACCGGCCTGTCTAGTCCAGTTTTTAAAACCATGTATGACACATGCCCATTAATATATACCAAGCAAATTTTAACAGATGTATTAATTATGTCATACAAAGGAAGACGTGTATTCAAATACTCCCTCCATCTGGAAGTAATAGAACATTTGTTTTTTTGGAAATTATTAGTTTCCAAAGTCAAATTTTCTAGCAATTCTAGATCGATGGAGTAATAAAAATGAGTAATTCTTCCTTAGAATTCCGCTTTTCTACTTCAAAAATATGCTACCAAACAAGCCCTTAGAATCACTTTCTCTTTCTTTTTTCTCTTCTTCAGGTTTCCACCAATCCAAACAGAGCCTTAGTGCCATGTCAATCTCAGATTGCTTGTAATTGCGTAATCTCCATCACCAACCTCAGTCTAACGTTAATCTCAAATCCGCGGGTGAAGTTTCATTTGTCATTGATCACCGGAGATAGACATCGCTCACGCTAGCACATTAGCCATAAGAACAATTAACCACTACAAAACGTAAAACTTTTAGCGACGGCTACAAAACCGCGCTAAAAGTACGAAAATTTGACTGCTGTGTGTATAGACACATGCTTTTGTGTGAGCCGTCACTTTTTGTTATTTAACAGCTTCAAATTTACAGTCAATGGTGGAGGCTCCGCGCTTTTTTGTTTGGTAGAGAAGTTTTTAAATGTTTGCTAATCCATGGTTTACTAAAATAGAATAATAGCTCACGTGAATGAGGCTAGTAAAATTAGGTGATATCATGAAGAAGCATAGCTTAAGAAAATAAATGGTTATACTTCTAAGCCCCCATTTCTAACATTCTAGTTACCATTGAAAGTTTTCATAAAATACAAAAGGTCTGCCTTCCATGGCTAGAGCCCAGATATGTATTCTTTTGCTGAAGTCCATTGCGAGATATATGTTGTTTGCTAGATACGATCTAGTGAAGGGTGCATGTGACTCTTGCAAATTGTCTTTAGTATATTAGTATCACTAACATCCTTTAATTGGTTTATGTGGGGGAGGGTTTGCCATGACTAGTTAAAGTTTTCACCAGCTATGGCCTGTGATTTCCTATCAAATTAGTCTTGCATTCATACAGTATCTATCATATGGTCTTTGTCAATTCATTCAAACACAGAATTGAACCGAACTGAACTTGTTTTTATGTTTTTCTCGGAACTAACCAATTTGGATTGACGTGATAGTCACTCTTCTTGTTTACATGAATTTCGACGAAGTGGTGGCAGGCAGTCAATCAGGATATCAAAGATTCAAAATAAAATCTCAAGGATTTATATTTATGGTTGGTTAATGATGGTTTAGAGTGTTAAGATTATTTGGTTGGGTATGGAACACGTTTGCAAGCACTTATTTAAATCTTAATCTATATCTGTCACTATTAAAAATAGAAGGGGTGTGCATTAACATTAAAGTTACCCTATATTACTTTTCACCATAATTTGTACTAAAAGTATTGGATATGTATCCGTATCCGATATGTAACGGACATGGATATAGGAGCGTTATGCCTTATTTAAAATAAAATATATAATTTATTCTTGCACTTGAATTAATATGAAAGACGCTTATAGTCTACTGGTTAGGATAATTATTTTTCAAACAGTAGTAGCGGGTTTGAGTCCAGGCAAATGTATTATTCCGGCTAGAAATAATGAACAAAAATAATTTCAAGTTTGTAGTTGTAATTTTTACAATGTTTAGGAGAAAAAATGCGGTAATACAATACCAAAAATATATTTAAATTTTATATAAATAATTTTTTATTAACTGTACCATATCTTACTTTTTAGTAAAATGTCGTATCCTCGTATCCGTATCATGTCATATCGTGTCGCCGTATTCATATCCATGCTTCCTAGGGCAAAGGTGATATAATAACACCAATGGGATGTAAGACTTAGTATAACTTCACGTGGGTTTTGATCATTGAGCATGCATTCTACACGTAGCACATGTAAGACTAGAAGCGCATTTTTAGTCTGCTGAGGAGCATGTCCCCAAGATATCCTCCATCAGTGGGAGTCATCCATCATGAGGATTGATAGAGCAAACTGTTTTTCTGTGTGCTCCAAACACAAGTGTTGTCTACTGGAGAGCCCATGGCAAGCATGTGCTCCATTGATCCCGACAATCGATGGCTCCTGTTAATGGAGGATATCCTTGCACACATCCTCGTAGCTAGGGGGACCATAAAGTCGACCGTAAGACATTATTGTCTGCCTAGGAAGATGTCCACTCTGATGGAGGATATCCTGGCAGACATCCTTCAAGTGGGCAAAAAATGCTTCCGGTGTCTGATGTCAATGAGTAGAGATGATAAGATCCATGTTTAGTATTCTCTTCGGTCACTTTTATTAAATAATATTTTTTTTTTCAAATAGAGAATTTTTTTGTTTATTTGAAAAAACTATACATCTATTAAAAGTGACCGGAGGGAGTAACATTAATTAGGGAAAGATGTACAATTGCTCATGTATGGCTAGTAAATTCTCGATTTGCCTGCTTGTTTGACGTCTAGCCTGATTTCCTAAGCTACACTTATTAACCTAATACTTGTCCTCTTAGGGGTGTTGAGCATCCAAATAGAGAATGTACAAATTGCACATGTGAGGCTAGTAAAATATCGATTGGCCTGATTGTTTGATATATAGCCTGATTTCCTAAGCTAGACTTATTAACCTAATACTTGTCGTCTTAAGGGTGTTGAGCTTCCAAACAAAGGATATGAAAAGCCCTATAATACTTTTGGTACTTTACATGTAGTAGAGTAACAACTTTAATTCCCTTGATGGCATTGTACTTTCTATGTTTTAAGATTATCACGCATCTCATACTGTTTTAACTTTTAAGCACGACCACTACAACCATGGACGGACCTACGTGCAACGGTATGGTCAGATGACCCCAATGGGTTTTGGGTTTTTCCACTACCCCCACTATAAAAATAGTTATTGGGTTGAACAAGGTAACAACTTGCTATTAAGTGACCCCAATGGAAAAACTGACTGACCCCAGGTACGACCATCTCTTTAAGTCTGACCCAGCCCACATAAGTTTTCTAAACCAATAACATTACAAAACTTCCGAACCATTCTTTAAACTTTTACAAGTACAAACCTAACTCAAACCAACCCCTTAAAGCTCACAGACCCAATTCACCCCACCCTTTTCTTATTGGGACTGACATTCTTCTCCTCCCTTTCAGTAATTCCAGTGGATTACTTCTCCAAATTACAACTCCAGTTGGCCGCCCTAGCTTCGGCCGCCTACATTGGAGGCTGTCGCACATTCCTCCGCCGGAGCTGTTGTGGCTTCTACTCTATACAGTAAGCATATGATGCTCACACCTTCTGTCGCCGCCTACCCTAGCACCGATGCCCGCCGTATCTTACGCCAACCACTTCCCTAGTTTGCACAAATTCTCACGCCTAACCACTCTCTATCATGCCATTGTGTTGCTGATTCTGTTAGGTAAGAGAATTAAATCTTTATGATGTTATATTCAAATCAATTAAAAGGGTTTAAATAATTTATACCATCTTAATTTATGTGATTTTTTTTATACATGTGGTCTTGTTGTGATTCCTTGTTTATTCATTTGTATATTTAACTTTATTTATATATGATTAATTGGCTGTCGTGCTATTGTATCCAAGTTGTGTGTTTTAATGTGTGCTCAAAGTTATAATTAGATTCTATGGTCTATGATTTTTGTTATAAAAATATTGTGTTTGTCTTTTGATTTTTATATCTTGCGTAGCATTAATATAATTTTTTTATTTATTAAGGCAAATTTACTTGATATGTTGATGAATCATTATTTTTTTTTCCTCCTTTTAATTTTTTTTTAACGGGAGACAATTGATGTTTTGATGTTGAGGTACATCTTTTGTGAAAATTTTTGTTGGTGAAGTCAATAAGATAAAGAATGATATTACATTTAACGGATGTAATCTTCACTTTAGTAATCTATGATAATTACTTATATTTGCTATACTTATCTTTGCTATACTTTTTTATTCTTTCGTTGTTAGCCTAGTTATTTTGTTATAGAGAATAATACTTTAGAATTGCGTTAGCTTATGACCCCATTGACAAAAATTCCTGTGTCCGCCTCTGACCACAACCTATTGTACCTTCAAATACTATTAGCTTGACTCAATCATGAATCATACAATTCTCCTTGGATTTACCATGGAATTTGTGGTTTAGAAACCCTTTGCACTGTGAGAGACGAAACACTTCATATTTAAATCCTTAGGCTCAACTCCATTTGGAAGCTCCCCATCAAAGCTATGAAGAAGTTGAACAAGAGTCAGCTACATACTCCTCCCCCATTCCAAAGGGAGTGAGCTCAAAATCCTGTCCTTTATAGTCGACAGAACTACCAATGAATCTCTCAGTGCAAAACACTTTGCGCCATTGTAACAAGTTGGAGCCCGTCCTGCAGTCCACAAATTGAAGAAGAACCTTGTCTTTGGAGAAATTTTGTCCGCATAGATCACAACTTGATCATTGCATTCTCATGGAAGTAGGCCTGGAGGATGTAGCAGTGTCACAAAGTATGAATTCAGGGGTTAGTCGGCAATAAGTCCATTCGGTTCGGTTCAACAAAATTTGGATAATACAACAACAAAAATGGCTTTTAACGACGGCAAAAACCGTTGCTAAAAGTGCTAAATCTGTCGCTACAGCTTTATAGCGACAGATGTTTTTCCGCCGCTGGTCCGACCGTTATTGGTGGCACCGCTAATGACATTTCGACTTACCAACAGTTTTACCGACGGATTTATTTCTGCCGCAAGTATATTTTAGCGACGAATTTCTGCTGTATGTATAAATTTCTAACGACGGTTTCGAAGACGGACTCGACTCTGTTAGATACCTATTGCGACGGTTTAGTTCATTTGTGACAGATTTTTTCTATTGGTACAGATTTCGAAAAACTAAAAAAAACAGCAGCTTTATGCTGCTACTATACTAAATATGGATTACAAGCATTATTCATAAATACAAAAGATATCCTCATACATTATTCATATAATAAGTACCACATTGTACACATGTAAAAAAACCATGTGTGAAAATATACTAAGAAAATCAATTTCTTTGTTTGTAAAAATATCCATAATTTATTAAAATATGTTCCCACATGTAAGTGCAACATTTAATCTAAATATGAATCCACCATCTCATCTTGCCACTCAGTAGGTTCAATATGCCCTGGAATGGAAAGCATTCTTTGACACTCTCTTTCTCTTTGTGCAACAACTTCCTCTAAATACAGGTCCCTATTATCCTAAATAAAATATCATAAACAAGTTATCATTAGATGCAATTATAATAGTAATGGGCAAAAATAGTCAGAATCCAACAATATCTTAGATCTCCAGGTTCTGAGAGAAGCTAATTAATTCACCTGAACAGAGAATTCCTTGGACTGAACAAGGAAATCCCAGATGCAATTTTAAAATGATGCAAGATCATTTCTGGACTCCATCAACCTGTCAACAAATTGAGTCAACTGCAGATGGCTCAACATCCATTAAACAACACTACACAGTAATAGAATAAATAAACCATGACAGGAAAAGAAGATGGCTCAACATCCATTAGACAACACTACACAGTAATAGAATAAATAAACCATGACAGAAAAAGAATGACCGCTGCCTGTTGTACCTCAGCAGTTGTCATGTTGGGAAAAGAAGTCCCTAATAACTTTATAGTGTAGTCACGAACAAACATCATGTTATTTTGATAAGGAAGTGAGACAGAAGCAGCATCCTAAAGAGACTCAGTTAGTGACCCGGAATCCACCTAAAATCCAAACTTGTCAAGCACTGGTACTGAATTGTAATCAACACAAATAAGTAATGATCAATGCTTCCTTACCAAGCAAAACAAGTGGTTCAAGACTAAGACATGCAGCTTGAATCTAGGTTTGTGAAATGAATCAGTTAAAACGGCAAATATTTCTTGCACAATAGTGAGGAAGTATGTCTTGTGGAACTGATGAAACGAATCAATTAAAACGGCAAATATTTCTTGCACAGTAGTGAGGAAGTACGTCTTGTGGAATTGATTACAGAACTCCGACGCTTGCACAGTAACCAAAATTTTAGTTTAAGTAAACTACGTAGTAAACACTTGTCTAGAAAAAACATGGAAATAAGCTTCATCAAAGGTTACATGGGGCAGAAAATTCTTTAAATTATCACATAATTAGCACTGATCAAAATCACAATAAAGAAATAAACACCAACCTCAAAGTTCTTCAGCATTTCTAGCAAAAGAATGAGTCCAGTTTCTGCAATATTTCTCTCAGTATGCTGAAATGCCCAATTTATAGAATCCATTGTGAATTTCAGTTGCTGAAGTAACCATATTTCAATTAAAACTAGTGAACATAATCTATGCTAACCTGACTAGACAAGTCGATCAATGCAGGGAAACAATGAATAGCAATGGCCCGCAACAGAGAAAAGAACTTCAATCGATGCTCAGGGTAATCTTCAAAGTTTTTAGTTATCATCTGCAGTGAAATCAGATTAGTAAGCATAAAACAAGAGAGTAAAGCTGAACATACTGCATTTAAATATCGGACCTCAAGTCTGCATTCGAAAACAGCTTTGAATGCAGTTACCTACCTGAGAAACCCAAGTAATATACAAACAGAAGTTCATTTCAGAAATCTAATCTAGACTGTTAAGCTACCAGGAAACTAGGCTGAAGCATTCATACCTGCCTGAGGAAAATATTAGCAATTCAAAAGAACCACAAAAAATGGAAAGCCACAAGATATAGAATGTGATGCAGTTTCACTATCTGTCTGGATTTTTCTTAAACTGCAAACAACAAAATATACTGACATATGATTAACTCCTCATTTAGTCAATATCATCATCACTCCAAGGATAGACCATCAACACAATGCCAAATATTTGCAAGCATAACAAAAACTCTATTTTCAGATATTCAAAATAAGAAATAACTTCAAACCCCACAATAGTGTTAGAAAAATAAATTGTATTCACAGAAAACTAACTATTGTTACCCAACCTCTTGTCATGCAACCAAAATTCTGCCTCTTTCAATTAAATATACTAAAATTGAAACAAATACCACCAAATAATATTTACAAGAAATGGCCATAAATGTACAAAGCAAATTCCATGGAACATCAAGTAAAACTAAAGCCTAGGCACATAATAATATAAAATCAACTAAAGTGAAATAACAAAATTCCGATTTACATGGTCAAGAAAAGAGTTGCAGGAAACTTTAAAGTAAACCTTATGTATTTGAGACGAACAGAAAAGATGATATCTCTGTTAGAGTATATTTAGTGAAATTCTATTAGAAGATTCAACTAGTAATATGTCAGCTATGAGAATGGAAGCTTCTTACTAGCAATTATAGGAGGGGTCAAAACAAAAAGTGACGAGTCAAGGGACATTTCCCATTAAAATTGCTCATAGATGATAATCAAAGAACACCGTATAATTGTTGTATCTGCACCATAATCAACACTATGCCTTATCCCAGCTACCAATGGCCAGCACCATATCATTTTGTACTAAAAAGTACATAGATCAGTAAAAGTTTTATAACAATCACATGTCTTCTACCTTATTTCCTCCTCTTTTAAAGACCCAGCACCTTGCAGCACAAGCAGACTCGGGCTGGTAAGACTCCAGCTCATCCTGATCAGTTTGTGAGTTTGAATCATCCTCTGCTCTCTTACAGGAGATTAATCTAGAACCACTCTGTTTCTCTTTCTTTTGGAGCATGCTTTTCGTGGAGAAGGTCCCAGCTGGAGTATGTATCACTAAAACAGAATCTGGACTAGGAGCTCTGAACAGGAAACATAATAGTTAGAGCTCCATGTATACACCGATGCCGCCTATCACGACTCTCAGCACTCGCCGACGATTGCCCCCCGCTTAGGGTTTCGTCGTGATCGAATTGGGGGCGATGGTGAGCTAGGGTTTGGGTCTGGGGAGGCCATGGTGGCAGAATTAGGCGATTCGGCTCTAAATTTCATCTAGGATTTTCAAATAAGATGGGGTCGATTGACCGGAATAAGAAGAGAGGGATTTCTCACCGGGAACACGATGAGCAATCCACAGGTGGCGGGCTTGCGGCCTAGGTCCCGACGAGGAGGACCGGAGCATGACAAGGAGGGGCGTGGCTCTCAAGCCCGTCAGCCTTGATGCAGAATGGTCCCAGCATAGTCCAGCTCTATGTCCTCATATTCTAAAGTGTTCATCCTATTAGTCTCTTCTATGTTAGTTTCTTCTTCCTCTACTTCAAAAGCCAAGTCATCTTGTCCACCTTCTTCAAAAGCACTAATATGCTCTAAGTACAACGGCTTTACAAGATCTCCCTTATTCTACTTATTCCTCTTCAAATGCAAATTCACTCTAACATACACAAGATCACTAAGCATCTTAGGCTCCAGTCTATTTCTCTTTTTTGTGTGGCCTACTTCAAATGCACTCAAGTTTCTTTCACACCTTGATTCACTACAGGGTTCACTTAATAGCTTCATTGCCACTTTTTGAAGCTCTCCAAATTCATCATCTATAACTCCTGATTTTCACTGGTCAACTTGACATAATTTAAAACATAAGAATTTGTCACGCCCCAAAATTTTAGACCTCGATTAGAGCACGAAAACCACCAATCATAATAATGATAGGAGGTCAGAAATCTAGAATGCGCAGGATCAACAAAATGACTGAACAATATCAAAAAATGTTCAACATTTACATAACATTAAAGTAACTACTTAATTTATTACAGTGGTTTAGACTTATTAATAAAATCCTAGCACACAGCCCAACAGGTTCACAAAGATATCCATAACAGAAACATAATCAGCTTTTCTCTCTTTTGATTCCTGCATTAAAAGATGCATGAGTATTCTAGAGGAAATACCCAATAGGATGTCAAAGAAAAACCCACAAATAGAAAGAATAAAATAAGCACTCACATCCTATGATAGAGAGGAATGCTCAAATACAATAGAATCAGGAGTTGCAAATACTGAACTTACTTTACCTAAACATTGACCACACTTAAGAATAATCACAGATCAAGGTATGGTTGGAATAATCACTTAAGACTCCAAACGTACAAAGTGTAAGGAGAATACAATAATAAATGCAGGCTCCAAACATCCAAAGTGTAGGAGACAACAATTTCTGCTCTCATCCAGAACATCCAAGAGGTTCTTCAGAGGAACCCGGCCATGCGTCTAGGGATGCTGGCCCCATCGGTGCTTACGGGCACAATGGGCAGAGACTACAAGACCTTCCGTAATATTTTGTAATCTAACCTTCATCGGCTGAAGTACTGAGGTTCAATAAATAATCTGAGATCACAAGGATCTAGCGATGGCTCATGAGCATACTATGATTCCACTCAAAGAGTTTCTAAAAATAGCTCTTAGTGGAGAAACAGTTTACATAGAACTGAAATAACTTACAAATAACATGAGCTCTTTCATCTAGAGACTCATACTATGATCTTTCTGGAATTGACTCACAGAGGAGTACAATAGAAATTTCATTATCTCAATATGGATAGACTCACATCGGAGTACTCAAAGAAATCCATTGATCAAACGTCAGAAGACTTAAAGTTGAGACTCATCAAATGATTGACACACAGAACATCTTCATCGTACCTAGCCTTAGATAAGACAATCCTCAGAACATTGACACCAAGATTCATATGTCAGATAGACAATCAGATAATAGGATACAAGGGTTCAAACCTTAGCCAAAAACTCTATGAACTAGAAACTGTGCGAGAAAACTCAATACCTGAGTTACTCATCACGATTTAGGAGGACTCAATTCTAACGACTTTTATTCTTGATTTAATATTACTGTAATCATTACCATCCCGGTCTTAAAGTATAATATAAGATTATTAATTACTAAAATTGACCATATCTAGTAGTTTTAGTAAGTATTAGGGTTTCAGCCCTCAAACACTATGTACTGTTACAAGCACATCAGTCCAGTTTCAATGATCACTACAACCTACACAGTATGTATCTCATTCTGAAATTTTTACCATAACTATCCTTGATTGTCTAGTTTTTAACCCAATAAATGACATATTTTTATGATTTTTGTACATTTAGTTATCAATTTATGATTACTGCTCATCGGCACACGAACAGCCCTGGCCGAGAGCAATTATCTTAATCTATTTTGATTAATTGATGATATGTGCATACTCAATTAATTAATACCACTTACAGACATTACTTACTCACCTCATAAGCATTTTACAAAACCCCCGATCAGCCCTGAATTTTTATAGTTTTCTTCATCTTATGGTATGTCTTTCTAAACCGATTAGTTTATACATCATTATCTCTTTAAAACCCGTATTACCCCAAATAAGACATGTAATCACAGACGATGATATGTAAAACCACGTACTGACATGAATTCCAGAACCTATGTTGATACATCAGAAGCATTAGTATACTAATTCACACGAATTGGAGTAAGAATTTGCATACAGTTCATAATTAGGGTAAAATACCCGATGGAGAACATGTTTATCATATGACTCGACTTGATTGATTAATAAAGTTACCAACTTTCATTGGACAGAGCATGATATTGAACACAACAGCAAGGAACAACATGAATTCAATGATTTAACACCATGGGGATGTCCTCTAGAAACTTGCACGTGAAGATTAGATGCGTGATCAACATAGGAATACCAATGTTCATGCACTAAACATATATCGTATGTCATAATGTTTCTCATATGAAGCAATACTAATATCACAAACAGCAACAACAATCCATGATTTATTCACGACATGATGATCATACTCATGAGAAATTCAATAGACAAAATTGTAGGTAAAAAACAAACATCATCCTACTTCTTATAGATGAAATCGACAAGTCCTCAAGAGTGCTTCGAACTCAACCTCGCACCACCATCTTCACTTTGCCGATCCACCACAAAGCACAACTTGATCTAGAATGGGATGCTACTGGTTGTTGAGAGGAGAAGGAGGACGAGTGCAACAGCCTCCACGCACGACTCAAAACGCCAAAAGAAAAGATGTCGGCTTCTCCCCTCTTGGGCTTATATAGGTGCTTTCTTTTCTTTCATCACTTATTCTTCACCCTAGATCTTCCCTTCATCCAAGGGTCACAATTTCATCCAGCAAAAAGAATTCTTAGCCAAGACGTGGTCCATGTTTCTTCCATTTCGGTTAGAATTCCATTATGGTAGGGATTAAAACCACTTCAATTGGTTACCATAACTAATTTGGTAACCACCCCCAATTAAATCAATTTTTGAACATCCAATCTGACAAGTGGCGCCCTTAATTTGATTGGGATATATCATGTTAATCATCCCCTTAACTTCCAATTGAATTCCCTTCAATTACTCAAATTTACCATAAGTAAATTTCCTACTCCAGTTATAATTCAAATTGGTTTCAAAGTAATGATGGGATTCCAATTTTTTCCACGAATAGATCCCCCAAAACACCGATAAATTAGGTAGGTCACGTCACCCACGTGCCCCCTAATTTCTCCAAAAAGGATTTTCCAAAAATCAAATCCGTAATTACGCAAAACGGTGCGATTGATTGGCACACACAGGCAATCGATCGGCACACACACTAAAATGCTCTTTACAGCAGATCCGATCGATCGTTCTCGAGACGATCGATCGCGCACGTTCAATTCAAAATTCACGGTAACTATGATCGATCGTTTTTTCAAAGTGATCGATTACGCGTACTCAAATCGCAAATTACAGTAGATACGATCGATCGTTTCCTAGTGATCAATCACGTCGGCTTGTATTTTGATTATGCTACAGTGCCCGATCGATCGCATATCTCCGGCGATCGATCGCAACCCGAAAATTCAAACTTTCAAATCTTTTAGCTGCAAACTCCAAATTTTGCAAAATTGGTGGCATTGAAAAGCTCTCTTCGCATGCTTTAACGCCAAGACAAAAACATAGCAAAAGAAAATCAAACACACGACTCATTTTAATTTTAATAAAATATAGATTTGACGGGTGTTACACAATTAGTAGAATACATTGTAGAGTTTAAATAGCAATAAAGTCCAACTCAAAACACAAAAAGAACTAGAATAAAGTAAGTGTAGAATGGCCCTTACTTGGATGTAGGTCATGAATAGTTAACTCTGCAATTGATGAAAATATACTAGATTTCAGTCCAATATACTCCATCAATTCCTACCAAATGCTCCTTTTTCATTTCCCTCAATCATCTTTCAAAGGGCTTCTTGAATCCCCTCTTGAGTATGTTTATTGTGCTTCACAAACTTGTCTTAGTACAAATGTTGATAGAGGAGTGTTGCTAGAGCATAGATAGGATGGTGTAGATTACGCCTACATCTATCATCAATGATCTCCCAGTAGGGTTCTACTTATGGGCCTCTTGATTGATTGATTTTTCTACTATTTTTACTCGCAATCGCACGAGACTCAGTATAGTCTAGAGCTAACGAGGTCGAACCCAAAGGACTTGGACTGATTCAACTTAATTCTAATAATAGATTTGATTTTTATGAAACTAGTTATAACAGAATGAAAAGTTCTAATTTAACAAAGCAATGAAATTTATGTGAAAATAATATGATGAGAAATATACTAAGACTTCGAATCCACCCAAACTAAATAGCTATCCTCTCCGTTAAACCCGTACAATTCCAAGTGATCAATTATCCGTGCCCCTCTCGAAGTCACGAATAATCGTAATGTGTGCAGCCCTCTCGAACATGCAACTAAACAATTAAATCTAACTTAATTAATCTCCCTCTCTCGAGCAAAGATCAATCATAAAAATGCAATCTTTATTCAAATAATACCTTAGAATTCGCTAAGACCTCTCGAACATTAACAAACCCTTAGTTTAATTTTACTAACAATTACTCTACCCTCTCTCGAGCAACAGAGTAATCATAACAAAATATTAAGCATATGGAATAAAAATCACAACTTTAAAATTGTAAATAAATATTGAGAGTCAAACAATCAGCAGAGCTTCATCTAGTCTTAGTACAATGAAATTTAGCTAGACATGAAAAGAAGAGGGGAAGAAAAAGCCTGGTTCGTCGGATAAGTTATTTGTAGGAATACTGTTCACGCGCACTATGGCACTGTTCACTGTTCACGGGCACTGTTCATACACTATTCATCGTCTTCCTCGCGCAGTCAGTTACTGTAGCACTTGGAATGGCACTGTAGCAATTTCAAATCGGTGTGCAATTCGTCCAAAAGACCAGCCTTTCTCCTCTCCTCCTCACCTCTGGCCAAAACCCCACCGGATTCCGGCGCAAATAGTACCGGAATCCCCTGTTTTCCGGCCGGTTGTCCACGCACAAAAGCTCTGTTTTTTTCTCTCTGTTGTTCTCCCTTCACGACCGGCCAAAGCTCTGTTTTATATACTTCCTAAGAGTCCCAAATCCGAGCACGATTCCAAATCCATAACTTCCATATCGAGCACGCTTCATTCCGTTTCCAAATCGAGCATGATCTTCCATTTTCAATTCCAGCACGTTTCCCGTTTCTGCCTTGCCGTCTTGCCGCCAGAGTTCTCGCCGTACAGACCCAATGGTCTTGAGCTCGCCGTCCACCGTCTGAACCAAGCTCTATCGAGCCCAGCCGTGCCGTGAAACCAGAGCCCCAGCCTTGCCATTCCGCCTCCATTGCCGTCACTCTGCTCTGTTCTGTCCCATCGTCACCAGCTCCGGTCGTCTTCTCTTCCTCCGCCGCCAGCACGAACGCCGCCTTTCCTTAGAGCCGCCGTCATCGCTTCGAGTTCCGCCGCTTCGATCGCCCATCGCCGGTGCTTCGCTCGATCACCGCCGAAAAACCAGGGCCGACTGACCTCTTCTGTTTCTTTTTTTTTTCGTCTGGAACACCCGAGCCGATGGCTCGGGTTGGTTCATCTTTTTTTTTATTTCTTTATTTCGACCCAAACCGGACCAAACCGGTTCTCATCCTTTTTCTTTTTCTTTTTCTTTTTCTTTTCTCAATTAAAACCCATCGTAACGATCTCCACCCATCGGATCTTCGATCTCAGCACAGAAACGGTTTGGCGCGTATCCACTCTTGACGATCCACATTTGAAACTCTTATGCCTACATAAATAAAATTAAATATAATTTAGATGCATTAAAATTGTAAATCCACTAAACCCGATTAACGCATCTAAATTAATCAATTAAGTGCATTTAGTTATTAATCTCCTAATTACTCTCTAATCATGATTAACTATTAATTATCCTTACTTCAACTAAAATTACGACTAACAGATAGGCAGAAAGGCATATTAAATGTGTATATTTATAGATATCAAATACCCCCAAACCTACATTTTGCTAGTCCTCGAGCAAAACAAAATCAAACAAGGAAAACAAAAATAACTAAATTAAACTAAAACAGCAAAGTAAATGCCACTTTCGCAGGGAACACGATTGCATTGAGCGTATGCAACAAGCCGTTAAACCTCTAGGCGTCCCTAGTAGGACGATTGTTGTCTCGTGAGGGTTTGCAGCCATGCTACCCACAAACATGTATTTATGGAATTAACCTAATTAACCTAAATGTAAAAATAAATCAAAACACTGCAAAATAATCAAACCTATTATCCCTTCAAATGCAGACTACAATGCTTAAGAGAATTAACCACACGTACTTGGTTCATAATCAACAGGAATATAGAAGCCCTCAAGTAAGTGGTTTTATTCCACACTTTCATCTTGGAAATTTCTGCTCAATATGATATAGCATGATAATGTAAATAGTAAAAGTGTAGAACATTGTAGCAATACATTCTAAATTTCTGTTTTACACATATCCAGTGTTACCCATTAACCAAAGAACATCAGAATCTACATAGTCATCCCAATATTTTGGTTCATGATAGCACAAATGCCTGTGCACCTCATTCGGGTCCAACATTCTAGATTTGAGAGGATAATACACCACAGACTCTTTTTTTTCCCACTAGGACTGTGTAAGGCCTGACTTCAAGATGCTTAGGTTTAGCAATGACTCAGGCCAATGACTCCCAGCTAGTTGGCTTAGGGCATTAGGTTTTAAGAGACCACTTCGGGCCTGAGCATCAGCCTAAGTTAATCCTATAAAGTCAAGCAGCCCCTTTCTTTCATTTTTTTTTCACTTTTTTATTTTATTTTCAGCATTCATATTTTCAGCACATCTTTATTCTGTCCAGGCTGTATTATACTCTCAACCTATTTCCGGTTCCAGCCCTTGCTGTAGCCAAGTAAATAGTCTATCATGATCTTTTAAGCTCAAAGGACAACCACATATCACCCAATGACTCTGACTAAAGACATCCCACTGAAGATTAGTATTCAACAAATCTCTAGAGGGTATTACTTATGTAACTAGTGTGTGTGAGTGAGTTTTCTTAGCTCAAGCACAGGTTCCAAGAGGACTGTAACAGAAAGATACTGCTCAGTTAAGTTCTCTATCCTCCAGTATACTTACTCACATTTCCAATGTAAATTAATTTCTTAAGAATTGTAAAATGCATCATCACGGGATAAACTATCAAAACCTATAAAAATACTAACAAACAACCTAAAAACTATTTTTTATGGGTTTATTTTTCATCATTTTTTTTTTCAATTCCAATTTTTTTTTTTGTGAATAAACGAAAACATATGATAAACACTTCTTTGCTACACCCCCAAACCTAAACTAAACATTGTCCTCAATGTTTACCAAAATAATACTACAATGAATAGTAAAAGAAAAGAAGTGAGGAAAGAAGTCACCTGAATGGAGAGCCTCATTGTAGATGTAAAGCATGAAACACATAAGCGACGAATGAGGAGATAATATAAATATGGTAAAATTCAATACACTCCCAAACCTCGACTGTAGCATCCCCACACAGGTAAGAAATAACCTACAATAACAAAAACAAATAGAAAATACGCAAGAACATAAAATTTGGGTTGCCTCCCAAGAGCGCTAAGTTTTACGTCTTCAGCCAGACGTAACCTCAACAAGTCAACCTGGATTAATTAAATGATTGCCCCCACACACTCCTATCCTTATTACCTAAGTATGGATCATACCGTGGAATGAAAGGGTAGGGTGGTGGGCAAGTAATTTTTGGAAATAGAAGCCCTTTCATTGGCCATGAGAAGAGGTCATTAGAGAATTTTAAAATGAAGGGCTCCTCTTCCACATCATCCAATTTGGCCTTAATGGCTTCCTCTCGTAACACATTTTGGAGATGACTCTCAAATAATGGATTGAATGGGCAATCGATAGAATACTCTGAGTCACGTTCAACAATCAAAGGGGAAGGTTGGTCTAAACATTGTATGAGTGGTGCTTCGGGAACAGAAGGTTCCGTTAATATTGTCGTAGACGGTGACTCATTAACTTCTTTAAGTTCCACCCCTTCTTGCTCATGTCCTGCACTACATCCAACCTCATTTTCAAATTTATGTGCACTCCGAAGGGTTGTAACATTTTGAACATGGTCAGGGGAAAAATATGTCCCCTCTTCAACAATTTGGCCCATCGGGTATTGTGGTTGGATAGGTAAAGTGTTTACTTCATTACTATCGCCCCATGCACTACTATAGATTCCATTTAGATTATCCAACATGGACAAGACCTTATCTTCAAAGCTAGGATTCCATGTGGATTTGGTATTTTGGGGTTGGGGCAGTGGTGGTGGAACAGGGCATGACATTCCTTGTAAGGGTGGATTAGTGGTTGATTCAAACATTGCCCTATTGTTGAGAGTGTGCCAAGAAAAATTAGATTGATCCTCCCATCTATGAAGACCTTGGGCCGCATTTATATGATCGTGCACCAATTCCGGATACTCATGGGCTGAAGGGCACTCCACTAGGGTATGGGTAGGAGTTAAACAAATGGCACATGGTTCCAAAATAAAAGGGGTCGTGGGTTGTAGGGAAGATATATTACTCCCAAAGTTGGATTGATTTTCCCACCCATGGTTATAAGTATCAAGATATGAGTGACACACTGCAAAGGGAGTGGAAGTAGGTGTGTGTGAGGAATAATAATCATTAAAGTACATATATGGGTTATTATGGCTAAATCCATAGGAAGGTGAAGTCATTTTTTTTCTTTCACCACGCAATCACCAACACCATAACTACACTATCACACATCCACAACACAAAACAACCCTAGATATCCACGACTAACAATCAACAGTCTAAAATATCGACAACAAGCAAACCTAGCTATTGACAACTAGCACTGCATGCATTCACAGAAATAAAAAAAAATATATTAAAAAACACCAAAATCTACTTAAAAAGAAAGGTTGATAGATTGCAAACGAGGGGAAGGAGTGTCCTTTCCAACGTCAGCGAGTTCCAAGTGTCACTATCTGCCTCTCCAAATTGACTCCTACAAAGACAAGAAAATCAAGTATCAAAATCCTACAAAGACGAGTTTAAACTAATTAGAATTAAGTCAAACTGTTACCAAGTCCCTGGCAACGACGCCAATTGATTGATTGATTTTTCTACTATTTTTACTCGCAATCGCACGAGACTCAGTATAGTCTAGAGCTAACGAGGTCGAACCCAAAGGACTTGGACTGATTCAACTTAATTCTAATAATAGATTTGATTTTTATGAAACTAGTTATAACAGAATGAAAAGTTCTAATTTAACAAAGCAATGAAATTTATGTGAAAATAATATGATGAGAAATATACTAAGACTTCGAATCCACCCAAACTAAATAGCTATCCTCTCCATTAAACCCGTACAATTCCAAGTGATCAATTATCCGTGCCCCTCTCGAAGTCACGAATAATCATAATGTGTGCAGCCCTCTCGAACATGCAATTAAACAATTAAATCTAACTTAATTAATCTCCCTCTCTCGAGCAAAGATCAATCATAAAAATGCAATCTTTATTCAAATAATACCTTGGAATTCGCTAAGACCTCTCGAACATTAACAAACCCTTAGTTTAATTTCACTAACAATTACTCTACCCTCTCTCGAGCAACAGAGTAATCGTAACTAAATATTAAGCATATGGAATAAAAATCACAACTTTAAAATTGTAAATAAATATTGAGAGTCAAACAATCAGCAGAGCTTCATCTAGTCTTAGTACAATGAAATTTAGCTAGACATGAAAAGAAGAGGGGAAGAAAAAGCCTGGTTCGTCAGATAAGTCATTTGTAGGAATACTGTTCACGCGCACTATAGCACTGTTCACTGTTCACGGGTACTGTTCATACACTATTCATCGTCTTCCTCGCGCAGTCAGTTACTGTAGCACTTGGAACGACACTGTAGCAATTTCAAATCGGTGTGCAATTCGTCCAAAAGACCAGCCTTTCTCCTCTCCTCCTCACCTCTGGCCAAAACCCCACCGGATTCCGGCGCAAATAGTACCGGAATTCCCTGTTTTTCCGGCCGGTTGTCCACGCACAAAAGCTCTGTTTTTTTCTCTCTGTTGTTCTCCCTTCACGACCGGCCAAAGCTCTGTTTTATATACTGTCACGCCCCAAATTTCCAAGACCCAATCTACGCGGAAGCGTCAATCTAATGACGGTTATAGGGTAGGAAACCTGGGACGGACCGAATACTCGAGTCTACGCTTATCCCATTTAAATATTATGGGACTTGCAGGATCGTCATGACTTAAATAACATTTACTTACAAAAAGTAGAATAACGGAAAAGAAATCTAAATATCTATTACAATATCTGAAAATGTCTTAACAACCACAAACAGAGTTTAACATAAAGCAAATGGCACGCAGGCCGCAAGTTCAAATGTCAAAATATAGCAAAACATAAGAGATGAGTCTTCTAAGCTCCAACATCAAACCATGCCGCTGGAAAACATCACTTCTGTTCCACCTTAAATCCTGCATCAGAGGATGCGTGAGTATTATATAGGAAATACCCAGTAGGATACAGAAAACCCACACCGGAAAAATAAGAGAAGACTCCAAAGATGAATGGTTTAACAGACTCAGGTTCAACAAGGACTAAGATCACTTACCTGGAACCAACTGCCATTCAAGACGCATTAAGGTCAAAGATACTTCAAAGACTTTCATAAAGTAGTGAAGGTAAGATAATAAGCATTGGACAACCAAAGTGTCAAAGTACAATTTCTTCTCTCAAATCTTCATCAATACCAGAACATCCTAGAGGTTCTTCAGAGGAACCTTGCCATGCGTCTAGGGATGCTGGCCCCATCGGTGCTTACGGGCACAATGGGCGGAGATTGCAGACCTTCCGTAATGTCATACAATCTAAGCGCACGCGGTTGCCGTCATCGGCTGAACTACAGAGGTTCAAAAAAATCGGAGATCTCGCAAGATCTAGCAATGGCTTGTGAGCATACTATGATTCCGACTAAGAGCTTTAAATGCTACTTAGCGGAGAAACAATTCAACTAGCCCTATTGTCAAAAGGCTTAGAACAAGACTTTCTAAAGTTCCGACTCTTCATAGGAGTGAAAAGCATAAACCAAATCAAATTATGAATTAGTCTGGGAACTCAAGTGAGACCCGACTAAAAAGAGACACACCACATGATTTTCCAAAAGTTCAAGTTCGCTATCAACAAAGTTGTATCTAACCCTAGAATTGATAATTCCCGACTTAGAATGACGCTTTTCAGGTAGACCACGTCAAAGACTTAGAATTCAAGCTTCGATTACTCTTGAGTCATAAATGGACCAAGAGAAGAACAAAGGGACTATTATTATAAGACACCTTATTTGGCTCTAAGACCTTAAGGTTACTGTTCTTAGAGTCTTATAAAATCATATTAGACTTGATTAGATTCTTAATTATCAATTATTCTCAAGCTTCTTAGGTTTATTATGATTTTAAGTCATTTAAAGTCAGAAACTGTGTTCTGTCCAAAACAGAACAGCTCTCTTTATCAGGTTACTACGTTCTGAACAATTTGATTTAATCTATGAAATTTTTATCTTAGATAGCCTCTGATGTCTAATTTCCAGATTGATAAAGAACTAAATTTTCTGATTACTGTATAATTAGTTATCATTTTTCTACTGAAGTCTGCCTGCGCAGGATTGCTCCTGGCCGAGACCAAGTTTCTATGTCATACATAATTTACTAATGTATAAAGTGTAGTAACTCCTTATTAGTCTTTTTTATACATTAATCTAGTATTTCTTAAGATTTTTACAGAGCTTTATAAGTTCTGAAATTCTCAGTTTATGATTCCACTTTTCGTAATCTTTACTACCCGATTACTACAACACTTTCTTATCTCATTATTTAAGTGATACTATCATATAATCCCGGACAACATTAGATCTCAAAACACGCTGACAATAAAACGAACTGATATCTCAGAGACAAGATCTTACAAGGAATAATCTTATAGTTATCATTCATTATACCATTACCCATTTAGTTGATATTATACAAGTAGTAATAGCTATGATAATACATATAGAACACGAAATACGGAAATACACCAAAGTGCCTAAAGATCAAATCTTTACTCAAGAGAGTGAGCATGGATATACAAATAGCATTATCACATGCGATCAAGATTTAACATAAAAATCCAAATCCAATTTTCATTGGTCAACATACGTAGAAATGATTGAGTTGAAATACAATAGAGTCATGAAACAAGAGGGAATATCAATTCTAGGATCGGCAATACAAATTCCAGAAATGAGTACTTAACATCAAGGCATCAACATTCAACAATTCATTTTATCAAAAAGAAGTGTAATGGGAAAAAGGCATCCTATTTGGTTGAAAATACCGAGACTTCCCGAGCACTCTTGAATTCGACAATGCCGCACCAACACCACGCCGGTCGACCTTGCTTGGACCACCACGAACCACCACGGACCACCGCCGGAGTAAGGTTGCCGCCGGCCGGATAATGAGAGAGAGAGAGAGAGAGAAATGCTCAAGGCTTTGAGCACTAAGCAAAACCACCCCCCTACTAGCCTATTTATAGACTTTTTGAACCATTCTCCACCATTGATCACTCCTTAATCCAATGGCTTAGATTTAGTAGAAAATTCCAGATTTTACCACTTTCAAGATGACTCTTGGGTTTACAAGGAATGAGTTAATGGGGGTCAATTAGTGTTATCCATCAACCACTTCCATTAACCCATCTCTCAACCACCTCCACTAAGGCTAACCCGACCCAAGCACAAATGGGTTTGGGTTTGGGTTTGGGTTTCTCTTTTAGAATTTCCAATAATCACTACTAACCCACTTAAGAAATATCTAATTCATAATTTTTGCTTAATCTCAAATTAATTCTATTCCCACAAACTTCATACAAAAACCTATCCAATAATCTTAGGTCAAATGAAGCCAAACCAACATGTCACGCCAACCATGAATCATATAATCCAATAAAATCTTCGATTAAGATCAATTCAAAAAAATCACAAATTTTACGGTGTTCGATCGATTCCGGCGGGAATTGAATTTTCAAAAGATTTTCAAAAATTTAAATAAATGCATACCGTTGAGCCAAGAAAATACTATAAAATTTACGGTCGTCACATCCTCCCCTCCTTAAAGAAAATTTCGTCCTCGAAATGCCGAAAATCAATCAACAAACAGTTGAGGGTAGGCTTTCTTCATCTCTTCTTCCGATTCCCATGTCATTTCCTCGGAGTGCTGGTTTTGCCACAAAACTTTCACCAATGGAATAGTCTTCTTCCGCAACACCTGATCCTTCTTGTCCAAAATCTTGATAGGTCTCATCGGAAAGGATAAATCTGCCTCTAGCTCCATTGTTGTATAGTCCAACACATGAGACTCATCCGGTACATACTTCCTTAGCATCGATACATGAAATGTATTGTGTACATCTGCCAGCTGTGGGGGTAAAGCCAATCTGTAGGCAACCGGCCCGACCCGCTCCAAGATCTCAAACGGTCCAACAAACCTCGGGCTCAGCTTTCCTTTCTTACCAAATCTCATAACTCCCTTTGATGGAGAAACTTTCAAGAATACTAGCATAAATATAAGTTTCAAGAAACTTTCATATAAGAATACTTTCAAGAAACTACAATAAAGTAGCAATAATTCTAATCAAACACTAGCATAAATATAAGTTTAGGAGATAATAAAATGCATATTTCATGTATA
Organism: Houttuynia cordata; assembly: GCA_039654745.1. Lineage (NCBI taxonomy): Eukaryota > Viridiplantae > Streptophyta > Magnoliopsida > Piperales > Saururaceae > Houttuynia > Houttuynia cordata. Next base: position 14,737,788 of record CM077506.1, read on the forward strand.
GATCACACCCCCAAACCTAGATTTTGCTAGTCCCTAGCAAAACAAAACAAAATAAAATCAAACAAACTAAGGAACTAATGCATAAAAGTAAACACCACTTTCGTAGGGAACACGATTGCATTGAGCGTATGCAACAAGCCGTTAAACCTCTAGGTAGCCCTAGTAGGGCGAGTTTTGTCTCGTGAGGGTTTGCAGCCACGCTACCCACAAACATGTATTTATTAATCTAATTAACCTAAGTGCAAAAACAAAGCAAAAATTAAAACATTACAAAACAAGCAAACCTATTATCCCGATAAATACATACTACAATGTTTAAGAGAATCAACCACATGTACTTGGTTCATAATCAACAGGAATATAGAAGCCCTCAAGTAAGTGGTTTTATTCCACACTTTCATATTGGAATTTTCTGCTCAATATGATATAGCATGATAATATAAATAGTAAAAGTGTAGAACATTGTAGCAATACATTCTAAATTTCTGTTTTATACAGATCCAGTGTTACCCATTAACCAAAGAATATCAGAATCTACATAGTCATCGTCATCTTTAGGTTCATGATAGCACAAATCTGCGCGCCTCCTTCGGGTCCAACATTCTAGATTTGAGAGGATAATACACCACAGACTTTTTTTTTTCTTTTTTTTTTTCGCTAGGACTGTGTAAGGCCTGACTTCAAGATGCTTAGGTTTAGCAATGACTCAGGCCAATGACTCCCAGCCAATTTAGCTTAGAGCATTAGGTTTTAAGAGACCGCTTCGGGCCCGAGCATCAGCCTAAGTTAATCCTATAAAGTCAAGCAGCCCCCTTTTCTTTCATTTTATTTTTCTTTTTTTCACATTTTCGGCACATATATTTCAGCACATCTTTATTTTGTCCAGGCTGTATTATACTCTCAACCTATTTCCGGTTCCAATCCCTTGCCATAGCCAAGTAAATGGTCTATCATGATCTTTTAAGCTTAACAGACAACTACACATCATCTAATGACTATGACTAAAGACATCCCACTGTAAATTAGCATTCAACAAATCTCTAGATGGTATTACTTTATGTACTAGTGTGTGTAAGTGAATTTTCTTAGTTTAAGCACTTTGTTCCAAGAAGACTGTAATAGAAAGATATGCTCAGTTAAGTTCTCTATCCTCCAGTATACTTACTCACACTTCCAATGTAAATTAATCTCTTAAGAATTGTAACATGCATTATTACGGGATAAACTATCAAAACCTATGAAAAAGTACTAACAAACAACTTAAAAACTAATCAAAATTTTATTTTTTATTTTTTTATTTTATTGTTTTGATTTTTTTTCTTTTATGCAAGCACTATTCCCTCCCCCAAACCTATTATGAACATTGTCCTCAATGTGAACAAAATATAGCATGACAATGAGCATATAACAAAGAAAATCAAATAAAGGAGAGAATACACCTGAATACGTGGGTTGCCTCTCACCAAGCGCTAAGTTTAACGTCTTCAGCCAGACGGAGCCACAATCTTCTCCAGGGTCCAGATTATCAAGTCATCAACCTGGATCAATTAAATGATTGCACCACACACTTCTATCCTTGTTGCCTAAGTATGGAGCACATCGTGGAATAAAAGGATGAAGTGGTGGGTAGGGAAGCTTTGGAAAGAGGGGTCCCTGCATTGTCCATGGAAGAAGGTCATCAGAAAATTTTAATATAAAGGGAACCTCCTCCCCCACATCAACCATTTTGGCCTTATGAACCTCTTCTAGTAACCCAATTGGGAAAGCTTCCACAATTAGTGAATCAACTAAACTATCTATGAAACAGTACAAGTTATGTTCATTAAACAAAGAGTTAGATTGGTCAAGACATGGTATGAATGGTGTTTCAGGAATAGAAGGTTCTGGTGATAGTGTCGTAGACTGCAACTCCTCAGATATAGAAGAAGGTTGAAAATTTGGTTCTATCAACACACTTACTTCTTCTTTAATTTCTACACCCTCTTGATCATTATGTAAAGCCCACTCAAGCTCATTGTCAAACCTTTGGGCATTCTGAAGGGATGTAATATTATAATCAGGGGAAAAATAGATCCCTTCATCAGAAAATTGGCCCTTCGGATATTGGGGCTCGACAGGTAGAATGTACTCTTCCCTCATACCCATGAACTGGGTCAGTTGTTCTAACTGTGTTTCAATGTTGGCAAGAGCCTGTGTGTGGGAATGGACAATCTGGGCCGGGGTACTTAATTCTGCTCTCATCTCCTTCTGTTCACTTTTAATCTCGGTTAAGTGTGAGAGGAGCATTTGGCTCATTTGACTCATCTGGTCTTCCAAGGAAAGTCTCTTGTTGCTTTGGCCAAATGGAACTATGGCTGGCTGGTAAGGCTGTTGGTGGCTTAGGAAATCTTGTCTAGGGGCCTGATGAAGAGTGGGCCCAGGGTTGGGTTGCTCCCAAGGGTTGTTAGGATGATTCTCCCACCTATGAAGACTTTGGGCCTCATTAACATACTTGCGTATAAAATCAGGGTACTCATGGGCCAAAGGGCACTCCACTGGGGTGTGAATGGGACTTAAACAGAGGGCACATGGTTCCAACATATAAGAAGTTGTGTATTGTAGGGAAGATGTGTCACTCCCAAAATTAGAGTGATTATCCCAACCATGGTTGTAAGTATCAGCATATAAGGGTCGTGGGTGGTAGGGCATTTCATAAGGAAGGGGATTAGGTGTGTGTGTGAAGAACAATAATCATTAAAGCTCCTATATGGGTTCTCATGGCTAAATCCATAGAAAGGTGAAGACATTTCTTCACCATGCATTCATCAACTGAACCACAATATCACACATCCACAAATAAGATAAACAACCCTAGATAGCCACAACTAGCAAACATCAGTCCTAGATATCGACAACTAGCAGTCCTAATAGCCACAACTAGCACAACATGCAGTCATATAAAGAAAAGAAAAACACCAAGCACACAAATTAATCTAAAAAGGGAAGGATAAGAGAATGCAAACTAGGGGAAGGGATGGCCCTTCCACGTTGGCGAGAATTCCACGTCTTCTCTTAACCTTGCAAAAAGAAAGAAAAACACAAATTAAGCTATTGACAAACAATCTAAGCTAAGACTCACTAAACTACTCTAACACTAATTATGCTAAGAATCTGGTAAACTATTGTGCCGTCCCCGGCAACGGCGCCAAAAACTTGATCGTTTAAAATTAAAACCCTTGCAAGTGCACAAGGCAATTGTACTACGGTGAGTATTAAAGGGTTGTCGAACCTCAGGGATGGATTAATCTTTTACCAAATTCAAGAGAAAATAGCAGTGTTGATTTTAGACTAAGAAAGCAATGAACTTTAAACTAAACTAAGCTGAGATTTAATCAATATGTGGAATACCAAGGCTTCGAATCCACCACAATAAACTAGTGTAAAGTCTCTCTCTCTCTTTTAAATAAAGATTTCCAATTGGCTGGTGTATTCCTCTCAGACATACACCTGTCAATTCAAATTATAGTGCTCTCCTCTCGGACGTAACACATAAATCAATTAAGCATATGGAATTGTGATCTATCTCTCTCAAGCATAAATCAATGAAACTTTATTAATATATGATAAATCAAAACACTCACATTCCTCTCAGACATGCAAGTAATCTTTCAGATTGAAATTCATAAATCCACTCTTGTCTCTCTCAAGCACAAAGAATAAACTCAATGAATTAACTTTAATTGCATAACAAAGGTTCATACACCAACTAGAGTAAAAATAATATGAGAGAAAAGAAACTACACAACCAGATTATTGGGCTTCATCTACGCCTTGGATAGGAGTTTAGCCAAGCATGGGAAGAGAATCTATCATCTTCATCTTCATCATCTTCTTCTTCCTTTGCTCTAGCCTCCAAGGTCTCAAATTGCTCTCTAGGTTGAATATGTGGTGCCCAAAACGTTCTCCCATAAGGCCTATTTATAATAGTGAAGAGAAACCACGAAGTCCCCTTCCAAATCCAAGTCAAAATAGGTCTTAATTCCGGTTTGCCGCATACAGCGATCAATCGTACGTATTGACGATCGTTCGCTATCCGATCGATCGGAATTCCTTCGTTATTTTCCTCCGATCGATCGCTTTGCCGATCGACGCCGTATGATACCGATCGATCATAGTTACTGTCTTGCACGATTGAAAAATTCCTGTAGATACGATCGATCGTTTTTATGCCGATCGATTGTGTCCTTCAATACAGTGCTTTTGCGGCTCTGGCGATCGATCGCAGTGATTTCCGATCGATCGTAGTTACTATTCAAAAAATTCAAATGGCTATAACTTTCAGTCCCGAACTCCGAATTGCACGTGGTTGATGGCGTTGGAAAGCTGATTTCTTGAACTTTAACATGAGACTTGAATCAGTCTAATCCGATATTTGCACACGAAGTTATGATGATTTAACCATTCGAGTTACTTTTCTCCTCATTTCTGTGTATTACTCTTGTTTCCTACAAAAACCAAAAACTATATTAAAGTAGTAGTTATTCTAATCAAACACTAGCATAAACATAAGTTTAGGAGATAATAAAATGCATGTTTCATGTATAGATCACAAACATGGGCCAAAATAACATATAAATGCCTTCTAAAATCCATAGAAAGATATCACAGCTTAAGCCTAGCCAATAGTTGTTGGTCCTTATTAGGTACCATGACACAGAGCTTCCACCAGTCGGAAGATGTGAATGCTCTCTAAAATCCATAGAGAGATACAGACGGCAGAGCTTCCACCAGTCGGAAGATGCAACACCACCCCAATTTATTCCTTGTGATCCTTAATAGGTATCACAGTATTACTAGTATGGAACTATAACATACCATTCACAACTGTTGGCTTAATAGCTCAACAGATAGCCTGACCTATGACTTAATAGTCATTCGGTCGCTTGATCGGAAGTCACTCACACTCATACATTGACTCCCAATCCCAAGGGCATTTTAGTCTTTATCTTGATTAGGTTCTTCCCAACCCTCAAGCTCAGCCCTCAAGTCATCATTTTATTATCATTCATAAAATGATTATGTCTCTAAACCATCTAGGTTTATTAGTCAGGTTTTTCTTTACATTTAAGTCCTTAGCTATCTGTCATCACAACATAAGGAACTAAGGCCCTTAATTACATAACATCACACACATACCAATTAGGGTTTGAAATTATTTATTAAACAGCCCAAAATTACTAAAAAGAGTCTATGTACCATTCTGGCTCTGTATGTACTATACTGCATTCAATTACACAGACGGTCAGGCTTCACCGTCAGTTATGGCCAGTTTTAACTGTCGGTTGAGGTCCACCGGCAGTTCAAAATCTAAACCAGCTTATAAATAACTGGACCGAACCGGGTTCGGTCTGCCTGAATCGGTTTATTTATTGGACCGGGTTCGGTCTAATCATGGACCGAACCGGGTTCGGTTTAACTATTACCGAACCGGGTTCCGGTTCGGTTTGACGATCCGGTCCAGAATCTTGGACCGAACCGGTCGTCTTCCCCAGGAAGACGACCAGTTCGGTCATCTTTGTTCACGCGAGGGTGGCGGCCGGCCCAGCCGCCGTCGTCGGGCCGCCACCGCCCAGCCGACGCCGCCCCTCGTCTCCTCCTCTCCTCTACCGATCGTCAGGCCGTGATTCGGCCGGATTTGAGGAGGGGGAGGGGAAATGGCAGCAGCAAAAAGCTGCTGCCTTTACTTCTTCCACCGTGGCCGGTGGCCTGGCGGAGGTCGATTCGACCTCCGTCGGCCCCTTAGCCCCTTCTTCAAGGTTCCCATCACCCCCCTCGACGGAGAACCCAAAAAAATTAAAACTTGATGGGAGGGGTTATGGGATCCTACCTTGCATGTTGAATCGCCGCCCGCTGGAGGTCCTTGAAGTTGCCAGAGTCGACGTCGGGAGTCGCCGGACGTCGCTGGGGTCACCGGAGTTGTCATTGTCACCGGTGTCGCCCGAAGTCGCCACAGTTGTCGTGGCCACCGGAGAGTTGCTGGGTCGCCCGAAATCGCAGTCGTTGCCCGAAATCGCCGTCGTCGCCGGAAATCGCAGTCGCCGGTAATCGCAGTCGTCGCCCCTTCTTCCTCTACTGTTCATCTTCATTCCTTCGTTAAAACCAGACCCAGCTGAAAGCTGAGTCATTACAGAACAGGACAGATGTCCTGTTCTGTTTTAACAGGTGTTACATTCTTCCCTCCTTAAAGAATTTTGTCCTCAAAATTCAGGTATATTCTTCCTCAAACAACTCTGGGTAAGCACGCTGCATTTCTTCTTCCGTCTCCCAAGTGAGTTCCTCAAACTTATCATTGCTCCACTGGTCCAAAACTAATGGAATCACTCTATTCCTGAGTACCTGATTTCTTCGATCCTTGATCCTGATCGGTTTTACTTCATAAGTCAAGTCAGGCTTTAGTTCCAGCATGGAATAGTCAACCACATGTGCATCATCCCGACAGTACTTTCTCAACTGCGAGACATGAAACACGTTATGCACCTGGTCCAAATTAGGAGGTAAAGCAAGTCGATAAGCTGAGTTACCAATCCGTTCAAGGATTTCAAAAGGACCTACAAACCGAGGACTTAATTTCCTTTTCCTACCAAATCGCAAAACTCCACGCGTGGTTGAGACCTTTAAGAAGACATGGTCACCAATTTCAAACTCGAGATCCCTACGCCTTCTGTTTGCATAGTATTTCTGGCGCTCCTGGGCCAACCGAAGCTTTTCCCGAATGAATTTCACCTTGTCAACGCACAGCTGAAGCATCTCTGACTTGATCATAACTTTCTCACCGACTTCATTCCAACAAGTTGGAGATCTACAGGGACGTCCATAGAGAGCTTCATATGGAGCCATCTCAATACTAGATTGGTAACTGTTGTTGTAGGCAAATTCAATCAAGGGTAAATGGTTATCTCAATTACCTTTCCAATCCAACACGCATGCTCTAAGCATGTCCTCCAAAGTCTGAATCGTCCTTTCTGATTGTCCATCAGACTGAGGGTGATACGCTGTGCTGAAATTGAGTGCAATGCCCAAAGCATCTTGTATACTCCTCCAATAGCGTGACGTGAATCTAGGATCCCTATCAGACACTATGGAGAGAGGGGCACCATGCAATCTTACAATTTCTCGGATATAGAGTTGAGTCAAACTTTCCGGAGTCTGCTTCCACCGAATTGGTAAGAAGTGTGCAGACTTGGTCAGTGATCTATACATGAAATATGTATTTTATTATCTCCTAAACTTATATTTATGCTAGTATTTGATTAGAATTATTGCTACTTTATTATAGTTTTTGGTTTTGTAGGAAAATGAGAGCAAAGATGAAAAAATAGAGTGAAATAAGACTTCAATGGTTAAACCTTCATAACTTCGTGTACAAATGTCGGATTGGACTGATTCAAATCTCATGTTAAAGTTCAATAAGTCAGCTTTCCAACGCCACCGACTACGAATAATTCAAAGTTCGGAGCAAAAAGTTATGACCATTGGAAAATTGTGCTGCAGGATGAATAGTACCGATCGATCGGCCAAATAAGGCGATCGATCGTCTGAGGAAAAAATCGAAATTTTCGCGATCGATCGTCACCGTTTGATCGATCGTATCTAATGGAAATTTGTCATGAACAGTACCGATCGATCGGTGAATAGTGCCGATCGATCGCCGTATACGGAAAACGCGATTTTGACCTATTTTGACTCAGATTTGGAAGGGGACTTCGTGGTTTCTCTTCAATATTATAAATAGGCCTTATGGGAGAACGTTTTGGGCATTAGAAAGTAGACTAGAGGCCAACCCTTGGAGAGTTTTGAGCATACATTGGAGGCTAGAACAAAGAAGAGAAGAAGATGAAGAACACGATGATGGATTCTCTTCTCATGCTTGGCTAAACACCTTTCCAAGGCGTAGATGAAGCCCAATAATCTGGTTGTGTAGTTTCTTTTCTCTCATCTTATGTTTTTACTCTAGTTGGTGTATGGATTTTATTGTGTAATCACCGTTAATTCAATAAAGATTTGTTCTTTGTACTTGAGAGAGACAAGAGTGAATTCTTGTGAGTTTCAATCCGAAGAATACTTGCGTATCCGAGAGGAACATGAGTAGACTGAGGTGTTATATATCAATAAAGTTTCATTGGTTTATACTCGAGAGAGATAGATCACAATTCCATGTTTTAATTATTTTATGTGTTACATCCGAGAGGAGAGCACTATATTTTGAGTTGACAAGTGTATGTCCGAGAGGAATATGCTAACCAATTGGAAATCTTTATTCAAAAGAGAGAGAGAGACGATACACTAGTTATTGTGGTGGATTCGAAGCCTTGGTCTTCACCACATTGATTAAAACTCAGCTTAGTAGTTAAAGTTCATAGCTTTATTTAGATTAAATAAAAACTGCAACTTTCTTCTCTTGAATTTGGTAAAAGATTAATCCGTCCCTGAGGTTCGACAACCCTTTAATACTCACTGTAGTACAATTGCCTTGTGCACTTGCAAGGGTTTAATTTTAAACGATCAAGTTTTTGGCGCCGTTGCCGGGGACGGCTCAATAGTTTACCAGATTCTTAACATAATTAGTGTTAGAGTAGTTTAGTGAGTCTTAACTTAGATTATTTATCAGTAGCTTAATTTGTGTTTTTCTTTATTTTTTGCAAGGTTAAGAGAAGACGTGGAATTCTCGCCAACGTGGAAGGGCCACCCCTTCCCCTAGTTTGCATTCTCTTATCCTTCTCATTTTAGATTAATTTGTGTATTTAGTGTTTTCTTTTCTTTCTGTGATAGTATGTTGTGCTAGTTGTGGCTATTAGGACTGCTAGTTGTCGATATCTAGGACTGATGTTTGTTAGTTGTGGCTATCTAGGGTTTTTTTTATCTTATTTGTGGATGTGTGATATTGTGGTTCAGTTGATGAATGCATGGTGAAGAAATGTCTTCACCTTTCTATGGATTTAGCCATGAGAACCCATATAGGAGCTTTAATGATTATTGTTCTTCACACACACCTGATCCCCTTCCTTATGAAATGCTCTACCACCCACGTCCCTTATATGCTGATACTTACAACCGTGGTTGGGATAATCACTCTAATTTTGGGAGTGGCACATCTTCCCTACAATACACAACTCCTTATATGTCGGAACCATGTGCCCTGTGTTTAAGTCCCATTCACACCCCAGTGGAGTGCCCTTTGGCCCATGAGTACCCTGATTTTATAAGAAAATATGTGAATGAGGCCCAATGTCTTCATAGGTGGGAGGATCATCCTAACAACCCTTGGGAGCAACCCAACCCTGGGCCCACTCTTCATGAGGCCCTTAGATAAGATTTTCTAAGCCAACAACTACCTTACCAACCAGCCTCTAATCCTCAGTTTGGCCAAACCAATAAGAAACCATCCCTAGAAGATCAAATGAGCCAAATGCTAGCCACCCAATCCACTCTCCTCTCAGCTTTTAGTGCGCTGGAAGCCAAGATGGACACTATGATAGACACCAAATATAGAGAGCTGACAGGTGAGCTGAGTACCCATGCCCAGATTGTCCATTCCCACACACAGGCTCTTGCCAACATTGAAATACAGTTAGAACAGCTAACACAGGCTATGAATATGAACAAAGAATGCATTTTACATGTCGAGTCCCAATATCCGAAGGGCCAATTTTCTGATGAAGGGATCTATTTTTCCCCTGACTATGATGTTACATCCCTTCATAATGCCCAAAGGTTTGACAATGAGCTTGAGTGGGTTTCACATAATGATCAAGAGGGTGTAGAAATTCAAGAAGAAGTAAGTGTGTTGATAGAACCAATTTTTAAACCTTCTTCTATATCTGAGGAGTCACAGTCTATGGAACTATTAATGGAACCTTTTGTTCCTAAAGCACCATTCCTACCTTGTCTAGCTCAATCTAACTCTTTGTTTATTGATAGTAACTTAAACTGTTTCATAGATTGTTTAGTAGAGTCATTAATTGAGGAAGCTTTCCCAATTGGGTTACTAGAAGAGGCCCCTAAGGCCAAAATGGTTGATGTGGGGGAGGAGGTTCCTTTTATATTAAAATTCTCTGATGACCTTCTTTCATGGTTAATGCAGGGACCCCTCTTTTCAAAGCTTCCCCACCCACCACTCTATCCTTTTATTCCACGATGTGCTCCATACTTAGGCAACAAGGATAGGAGTGTGTGGTGTAATCATTTAATTGATCCAGGTTGATGACTTGATAATCTGGCCCCTACAGAGGATCATGGCTCCGTTTGGCTGAAGACGTTAAACTTAGCGCTTGGTGGGAGGCAACCCACGTATTCAGGTGTATTCTCTCCTTTTCTTATTTTTTTTGTTATATGATCATTGTTATTATTTTATATTTTTTTTTGTTCACATTGAGGACAATGTTCATAATAGGTTTGGGGGAGGGAATATTACTTGTATAAAAAAAAATCATAAAATTAAAAAGAAAATCATAAAAATTTGATTAGTTTTTAGGTTGTTTGTTAGTACTTTTTCTTAGGTTTTGATAGTTTATCCCGTAATGATGCATGTTACAATTCTTAAGAGATTAATTTGCATTGGAAGTGTGAGTAAGTATACTGGAGGATAGATACACTTAAATGAGCATATCTTTCTGTGACAGTCCTCTTGGAACAGGTGCTTGAACTAAGAAAACTCACTCATACACACTAGTACATAAAGTAATACCATCTAGAGATTTGTTGAATGCTAATCTACAGTGGGATGTCTTTAGTCATAGTCATTGGATGATGTGTAGTTATCTGTTGAGCTTAAAAGATCATGATAGACCATTTACTTGGCTATGGCAAGGGATTGGAACCGGAAATTGGTTGAGAGTATAATACAGCCTGGACAAAATAAAGATGTGCTGAAAATATGAATGATGAAAATGAAAATGAAAACAAAATGAAAGAAAAGGGGCTGCTTGACTTTATAGGATTAACTTAGACTGATGCTTGGGCCCGAAGCGGTCTCTTAAAACCTAATGCCCTAAGCTAATTTGGCTGGGAGTCATTGGCCTGAGTCATTGCTAAACCTAAGCTTCTTGAAGTCATGCCTTACACAGTCCTAGCGAAAAAAAAAATAAAAGAAAAAAAAAGTCTGTGGTGTATTATCCTCTCAAATCTAGAATGTTGGACCCGAAGGAGGCACGCAGATTTGTGCTATCATGAACCTAAAGATGACGATGACTATGTAGATTCTGATGTTCTTTGGTTAATGGGTGACACTGGATCTGTATAAAACAGAAATTTAGAATGTATTGCTACAATGATCTACACTTTTACTATTTATATTATCATGCTATATCATATTGAGCAGAAATTTCCAAGATGAAAGTGTTGAATAAAACCACTTACTTGAGGGCTTCTATATTCCTGTTGATTATGAACCAAGTACGTGTGGTTAATTCTCTTAAGCATTGTAGTTTGTATTTGTCGGGATAATAGGTTTGCTTCTTTTGCACTATTTTTATTTTTTTTATTTTATTCTTATTTTGTTTGAACTTAGGTTAATTAGTTTCATAAATACATGTTTGTGGGTAGCATGGCTGCAAACCCTCACGAGACAACACTCGTCCTACTAGGGACACCTAGAGGTTTAACGGCTTGTTGCATACGCTCAATGCAATCGTGTTCCCTACGAAAGTGGTGTTTACTTTTATGCATTAGTGGTGTTTACTTTTCTGCATTAGTTTCTTTAGCTGTTTGTTTGATTTAATTTGTTTTGTTTTGCTAGGGACTAGCAAAATCTAGGTTTGGGGGTGTGATCTATACATGAAATATGCATTTTATTATCTCCTAAACTTATATTTATGCTAGTGTTTGATTAGAATTATTGCTACTTTATTATAGTTTTTGGTTTTGTAGGAAAATGAGAGTAAAGATGCAAAAATAGGGTGAAATAAGACTTCAATGGTTAAACCTTCATAACTTCGTGTACAAATGTCGGATTGGACTGAGTTAAATTTCAATAAGTCAGCTTTCCAACGCCACCGACCACGTATAATTCGGAGTTCGGAGCAAAAAGTTATGACCATTGGAAAATTGTGTTGTAGGATGAATAGTACCGATCGATCGGCCAAATATTTCGCGATCGATCGTCGCCATTTGATCGATCGTATCTACTGGAAATTTGTCATGAACAGTACCGATCGATCGGTGAATAGTGCCGATCGATCGCCGTATACGGAAAATGCGATTTTGACCTATTTCGACTCGGATTTGGAAGGGGACTTCGTGGTTTCTCTTCAATATTATAAATAGGCCTTATGGGAGAACGTTTTGGGCATTAGAAAGTAGACTAGAGGCCAACCCTTGGAGAGTTTTGAGCATACATTGGAGGCTAGAGCAAAGGAGAGAAGAAGATGAAGAACACGATGATGGATTCTCTTCCCATGCTTGGCTAAACACCTTTCCAAGGCGCAGATGAAGCCCAATAATCTGGTTGTGTAGTTTCTTTTCTCTCATCTTATGTTTTTACTCTAGTTGGTGTATGGATTTTATTGTGTAATCACCGTTAATTCAATAAAGATTTGTTCTTTGTACTCGAGAGAGACAAGAGTGAATTCTTGTGAGTTTCAATCCGAAGAATACTTGCGTATCCGAGAGGAACGTGAGTAGACTGAGGTGTTATATATCAATAAAGTTTCATTGGTTTATACTCGAGAGAGATAGATCACAATTCCATGTTTTAATTGTTTTATGTGTTACATCCGAGAGGAGAGCACTATATTTTGAGTTGACAAGTGTATGTCCGAGAGGAATATGCTAGCCAATTGGAAATCTTTATTCAAAAGAGAGAGAGAGAGACGATACACTAGTTATTGTGGTGGATTCGAAGCCTTGGTCTTCTCCACATTGATTAAAACTCAGCTTAGTAGTTAAAGTTCATAGCTTTATTTAGATTAAACAAAAACTGCAACTTTCTTCTCTTGAATTTGGTAAAAGATTAATCCGTCCCTGAGGTTCGACAACCCTTTAATACTCACTGTAGTACAATTGCCTTGTGCACTTGCAAGGGTTTAATTTTAAACGATCAGTCAGCCGATCTACTATCACCCAAATAGCATTATGCTTCTTCTGGGTAGGAGGTAAGCCTACTACAAAATCCATTGTGATATGCTCCCACTTCCATTGCGGAATCTCTAGTGGCTTCAAAAGTCCTCCAGGTCTCTGGTGGTCTGCTTTAACTTGCTGACAAGTGAGACATTTTGCTACAAATTGACCAATATCCCTCTTCATTCCATTCCACGAGAAGTTATGCTTCAAATCTTTGAACATCTTTGTTCCACCTGGATGAATGGTGTACTTGGAATGATGAGCCTCACTTAATAACTCTCTGCGCAGTTCTGAGACAGCTGGGACTACTAATCGACCGTTGAATCGAATACCCCCATCAGCTCCTCTAACAGAACCTGTCCTTTTGAGTAAATTCTGGACTTCTGGATCTGTTGCTTGCGCTAAAATAATCTTCTCAACAATTTTCGATTGTACCACAAAGTTGGCCACAAAAGACTTCCCTCCTTTGGATGAAGGTTCTAGGTGTAGGCTTGCCATAGATTCTAGCAATTCCCATTCCTTGATCATCATAAAGGCAGCAAGGGTTTCTGACTTTCTACTAAGTGCATCTGCCACCACATTAGCTTTGCCAGGGTGGTAAGCTATAGAGAAGTCATAATCCTTGATATACTCGAGCCAACGCCTTTGCCTCAAATTCAGATCTCTCTGAGAGAAAATATACTTCAAGCTTTGATGATCTGTAAAGACTTCAAACTGCACATCATAGAGATAGTGCCTCTACAACTTCCATGCAAACACCACTGCAGCTAGCTCTAGGTCATGTGTTGGGTAGTTTCTCTCATGTGGCTTTAGTTGTCTTGAGCCATAAGCCACAACTTTGCCATGCTGCATGAGTACACAACCTAAGCCTTTTCCAGAAGCATCACTATACACCACCAAACCCCCTTCTCCTGAAGGAAGAATAAGAATTGGTGCACTAGTTAATCTGTTCTTCAACTCCAAGAAACTGTTTTCACATTTTTCATCCCATATAAACTTCACATCCTTCCTTGTCAATTTGGTCAAAGGTAGGGCAATAGTAGAGAAACCTTCGATGAATCGTCTATAATACCCTGCCAAACCCAGAAAACTTCTAATCTCGGTGACTGTTTTTGGTCTTTCCCAATTGACTATAGCCTCGACCTTAGATGGATCAACAGATATGCCATCCTTTGAAATAATATGCCCTAGGAAGTTAATGCTTTCTAGCCAAAAGTTACACTTGCTAAACTTGGCATACAATTGATGCCCTCTCAACACATCTAATACTCGCTCCAAATGCTTTGCATGGTCCTCGAAGGATGACGAGTAGATAAGGATGTCATCAACGAAGATAATGACAAACTGGTCCAACCAAGGATGATAAATCCTGTTCATCAAATCCATAAAGGTCGCAGGTGCATTGGTTACTCCAAAGGGCATTACTAGGAATTCATAATGACCATACCTAGTCCTAAAGGCAGTCTTAGGGATGTCTTCATCTCGAATCCTCAACTGATGATAGCCTGAGCGAAGGTCAATTCGAGAGAAAACTTTGGCTGAATGCAACTGGTCGAATAGATCATCTATCCGAGGCAAGGGGTATTTATTTTTAACAGTCACCTTGTTCAACATCCTATAATCGATGCACAATCGGAGTGAACCATCCTTCTTTTTGATAAACAAAATTGGTGCTCCCCAAGGCGAGACACTTGGACGAATAAATCCTTTGTCGAGCAACTCCAGCAATTGCTTTTTCAATTCATTCAACTCCGCTGGAGCCATCCTGTACGGTGCCTTGGACATTGGTGTTGCTCCAGGGCATAACTCTATTGTGAAGTCAACTTCTCTTCTAGGAGGTAGACCAGGTAGTTCTTCAGGAAACACATCAGAAAACTGAGACACTACCGGTATATCTTCCAACTTTGGTTGCGCTGATTCCAAGGTGATCACACTTGCTAGATAAGCAGCACATCCCTTCATAAGAAGCTTATGCGTCTTCAAGGCTGAGATTATACATGCATTATCTTCTAACTTCACTCCTTGAAAAATAAAAGATTCCTCCCCAGGGATGGTAAGGGTTACTCTTTTTTTCCTGCAATCCACTAATGCAGTATATACAGAAAGCCAGTCCATCCCTAGGATTACGTCAAAGTCAATCATGTCTAACAAGACAAGATCAGCTGGAAGATACTTATCTCCAAAACAAATAGGTACCCCTAGAAGACACTCACTTACTCTAATAATGTCACCAACAGGGGTCATTACAAGTAAAGGTGAATCTAGCATGCTACAAGGGTGGTTTAAACTTAAAGCACACACACCCGATACAAAAGAATGAGTTGCACCGGGGTCAATTAACACTTTTACACCTAAGTTGTAAATAGAAACCGTACCTCCCACAACTGCATTCTTTTGAGCATCCTCAGAAGTAATTGAATAAACACGAGCCTGTGCATGCCTACTGCTTTCACCTTGCTGTGCATTCTTTTGCTTTTCAGGGCAAAACCTGGCAATGTGCCCCTTTTTATGCCAGAAAAAGCAGATGCGATCCTTTGCCTCACACATCTGCCCTGGGTGAATCTTTCCACAAGAGTAGCACTCTGACTGACCACTTGCCCCCTGAGGTTGAGGTTGTGGTCTCTGGAAAAATGGTCTCTACTGACTAGCATTAAATTGTCCTGAGCTTTTCCGCCTCGGCTCAAAACCCCTCTTCTGTCTACCTTGGAAGTTATGTCCCTGACCAAATTTGCTACTCCCAACATCAATTCTTAGTCTCTTAGCCTTTGATCCAAAATCATTCTTGGCCACACTAGCATTAGCCCTCTGTTCTTCTCTATTTCTGTCCTGGTTCTTCTCAAAAATATACGCCTGCTCCACAGCGTCAGCAAAAGATGTAGTTCGGGCTCCCATGACTTTCTCTCGCAGCCCAGTTCTAAGTCCATAAATGAACTTCTTCATTCTTTCACCATCATCCTCCATCTTGGTGGTGAAACGCTCCAACTCTACAAATTTATTGTCATACTCCTGCACGGTCATATTTCATTGCCTAAGACTCAAGAATTCCCGCATCTTCTCTTTCCGAACGTGGCTCAGAAAATATTTCCCATTAAAAACTTTTAGGAATTCCTCCCAGGAAATCTCTTCAACTTTCCGATCTTTAAAGAAGGTGCACTTGGCAGAACTCCACCAATGATCAGCATTTTCTGTCAAGACGAAAGTCGCCATTCGAACTTTACTATCATCCTCCGCCGAGATAGATTCAAAAATCTTTTCGATAGCTTTTACCCAACTCCCAGCCTTTTCCGGAGTTTCTTTCCCCGTGAAAGCTGGAGCCATTGCCTGGAACAATTTGAGATGAGCTATCTTTTCTTTCTCTGCTTTCTTCCTGGCATCAGGACGATGTTTCACTTGAGCTTGCACTGTTTGTGCTAAACCCCTAATCATTTCCATTACATCTCCCTCACCGTCACCTCCCAAGTTAGATGACGACGCACCATGGAAGGTTTTCCGTTGTCCCCCACTACTTTCCGTAGACTCCTCACGAGAGATCTGATGAGGAGGTAGAGATTCTTCTGCCTGGCATTCTCTATCTTTACTTCTGCCAATATCCGAAATTTTCACTGTCCGGATGTTTCTCTTACGCGGTGCCGTCTCAACCTACAGGATGAGAACACTTATCACTACTACTCACAACCACAACTATAACTAGATATATCCTAAGAGGACTTCCAGACTTGCAAATAAAGGTTATGCTCTGATACCAACTGTCACGGCCCGGGTTTTTAAAACCATTTGTAAATCAGAGTGGTAGCGGAAAAACTCGAGGATTGTTCCTCTAAGCGATAAATCTTTGGTTGAAAAATTTTCGACTAAGCATCTAGGCCGTGATAACTGGGGTTCACAAATATGGATACAAAACCATATATACATATAGTAATACAAGATGCAAAGTCGATTAAACTAAAACAAGTCCTCTAAGTGCAAGTATGTCGTCCATCTCAAAATAAACTAGAAATAGTTGGCACTCACGCCTTAATAGCAAGTCTAGGACAAACCTGGAGCAGGAGATATACTAAGAAATCTGAACGTCCTCACCACCAGGCTCCCAAGTGCCACGTGAAGTCACTCTTCCACAGCAGCACCTACATCACATAAGGATGCTGAGTATAAAAATACTCAGTGGGATACCATAACACAATCCTCATTACATCAAATTAGGATTTGCATTAACATATTATGCAACCTATTACAGGATTCCACTTGAATCCTTTATTAATCTTTCAAGCAAGTCTTTTATTGCTTCCCAAGTTCAAGTTCAATAATTAAGTCTTTGTCCCATAGACAGACTCACTGAATGTCATACCTACATGACAGACAGCACGAAAACATCATGACTATCACTCCGGTTAATACCGGTAATCACGTCACGCCCTGAATTTATCAAGGGTGACTGCCTCGCCCATTCCTTACCTTAGAAGGTATGACCGTTGGAAGGGTCTGGCTCCACATCAGCTCCTAGACTCGATGTGGGTCGGGAAACGCAGCCTTCTAGGGTGCTAACGTCTCCAATGTTGTGCACAGTAAACCACCTGGCAACCAAGGCTCAGGATGTGTGGCTCTCTCTAAAATCCATAGAGAATAAGCACGCTCTCTCTAAAATCCATAGAGAAGAGGTAACAGCTTAAGCCTGGCCAATAAAATATGTAATGCTCTCTCTAAAATCCATAGAAAGATGCAAACATGGGCCAAAATAACATATAAACGCTCTCTCTAAAATCCATAGAAAGATATCACAGCTTAAGCCTGGCCAATAGACGTTGGTCCTTATTAGGTACCATGACACAGAGCTTCCACCAGTCGGAAGATGTGAATGCTCTCTAAAATCCATAGAGAGATACAGACGGCAGAGCTTCCACCAGTTGGAAGATGCAACACCACCCCAATTTATTCCTTGTGATCCTTAATAGGTATCACAGTATTACTAGTATGGAACCATAACATACCATTCATAACTGTTGGCTTAATAGCTCAACAGATAGCTTGACCTGTGACTTAATAGTCATTCGGTCGCTTGATCGGAAGTCACTCACACTCATACACTGACTCCCAATCCTAAGGGTATTTTAGTCTTTATTTTGATTAGGTTCTTTCCAACCCTCAAGCTCATCCCTCAAGTCATCATTTTATTATCATTCATAAAATGATTATGTCTCTAAACCATCTAGGTTTATTAGTCAGGTTTTTCTTTACATTTAAGTCCTTAGCTATCTGTCATCACAACATAAGGAACTAAGGCCCTTAATACCATAACATCACACACATACCAATTAGGGCTTGAAATTATTTATTAAACAGCCCAAAATTACTAAAAAGAGCCTATGTACCATTCTGGCTCTGTATGTACTATACTGCATTCAATTACACAGACGGTCAGGCTTCACCGTCAGTTATGGCCAGTTTTAACTGTCGGTTGAGGTCCACCGGCAGTTCAAAATCTAAACCAGCTTATAAATAACTGGACCGAACCGGGTTCGGTCTGCCTGAATCGGTTTATTTATTGGACCGGGTTCGGTCTAATCATGGACCGAACCGGGTTCGGTTTAACTATTACCGAACCGGGTTCCGGTTCGGTTTGACGATCCGGTCCAGAATCTTGGACCGAACCGGTCGTCTTCCCCAGGAAGACGACCAGTTCGGTCGTCTTTGTTCACGCGAGGGTGGCGGCCGACCCAGCCGCCGTCGTCGGGCCGCCACCGCCCAGCCGACGCCGCCCCTCGTCTCCTCCTCTCCTCTACC
The DNA here is from genome assembly GCA_039654745.1 of Houttuynia cordata. NCBI lineage: Eukaryota > Viridiplantae > Streptophyta > Magnoliopsida > Piperales > Saururaceae > Houttuynia > Houttuynia cordata. The sequence goes on from CM077506.1 coordinate 14,756,661, forward strand.
GATCGTCAGGCCGTGATTCGGCCGGATTTGAGGAGAGGGAAGGGAAATGGCAGCAGCAAAAAGCTGCTGCCTTTACTTCTTCCACCGTGGCCGGCGGCCTGGAGGAGGTTGATTCGACCTCCGTCGACTCGCCGTCGGCCCCTTACCCCCTTCTTCGAGGTTCCCATCACCCCCCTCGACGGAGAACCCAAAAAAATTAAAACTTGATGGGAGGGGTTATGGGATCCTACCTTGCATGTTGAATCGCCGCCCGCCGGAGGTCCTTGAAGTTGCCGGAGTCGACGTCGGGAGTCGCCGGACGTCACTGGGGTCACCGGAGTTGTCGTTGTCGCCGGTGTCGCCCGAAGTCGCCACAGTTGTCGTGGCCACCGGAGAGTTGCTGGGTTGCCCGAAATCGCAGTCGTCACCCGAAATCGCCGTCGTCGTCGGAAATCGCAGTCGCCAGTAATCGCAGTCGTCGCCCCTTCTTCCTCTACTATTCATCTTCATTCTTTCGTTAAAACCAGACCCAGCTGAAAGCTGAGTCATTACAGAACAGGACAGATGTCCTGTTCTGTTTTAACAGGTGTTACAGTACTAGTGACTTTTACTCCATCACTACTATTAGTTTGTGACAATGCTCTCCACATACTTGAGGCCACCATATACCTCAAAGCCTCCTTCTACTTTATGATTGACTGTAACATCAAAAAGTTGGTTGCAAACCTTGTAGTTCCTGGCTTCTTCAATTCATTACCATTTGTAAGAAGTCTCATACAATCTAAGGCATGACTAGACTTGCAAATAAATTTCTTATGTCTCTTCCAAGTTTAACTGTATCCCTCACCTTTTGTATGCTTCTATCTATGTCTTCTAATATCAAGCCAACACAGTTTGCAACACAATTAGTCTCAAAGACATGCGGCATCAAACCTTCCAAAATATACCCAGTAGCCTCATTGTTTGAGGCATTATCCGTCATAATCTGGGCTACATTCTTCACACCAACATGTTTCTCAATCCGACATAATGGTGCATCCCGTTTCAGCCCAAAATTCTTTCACCTCTTGTACATAAGCTTCTCCTTCCACTTTCAAAGTCATTAACAACCTGGTCCAAATTGTTTCACTACTAAGGGGAATGTATCCTCGACCATGATTAGCTACAACGGTCATTGCAACTAAAAACTTTGGTGTCCTAGCAACATTAAAAGCAATATTGTTTGCAACAAAGTACTTTGCAATTGCCAAATCAGAAATCTCTTTCACATGTCTCCTTAAAGCCACATTGATAGTTGGTTATGACATTTGTACTGGTGATTGCCCAACTTGAGTACTAGTACTAGCTTCAGAAGTAGGGGTGTAAATGGAAGGACACGAATGAGGACAAGCTACGTCCGTAGCCATCCGCTCACTTTAAAACTAGGTGTCTATCCATGCGGACACCCCTATGTGTCTGTCCGCATCTGTCCGTTCCGGACACGGACACTATGAACCACTTGCCTTAAAAATTATCATGGATATAGATATGGACGGCTGTGAACTCTGTCCGCAGCCGCGTCCGCTCAGATGCCGAACCACTAAAGCTGTCCGTGTCCGCAACGAATAGATTTTTATGTTTGTTTGGACAATAAAACAGACAGACGAACATGAATATTTGGACGCCGCTTACATCGCTATTCAGAAGTTGTTGAGGGCATCATATTAGATGTTGAACCCACTGATGAATTAGAAGTCACACCTCCAGTTTGCACACCGAGCTTTTGAAGAACAACTTTCTTCCCTACTTCCCTACTTCTTCACACAAACTCTGAGCAAGAACTTGTATTGAGTCCGGCACCAGTTTGCACAACTTCACATTATGCCTTGCCATTCCCGCCAAATGAAACTTCATCCCAGTCACAGCACAAAGAAGCACTTCAATACTTGCATTTCAATTTATTCCCAGTCCCAACTTTTTCAATATGATCCCAAATTTTCTCATTCTTTTCCAGCATCCTGAGAAAAATATTAAGATATCTTTCCTAAGACCAAAAACATACTAAGAATATATCTCCATAACATCATGTGTTTTTTAAAAACAAATCACACGACTATAACATCATGGTAGAATAACAAATTACAATAACCAGACAATCAAAAGTAAAATCAGAGAACAAATAATACCTTAAAACAGGAGTATTAACTTCTACAAGAGTATTACATTTCACCCAAATAAGAGAAACAAAATACCAAAAGTAGAATGAGGAAAAAATAATACTTTTCCTATGATTAGTTCTTCTACAAAGTTGGATGGAGTCGAAATTAGCAGAGGCAGGGCCAATATCTCAAAAATAGCCCAAGGATGAGAGCCGACTACCAAGGCGATGCTGATTTTACATTGAAACTATTGGAACAAGGGACTACGAGGCTTGACTTTCGAGCTCTTCAGCAAGTCGCAAAGGGAATGAGGGATAAGGTCGATGTTGCCCAGCCGGAACCGTTAGCGCAGATGAACGAGGGGAGTCCCGGAGGCTAGGGCATTGTGGAGAGGAGGAGGGAGTTGGGCAGGAGTTTGAACCACATGTGGGGTAGACTATGGAAGTCCAGAGGGGCTTAGGTAAGGTTTCTTTTTTTTAGTATATAAGTCCGAACCGAACCGGTTAACCGGCGAATAATAGAAAAAACCCGCCAAACCAGCCTGATAAGGAGATTAACCGAGCGGTTAACCTCTGAAGGTGCAAACCGCGGATAAAAGCGAATAATTGGCAAATAATATCATTTTTGTGACACTAGGATGTAGACGGAAAATTTCTTTGATGTCAGCTATCAAGCAATGAGTAGATTTAGGGTCTGTTTGAAAGAGCAACATCATGGGCTAAGGCCTTCATAACTACCTTTGCCATCTTAGCTGATGGAGGTTTTTCCATATTACCAAGCCAATGATCCCGGATTGCCATATTACCTAGTTTTTTCGGGCTGATGCCACATAGCCTATTTTTTGGATTTAATCTTCCCATTTTACCCTCCTAAACCCTAACCATAAACCTTGACATTTTCCATATTACCTTGTTTTAGGTTTTACACTTCATTGAATCATATCTCCTTCATTTCTAGTCCGTTTTCCCCCTTTTTTATTGTTCTTCCTTATTTTTAGTATTATTTTTTATCATGATGATATAATAATCTTGAGATAATATCTAAAAAATATAGCAAAATCTACAATAAATAGCATGCAGTATATCAACATCCTTATGATATCATCATTATAAGAAAGTGCACTAAAAAAGTAATGAAATAAATGAATCAAAACGGATTAGAAATGAGAGAAATATAAAATCATTGAAGCTTGACCCAAAAAGATAGTGTAATCGATTACACGATAGCCCTTACTATTGTGTATTTGATTACACGATAGCCATCATATCGTGTACTCGATTAAATGATAGTCATGATATCGTGTATTTATATACACGATAATATTACAACCTTCAATTAATCATATCTTCTTCATTTCTAATCCGTTTTTGTCATTTTTTTATTTTTCCTAATTTTAGTGCTCATTATTATCATGATGATATCCTAATGATATTGAGATAATATCTAAAAAAATATAACAAAATCCATGAAAAATAGCATGCGATTTCTCAACATCTTTATGATATCATCATTATAAGAAAGATCACTAAAAATAAGAAAGAATAAAAAATGGGCGAAAGCGAATAAAAAATAAGAGAGAGTTGAATCATTAAAGCTTGTCCCCAAAAAATAGCTGTATTTGTATACACGATAATATTACAACCTTCAATTAATCATATCTCCTAATTTATGATCCATTTTTGCTTTTTTTTGTACTTCCTTATTTTCAATGTTCTTTCTTGTCATGATGATATCCTAATGAACTTGAGATAATATTTAAAATAATATATCAAAATTTACGATAAATAGCATGCGGTGTCTCAACATCCTTCAAAGATAATCTACATGGCATGATATGAGGGTAGCATTATTTTCTCCTCATCAGTTGCCCTTCAGTTTGCCGCTATGCTTCAAATAACTAAATTTAGGTTAGAGAATATTTATCTCTGCGTTCTAATGTCCTTCCTATCACTAATTATGGCAAGAAGTGGTTAAAATGACTTAAGAGTTTAACATCCTTCTTATAGCCAATTTCGACAAGACAATACTAGGATGACTTGAAAGTTTAATGTCCTCATAGTCACGAATTTAGACAAGACATGATCAGAATGACTTGGAAGTTTAACGTCCTTCCTATAACCTATTTGGTAAGGTATGACTAGGATGAGCGTCGGAGAGGCAAAGGCAGCTGCGCCGCCGCCACCCTGACATTCGCTTTTCTCTTGTGCTTGCAAGCTCCACCTATGAAGAAACTATCTTGACTGTTGAGCGAATTTTTTCTCCAACAAGGATAATAAAGAAAATACAAATTTAGCGTACGCCCTGGCTCACAAACAAGGGCTTGTGTTGGGGCATTGCAAGTTGTTGGATGAAAATTTTAATGATGCATGTTAATAGGTGCGGGGTAGATAATTCAAACTTGCTTGCCCCCTGTATTTTCAAGCACCGTCGGATTAAAATCTAACAGCTTGCTATGCCATGACACTACCAAATACTGCGAGCCAGGGTGCATACAAATGGAACTCATCAGAGTAAAACATACATAACAAGGAGAATATATACTGGTCATAGAACCTAATAATTTCTTATTTTTCCTGTTATATAGATGGGAAATTGAGTAATCGAATTTGAAGAATCATTAATTGGCTATTCATTTGAATTGTGATTAAGAGAATTTGAAGAACACACCCACAATGTTTCAAGCCTCTACTTACCCTGCACATGCACATTGATGAGGATCTATTGGTCTATAGGGTAAATCCAGTCATTTCATTTTAGATTCGTAATTTGTCAAGTGCTTCCAAGTTTTTTTAGACAGAGGGAATAATTCATTGAGATGAGTTTACATGAGATCGTTCTCATATAAGGAGTATGAGGCCAATCTTTATTGCCGTTAGATTCAGATCGGAGGGTGGATATCAAATTAGTGGGTAAGTGAGTGTGTCACATCAAAGAGTGGGTGAGATCATAATGAATATTTGTAGCCGTCAGATTAAGATCCAATGGCCATGATTCAAAGTGGCCTCATATAAGTAATATGAGAGCGATCTCATTTAAACTTTTCCCTAATTCATTTTAGTGTCATGAAATAAGAGGTCCAAGTTGCAGTTTTAACAATAAAAAGGGCTTTTCGTAGAACATGGATTGTGCACATGGATTTTCATGTGCAACATGCTCATTATAACTAACGTTATAAAACTCCTTTTGTCTTAAAAGTTTTTTTACAATTGCTGAGAGCCACCACACTATTCTCATTCACGTTCTGCTGATAGAACTCCGTAGATGGAACTGAGGATTTGAATGGTGGGCCCTTACCATCAAACATGACAATGGATCACTACCGCTAAATTGAACTCACTGAGGATTTGAATGGTGGGCCCTTACCATCAAACATGACAATGGATCACTACTGCTAAATTGAACTCAATGAAATGGTTGACAGTAACAGTTAATTTTCTCAGTTGAAGGGCACTATCAAATAGTGAGACTCTCGTCGGTCGAGCTCTACCAACAAAATATAACTTTAGGGTATTACCAAGCATGCTAGAGAAAATGATTTTTTCCAAACCTACTTACAAAAGTGGGTGTTACCGAAAAATTTTGGGGTGCTGAAAAGTACCCCCTATAATTTAACACATTTTTTAAAATGCTGTCATAATCTTTTGATCGGAAGGATTAAGAACCGACCAAGGGATCAATAGTGTGCTTCTCTAGGCCTCAATAACAAAACAAAAGTCAGGAAAGTCAACACCCAGTTGGTTGATGACAAATAGTGCATTTGGAAGCTGAAATACTATCAGGAGTCATGGTGAAAATTTTTATACTGATTTGTGAGAGGTGAAATCTGTTTGGGAACTGAATATAAATTACACTGATTTGTGCCTGGAAAAGAATATTTGTGCAAACGGTTATCATGTAATTGATTACATAATAGGATAGGCTATCGTGTAATCGATTACACGATAGCTTTTTAATGGGACAAACTTCAATGATGCGTTTCTTACTCATTTCTGATCCGTTTTGGCCCATTTTTTTCATTGTTCCTCATTTTTAGTGCTCTTTCTTATAATGATGATATCATAAATATGTTGAGCCCCGGCGTACTATTTATCATAAATTTTATGGTAGTTTTTTTATAGGATATCAAGGTCATTAGGATATCATGATGATCAATAAGAGCAAGAAAAATAAGGAAGAACAAAAAAAAGGCCAAAATCAAACTAAAAATGAGGGGAAAATGAACCGTTGAAGTTTGTCCAATTTTAATGGGGGATTACACGATACAGTGTGCTATCGTGTAATCGATTACACCATAGCCGAGCTATTGTATAATCCAACACACGATAGCCTATTGTGTAATCCAACGCATGATAGCTTAGCTATCGTGCAATCAATTTATGGGACAAACTTCAACGATGCGTTTCTTACTCATTTCTGATCCTTTTTTTCTCTTTTTTTCATTCTTCCTCATTTTTAATATTCTTTCTTATAATGATGAAAAAAATGGCTGAAAATAGACTAAAATGCGGGAGATATGACGGGGGGACCGGGGTGAGGGGGCTCTGGACGACCCGAGCAGTTGCACAGGAGGGGGGGGGCATGGGCTCCTTCGGCTCAACGGGGTGTTGGCAGCGTCGAAGTGGGGGGGTCAATGAGGCGGCGATGACCGGGGGGAGGGGGAGGGGGGGCACAGGCTCTTTCGGCTCAGCGGAGCAGTGTCAGGGTAGGGGGCTTCTCAACTATGGAAGGTGAACACCGAGGGGGATGAACATTGCCTCATGATTTGGGAGTGAGAGCTGATTTTTTCGTTGAAGAGAAGTCGTCAGCCTGATTCTCACTTAACAGGTTTTTAGGGATGAAAGGTGAAAATTTTCACCTATTACCGTCATTGACCACTTTCAGTGTTTTCAGCTTCTAAGCATTTTTCAGGCCCGGTAACATTTTTTCATACTTGAAAGGTGATTTTTTTCGTCTCCCAAATGCACCTCAAGTATCTGAACATTCTTGGCAAAGTATGCCAACCGCATAGTTGTCATTTCATCCGACGCAATCATGAGTTTATAAACTCTACCAGATCAATTACCAGCTGTTTCTCCCATTTCAGATTCCAAGGAGTAACAAGCTCACAAGTCACAGCAGACTAGACCAAAATCATCAGTCATCATGATCCTTTACTTGTCTGTAATCTCTCTTCTTCTGCTCCTCACCCTTCTTCTCAAACCAAAGAAGAACAAGCCCCAGCAGCCACCTTCTCCAGCCAAGCTGCCTATCCTTGGTAACCTCCACCAGCTGGGCTCTCTCCCCCACCGCTCACTCCGGGCTTTCTCTCAGAAATATGGCCCTGTCATGTTCATTTACTTTGGCAATGTCCCTAGCCTTGTCGTCTCCACCGAAGACTCGGCACGAGAGATCTTGAAGAATCATGACGTCGTCTTCTCCGATAGACCTAGTTCCATTGTGACTGATGAACTTTTCTACCATGGTAAGGACGTAAATTTTGCACCATATGGCGACTGCTGGCGCCAGGTATTTGCATAAATGCTTCTGCTTAGTGCTTACTACACTACACTCGTCTTTACCACTCCTTACCAATTAACGTTATAGAACTTTTTGTTGCTTAGTTACTGTTCCCTATTTGTATGTTCACTTAAAATTGACTTGAATTTTGAAGTCCATACATATAAATCCCTAAGGATATTATGGTATTTTTTTATGACATTATGGTACTCGTTTTTTTACAATACAAATCTAGCTCGAGAGCTAGACCCCTCTCAATCTATCATGAACTGCTGAAGCCAGACTGAAGAAGGATAAAAACTGACAGCCGTTCTGGCTAAAACATGAACAACACCATTTCTGGTTCTCCTTGTTAAAATGTAATGCTATTTTGTTATTTAGTGTTGTAAAATGGGTCATGTCTTAGGTTATGTTTGAGGGTATTTTGGAAAATATGTATTGTCTTTATGCTAAGGCAAATGGGCAGCTCCTCTCAGCCCCTTATCTGCTGTTTTGAGAAGAGGCAAATCAGCCCATCTCCTTCCTTTTGATGAATTTGAAATCCACTACCAAAGATTTCAACTTATTAGTAAATCAAGTTATTTCTTTCATTATTATGTGTCTATACTCCATTCAAGCCAACAAAGTGGTAGCGGAACTAGATTAGAGCAAGTTGGGTCATTTTGAAAATTCTTGAAGGGAAAATAACCCTCATTGAAGATTAAAGATGACAACCACAAACTCTCTTACAAATGACAAAAGTCATTCTATTCTTATGTTCGACTGTGAAAACTATAATTTTTATACGTAGAAATGAGAACTTTGCTTATTTCTCAAGATTTGTGGGAGGTGGTTGAAGATGAGTATCAAAAACTCATTGTTGGAGCAACTTTGACAAATGAGGAGAAGAAGCATTGGAAGAAAAAAATGAAGAAAGATGTCAAAGCTCTCCATGTGATCCAACAAGATGTCTCAAAGATAATATTCCCTAGAATCATCAATGCAACAAAAGTAAATAAGGCTTGGGATGTTCTACAAAATGAATATAGAGGCTAAATGAATGTAAGATCTATTAATCTTCAAGTAGAGCTTTTGAGAATCTTAAAATGAAATATGTGGAATCGTTGAATGGTTACTTTTATAGAGTTTTTAAAATTCTGAAGCAAATGAAGACAATAGGGATAATATTGATGATAAAAAAAGTAGTTCAAAAGATTTTGATTTCATTGTCAGAGAAATGCGATGCTATTGTTTCCTTTATGGAGGGAACAAAATATACATCTACGTTGAGTATTGAAGAATTGATGGGCCTTTGAGCAAAGGTTGTACAGGCACTCCAAAAAATCAATTGAGAGTTCTTTTCGATCTAAGCTCAAGGTTAGTTTCAATTCTAAAGATAAAAGGAAAAGATCCTCTAGTGGTAATTAATTCAAAAGTGAATTCTCTAGAGGTGGTAGATAAGGAAGAGGAAGAAATACGAGAAGAAAAAAACAACTTTAAAAGAAGAGGAAATGATTTCACTCAACAAAGGTGAGGAATTTGCCAGGAGTAGTCATGTGGATGATGATTGTTGGTTTAAGGAGCAACTACAATGTTACAATTATAAGAAATTTGGGCATGTTCGAAAGGATTGTAGAGAGAAGAACAACCAACAAGCTAATTTCTCAAAAGAGCAAGGTGGTAAAAGTATGTTTTATGCATGTCACATAGCATACGCTCAAAAGAACAATGTATGGTTTCTTGATAGTGGTTGTAGCAATCACATGTCTGGCGATGAGATTGTTTTTTTGGACATAGATGGTTCATCAAGTTCTCAAGTGAAGATGGGAAATAGTGCGTTGATCCAAACAAAAGAAGTAGCTACTATTGTCATAGAGACAAAAAAAGGAAAGAAAATATATTAGAGATTTGTTGCTCATTCCCAAATTGAAGCAAAATTTGTTGAGTGTGGGACAGCTAATTGAACATGGATATTCTATTTACTTTGAGGACAATTCTTGCAATGTCTATGACAAATGTGATAAAAGACAAGTTGTAGCTACAATCAAGATAGGTCAAAATAAAAGTTTTCCACTATTTTCTAATATTCAAGAGATGTGGCTTTTACATAGAAGGCTTCGGTACTTAAATTTTCAAAGTTTGGAAGAATTTGCGACAAAAAGAGCATGGTGTGTGGATTGCCTGTGATTTTAGAAGTGATGGTAGTTTGTGAAGGATGTGCTCTAGGAAAGCAACATAGGGAGTCATTTCAAAAGAAAATGCATGGCGAGCAAAAACACCCTTGAAGCTTGTTCACATTGATGTATGTGGGCCAATGGTCCTCTAATAAAAGGAGGTAACAAATATTTTATCACTTTCATTGATGATTATTCTATAATGAAGGTTTATTTTATGAAACAAAAATGATGATAGTATATTTATTTGTCTAAAGAAGTATGCAAAGACTATTCTTGAAAATTTTAAAATGAAGGATTGCAAACTAGTTGATACACCATTGGTTGTGAATGAGAAGTTATCGAAAGAAGATGAAGCAAAAAAGAAAATGACACTTTTTATAGAAGCATGATTGGTGGCTTACCATATTTGGCGGCTACAAGGCTAGATATTACTTATGCTTCGAGTTGCTCATTTTGGAGCAGCCAAGAGAGTGTTGAGGTACATCCAAGGTACTTTTGACTATGGGATTTTAATTAAGAAGAGTGTTGAAACAAAATATACTTGAATTTTGTGATAGTGATTGAGCTAGAAGTATAGATGATAAGAAGAAAACTTTCGGATATGCATTCTCTCTTGGAATCGATGCATTCTCATGGGCATCGACGAAGTAAGATTGTGTTGCATTATCTTCTGTTGAGGCTAAATATGTTTTCACTTCCATTGCAACATTACAAACAATTTGGCTAAGAAAGATTTTGGAAGATGTGGGAGAGAAGCAAGGAGCTACTCCACTTATATGTGATAACAAATTGGTGATTGTCATGACAAAGAATCCCGTTTACCATAGCCGAACAAAACACATTGCCATCAAGCATCATTTCATTAGAGAAGCCTTGAAGATGGTGAGATTGAACTCAAGTATTGCAAAGCCGAGGAGTAAGTGGCGGACATCCTCACAAAGGCACTTCCAAGAGACAACTTTGTTTATTTTAGACAAATGCTAAGAGTTACAAAATTTAGCATTAAGGGGGAGTGTTAAAATGTAATGTTATTTTGTCATTTAGTGCTTTAGTAATATGGGTCATGTTTTGGATTATGTTTGAGGTATTTTGGGAAATATGTATTATCTTTATGCTAGGCCAAATTTATGCTAGGCCAAATGGGCAGCTCTTCTCAGCCCTTGTATCCCTGTTTTGAGAAGAGGTAAATCAGTCATTCTCCTTCATTTTACTAATAAAGCTTCCAACTTTATTAGTAAAACCACGTGTTTTCCGTCGTTATTGTGTCTATGCTCTATTTCAACCCAACACCCCTCACCGTTGGGAACGAAGCCTCTGAAAAGAAATTCAAGAGGATATACATCTCCTGGAGCAAGAAGCCGAACCTGGAATTCATTCCATCATGACGAGAAAAGATCTCCACCACCTGGCAGTAATGATATTATAGTACTTGGTGAAGCAAGGAACCACATAATACAAAGTTGTCTTATGTCGGGGCAATTAAGCACCTTGTAGCAAATAACTCCGATATTATCTATTCCCTCCTTCCAATGAAGCTCATCTACCTTGCAAAATGAGTAAATTTTATTAGACTCTTAAAACCATACAATAAACAGAGTAGAGTTTTTTGTTCCTCTTTCGTGTTTTCTGCCTTGAGGGAGCAAACATAGCCATGCAATTTTGAACCCGTAATCCAGACGAGCTTCATTGAATGGAGGGAGTGTCACTCTTTGTAGAGAGCAAAAAGAAAAATTATCACCTGATAATGGCCAAATAAGAGTGGGAGAATGTAGATGAAGGCAATTAATTAATAAAATGATCATTTCGATCAATAATGATAATGATATTTTTTTATAATTAAGGGTGTCCGAATAATGATATTACTATGAAATCTCTTACCAAACAAGCTAGAATGGAGGCAGATGATCTATGTTACCGACCTCAAATTATAGAAAAAATGTGCTTGTTAGTTATGGTTATGATTAACCAACGGTGTGCTGGTGTGATGTCCAGGTGCCCCTTGAACCAGAGGTCCTGAGTTTGAACCCCATTCCATTGGCCACCCACTGGGATTAATCTGGATTTAACCAATGCGTATATATGTTGAGTAGGCTGTATGCACACCCGAGGGGATGGCGGAGGGATACAGTGCTCTAAGAGGTCCGTTGCCTTGCCCCTTATAGTTGGGTCCTAAGGACTCGGAACCCCTCGTTACCGAAAAAGTTATGGTTATGATTGTGGCAATAAATTTCCCCTTGTAAATCATTAGTTCCTTATATTTCGGTATTTGATTTGTATTATAATCTGAATAGTCCTACCGGTAAAATGTTACTCCCTTTGTACTATATTAAGTGAATCTATTTATTTATGTCAAAAAAAATAAGTGTACCTATTTGTTTTTTCAAACAAAGGTACAGTACTTAATATGGAACAGAGGTAGTATTATATATAGGCAAGTTAATATCTTGGTTGAGGGAAGTAAAGAAAAATCCATATATTGCAACTTGCATGATACATTATTATGTGGATTTATAGATGTGTGAATCGGATTCTGTTAAAATTCATTAACTTAGCTTATATTATTAATTGTGACATATCAGCTGAAAATATCAAGTGTACTCCATCTCCTGAGTACAAAGCGAGTCAAATCATTTCGAGCTGTAAGAGAGGAAGGTCAGTGTACAATGTTGTTGGTGGTAGAGATTTATAACTCGCCTAGATCGATAGGCCTTTGGGAAGGAATACTACGAATTAGAGAAGAAAGGAAGTGGTCGAGGATTTCACCACTTGCTTGCAGAATTCGTAATCCTGTCGGGGACACCTCACATAGGAGACATTTTCCCTTCACGTGCATGGATAGGAAGGCTTAATGGTATGGATGCCAAACTCAAGAAGATCTCAAAGGAGTGGGATGAATTTCTAGAGAAGGTTATTGATGAACACATTGAGCCGGCAAGATCAGCGGCTGATGGGGGCAGGGAGGACTTTGTTGATATTTTGTTTAATATTGAGTAGAGTGGCGAGCTGGGATTTTCTCTAGGTCGAGATGGCATCAAGGCCATAATCCTGCTAGTGAATTACTCTTAATCCTATGTCAATTCAGAATTTCTTAATCTAAGCCGAGCATTGTTTTATTGATCATTTTTAATTATTTTCTCTTTTGTGGCTGGAACCGACACAATATACACTGCCTTGGTGTGGGCAATGGCAGAGCTAATTATCAAACATCCAAGAGTATTGAGCATAGTGCAGGAAGAAATAAGGAAAGCCATGCAAGGAAAATATCAAGTCACAGATGCTATGATGCAGAATAAGAAGTTAATAAGCATTATTTGAGTATTTTATAATAAATAAATTAGGGTTAGTTTGGTCTTTTTGTTATGTTTGATAAATCAGGCTCTACTATATAAGGCCTTTGAACTATTGTAATCGGTAGTTTTCGAAGATGAATTAAAGGGTTGTTCCCGTTCATCTTTTGACCTTTGGCCTCCCCTACTCGAGCTTTGGCTCCCCCTTGCTCAGCTACAGCCCCCCTTTCTTCTTCCTTTATTCTTCTTTGTTGCTGATTTTTTTATTAAGCGTAGACCACTCCATCATTTGGTATCAGAGCACAGCAAGTCCGCGCACCGCCGTTCCCTGTGCCACGTTTGTCATAGTCATCATCAAAGTATTTGGAACTTAGAAGGCATTGAGGAGGGACCACCATCTGCTTTTTCGAGCCAAGCCAGGACTCCAGTTCATTGCATCTTCTCCCCATTCACCATCGTTATCATCCATTGCACTGTCATTCCTGTTCTCCTCAACTGCATCTGCATCGAGCAGGGTTCTGACCAACGTGAAAAAAAGGTGAGGAAGGAGTGGAAGGCATCCGATCGAAGAAGAAAAGCCTTTTTTCCTGTCCGCCATCATCACACTCGAGCAGAGAACACTATCTCCCCGCTGCCGTCCTCTTCGTCACAATCGTGCAGCCTTCGGCATTGGTCACAGCCAATCTGGCCTACCTCCGGTGTCTAGACCCCTCCTCTATCTCTCCACCTTCTCCTGCTCCACTGCTCCGACGTCGTCTGGTTCAGATGAGACCTCGCAGTTGTCTCCTCCGGTGCTTCATCAGTTGTTTCCTCCACCTTGGTGTCATCCCTAGTTTCTTCGGCATCGTGGTCCAAGTCTTAGACCATTCCTGGCCTTCACTAAGCCTTTCCACTCCGGTGTCGGTCGCGAGGCGTCGATTTTGCCACACCAGTTGCAGTGTCAAAGGCGGGGCCTTTCCTCGAGCCAACCATCGCCATATAAACTGCCATCCATCTCAACGGAAAGGCCTTCCTCTGGTTTGCAGCGTCGGCATCATCAGCGGTGTCGGGGCCATCATCCGTCTGGTAAGGACGGCCACCGCTGTTGAAGGCCATTGTTGAAGACAGTTGCAACGGTGAGTCACGGCAACTTGACCAACGACCACCCTCCGACCAGAACAACATCTCTTCTCGGTCCCCGACTCCGCAAATCTCGGCGCATCATCGCCAATTCAGGAATCCTTCCAAATCCGGCGCATCCTCGCACACGCCAGACATCCTTCCAAATTAGGCGACCACAAACAGCTGGAGAAGATCTCAGTTTGTGTTCTTTCAAATTCACAACGGCAACGATCTTCTTCAGAAGGCAAGTCCTGCTTTAGACCACCCACTCTCATTCGTTGGAGAGGACCTCGATCGAACTGGTCAGTGGTTCAAACAACCGGACCGTCCAGTACAACCCAGTCCAGACCGGTACATTCTGACTTGTCCATTATTTCCACCCAGTTCGGGTTTTCTTAGTTCCAAACGAACCAGCCCAACATCAGCCTAGTGCTTCATCTGTGCTCTTCCAGCAGTTCTTGTCTCTTCCCGTCCGACTTCAGTTGTTCCATTTTGCTACTTACTACGAAGGTGGGATCTCAGCACCATTTTGGTGTTGATGTTTCTTCATTAGATTGCTTATCAGACATGTAGTATTTATGGGATAATTTAAGAAGTTGTCGAGCTAGAGTTGATTACAATTATCCCTTCACAACTGAACGAATAGGGTACTACAAACCTTTACAATTTTGGCCTAAACCAGATGACCACTCTCATTATAAGGTGGTGGGGTCTAATCATCCCTATAGGAGACCATACCAGTGCAGCATGCGTGATGAGTATTTTGCGTACTTTTAGCCCACTCATGCCTCTCTAACAAGGGCCCGAACTGGCCTCCACGATTCAAGAGGTACCGCTCTCATTTGACAACTGCCGGCATCTCATGTAGCTAACATGTTGGAGTTTGATGAGGAGATTCACTATCGATTAGAGGATATTCTGGATATACTTCATACTATGCAACACAGTTTATATGAATTAAAAAAGACCTCTGACAAGCACTTTGACAAGATGATAGAGACATTGTGTTCTAATCGACAAGTTGTCGTATCCATGGAAGACGAAGACCAACCTGCTATTATTTCTTCACATCAACCATGATCTCCACTGCCTTTCTTCAGCCAGTCTTATCAACATGTCCACCACCGCCATCAGATCAAGTACGTGGACCATCAGCTATTCCGTTAGCTTCACCCCTAATGACAACACCCACACCAATAGAAGCAATCCAAATCATAGTCCCCCTGCCCCTAACCACAGCAAATCCACCTTTAGAAGAGAAGCCTCGACAATCCACTGCAAGTGGTGTACCACTCCCCACTTCCGATCTCATATTGGGTTCACCAAAATTGCCTTTATTATCATGGCCGCACATTCCTGCCCCATTTTTCGATGTCCTAGTCATCAACACCAAGGAGCCAATCAATATTCCTGATACCTACTTCAACCTTCATATTGACTACCCTTTGCTCCTATCCCCATCCCCAATCACGACTTTGTTATTGGCTTGCATGCCACTTCCCCTACCTAAGGATCCTTGGCCCCCTCTTCCACTTCCCCTACCTAAAAATGGAAGTTTTACTGCAATTTTGAAAATATCATAACTCACTTGTATTTTTATTCGTGTTTGCTCTTTTTTGTGTGTTCTTCATTATTTTTCATCCTCTTCCACTTCATTAGGATTACAGAAAGAGTGATGATATTTCAAAATACGACTTGAATCAAGTCGTGTCTTCGACGACATGATTTACTGAAATTTTTTCTCCGAACATCAGAAAGCTTCCACTTTCTTCCTTATTCTTATTTTTTAATCTTTTTTCATCATAATATATCTTCATGAGGTGGTAGAGGACGAAAAATATAGAAGAATGCAAAAAAAGGAGAAAAATGTAGAAAAAATGAGCGTAAAAACAGATAAAAATGAGTAAAAATAGATAAAAAATGAGCGAGTTATAACATTTTGAATATTGCAATAAAATTGTGTCGCATGAGACACGACTTGACTTCAAATCGTGTTATGACATTTGAAGACACAACTTGAATCAAGTCGTGTCTTCGACAACATGATTTTACGCTCATTTTTTCTCCATTTTTCTCCATTTTTTTGCGTTCTTCTATATTTTTCCTCCTCTACCACCTCATGAAGATATATTATGATGAAAAGAGAAGAAAAAATAAGAATTCGGAAGAAAGTGGAAGCTTTTCGACGTCCAGAGAGAAAATTTCAGTAAAATCATGTCGTCGAAGACACGACTTGATTCAAGTCGTATTTTGAAATATCATAACTCTTTATGTGATCCTAATAAAGTGGAAGATGAGGAAAAATAAGGAAGAACGCAAAAAAAAGAGGGAAAAATGGATAAAAAATAAGCAAGTTATGATATTTTCAATATTGCAATAAAATCGTGTCTCATGCGACACGATTTTAAACTTATTTTTTCTCTATTTTTCTCAAATTTTTTTGCATTCTTTTATATTTTTTCTCATCTACCACCTCATGAAGATATATTATGATGAAAAAAGATGAATAAATAAGAATAAGGAATAAAGTGGAAGCTTTTCGATGTCTGGAGAAAAAATTTCAGTAAAATCGTGTCGTCGAAGACACGACTTGATTCACGTTGTATTTTCAAATATCATAACTCCTTCTATGATACTAATGAAGTGGAAGAGGGGGAAAAATAATGAGGAACGTAAAAAAAAGGCAAAAATAGATAAAAAATAAGTGAGTTATGATATTTTTAAAATTTTAGTAAAATCGTGTAGCATGAGACACGATTTGAAGTCAAGTCGTGTCTCATGCGACTCGATTTTACTGCGATATTCAAAATGTCATAACTTGCTTATTTTTTATTCGTTTTTGCCCATTTTTTTGTGTTCATCCATATTTTCCTCCTCTTTCACCTCATGAAGATATATTAAGATGAGAAAGAAGAAAAAATAAGAAGAAAGAAGAAAGCGAACGTCAGAAAACTTTCACTTTCTTCTTTCTTCTTATTTTTTTTCTTATTTTTTCATTCTAATAAATCTTCATGAGGTGGAAGAGGAGGAAAAATGAGGAAGAAAAAAAAGGGCAAAAACAGATAAAAAATGAGCGAGTTATGATATTTTTAAGATTGTTATTTTATCGTGTATTCGAATGCATGATAAATGCATTTATCGTGTATTGAAATACACGATAAAATGACATTCTTCAAAATGTCATAACTCGCTCATTTTTCATCGATTTTTGCCAATATTTTTCGTTCTTCCTCATTTTTCCTCCTCTTCTATTTTATGAGGATCACATAAAGATATATAAATTGAACTTGTAACTCGCCGACTAGTATTTCATACTTTTGCCCATTTTTATCCTATTATTTGATGTCCAAGAGCGGTCGAGCACCAATGGGTAACCTTTATATATGTTTTTTTACATGTAGATCTTATTTTTTATAGTTGGGAGGGCTTCCCCACTGCTCTTACATCAAAATCCCTTCATCATAGATTTTTTCTCGTCTTTTCCGCTATTTTTACAGTTTTATGGTATGAAATTTTATTTTTTCTATGTTGGACGGCGCCGGCGGTGGTTTGAACCTTGATGATGGACAGACCTTTGCCAAAATGTCTTCTTCCCCAACTTGATGCTCCTGTAAGTCGCTGATTTTTGGAAGAATGAAGCATTTCAGATACAAAAGGCACAAAAAATATAAAAGAAGGGCATTTTCGGTACTCGAGGTGCCGATTCCGGGTGATATGAAATTTCATGGGAGAAACTAGGTAATATGAGAAAATGAGAGTCGGCGCCAAGTAATATGGAAAAAGCTCGTTTATTCTCCATTCATGACAAGGGCAACAAGAAATAGAATTATCAATATGGGGACAAGTTTTTTCCTGACCACACATTTAATAGAACACTTTTTTGGTATTACACAAAAACGGGGACATGAAAGGTTTATTCTTTTTTTTTTTTAATATGAAGGGTTTACTTCAACCTGATTGTATTCTGGCTTTAAGGTGAGGCCTCCAAAGGCGGTACCGGCAACCTAACTACGGTCACCTGACAACAACCTGGCCAATAATAAAAGGCATGTTTTTGGTTCAATGGGAATTTGGAAGAAAAAAAATTGGATACATATTGGCACAAAGCAAGCTAGAATAGAGGTGGCATAAGATCCATGTCGCAGATCTCAAATAATTGGAAAAGGCATTAATTTATTATGAATACAATATTGGGAATTAAAAAATTAACAGTGATGTAATGTCTATCCAAGACATTCATTATAGCTATTTTCGATTTGAATGATGATTTATTTAGTCCAAAAATAAGCCTAACTCATTCAATTCTCATACAGATCGGGGGTTAGTTGCATCAAATGAACCCTCGCTGAACCTAATTTGCAATAGCTTATGCTATATATCATCATCAATTTCGTGTTGCTGTAGGCGTATTGATTCTTGTTGGTGACTTGGTGGTGCATGTGACAAATTATCTATGCAGCCAAAGAAGACATATGACCTAAGAGATAACTAGAAAATGTTGTCACATGGCTCTTGCTAGTCTTTTTTTTTTGTTGTTGCTATGTCCATCCTTCTTGGAAGTGTCGAAACTACAAAATGGCAATTGGCCCACAGTGATTACCGTTAGTTTATTTGTTTCTTCGCTAATACTATTGCAGTAGTTAAGCATGTAATGTCACCTAATACTCTCACCAAAAAAAATATCACCTAATGCCAGATTAGTAGTATTTGTTGGGATTCAAGGGGTATAGGGAATCCCTGGCCGACTAGTAACTATAACAAGTACTATACTAGTACAAGTGTAATATATAATATGAAACAATTAACTAAGCAAGCAACCAAAAACTTAGAACAAACTAGACACAAAGATTATCATGGTTTAACTTTTTCTCACCATACTCCACGCCATAGCTCACAACAAACTTTATTAATCAAGATATTACAATGAATTTCAGTGATTTTATGGCACAAAATCACCCCAACTCCCTGTTACAAATGTCTCAGCAAATCTTTCTCTCTCCTACGCTTGCAAACTCTTGCATAAATCCTAACAACCCTTTTTTTAATCCTTAAATACCTATTAGAGTCGTGATCTAACTTAGACTTGAATTAAGAATGGATTAACCCGCGATAAAATGCAACTTAGAAGCATGTCTCGTAAAAACTGGTCGACCACTAAGCTGTAGTGGTTGGCTACTGAGAGTCTGAGACCTCTATCCACGTCGTATCCTCCAGTAGGCCTTCCAATCGGCCACTGCTAGGGCTACTCCTAGACCGGATGAACATCGGACATGGCAGTCTGTGTCCATCAAGGTTTTAAAAATCAAACCGGTCATCGACCCAGAATTCTTGCGGAGTAGGTCCAACCGGGAGTCAACCCAGGTTAACCGAGTTGCTTACATCAAACGTGAGACCAATTAGGTGTCTCAAGGGAATAAGATATATGTTTTTAGTCTAGACAAGTATTATTAGACGAGGGGTGTAATATAATAAGTGTTTAAGAATATGGACCTTCCCTTCGGTTGGGGCCTTAGACAGCCGCCTAGTTTACCTAAAGGTCAAGCTCCCTTGTTAGAGAGGAGTCAGACACTTGTGTTTTTTAACTAGATCCCTTGTGCAGCTGATGGTTATTCTTTTTGTGTTGAGGAAAAGAAAGATTGCATTTTATGATGGATGTACGGAGAATCAATACATACAAAAATAAGAATTGGGAGAATTTCCATTCTTGGACTGCCCGAAGGGTAGGACAGCTGGTCTCGTGGAATCATATAAAATAAAGCGAGGTTAAGGAGAAAAACCATGGTTTTAAAAACCCAATTAGTCCGACCAATTCGACTTGGCTCAACCGGGTGGGGTTAAACAGGGTCGACTGGGTCAATCGACCTGCCTGACCTGGACGATCCCACGAAAAACCTTCCGGTTTCGATCAAACTAAGGGGCCGTTTGGGGCGTGATTATTGCAAAAATATCCAGACTAGATATTGGATATATACTGTAGCATCCATGTGGATTTTTAAATCTAACTGAAACACTTCCTGAGGTGTTTCAGCTGGATATATAAAATATCCAGATGCTACAGTGTAGCAAAACATCCCATCTAATTAGTCCCAAACGGCCCCTAAGGTCAGCTTTTAATCATAAAGCTGATATATAAAATATCTGGATGTTTTGCTTTTAATCATGCCCCAAACGGCCCCTAAGGTCAAACTGGCCAATCCGGATAAGTCTGTAATTAGTCTATCTATGTATGTATAATGTTGTCCGGCAGACAAGGACAAATTTTACCAATCATTTCACTCTCTAAAATTTAAAATTCAAATCGTCTCTCACGAGAGCACATCAAGGCATAAATGCAAAAAAGACAAGAACCCCTCGTTTACCGAGTGAAGAGAAAAGGAAAGTACACACATGCTTTTTTTTAATCAATCAATTCATTATTAAAGTGACTGATTGGACCTCTTTTTCCTTTGTAATTATGGAGCTAACTAGGGAAGCAAAGGAGTTTTTTTCATATTACCTGGCGCCAACTCTGATATTCCCATATTACCAGGTTTTTCCCGTGAAATCTCATATGACCCGGAATCTGGACTTGAAGTACCCAAAATGCCCTTTCTTCTATTTTTTCGTGCTAATACTGTGCGAAGAGGCGTGTTGTGTACAACACGAAAAAATGGTGAAGTTCTCCGGCGATATACATCGGCGACGTCACCGGCGATCGGCGAGTTGGAGCGGCGATTCAACCGGCGGAATACACGGACGAGTTCGAGCCTATTCGCGTCCCCCATCTCGATATCGAGCTGCCCCCCTGCTGGATTTCGACGACACGACTGAGGGAGAGTGGACAAAGGCGGCGATTTGAAGCGCATCCGTCGGGATTTCTGATCTTCAACCCTCTGAGCTCCCCCGCGGCTCCCTCCGCCTGCATGCAACAGGCGGATTGACCGGATTGAGCTTCGGTTGACGGCGAGGAAGACTGTGAAAGGCACCTGCGAGGAAATACAGACATACAGACGACTAAACTGCGGTAAGTTACAACTATCCTTACTGATTTTAGTTTCATAAGGTCCGACATTTGAATTTTAAATTTTTACTATAAACTATAAAGTCGTGTCTGTAGTAGACACGACTTTGTATTTAGTCGTGTACGCGACGACACGACTTTTATATTTTCGTGTTGCACCGAGGAGACTTTTCTACTGACCACTATACCTCACTCCTTGCAGATGGATAAAAAAAGAGATGAGTCTATGGAGGAAATACCATCGGAAGAGGAGGAGGATCATGATTTTGTCTTGGCACCTCGGCAGCGAAATCAGAGGGGCAGGAAAAGGAAGGCTCCGATGGACCGACTAGTGAAGAGAACATATAATGCGCGACCGGCGCTAAAGACGTGTTGTCAATCGGGAGCGATGAAAAAGTGTGCGGCCCTCCTACAACGTCACCAAAGATGTGCCCAAGTGATCAAAGATGCTGGTTTCGCTGTCATTTTTTAAGGTGAGGACGTAGTTGTATCTCGGAACCTCCTCGACCATTTGGTCAGGTACTGGGATGAGTCGGCGAAGGTCTTCAATATCAAGGGTAGGACGCTACATTTCACAGAGGAAGATGTTGCCTTTATCACCGGATTGCCCGCAAAGGGCGAAATAGTTGAGGTCCTCCCCTCCTTGACACGCCGACCGGAAGGTCAATTCTTCAGAAAGTACTTCGCCGCGAGGAGAGCGGAAATTCCACACCTTGAGGAAATCATAGACAAGCTTAGCGCAGGCGAACTGAAGATGGAAGAGGAGGACATTGCGAGGATGATCATCTGCCTCCTCTTCTGCACGGTGCTGTTTCCACACAGCACTAGAGCGGTTCATCCCTCTTTGTACCGTTACATTGACGACCTCCCAAGATTGAGGTCATACAATTGGGCTGGGGCTATACATAAGATGTTGGTTTCTGGTATAACCCATACCAGCAGACTAGTGGGTGCGAGATCGCAAGGAGAGTGCCTGGGCAGTGGATGCCTAAATGGCGCCGCATATGTCCTTCAGGTATGTAGCATTCATAGTCCTTGATCGGGAAAAAGTCTTATACAATACCACTATATATATAGTCGTGTATTATAGAACACGACTATATTTATAGTCGTGTATAATGGAACACGACTAGGTATATAGTCGTGTTCTTTAGGAGACGACCATAGTTCAATTCGTGTTGAACTTATAGTCGACTAAGGCAACCGCGCATTGTTATAATGTATACATCTGTTTACTATGCAGATTTGGTTTTTCGAGCACACGACAATCTTCCATCCTGTCATGGGCCCTACCAGCCCACGGGCGAAAAGATGGCCAGGAAGTGGGGCCCTCATTACAGAGGTGAAGAAAGGTGCACAGAAGAAGCACCGTATGGCCGACTATTGGACGGGAGTGTTCCACAATCTTCAAGTAGGGGAGGAACTCGTCGACGTAATCAGCCCCATGGCCGGAGAGGCATCTCTCCTTGCTTCGTCAACCTCAGGGGCCCCTCCTCCACGACGACAGAGGCCGGAGAGGCCGGAAATCAAGAGGACTCCCAACCAACCTGCCTCCACTTCCTCGAGGACGGCTGCCCAGTCCACTGCAACTGCAATGGGGCGATTGGAGGGTGCGCTTCAGGGTACACAGTCACTAATTGAGATAGCTCTGTCTTCGTATGAGGAGATGGGAAGGAGAGTCGGACCTCTGCGAGAGGTTCTCCACTCTATGAAGGCCTCTGCTGCCTCAGCGTCAATGCTGTTAGAAGGTCAGATCTTTAAGCATCCTAAGGAGGAGATGACTGAAGAGCCGACAAATGAGCCAAAGAAGCGGCCCCAAATGGAGCCAAAGAAGTCATCGGTGCATCAGATGGAGCCAAAGAAGCGGCCCCGTGACAAGGAGCATATGAAGAACACTCCGATTGGTATGCGGACAAAGGAGCTGGCAAGGAAGTCACATCTGGATTCGACGAAATGGGGTAAAGGTAAGTTGTAGACGATTATTTATTTTTTCGTGCCCCATGGTACACGACTATTATACTTGTCGTGTTTCATGATACACGACTATGTGGTTTATCGTGTTTCATACAACACGACTATGTTTTTTATCGTGCTGCTACTACTGACACGAATAAGTAAAATGTCATTTTAGCTCCCATCAAACGCGCGGATGAGGAAGAGAAGATTGAACGGGCTACAAAGAGATCCTCTGCCAAGTTGTTTTTTAAGAAGCTCCAACCAGAATTCAACGAAGATATGGAGCGTGCAGAAGTCGAGTCCCGGCCGACGTACAGACGGGACCTATTCCCCCCTGGTGTAGTGGTAAGGAAGCGAATGAGGACTGTCTCCGAGAGGGAATTGCAGAGGATTAGGGAAGATGACCATATACGGAGAATGGCGGAGGAGCAGGAAAGAAGGAATAGGTCCCCTCAGCCAAAAGCCGACTTCGAACAAACCATATCTGATCGACAAGCGATCTCTATCATCGATGAGGTCATCTCTTCCTTACAGCAGTCGGATATCGAAACCGTCAAGGAGGAGGTGAAGGAGGATGTGAAGGACGGGGATGGCGAGGAAGAGGAGAAGAAGGCGGATGTTCTGGAGAAGGAGGGGGAGGAGGAGGAGGGGAAGGAGGAGGAGGTGCAGGCCGAAGAAGAGGCGATGGAGGAGGAGAAGACGGAGGAGGTGAAGGAAGAGGAGGCGAGGGAGGAGGAGGAGGTGGCGGAGGGCACTGGCTTAACGGCATCCCAGCCGGTTGACGTCGATGTCCTCCTAACTCCTCAAAAGTCTAAGTCTGTAATTGCACTCCCAGACAACTATGCCGATTTGGAGTGATGCTTCGACATGGGGGTATTGTTAGAGCGGGATAGAGTGGCAATAGATGGATGGATCGCCAATCCGAGGAAGGCTTATCCAATCCCCACGCTATGTGATGACGACTATGTATCCCTCCTACAAACAACAGAAATAAACACCAATGTAAGTAAACCTATGCTCCTCATATGTTTTTGTTGACATAAAGTCGGTATTCGAAGACACGACTTTGCGCCTAGTCGTGTCTTCGCAACACACGACTATATGCATAGTCGTATCTATCGACGACACGACTATCATGAAAATCGTATATATAGAATAATCGACTTTTAATTGGAAGTTGTATATTGCCTTACTTCGAGTGTACTGACTCTTGTGGATGTTTTCCATAGGTTATAGATGCGTTTTTAAGTCTGTTGAGCCAGCGCAATGAGAGAAAGCGGATGAAATATCCGTGGGCATTTTTTGGTTGCCACGCATTCAAAGAGATATTCGACAACGTAAGTGTTCCCTTCATAAGGAGTGATAGTAATTAAGTATGATATTACGAGCATCATTGTCTAACTCTCTTGCGGTTTCGCAGGAGCACCAGGAAGGAGGAAATCATGCTAAATTGGTTAAAAAGCTCGGGAGGATGCTCGACGGCTTGAACAGGAACATGTTCTACGCATTTTTCCCAATCCGCACAGGCTCCCACTTCTGCCTCGTGTATGTCCATTTCCCGCACTGTGTATGGTGCTTCTACAACCCGCTGTCTGGCAGATCCCAATTATATCCGCATCACAGAAAAGCTGCTGACAAATTCACGCAGTTCATGAACGTTGTGATGGCAGGCAAGCTGGGGTGGTTTGGTTTGCTAGACTGGAAGATGACTCAGATAGCCAAAGCGCCGTGGCAACAGAATTCGAAAGACTGTGGCATCTTCATCATGATGTACGTCGCGCATTTGGCGTCCAATGTCAACCCACCAGAGTTTCATCAGTCCACAATTACACGACTGTGGCGACCAGTCATCGCTTCAACCTTGATTCGGGGGGTTATTAACAGCGAGTTTGACGACGATTCCGGACAAGGCACAAAAGATGCCGTCACAGTTGCGGGTTTTATGCGGCTTCCGAATAAAGAATAAATTGGATTTCATTTTATTCACATTATTTTAATGTACAAAGTGCATTTGCTGTAATTCCAATTCTTTTTTTGACACCTTGTTGTACAGTTCTCTTTCAAATAATTCCAATTCTTTTTTTGACTCATACCAGATGTAGACAAAATATCGCAAGCATGACTTTGAATACAGCCTTCATACAACAGGACTACGTATATAATCGTCTCTGATGCAAAACGACTACGTATACAATCGTCTCTGATACAACACGACTACGTATATAATCGTCTCTGATGGAACACGACTTTATATATAGTCGTGTTTCACAATGCACGACAGTATAGATAGTCGTGTCGAAAGATTGTTTTTCATTTCTTCCTTTCTTTATCTTTACATGCGTACATTTCGATAGAAGTTAATATGCGTTATACAAGAATTTGACTACATCCTAAGTGAAGAATGGTGGGGGCTGAGGTAAGTCGGAGCGGCGTACATGCGATGTCTCCTTCGTAGTCAGTTTGCCTTGTTGCGGAAGTGTTCGTTTCCTGCGCGTCCGATTTTCTTTTGGAACCGGGCTCTTGGTGCACTTTGTACGGTTGTGACCAACTTCACGACAATTCCCACATTTCGAACGTGGCCTTGCAGGTGGCTCGGGCTGTGACTCAATTCTCTTTGTCTTTCTCCTGCCCTTCTTTGGAGCTTCAAGCCTGGGCGGTTCGCATTTAAATAAAACCCCGTAATTTCCCCACTGACTTCTGTCTAAAGTAGGGAAGACTACTTCCTCGTACGTGCTGCGGTACGTACTTGCGCAGTACCACTTCTCACAATATTCTACCGCTTCCAGACTCCTCTCATCAATACATGCCATGGCGTGCTTGCATGGAAGTCCCATGCTCTGGAAGAAGCCACATGTGCAGGTTCTATTCGTAAGGTCAACAACATCCTGATGCAAAAACATGAACAACATCAGTGTCTTCCAAGAATACTCGTGTCGTCGAAGACACGACTGTATGAGTAGTCATGCATGAGATGACACGACTGTATGAGTAGTCGTGTATTCGTCGACACGACTTTGTTATAGTCGTATCTTATAGAAAATGAATTTATGCTTACCACATGGTATAAAGATGTCACTTCAAACTGCCGTAATGATAGCGGTTGAACTCGAACTGTTCCAGCACTCTGATTCCTCATCTAATTGATATGATTCTGTGCATATTTTGTTAACGGAGTCGGTAGCCCGTCTACTTCTATTCGGCGTCTCTGAAAATGGACGCTTGTGGTCGCCTGCGTTTGCTCGATCAACCGAGTTATTGGCCAAAACCTTGCCTTTAGAAGCATATTATTTACACTTTCTGACGCGTTCGACGTGAGAGTGCCGTACCTTTTACCCGGATATTCTACGTTCGCCCAATGTGTTTTCGGAATATTGTCAACATATTTCCAGGCCGCCTCATTGTGTTCCTTCATCTTCTCCATGGTTGCATCGAATTCTGGTCTCCTGAAGCATTTTGCAGCTCGGAATAGAAGTTCCTTTCAGGTACTTATCCTTCCAAGTATTAAGCATATTTGCGGCCATATGCCTTAGGCAAAACCCATGGTGAGCCTCGGGAAAGACATCGGCGACCGCTCTCAGAAGGCCCTTCTGTCTATCATAGACAATAGTGTCCAGGGAGGCGGGGGGGTCCGTAAAGAGAAAATATTTTAGTAAAGTGAGGAACCACGTCCTGTACAAGTGAGAGACAAGCATATTAAACACAGAATGCTTCAGGTTGTTATAAGGCCGTGTAAAAACAAAACACGACTGTATGAGTATTCGTGTTTTCGAAGACACGAATGTGTGCCCAGTCGTGTCGTCGAAAACACGACTGTTAGAATAGTCGTCTTTCCTGCTTCTATACTTACCACGTTTTGATATTCTCTTTATCAACAATTGCATATGCAAGACACATTAATTGTTGATTGCCGTCGATTGCTGTAGCAACCAATAATACTCCAGGGTACTTTCCTTTTAGGAATGTTCCATCAAGCGTGAGCAACGGTCTCAGTGTTCTTCGGAATGCTCTTGCGACCGGGCCGAACATCCAAAACACACGTCTGAAGTCGTAGCCGGGTAACTCAATTGGGATATCAGGTATATCAGCTGATCTTTCTATGACCACATGTGTACCTGCGTTAGACCGCTCTAATTCCCTTCCGTAATGTGGCAAAATACGATATGCGTCTTCAGGGTTGTCATCGATCAATCGGATCAATTTCTCTTTCGCCCTCCATGCCCTTTTATAGTTGACTGTGACGCCCCAATGCTTCTCAATGTATTGTTGGATATTTGAGATTTTTATGGAGTTTGAATCCTTATGGAGGCCATGACACTTCCTCGCAATCCAGAGGTGAGAAGCCAATGGATGATCTTTCGAACTTAGAGAAGTGTCACATGTATGCCGTTCTTCCCTCCTTATTACGCTGACTCCATCAAGTCTGTTCGACGCTCGTATGTACCACTTGCACCCCGAAACCTTGCACATTGCAGCGAATGTGTCCTTGCTCTCATCCGCTACTTTGAACATGAACTTCCTCTTGATTGCCAGATCAGTTAAAACCATCTTGAACTGCTTGACGCTTTCGAATCTAGCCCCTAAGGTAAGTTGTGCCTCGTAGTCTTCTGCTTGCAAACTTCCGGTCAACATCGTCTCCTCTTCACAATGTTTTGAAGGACCGGCCTGTGCAGAATAGGTACCCCAATCCCAACCACCATCACTCTCAATATTGAGATAGTCATCGTCCTCCGACGCGACAGATTTCCCTTTACATGTGTCTCCTGCCGTGGGACCTCTAGAAGTCGATGTTCCCGTGTGATCTGGCTGGCTGAAATGTGGTACTGTAAGAGGCTCATCCCACTCATCTGCAGACCACGGTAATTCATCTTCATCCAACAATTCTTCTTCATCTGGACTGGAATCTTCATCTTCATCTTCTTCTTCATCTTCACCTTCTTCTCCATCTCCGAAACTGCGGGAAAAAAGATGTATCAATGGACTTGAGAAAACGATAGCACGTACTAGGAGGTATTGTCTTATGCAACACGAATTGATTTATAGTCATGTACTATGCAACACGACTAGGTATATAGTCGTGTTCAATACGGCACGATAAAATTTTTAGTCGTGTACTATTATAGTCGACTATAATAGCACACGACTTCCCTGTATCCGCGCCTTAGAAGTCTCACCTCGCATAGTCTCCATCTCTTCCTCCTTCGACTGCTGATGCGGGTGTCTTATTGCCCGGGCTGGACGGCCTCTCCGGCGGTGTCTTACTGGCCGGCCTCACTTCTGCCTCTGGTAGCCTCTCCTCCTCCTTATTTGCATTGGCATTTATTTCCTTATTGAGAGTCGAAGTCTCCATGTTATTGCCCGTAGAAGTCCACTCCACGTACAGGCGGAGTAGTCCATTTGTGCCTTGCTTGCTCTTGTGAAGTATAAATATTGACTCCACGTCTTTATCGTCTTCAAGGAGAAATGTGTATTCTTCAGAGTCAACACGATATGACAAAGTTAATGTACCAGATGTAGACTTAAGCGGTAATCTTTCTTCCACTAGCTGCAACAGTTCCAGGTACTTTACTCGTGTATCTATAGGCAGGAGCTTCCGTTTCCCGCCCACGTACTTAGCAGAATTTGTCAAAACTCCATCGTAGTGTAAACAAAGAACTATCTTCTCCATCCGTACCTGCCATTAAAATACCGAAATAAGTTAAAAATCCGTGAGACACGATATATTGAAAACCGTATATGAGTGAAAAGCAACGTCTATGAGTCATGCTTCATCAAACACGACTATTGTTACAGTCGTGTTGTCGACGACACGACTGTAACAATAGTTGAAAACTTGCTAAGTTCTCAACTTTCTTCTCTGGAACCAACTTTCATGATAGAAATCGTCGTATTTTTACTTCACCATCACAGTTTTTTCGATGTACCTTGCCTCCGTTGAAGTTGTTTTCCAATACCCGATCTTTCCCGCTTGTTGCCGCGAAGATGACCTTTCCGGAGTTCGACGGCGCCGGCGCCGGCGATGATATGGGCGGAGAGGCCGGACGGAACGCCTTCTTCTCCGACTAACGGCAGCTTCTCCAGGTAGTCGCTCCCTTTCCGGGTAATATGGAAAACCAAAGAGTGGGTGGCTTATACCTAAACCTAAGGGCATTTTGGGTACTTTCCGGGTCATATGGAAGAAAGAAAGTGATTCCGGGTAATATGAGAAACCCGTGTTTGGCGCCAGGTCAGACGTAAAAAGCTCGAAGCAAAGTAATAGATCTCGGAAATTCATGTTCCCCGCCAAATGTGATTGACACGACCGCACTAGTTAACCTGAGGACCTACAAAATAATAGACCTCGGAAACTCATGTTCACCACCAAAGGTGATTGACACGACCGCACTAGTTAACCTGAGGACCTACAAATTGGATATCGTGTCAATCGCCAGTTGATGATATGCATGAAATCCAGGTCCGCAATGCATACCTAATAACTTCTCCGAGGAATGAGGCCAAGTATGGTGCTGAAGTTGAAGAGGGCGACCGTGTCAATGTGCTGTAGAACTCAGAAGAGGAGGTTGTGGTGGAGATGAAGGGGAGGTGGAGTCGGAGGCTGGGGATGTGAATGGAGGCAATTATAGCAAGAGGGTGGAAAGGGCACTTCAATTATGGAATTCATCACCTGGTATAATTTATATACTCCCTTCCTTAGGGTATACTAGGAGGATTTTGAAAAGGAAAATGATATTTGTACATCAGTTTTCCTACACATTTCACGCACACCACATCACTTCACCCACTCATTTCCGTACACATCAGCTGTGTATGGAAATGTGTAGGAAAAGTGATGTAGGGCTATCACTGTCCTTTTGAAAAGTCCTTGTTTTCTATTGGACTATTGGCCCACTGAGAAGTCAAATGACGTCTCCAAAATGAACGACTGAGGAATCGGCAATCATGTAATTTATCTGAACTTTCTACTCATTCTTTGATTTTTCCATTCTTAAAACAGTTAATAACCAAAAGTCCGTATCGATCCACGTCGCCAAATGATAGTTTCTTATGAAAATTGCTACTCCCTCCTTGCTGTTTTGATGCTCCATCTGGAAAAGCGTTGATTTTTATTGCATGGTGAAAACCAGTGCAAGCAGCCTCTACATTAGAGTGGCTTTTTTTGTATTTGATTAAGATACCCCGTGACTCATGTTTGCTCCAGTGGTTGCTCCCGTGTTTGCAGTAAAACTTTTTCCATTCTTATAGCTTTTTATTCACTTTTGTTTTGGCAGACAAAAAAAAAACTGTTGCAGGTACATGCATATCTTTACACGTCAGGCAATGGAAATTTAATCACTCGGGTGCATATTTACACATTGACTAAAAGCGTAATAGCAAAAATAGTGTTTATAGTTTATACAGATTAAAGCGTATATCTCTTTCATCAGGAAATATTATTGGTGTTTTTGGAGTCGATATACATTATTTCACAAATATTATAAAACAATGCTTGATGCCCATAAAAAAATCCAAAACAATGCGAAACACTGCGTTCGCATCAAATTCTATCACCTTTTCTATATTTTTAGTAGTACCTATTTTTCACGATTCTATCCATTTTTGAGACAACAGTTCAGTCACCAACAACTTAAGCCCAAATCACGAGTTTTTTTTTTTTTTTTGGCTGACGAAGTCAGGATTCGCGTTTAAGTTTCCCAACCACAGATTTATGTGATTTTATGCAACGCCCTTCAGCAGTTATAAGCTTCTCTATCAGCTGCTTCTCCGATTTAAGATTATGAGAAGTCAGTCTCACAGCTGACAGACTAGTGCCACCATGATTCTTTACTTTGTAGTAATCTCTCTTCTGCTGCTGCTCCTCACCCTTCTTCTCAAACCAAAGAAGCACAAGCCTCAGCAACCTCCTTCTCCGTACAAGCTACCCATCCTTGGCAACCTCCACCAGCTCGGTTCCCTCCCCCACCGCTCTCTCAGGGCTCTATCTCAGAATCATGGCCCTCTCATGTTCATTTACTTTGGCAGTGTCCCTAGCCTTGTTGTCTCTACCGAAGACTCGGCACGAGAGATCTTCAAGACGCATGACCTCGTCTTCTCCGATAGACCCAGTTCCATTGTGACTGATGAACTTTTCTACCGTTGCAAGGACATAGCCTTTGCACCATATGGCGAGAACTGGCGCCAGGTATTTGTATGCATGCTTCTGCTTAGTGCTTGCTACACTCTCTTTAGTACTTCTTAACTTCATAGAATTTTTTGTTACTTAGGGGTGGTTTGGCAACCCATTTGTGGGTCATTTATGGCTCATATGTCATGTTTTCTTGTTTAGATAGCATTATTTATCAACTTATGAACATTTGCCCACCTATGAATATTTGGCTCATTTATGGTCATTTTACCATTTGTCGAAGGAACCTCCTGAGGTCTTTTGCTAGAAATGGTCTTGTCTATGACACTATATATGTTTTTTGACACGATTGTCCCTCACCAATGACAAGGACAACATTTCTAAATGTATGACATATGTGTCTTGTTTGGTATGTCTATGAATATGAGAAATGAATTGCCCAAAAATGTTCATTTCCTATACTCACAAATGGGTTGCCAAACGACCTGTTAGTAGTGTTCCTATTTCTATGTTCAATTAGCTTGGATTTTGAAGCCATTATATATGAGTCCCTCATGATATTATGGTACTATATTCTAATTTGGTGAAGCAAAGAATTAATGATTCGCATATTATATAAAGTAGTCTTATGTCGGCGCAATTAAGCATCTTTTAGCAAACAACTCCCACAAGTTCTACTCTCTCCTTCCAATGAAGCTCATCTGCTTTACAAAATGAGGGAGTTTTCTTAAACTCTAGGAACCGTACAAAAAAACAGAGTAGAGTTTTTTGTTCCTCTTTTGTGTTTTCTGCCTTAAGGGAGCAAACAATGCCATGTAATTTGGACCCTATTTTTCCAAATCCATAGGAGCTTCATTGAATGGAGGGAGTATTACTCTTTGTAGAGAACAAAAAGAAAAATTATTACTTGATAATGGCCAAGAGTGGGAGAATGTAGATGGAGGTAATTAACTAATAAAATGATCATATCAATGAATAATGATATTACTATGCAATCCCTTACCAAACAAGCTAGAATGGAGCCAGATGATCGATGCCCCTGACCTCAAATTGTAGAAAAAATGTGCTTGTTAGTTATGGTTATGATTGTGGCAATAAAATTTCCCTTGTAAATCATTAGTTCCTTTTATTTCGTATTTAAATTGTATTCTAATCTGTATAGTCCTAGCAGTAAGAGATTACTTCCTTTGTCCTGTATTTCAAAAATAGGTACACTTAATATGGGATAGACGGAGTATTATATATTGGTAAGTTAATTAATAGCATGGTTGAGGGAACTAAGAATCAATATGTTGCAACTTGCATGATACATAACAATGTGGATTTATAGATGTGCGAATCACATTATGTTTGATACTAATAAACTTAGATTGGGACTAATTGTGACAGATCAGGAAGGTCGGTGTACACCATTTACTGAGTACAAAGCGAGTCGAATCATTTCGAGCTGTAAGGGAGGAAGAAGTGAGCTTGATGATTGATAACATATCTAAATCATCTGGATCACCTATCGACCTATCCGAAATATTGATCTCTACCACCAACAACATTGTTAGCAGAGTGGCTTTTGGGAAGAAGTACTACGAAGAGATGAAGGGAAGTGGCAGAGGTTTTGACCAGTTGCTTGCAGAATTCCTAATCCTATTGGGGACACCTCACATAGGAGACATTTTCCCTTCACTTGCATGGATAGGAAGGCTTAATGGTATGGATGCCAAACTCAAGAAGATCTCAAAGGAGTGGGATGAATTTCTAGAGAAGGTTATTGATGAACACCTTGAGCCGGCAAGATCAGCGGCTGATGGGGGCAGGGAGGACTTTGTTGATGTTTTGTTTAATATTGAGAAGAGTGGCGAGCTGGGATTTTCTCTAGGTCGAGATGGCATCAAGGCCATAATCCTGGTAGTGAATTACTCTTAATCCTATGTCAATTCAGAATTTCTAAATCTAAGCCGAGCATTGTTGTTTTATTGATCATTTTTAATTATTTTCTCTATTGAAGGACAATTTTGCAGCTGGAACCGACTCAATATACACTGCCTTGGTTTGGGCAATGGCAGAGCTTATCAAACATCCAAGAGTATTGACCATAGTGCAGAAAGAAATCAGGAAAGCCATGCAAGGAAAATATCAAGTCACAGAGGCTGATGTTGAGGAAATGCACTACTTGAAAGCTGTGATCAAGGAAACATTCAGGCTACACCCACCTCTCCCACTACTAGTCTCGAGAAAGTCCACACAAGATGTTCAGCTGCAAGGGTATCACATTCCAGCTAGAACTAGGGTGATTGTCAATGCTTGGGCAATTGGAAGGGATCCCAAATCATGGGAAGATCCCGAGGAGTTCTGGCCAGAGAGGTTCATAATATACTCTAGCAATTCTAGTTCCATAGACTTCGGAGGCCATGATTTTCAGCTGATCCCCTTTGGTGCTGGCCGGCGGGGCTGCCCGGGGATTTTATACACGGTGCCGATATTGGAGCTTGCGCTGGCAAGTCTTTTGTATAGGTTTGATTGGGAGCTGCCTGGGGGAAGTGGATGGGTGGAGGTGGATATGTCTGAAACGTTTGGAATCACTACACACAAGAGGTCCCCCCTTATTTTGGTTGTTAAGGACCACTTGCACTAGCAGATATTTAATATAATGTGTACAACTTAAATATGGAGAATAAAACTGATGCAGGACAATGCAAAGATAAAATTTATGCATTGAAAACAGCAAGCCTATTGTCACAAGTAATTATATTCAGCAATTTAAACAAAGAGATAATCAGAGAATTGCAGGATTTAAGGCTTGTTGTAGTTAAGAAACTACAGTAGGCTAGGCAAATAAATACAGTGATAACTAAGGTAAGGATTTATGGGCTCAAGTGGACTGCAATAGATTCAATGGGTTTAAAAGGGAAGCAAAACAAAAGTTTTGGGTCAGATCAACACCAAACAATAAGGCCAAGTTGATGAAATTTCAAAATAAACAAGCAAAGCCCAATCAAAATATGACCTTTCAGAAACTTCATCAGCAAACACTCCACAAGGTTTCCAGTAGGGACATGAGACAATAAACAGCAGCAGTTCTCGGCGTAGGCAGGCTGGTGATGTTGCAAGGGGCTGTAGCGGCTGTGGAAACAGAAAATTGCAAAGGAGCAGTAGCCGGCTCTTGTGTAGGGGGACAGATCGTGGGAGGAGATGATGATGGATGGAGAAGGAATTTGGGTTAATGGCCTTGGAATCCACCAAGGTTTCCGCCGGAATCAACTGAACGGAAGGCCTCACGGAGTCCACTGGAAGAATTCGTCGGAATCCACTAACAAAGAAATCTTTGGCTATTAGAAATGTTGAAAATCTTATGAAAACGAGAGGGATTGCATTTTTACCCGTTGTGTTGAATTATATTTCAATTGAACCTGAAATTACATATTGAAATCAAATCATTCGAGGCACAATGATATTGCCTCCTTCAGGCTTTCTCCAGCATTGTGTCCCCAAGATATAATAGACCAGTCTACGAGCGGTGCACTCCAAAAAGTTAGATCTGAACTCAGAGAAAAGAAAATTGTTGCATTTGTGGAAGAAGAATCACAGAAGGAGAATGAGAGAATTCTATAACGAATTGTGTTCTATATGTGTTATTTTTTGTTTAAGGCAACCATTTATATAAATCAGTATCCAACATACTCCTTTCACCAAAGAAAACGAACGGGCACCCTTTTACAAAAGAGGATGAACGGACACTCTCCACAACGGTAAATAAACGGGTTTAATTGTTCATTGTCCATCTAATTACCCGTCTCACTATTAGATCATAATCAACGACTCATAATATCTAAAAATAATTAATCGTTTGATCAAAAATCAAAGCCTCTAGATGCGAAGTGCTAAGTGCGCCACAATGCGCCCACGCCACGCATGTGTGCGTGTGTATACCTTTAGGTGCACCCACGAATGTGTACACCTTCATTTGGGGAGAGTCTCCACATCCATAAGATATATAAAGACGAAGAAACCTTCCTCATATATACTCTATCACACCCACGTGTGTTTCCTATGTGGGACTAACAAAATCTTCCATCTTAGATATTTCTTTTCATCTCCTAAATAACTTAGCAAAATAATAAAATTTAATAAAAATAAAATTTCTACTAATATTATTTTAATCAAATAATAAAAGAGAAATTATATAATAAATCATAAAAAAAAATTCAAAAATGACGCACTATAGCAAATATTTCCCGAATAGGTGCTCTCACAAGCCACGCAGGCACCCGTGTGGCACGGGCGCTTGCATGGCTTTTTTTTAAACTGAACCGACGCCTCTCTTAAGGCTTTTTAACCGAGAGGCGCCTTTTACTACCTTAATCGTGTCCGTCCCATTTTAAACGGGTAATCACTTCAACGATGCATATCTCTCTAATTTCTAATCCATTTTTGCCAATTTTTTTTTCATTCTTCCTTATTTTTAGTGCTCTTTCTTGTCATTATGATATCACAAAGATGTTGAGCCATCACATACTATTTATCGTGGTTTTTTAATATTTTTTTTGATAAATAGCATGCGATGGATCAACATCTTTGTGAATCATGATGACCAGAAAGAGTACTAAAAATAAGGAAGAATGAAAAAAAATGGGCGAAAATGGATTAGAAATGAGAGAGATGCATCGTTGAAATTTATCCGACTAAAATAGCTCAAAACAAATTTGTTCCATTTTAAAGGGGCGATAACTTCAACGATGTATATCTCTCTTATTTTTTATCCATTTTCACCCATTTTTCATTTCATTCTTCCTTATTTTTAATGCTCTTTCTAGTCATCATGATATCACAAAGATGTTAAGCCATTACATGTTATTTATCGAAAAAATACCAAAACAACCACGATAAATATTATGTGATGGCTCAACATCTTTATGATATCATAATGACTAGAAAGAGTACTAAAAATAAGGAAGAATGAAAAAAAATGGGTAAAAACGGATTAAAAATGAGAGAAATATGCATCGTTGAAGTGGCTGCTCGTTTAAAATGGGACGAAAATGATTAAGGTAATAACTCTTTTAACTCTGGTTAGTTTTAAAAAAAAGCCACACGGGCAGAGCACCTATTCGGAAAATATTTACTACAGTGCGTCATTTTCGAAAAAAAAAATTTGATGATTTATTATATAGTGGTTGTTTGGGCGTGATTAAAAGCAAAACATCCACAGTGGATGTTTTGTTACACTGTAGCATTCATATTTTTTCATATCCAGCTGAAATACCTCAGGTCGTGTTTCACGCTGGATATGGAAAAACATGAATGCTACAGTGGACATCCAAAATCCACTATGGATATTTTGGCTTTTTCACACCCCGAACGGCTCCATAATTTCCCTAATAATCCCTAATAATAAATATGGGTTTAAGATGGGAATTCTATTAGTGGGCTTATATTACTGAGGGGCCGTTTGGGGCGTGATTAAAAGCAAAACATCCAGATTGGATGTTTTGCTATACTGTAGCAACTGGATATTTTATATATCCAGCTGAAACACCTCTTGAGGGGCCTCTTGAGGTGTTTCAGCTGGATGTAAAAATCCACATGGATGCTACAGTATATATCCAATATCCAGTCTGGATATTTTTGCAATAATCACGCCCCAAACGGCCCCTAAATTAATTTGGGCTCATCTACCCAAACCAAAACCCAACATTTCATTTGGGCCCATCAACCCAGACCAAAACCCAACAACAAATTCTCTAAACAACATCTACCCTTTTTTTTATTGATGTTAAGGCTTTTAAATAGACTTATTACAAAGAGAGTTCTACTTCAATCAAAACCAACTTAAAATTTATCTAAAATAAAAAATAAATCATATTCTAATTAGAATTTTCTAACAATCAACTTCATTGTAGAACTCATAAATAAATTAAGAATTTTTAAAATTAATAATATTTTATATGATGGCTACATCATATAAATTTGTGTCATTCTAAATAATCTATACTCCGTACTTTTCTTTCTTTCTCGTCTCTTTTAATAGTAAGACATTGCAGTTTCAATCCCATTTGCCATACATCAAAATATTCTGCAGTGCCAAAAAAATGTTGAGTAAAAAATGAGAAACCTTACAGTCATACAAAAGGTGGAAGGCGTCGTATAAAAACTTGCACCAACAACAGAGTTTATTGAGGTACTCTTTTTTTTACAACCAGCAAAATTGCACGGGCAGATTGCAGGTGCTACACCTGTTTGATTGAATATGCGAAGCAGACATCTATACCACCTCAACTACATTAGATCCAGCATCCCGTGTATGTGTAGATCCCTTCTTCTAATCAAATTCCTCTAGGCTTTTAGCCAAGGAAAAAACTCCTCTATACTCTTTCTCCACACACGAAACCCTCTCTGATACATATTCTATTGAAATCGAAAGACAATAAGACATTAATCAAAGGGCATTTTAGTCAGCCCCTATGACTTTTAATACTCCTAGTCCTGGCCAGTGTTTTCAAAACCGGACCGGACCGGCCGGTTTTTTCCGAACCGGTGAACCGGACCGAACCGGTCCGGAATATTTTATTTTTTTTTCTAAAAAATTTTTTGCAAGAGGGGGGATTTGAAACCCCCCCTCGTGAGAGACTTAACCACTTGAGCTATGTTTTTTTGATGTTTATATTATACAAATTATATATTTATCATATATTTACACTCCTCTCACCTAATCCGGCTCACACCGGCTTGACCGCGGTCAGACCCCAGTCTGACCTGACCGGCCATCAATCCGGTTCGATGGCCGGTCCGGTTTTAAAAACCTTGCTCCTGGCGGCATTTGAAAATGTACGCCTATCCTGCCACTCAGCATAATTGCTAGGGTGCCCCCAACTTGTAGGGTGGGCCATCTGTCTTTTGAACATTTTCCTGAAAAACTCATGCATGCCCATTCAGTCTTCATGTCCAGGCACAAGTTCAGAAAACCAAAACCATAATCGAAAGTATTCACCACTTAGACCATGAAAGAACCAAATCCATGTTTTGCTCTTGTTATTAGGTTCACGATGGCATACATGAAATGTTAGAATTTGGAGGCATCCTACAAAGTGTGGTCTGTCCTTAGGCTTATCCTGAGCATGGAATGTTGTATTGGCGATATATAGCCGATATATCTATATCGGCCTTCAGCCGACAAAACGATACATTGTAATCCCGATTTTGATTTTTTTTAAAGTATGGCGGATATATATCGGCGATATTGGTTTCGGTATGATATATTGGTGTTTTTAAAAAAGATGATTTTTAAACAAATTTAAAAAAAAATAAAAATTTAAAAAAATCAACTTTCCTATTTGTTTTTCATCCTATGCCAAGTGAAAGGATACAGGTTTAAAACACAAACACATATTTTGAATTATATACGTATTTTTATGTATATTTTAAAATCTATGCTTGTCTAAATGAGTATCACTTATTTTAGAAGTTATATTGTGAAAATATATGGTAAAAACTAGTTTTAGACCACCGATATTTTTTTACATAATATCTCCGATATTTTGTCTCTTTAGTCGACCGATATTTTATCGATATCCGATACGACATTTCTTGATCCTAGGTAGTCAGAGGCTCACATGCATTGGGCGATTAATGTACTTTACTATGTCGGTAGACGAACAGGGGAGTAAGGGAACAGGTTGATCGGATCCTCCTCATCCTTTATCTCGGGTGCTATGAAAAGCTGTTCAAATCAACAAGACAGGAGTACAAAATTTACCCCTGAAAGTATGCCAAATATGAACCAAAATGCCTTCGATTTCTGACTATTTGACTCAAAAGGTAGATCTTCTTTTTCTGTCTCTAAATTGATTCCAAAAATATTATAATTTGGGGCCCGTGGGTACCCCTAGAGAAAGAAAATGAACGATGTTTTTCTGAAACTTTCCTAAAAAAGATAAGTATATAAGGGCCCCTGCAAATATGTTGGGTGGCAGGATAGGTGGCCTTTGAAAATGAATTATATTTATTAGCCTATAGGGCGACAACATTTTAAGCTTCCACTTAACCCTGCACATGCATGTTCATGTATCCCTATTGACATGTATGGCAAATCTAGTCACCTAATTCTTGAATCATAATTTTTTAAACGGTAAATTGCACTTGACTCCTGTGAATTATGGTAAAATTACACTTAACCCTTATAAATTATGAAAATATTCACTTAGCCCATATTCAACTTAATTATCAGATAATTTTACCCCTTCTAACTCTTACCAATTTTATTTCAATTTTAGGGTATGTGGTAGTCACGGAGACCATGACAAGTAGCTAACCTTTCTTACATTGGAGAAAACAAGGCCAACACATTGCTATTGTCGAATAATATATTGACAGTCTATGTGCACCGCCTTTGTCAGGTGAAAAGAGAGGGATAGCGAATGAAAGAAGAATGTGGATTTATTAGTAAAGAGAAGAGGTAAAATTGTCTAGTCACATAAGTCCTAGGGGTTAAGTGCATATTTTCATAA
The DNA here is from genome assembly GCA_039654745.1 of Houttuynia cordata. NCBI lineage: Eukaryota > Viridiplantae > Streptophyta > Magnoliopsida > Piperales > Saururaceae > Houttuynia > Houttuynia cordata. Next base: position 14,796,391 of record CM077506.1, read on the forward strand.
GTCATGGGGTTTATGCTTTTTGCATATTACCTGGCGCCAACTATCGTTTTCTCATATGACCCGGAATCTCCTGGTTTCTTCCATATGACCCGAAAAGTATCCAAAATACCCCCCGGAAGAGGTATAAGCCATCCCACAGCGCACACTCTGCGTTTTTCCATATTACCCGGAATCTAAGGAGCGTTTAGTTGGAGAAGAAGGCGGAGTATTCCGAAGAAGTTCCGTCTAGCATCTCCGCCCATATCATCACCGGTGCCGGTGCCATCAAAATTGGGAAAGGTCATCTTCGCGCCAAAAAGCGGGAAAGACCAGGTATGCAAAAACAACTTCAACTGAGGCATCGTACATCAAAAAATACTACGTCAAGTTCAAATACTACGATTTTTATAATGAAAGTTAGTTCCATAGAAGAAAGTTGAAAACTTGCCAAGTTTTTAACTATTTACAATATCGTGTCTTCGACAACACGACTGTAACAATAGTTGTGTTTTATGCAACATGACTCATAGACGATGCTTTTCACTCATATGCGGTTTTGAATATATCGTGTCTGACGATTTTTTGACTTATTTCGGTATTGTAATGGCAGTTACTGATGGATAAGATACCTGTGTGCTTACACTACGATGGATTTTTTACAAATTCTGATGCAGATGTGGGCGGGAAACGGAAGCTTATGCCACTAGATACACAAGTAAAGTACCTGGAACTGTTGTAGCAAGTGGAAGAAAGATTACCGCTGAAGTCTGCAGCTGGTACATTATATGTGTCATATCGTGTTGATTCTGGATCCCCATACCTCCTTGAAGATAATAAAGACCTGAAGTCAATATTTCTCCTTCACAAGAGAAATCAAGACACAAATGGACTACTTGACCTATACGTGGAGTGGACTTCTACTGGCAATAACATGGAGACTTCCACTCTCAATAAGGAAATGAATTCCAGTGCAAATAAGGAGGAGGAGAGGATACCAGAGGCAGAAGTAAGGCCGACCAGTAAGACACCGTAGGAGAGGCCGTCCAGCCCGGGCAATAAGACACCCGCATCAGCAGTTGAAGGAGGAAATATTTCTAAGGCACGGATACAGAGAAGTCATGTACTATTATAGTTGACTATAATAGTACATGACTAGAAATTTGGTTGTGTCTTATGCAACATGACTATATACATAGTCGTTTAATTTATAACACGACTATATATGAAGTCGTGTTGCATAAGACACGACTTGACTACTTCCAATCGTGTTCTCAAGTCCGTTCATACTAATTTTTTCACGCAAATTGGGAGATGGGGAAGAAGGTGAAGATAAAGATGAAGATGAAGATGCAGATGCAAAAGAAATCTTCGATGAAGAAGAATTACCTTGGTCTGCAGAAGAGTGGGATGAGCCTATTACGCTACCAAATTTTTGCCAGGCAAATCCCACGCAAATAGCATCGACTTCTAGAGTTCCCACGGGAGGAGACACATCTAAAGGGAAATCTGTCACGTCGGAGCCGCAAGATTTAGAGGATGATGGTGATGGTGGTTGGGATTGGGGTACCTATTCACCACAGGCCAGTCCTTCAAAAAATTATGAGGAGACAATGTTGCCCGGCAGTTTGCAAGCAGATGACTATGAGGTACAATTTGCCTTAGGGGCTAGATTCGAAAGCGTGAAGCAGTTCAAGATGGTTCTTATTGATTTCGCAATCAAGAGGAAATTCATGTTCAAAGTGGTGGACTAGAACAAGGACACATTTGCTGCAAAGTGCAAGATTAAAGGTGCACGTGGTATATACGGGCTTCGAATCTACTTGATGGAGTCACTGTGACAAGGAGGGAAGGAAGGCATACATGCGACACCTATGGATTGCACGGAAGTGTCATGGCCTCCACTAGGATTCAAACTCCATAAAAACGGTTAATATGCAACAATACATTGAGAAACATTGGGGCGTAAAAGTCAACTATAAAAGAGCATGGAGGGCGAAAGAGGAATTAATTTGATTGATCGATGGCAACCCAGAAGACGCATATCGGATTTTGCCACATTACAGAAAGGAATTAGAGCGGTCTAATCCAGGTACACATGTGGTGATAGAAAGATCTTCTAATATACCTAAAATTGAAATTAAGTTAGCCGAATACGACTTCAGACGTGTCTTTTGGATGTTCGGACCAGTCTCAGGAGCATTCCGAAGATCACTGAGGCCGCTGCTCACTGTTGATGGAACATTCCTAGAAGGAAAGTACCCTGGAGTTTTATTGGTTTCAACAGCACTCGACGGGAACCAACAATTAATATGCCTTGCATATGCAATTGTCGAGAAAGAAACCATAAATATGTGGTACATATGCAAAGAAGACTGTATGAGTAGTCGTGTCTTCGAGCACACAACTACTCATACAGTCGTGTTGTTTCATACACGACTGTCTACAACCTATCTCTTCTTTCTTTAATATGCTTTCACTCTGATTTCTGACTTGCAGGAAGTGGCTCCTCAGCCTACTGAAAGCCACCCTGTTTATGGACCTCCCGGTCTCTCTGGATACAATTGTTTCGGATAGACAGAAGGGACTTCTGAGAGCAGTTGCTGATGTCTTTCCCGAGGCTCACCATGGGTTTTGCCTGAGGCATATGGCCGCTAATATGCTTTATCATTGGAATGATAAGTACCTGAAGGAACTACTATTCTGAGCTGCAAAATGCTTCAGGAGACTAGAATTCGATGAAATCATGCAGAAGATGAAGGAACACAATGAGGAGGCTTGGAAATATGTTCAGAAGATAAATAAAAGAAATTGGGCTAATGTGGAATATCCGGGTAAAAGATATGGCACTATCACTTCAAGCAGATTCGAAAGTGTAAATAATATGCTTTGGAAGGCTAGGTTTTGACCAATAACTCGTTTGATTGAGCAAACCCGTACGACCAAACCTCCCATTTCGAGAGATGGCGCATGGAAGCAGAAGGGCTAATGACACCATTAACAAAGTATGCACAAAATCATATCAATGAAATGAGGAATAAGAGTGCTCGAACAGTCAAAGTGCAGCCGCTATCATTACAGCAGTTTCAAGTGACAACTTTATACCATGTGGTAAGAATTCATTCCGCAATTGTCTCGGATAAAACCGTCCTCCCGGAATAGTCGTGCCAGTGAGAGACATGACTACGGATATAGTCGTGTCTTCAACGACATGACTATTCAAATAATCGACTATTTCACAATACGACTATTCATACAGTCGTGTTGTCAAAGACACAACTACTGATACAGTCCTTTTGTGCTGTTGTGATTTTTTTTCCTCAGGATGTTGTTGATCTGACAAAGAGAACCTGCACATGTGGCTTCTTTCAGAGCATGGGACTTCCGTGCAAGCATGTCATCGCATGTATCGATGAGAAAATTTTCAACCTGGTAGAATATTGTGAGAAGTGGCACTACGCAAATCTGTACCGCACCATGTACGAAGAAGTAGTTTTCCCTACTTTAGACAGGAGACAGTGGGGGGATTACGGGGTTTTATTCAAATGTGAACCGCCCATGCTTGAAGCTCCAAAGAAGGGGAGGAGACAGACAAAGAGAATTGAGTCACAGCCCGCCCCGCCAGAAAGGTCGAGGTTGAAATGTGGCAATTGTTGACAAGTTGGTCACAACCGTAAATGGTGTACTAACCCAACAATTGCTAAAGAACCAAGGAAGCGCAGAAATCAAAGACTCCCGCAACAAGGCAATCTTACTACTAACGAGTCAACGCAGAGACGCCACTTCGGCTTACCTAAGCCCCCACCATTCTTCACTTAGATTGTAGTGAAATTCTTGTATAACAAAGATTACCTTATACTGCAATGTATGCCTGTACAGAAAAAAATATTAGAAATATAAAAAAATCTTTCATGCATCATACATGTATCTCCATTATAATGGTGAGTCTCAATTATTGCCGTGTTGTCGATGACAGTAAATACAAAAAGAAGACTCCGTAATAGTCGTGTCGTCGACTTAACTCGACTATAATAGTCGAATATTATAGTACACGACTAAGTATATAGTCGTGTCTTATGCAACACGACTATATACGTAGTCGCGTAGTTTAGTACGCGACTATATATGAAGTCGTGTTGCATGAGAGACGACTATATACGTAGTCATTTGTTGAAGTCGTGTTGCATGAAAATAATGTATTTGAATTTATTGAAAGAATATTGTATGTACATCAAATAATCTTTGTACAAGAAAAGAATGTGGGTAGAATTGAATACATGCACAAAAAGAAAGTATGTAGAAGAAGAAGAGTATATGTACAAAGAATATATGTGAGAAAAGAAATTTAGTCTTCATCTGACATCCTCATAAAACCCGCAACTGTGACTTCCTGATTTTTATCTTTAATTGAATCATCATCAAACTCGCTGTCAATAACCCTGCGAATCATAGTTGCAGCAATGACTGGGCGCCACAAACCTATAATTTTGGGCTGATCAAACTCGGGTGGGTTGACATTGGACGCCAACTGCGCCACATACATCAGGATGAAGATTTCACAGTCTTTTGAGTTCTCTTGCCAAGGCTCTTTGGCGATCTGAGTCATCTTCCAATTGATGCAACCCATCCACCCTAGCTTGTGTGCCATCACAACATTCATGAACTACGTGAATTTGTCAGCTGCTTTCCTATGATGTGCGTACAACTGGGATCTGCCAGACAGCGGGTTGTAGAAGTGCCATACATAGTGCGGGAAGTGTACAAAGACGAGGTAGAAATGGGAGCCGGTGCGGATTGGGAAAAAGGCGTAGTACATGTTCTTGTTCAAGCCTGTGAGCATCCTCCCGAGTTTTTTTTATCAATTTTGTATTATTGGCCCCTTCTTTGTGTTCCTACAAAACCGCAAGAGAGTCAGAAACTGATACTGGGAATGTCAAATTATCGCTAGTGATGCAGGCAACACTTACGTTGTCGAATATCTCTTTGAATGCGTGGCATCCAAAAAACTGAATGGATACTTCATTTGTGCTCTCTCGTTGCTCTGCCGCAAGAAACTCAAAAACTCATCTATAACCTATATAAAACAACAACATATTCAGAACAGTCGAAGTAAGGCAAGATACCATTTTAATTAGGTTGTCTAAAAAAATACTCGACTTAATGAAAAGTCGAGTATTTTATATCCGACTTTAATATATGCGTAAAGTCGTGTCTTCGAATACACGACTTTACGTAAATTCGTGTATTTGAAAAAGGAAAAGAGGAAAACATATGAGGAAAATGAAAACGTAATGTATACTTACATTGGTATTTATTTCTGTGCTTTGCAGGAGGGATACATAGTCCTCATCACATAGCATTGGGATTGAATAAGCCTTCATCGGATTGGCGATCCATCCATCTATTGCCACTCTATCCCGCTCTAACAATACCCCCATGTCTAAGCATAACTCCAAACAGGCATAGTTTTCTGGGAGTGCAATTGTAGCCTTAGCCTTTTGTTGTGTCCCGCCATGGGACACGAACAGGGCTAGGTATCATGGCCGGTGAAGGAGGAAGAGACAAGGAAGAAAGGGTAAAAGGAATAGTAATTTCTTACTGCATACCCTAAAAGAGGAGGAAGACCTCCTTATAAAGAAAAGAAAATGGGCGAGGCTCCCTAGGCCCGTGCCACCAGTCTAGCCAGATGGGCCCTAATTGGGCCTTAATTGGCCCCTGATTATTCTTTATCAGTCCTTTACCTAACAATTAGCCTAAACGTGCCTGATTACAATATGATACTTATCAATCAACTACCCTATGGAGAGATCTGCTCGGATGATGTGCTGACGTACACAACACTCCACCACGCTTCCGCACCCGCCTTGTCCTCAAGGCGGCCAAATAATCCCACCTTGTACGCTGACGTGAAATAAAACCTCAATATTATCATCCGTGGTGCAACTGAGGAAGTCCGCAACATACATTGCCCCGAACGCATGAGCGTTGTACCGGACAACAATCCAACCGCAAGCCCGCTTGAGAGGCAAGCCTAGGTCAATAAGTAATTGGAGCAATCGGCTAACCATGCCCCACTTCCCAATAGCAATCGTCACATAACACCCCATGTCACGTGGCACCATGGATGAGTGGCCAGCCTTCTGAAATCCAATTTTAAATAGTAACCCAGCCATCGGGACAAAGCACTCAGTCGTGGCCTTCTGCAGTTTCTCAAATGCAACCCGGAGCCATATGCACGCTCCAGCAGTCTGGTAGACATCAATCTTTGACTTTTCCTTAAACTTTGAAGCAAAATATTTGAACATTACTTCATCACAATCTATTCCACCCAGGGACCAATCAAAGGCATGTGCTGGGATCTTCAACTGGACCTTTTTTAATCCAGCAATACAAACCTGGGTGCTGGCGTGACCCACACTCACAAACACAACATTCAACTGATCATTTTCTGGCAAATCTGTCTTATATATACCATAAGCCAAAACAGTCGCAGTGGTCACATGAATCAACTGCAAGGGGGGGAGACCTGTAATAGTTGCTGCGTTCACAACTGCTCGTCTCTGAAGATCAGTGAAGTACACTAGAATATCAATACCACAATCTACAACAGCAGCACCCATATTCTTCCGAGCAATACCTCTAAAATTTGAAAGGACCATTCCTAGCACCTCATACTGAATTTCAGACTGAGGGAAAACTCCAACAACACCATTGATCCCATAAGTAGTAAGGTCCAGAACCATGGGCTGTTCCAGCTTGGTAGCTTCTGCTGCAATATCAATCACACCTCTTCTTGCCACACCCCATCCAGCATATACATTCCTCAGGGCTGGAGATTTAGAAGCTAGCACAAGAATAAAATGCAGCCTAGTACCATTCCAGTTATATATTACATGACATCGTAAGGCCTAAATCCTCAACATCTTCCTAGGCTCCTGGATAGGTGGAACCGATGGAATCTTCACATTAAATGCATAACAGAAGTTTGTAGAGCGTTGTTCATCTGTGTTAACAACTTGTTCCTCACTTCCGTTCAGCTTTCTAATAGTAGATGCAACCCAAGGGCCCAAAGTCTTCCAGAAACCTCCTCCATAGCAAAGATATTTAATCTGTGAGTGATAATCTAAGTCGATCACGAACGATAGGAGTGAACCATCAAGAACATCTTCAGAGTTCAAAGAAGGGTAGTAAAAATAACTACCATTATTGCATATAAAGGCATCAAACTTGGTACCGCTCATTCCCCCAAATACAATTAAGGAGTGCACTGCAGAATTAGTCAGTGCAGTTGAAGGAATAAAACCTACAGAACTTGGCACCTTATCTTAGCGAGCGATCTCAAAAATCCTTGTAAGTTGTCCAAGAAGGTCTTGAGCAGGGTGACTGTCAACGGAAATAACAAAGATATATTCCCTTCTCCTGAACAGAGGCAATTTAGCAGTATTTTCAGGTTTGTTATTGCATCCCACCCTCTGAGACAGTCCAGATACCTTCTTCGAAAAAACTCGAACAGCTCGTTCTATATTACTCTTGCTGCCAGCAGCTCCATCTTCAGAATCTAAAGGAGTATCCAAGCTACCTCTTTCTTCACCTTTATACTCTTCTAATGAAAGCTTTAAATTCAATGAAAACATCTTTGCAGATTTAGCAGAAAGTGGTGCAGTGAATAAAAATAGAGACTCCACTTTAGACCATTCCATGATGCATGTAAAACAAAAATAGGGGGTGCAACAGTTTAAAGGTCCACGAACAATCCCATTTCGTTCTTCAGACAAACATATTCCACACACTTGCTTTCCCATATCAACCTGTGATTCCTCAGCTTTTGATTTACCTTTCCTTCCAAGACATATCTTTTTCTGCACTTCTAGACCTCTATCAACTGGAACATCATGGGGCAGTGATGAGCTTCTCAACCATGTTGTTGTAAGAGTCAAATGACTATGAGCTTCCTGCAGGAACTCCCGCTCTTCCTTTGAGACCGTGTTCTCATAGTCTGATGACCCAGAATCCACAGAATCCGAATCAGAATACCCGACCACTTTCCTCTTCCATCTCTTTGTCTTCTTTAAAATTTTCTTTGGGCCATTTTTTTCTTCCAAATCACAATCATCATCCTTATTAATTGACCGCTCTTCATTCGCAACAAAAGGTATTGTACTAGCATCATACTCAAGCTTCACACCATTGTCATCAGCAGTTGAACCATCATCACCACTATCTACTGTGGCTTTTCGAACATCCACTTCTGCTGCACTGTCAACTATATCAGCAATAGGACTCTTATTGCCTTGTTCGCATTCAAGTTCAATCTCTTCTGATGAATTGATGGGCAAGCTTCTACTGCCGTCTAAAGGGAAATCAGCATAAGCAACTGTTAACGCAAACTCATCATTGTTCTTGCTGCCTTCTTCATATTGTAATTCGACCTCTGTGTCAGAATCAGCTGTAATGGAAGGAATAGCCGGCACTGACGTTGCTTCCCGCGGATCATGCTCGTCCACATAGCGGATCACATCTTGCAGAATAAAGTAGCCACCTACTTGTGGGGCTAAAAGGAATGATTGAGTAATTTTCCTTTCCGAATAGTCATAACGAGAGAGACAACCCGTCACATGAATACTAATTTCACCATCATATAACTCCTGAACATCTACAAGTTCTACTTCTGCGATCATACTGTCAGAATGGAAAGACAAAATCTTCTCGTAGATCCCTTGCAAGGTCATGACAGAATTTGGAACACCCTTTTGCTCAGGTCGGCTGAGCCTGCTTGAATCTTGGTAAAACTGGAATGCCTTATCAGGAGTGGTGTACATGATGGAATAATATTTATCAAGGAAAGCATCGCAAACCTTTTTCGTATAGACGGAAGTGACTGGAGCCAAGGGAATCAAAGGAAAAGCCTCTGATTTCCACTCTGGCCTTTCATCAAACAGTTGGCGGTTCATGTGGCTCCCGGCAATGGTGGACGGCTAGGAGAAGTAGCGGGAGTGGCTGAAGACAGGGGAACGCTTGGAGGTGGCGGATGGGTCTATCGATGCTTCCATCTTCATCGGGGCATCGGCGAGGAGGACTCTGCTGGGAACCATGTCGCCCACGGAAGTGCTGTAGGCAGTTAAAGGTGCTCTCTTGTGTGAGAATTCTGCCTGCTGCATGGCGGCGACGGCACCAACCGGAAGGGGCCCGCTCGACTCGAGCTCGATCGGCACTATTTCGACAGCCGGCAGCAGCCGCCTCTCGTAAGTAGTCGGGGAGGTCTGCGGTACAGAGAACGTGGGCTTGGCCGGTGGATACAATCGGACGGGGAGATAAGGTGCGATCATTGATTCGCTGGCGGCAGATTGTGCCGGTAAAGTGACGGAGAAAGTAGTGGGTTGGCTGTGGCTTAAGGTTAAAGAAGGGTGGTTGCAAGTTGAGGCTGTCAAAACTGAGGAACTGGAGTTGGTCATCCGGGTGGCAAAGCTGGGCGCTTTGTGCGAAGGTCGGCGGGTGGTTGTCTTCGCCTGGGATGGGGAGGCATCGGAAATGGAGGCCGGCCACTGAACTGGTCAAGGTTCCTTCCATCGGCCAGATATGGGTGAAGGCAGATTCGGATATGGGTTGAAGGAACTGGAATTGGGGGTTGGTGAGATGTCAGTGGCGGGGCCCGACAACGGTGTTGGCGGCGGAGCGGTGGGCGGAGGTGGCTGCGGGAAGCCCCACCTCGGCTGGGCAGAGTATCCGGAGACGATGCTAGGCGGCAGGGTAGCCATGGCGGCGGCTCTCTGGGAGGATCTGAGTTGTTCAACCTCCCTTTGGATGGCGACGGCCATGTCTAACAAATCGTCCCACGTTCTGGCAGATCGGAACGGCTCTGATACCAATGTTGTGTCTCGCCATGGGACACGAATAGGGCCAGGTATCATGGCCAGTGAAGGAGGAAGAGACAAGGAAGAAAGAGTAAAAGGAATAGTAATTTCTTATTGCATACCCTAAAAGAGGAGGAAGACCTCCTTATAAAGAAAAGAAAATGGGCGAGGCTCCCTAGGCCCGCGCCACCAGTCTGGCCAGATGGGCCCTAATTGGACCTTAATTGGCCCCTGATTATTCTTTATCAGTCCTTTACCTAACAATTAGCCTAAACGGGCCTGATTACAATATGATACTTATCAATCAACTACCCTATGGAGAGATCTGCTCGAATGATGTGCTAACGTACACAACACCTTTTGAAGGGTCTGGAGGGCATCAACATCAACAGGTTGGGATGAGGTTAAGCCTGTGGCCTCCTTCCCCTCCTCCTCCTCCTTCACCTCCTCCTTCGCCTCCTCGTCATCCTTCACCTCCTCCTTGGCCATTTGGATATTCGACTGATGTAAGGAAGAGATCACCTCATCGATGATAGAGGTCGTTTGTCAACCGGATACGGTATCTTCAGAGTCGGCTTTCGGCTGACGGGACCTATTCCTCCTTGCATGCTCCTCCGCCATTCTCCGTATTTGCTCATCTTCCCTAATCCTCTGCAATTCAATCGCGGAGAGAGCCCTCCTTCTCTTCCTTACCACTAGACCAGGGGCAATAGGTCCCGTCTGTACGTCTGACGGCCCTCAACTTCTGCATGCTCCATATGTTCATCGAATTCTGGTCCTACAGAAGACTGTGGCATGGTCTGGCTAAAGACGTTAAACTTAGCGCTTGGTGGGAGGCAACCCACGTATTCAAGTGTATTCTCTCCTTTTCCTTTCCTTTTCTTTTTTATATGATCATTGTCATTTTATATTTTTGTTCACATTGAGGACAATGTTCATAATAGGTTTGGGGGAGGGAATATTACTTTCATAAAAATAAGAAGAAAAAAAAGAAAAAAAAAAGAAAAAAATTGATTAGTTTTTAGGTTGTTTGTTAATATTTTTTTGTTAGGTTTTAATAGTTTATCCCGTAATAATGCATGTTACAATTCTTAGGAGATTAATTTACATTGGAAGTGTGAGTAAGTATACTGGAGGATAGATACACTTAACTGAGCATACCTTTCTATTACAATCCTCTTAGAACAAGTGCTTGAACTAAGAAAATTCACTCACACACACTAGTTACATAAAGTAATACCATCTAGAAATTTGTTGAATACTAATCTTCAGTGGGATGACTTTATTCAGAGTCATTGGATGATATGTGGTTGTCTGTTGAGCCTAAAAGATCATGATAAATCATTTACTTAGCTATGGCAAGGGATTGGAACCGGAAATAGGTTGAGAGTATAATACAGCCTGGACAGAATAAAGATGCTTGAAAAATATATATGCTAAAAATGAAAATGCGAAAATGAAAATGAAAACAAAATGAAAGAAAGGGGTTGCTTAACTTTATAGGATTAACTTAGGCTGATGCTCGGGCCCGAAGCGGTCTCTTAAAACCTAATGCCCTAAGCCAACTGGCTGGGACTCATTGGCCTGAGTCATTGCTAAACCTAAGCATCTTGAAGTCAGGCCTTACACAGTCCTAGCGGGAAAAAAAATTCTATGGTGTATTATCCTCTCAAATCTAGAATGTTAGACCCGAAGGAGGCGCGCAGATCTGTGCTATCATGAACCTAAAGATTACGATGACTATGTAGATTCTGATGTTCTTTGGCTAATGGGTAACACTGGATCTGTATAAACAGAAATTTAGAATATATTGCTACAATGTTCTACACTTTTACTATTTACATTATCATGCTATATAATGTTTGAGCAGAAATTTCTAAGATGAAAGTGTGGAATAAAACCACTTATTTGAGGGCTTCTATATTCCTGTTGATTATGAACCAAGTACATGTAGTTGATTTTCTTAAGCATTGTAGTATGTATTTATCGGGATAATAGGTTTGCTTGTTTTGCACAGTTTTAAATTTTTGCTTTGTTTTTGTATTTAGGTTAATTAGTTTAATAAATACATGTATGTGGGTAGCATGGCTGCAAACCCTCACGAGACAACATTCGTCCTACTAGGGACACCTAGAGGTTTAACGGCTTGTTGCATACGCTCAATGCAATCGTGTTTCCTACGAAATTAGTGTTTATTTTTATGCATTAGTTCCTTAGTTTGTTTATTTGTTTGTTTTATTTTGCTAGGGACTAGCAAAATATAAGTTTGGGGGTGTGATCTACACATGAATTATGCATTTTATTATCTCATAAACTTATGATTATGCTAGTGTTTGATTAGAATTACTACTACTTTAATATAGTTTTTTGTTTTTGTAGAAAACAAGAGCAAGAGCCAGAAATGGGATGAAATGCAACTTTAATGATTGAATATTCATAACTTCGACTGCATATCTCTGATGGGTGATTTAAGCTTCATGTTAAAATACGCTAAGTCAGCTTTCCAACGCCACTGACTGTGCGCAATTCGGAGTTCTGAGCAAAAAGTTATGATCATTTGAAATATTGCACGCGAAAGAGGCACGATTAAAGAGAAGAACCGTCAAGATGAGATTGGATGGATGAGATCAATACAACGGGTTTTTGTTTAATAAAGAAAAAAAAGAGAAAAAAAATATGAACCGGTTCCGTTCCGGTCCGGTTCAGTTAAAAGAAAAAAAAAAGAGAAACCCGGCCCGAGGTAAAGCTCAGGCCTTTCGTCCAGAACAGAGGCGCTCGAGCTCTACTCGAACGCCGGCGAAGAGGGCTGGCGTGGGGCAAGGTGGGGCTGAGTTATGTGGGGTGACGGAGAAGGCGTTGAGACTGGCGGCGAGGCTGGTGACAGCGAGGACGGCGCCGGCGACGGGGACGGGGACGAACGGCACTTCTGAGAAGAAAAAAAAAAGATGACGCCGTCCGGGGAAAACTTCTGAATCCTAATCGAATTAGAAAACTCGATTTCATCTTCGATCGGGATGAAGGATTTGGACTCTGTTCTGCTTCGTCTATAAAAACATACATGGAGAGGAACTTTTGAAAGAGCTTGAGGGAGGTAATTTCCGCCGCAAAACAGAGCTTTCTGGCGGGGTTTCGGCCGAGAGAGAGAGAGAGAGAGAGAGCGGCCGGAGGAGAGGAAGACAGAGCCAGAAAAGGACTGGTTTTTGGGCTGATCTACAAAATCGACATATTTGCTACAGTACCCCTGCTCGTTGGAGAAGACGATGAATAGTGTCCCCACGCGTGAACAGTAATTTGCTACAGTGGTGCTACAGTGATTTTGAGCAATAATTTTCGGTGAATAGTGCAAATGACTTTGACAAATCAACAACGTTCTCCTCGTCCGATGGCCGACTAAATTCGCTTCCAAGGCGTAGATGAAGCCCTAGATTTGTGTTATTACTCTTGATTGTTTTATTTAATACAGTTGATATGATTATGCTTAATGCTATTTCATGAGTTTCTTTTGAGTGTTTGACCATAGACTTGATTGATATACATGAAATTAAATCTTTTTAATTCTTATGCTTAGCTAAAAGTAGGCTGGTGTTAATTCTATACCCAACCAAGGATAGGATCATTAGCCCAAATGATAATTCTTTGCCTGACCAAGAATAGAATTACCTACAATAATTTATAGTGGACGAACTCTCGTGTCCGACCAAGAACGTGAGTGAATTCATTATGATTTATGTGTCTGACCATGAACACAAATTACCGTATCATGTCAATTTCTGCATAATAATAATTGAGAGTAGTAATTGCATGTCTAGTGGTGGATTCTCTACCTCGGCACTTCTTCCTTTTAGTTAAAATCCATTTTAAAGTAGTTAAATTTTATTGCTTTCTCTAGATTAATTAAAACTGCAACTTTCTTTCAATTGAATTTGGTAAAATATTCGTCTGTCCCTGAGGTTCGACAACCCTTTAATACTCGCTGTAGTACAAGGTACAAACAGGGATGCAACGCTCTAGTGCTGTGTAGAAACAGCATCGTGCAGAAGAGAAGGCAGATGATCATCCTCGCCATGTCCTCCTCTGGCATCTTTATTTCGCCCTCACTAAGATTATCTATGATTTCCTCAATGTGTGGAATATCCGGTTTCCTAACGGCAAAGTATTTTTTGAAGAATTGAACTTTCGATCGGCGTGGCAAGGAGGGGAGGACCTCAACTGTTTGGCCCTTTGCGGGCAATCCAGTGATAAGAGCAACTTCTTGCTCTATGAAATGTAGCGTCCTCCCCATGATATTGAAGACCTTCGTCGACTCATCCCAGTACCTGATCAAATGGTCGAGGAGGTTCTGAGAAACTACTATGTCCTCACCTTCAAAAATGACAGAGAAACCAGCTTCTCTGATCAGTTGGCCACAACTTTGGTGATGCCATAAGAGGGTCGCACACTTTTTTATCGTGCCCGGTTAACAAAACGTCCGAAGCGCCGGTCATGCATAGTATGTTCTCTTCATTGATGAGCCCATCAGAGCCTTCCTCTTCCTGCCCCTCTGTCTTTGCTCCCAGGGTGCAAAAAAGAATTCCTGATCTTCCTCCTCTTCCGCTGGTATTTCCTCCATAGAATCTTCTCTTTTTGTATCCATCTCCAAGGAGATAGGTAGAGTGGTCAGTAGAAAAGTCGTGTCGGTGCAACAAGAAAACATAAATGTCTTTCAAAGACACGACTTTAGAGTTCATAGTAAAAATTTAAAATCCAAAATTCGGACCTTCTTAAACTAAAATTAGTAAGGATTGTTGTAACTTACTGCGGTTTAGTCGTGTGTATGTGTGTATTTCCTAGAAGGCGCCTTTCACACCCTTCCTCGCCATAAACCAAAGCTCAATCGATCACTCCGCCGGTTGCAGGAAGGCACAGGGAGCCACGGGGGAAACTCAGCAAGTTGAAGCCCTGAAATCCCTTAAGGTATACGCTTCAAATCGCCGCCTTTGTGCACTCTCCGTCAGTCGTATTGTTGAAATCCAGCAGAAGCAGCTCCAAATCAAGCAGGGGGACGTGAATAGGATCGTCGAAATCCACAAGGTCGCCGGTGGAATCGCCGCTCGAACTCGCCGATGGAGTCGCCGATGGAATTCGCCTGAGAAACCTTTGTGTCTTTCGTGTTGTATACAACAAGTCTCTTCGAACAGTATTAGAACAAAAAAGATAGAAGAAGGGCATTTTTAGTACTTCAAGTCCAGATTCCAGGCCATATAAGATTTCACGAGAAAAACCAGGTAATATGGGAATATGAAAGTTGGCGCTAGGTAATATGGAACTCACAATTTTGCTATAAAACTAGGTGTCAAGGCAATTTACCCTTTTTTCAAATACAGCCAAGTTTTTTAGACAGATGGAGTAGTAGTATAGATACATAGATCTATAAGTCACTATAGTTTAGCTAAGTTCTTTCTTTCTTTATTTCTCTTTTTCTTATATAAAGGATGGATATGACGTTTTGGCTTGAGTAATAAATTTTAAAGAAAAATCTTTAGTATTCAAAAGGGAGCCAAAAATAGGCAAGTGTTTTGCTCTGTCTCTACAGTAGTGCAGTGGTCTTTAGCCTCCAGTGTTAAAGGAGGAGTCCTGGGTTCGAGTCCCGACCCAGGCGTATGGGGTATTCTAGTGTAATGTGTGTGGTGTGTGAGGGACGCAACCTTGTGTGCGTGTGTGTAGTGTGGGGGGGGCTAAGCACTTGTAGCCATAAAAAAAAGTCTTTGTGGAGCTAGGAAGCACGGATACGAATACGGTGACACGATATGACATGATACGAACACAGGGACACGGCATTTTTCCAAAAAGTAGGATACGACATGCTAATAAGAAATTATTTATATAATTTTTAAATGTATTTTTTGGTATTGTAGCACCACATTTTGTAACATTTTGAAAAACAAAAGTAGCCACTCACGAAATCAAGAATATCCAAAACCATTGCGGTAAGTGTGCAATCAAATTCCTTGAGAAAAATTGCAGATGAGCCAATGGACCGAATCTTGAACCAAAAGCAGAGTAACAATGAGGAAGGCTAGCACACGACTACTCATGAAGGCGTGTGTTTGTATACACGATCTGTCTATTTTGTATTTTCCAATTTCAAATGCATTAGAAGGTCGTGTATGGAAGCACGCCTTTATGAGTAGTTGTGTGTTCAAGCACACGACTAGTCATGACGGCGTGTGTTTGTATACACGTCCTGCCTATTTTATTTTTTACAATTTCAAATGCAATAGAAGGTCGTGTATGGAAGCATGCCTTCATGAGTAGTCATGACTACTCATGAAGGCATGCTTCCATACGCACGATTGCAATTGTGCTCGTGTACTAATATGCGCGCAAATTTTGTGGTTGTGTACAAGTGATAGACGAAATTCTCAATCTCTTGCGGCATCACAATGAAAGACACCGGGAGAAGTATTTGTTCTATTTTTTTGGCTCTTGTTCCTTTAAAGAGATTTGTGACAATGACAATGTAAGTTGACCCCGCAAATTTTTGAAAACTTGACTTTACCTTTTTCCCAATCTAATCTACATGTCATGGCCCGCTTTTACAAGAGTACAAAGAGGATGGAGATAATGCAAAATTGATACGTAAGGTTGGGAGGGTGTTGAAGGGACTGAACAGAAACATAATCTATGTTTTTTCCCAATCCGCACCGGCTCTCACTTCTGCCTCCTCTACGTTCATTTTCCAAACTTCGTCTGGCGCTTCTACAACCCGCTTTCCGGCAAACCCAACCTATACCCACATCACAGGACGGCAGTAGATAAATTCAGAAAGTTCATGAACGTAATCATGTCACAATGCCTTAAGTGGATGGGTTGCTTGGAATGGAGGATGACTTAGATCTCCAAAGCGTCGTGGCAATTAAACTTAAAAGACTATGGGATCTTCGTGATGATGTACGCAATGCACTTAGCATCCAATCTCAACCCCCAAAGTTTGATACGGATACAATTTCACGTTTATGGCACCCAATCATTGCTGTCTGTATGATTCACGGGGAGATAGACTAGGAATTCGAGGACGATTCAAATAAAGATCCAAGTATGCAAGTGACGGTAGTGGATTTTTTAGAGATTCAGATGAAGACATTACTCGTGTAATTTTTCAAAATCATGTAATAATTTAGACTGTACAAACATTTCTATGAGTAAGTTTCATTCGATCTACGTGAAGAATGGTGGAGGCTTTGGCAAGCTAGAATAATGTTTCTGTGATGTCTTATTTGTAGTTAGATTGCCTTCTTGCACGATTGTTCTCTTCCTGTGCATCCTATGTTCTTTCTCAACCATTAGGTTAGAGCATTTTTTTCAGTTGTGACTAACTTGTCGATAATTGCCACATTTCCTCCTCGAGCTTTCTGGCTGCTCAGGCTATGACTCAATTCTCTTTGTCATTTTCCTGCCCTTCTTTGCAAGGAAGTCTCATGCTCTGGAAGAAGCCACATGTGCATGTCCTCTTCGTAAGGTCAATAATATCCTAAGAAACAAAGAGAATGAATGCCACAATTAGTTTAGCGTGTGTTCATATGACTAGTATAATGTTGTGCATAAGAAAACACGACATTATAACAGTCATGTGTTCGAATGAGGGAAAATTTTAAAACTGGTGTCCTCATATACACGAACATAATGTCCGTACGAAAACACGACACTATAACGATCGTGTGTTCGAATGAACGATAATTTTAAAACTCGTGTCCTCGTATACACGATAACATAATGTCGTGCATACGAAGATACGCCATTATAACAGTCGTGTGTTCGAATGAATGACAATTTTAAAATTTTTGTCCTCGTATACACGATAATGTCACGCCCCAAATTTTAAAACCTCGATTAGAGCATGGAAGCTACCAATCTAAGACTGTCAAGAGGTTTGAGATAGGGCTGCATCTCAGGTCAGGTAGGGTAGGGTTTAGCAAAACCCGACCCTACCCGAGATAGAACCCGAGAATTTTAAACCCGACCCGGATCCGAGATAAAACCCACAATACCCGACCCTACCCAAGAACCCGAGATAAAACCCGAGATTTTAATAAAATAATTTATATCATTATAATAATAATAATAATAATAATAATAATAATAATAATAAAAAATTATATGTATTAAAAAATAAGTGATTTAAGTGGTATTTCTCAGGTCGGGCCGGTTCTTGGGTATTTTAAATCAAAACCCGACCCTACCCAAGATAGAACCCGGGTTTTAAAACCTTGGAACCAACCCTACCCGAGATAGGACCCGACCCGACCCGAGTCAATGTCGGACTGGTTCCATTCGGGTTAAGTCGGGTCCGGGTTTTTGGTGCAGCCCTAGTTTGAGATATGGGATGCGACCGAATACTCGATCGACCTCATTCCCATCAACCAGAATATGGGATCATACATGCTCGAAATGACTAAACAATTTTCATGTACTCAAATCTTAAATAACAATATCAAAAGAACTAATTAGTCTATTACATCAAGTTAATCTCACGTATCCAAATCATTAGAATTCTGGCACACGGGCCTGTAAGTTCACAAAGATACTCATAAAAGAAACATCAATAAAAGTTCAACTTTAAGCTGCAATCATCCACAGAACTCCAACGAGGATACCTATTCAGCTTTTCTCTTTCTTGATTCTTGCATCATGGGATGCATGAATATTCCATAGGAAATACCCAGTAGGATGCCAAGAAAACACACAAAGAAAGGATATAAACGGAACTGACATCACAATAAAAAGGGTAAAGATAAGTTCAATAATATCAGGAGTCACAAATACTGAGTTTACTTACATGAATACAGATCATACCCATAGACCATCAATGTTCAAGATAAGGATGAAATAATAATTCAAAGCTTCAAATGCCCAATGCATAAGGAGAAACTAATAACGAATACAGGCTCCAACATCCAAAGTATAGGAGTTAACAATTTATGCTTTCAGCTCAGTCCACTTCCCCTATGGACTTCTATACCAGAACATCCTAGCCCGGCCATGCGTCTAGGGATGCTTGCCCCATCAGTGCTTACGGGCACAATGGGCGGAGACTACAAGACCTTCCGTAATATCTTGTAATCTAAATATGTATGTTTGCCTTCATAGGCTGAACTGTAGAGGTTCAATAAATAATCTGAGATCACAGAAGATCTAGCAATGACTCGTTAGCATACTATGATTCCACTCTAAGAGTTTCCATCAATAACACTTAGTGCAAAAATAGTTTACATCAAACTGAATTAATATAGAAATAACAAGAGCTCTTTCATCTAGAGACTCATACCACAATCTTTTTGAATCTGACTCACAGAGGAGTACGATAACAATCTCATTGATACAATCTGAATAGACTCACATCGGAGTACTCAGGGAATTAGAATGATCAACATTAGAGAACTCAAACTGAGACTCATCAAAGATTTACACACTAAGCATCTTCATCGTACCTAGCCCTAGATATGACAATCCCCAGGAACACTGACACAAGATCCACATGTCCAAAAGTAAGTCAAGTAATAGGATACAAGGTTTTGAACATTAACCAGAAACTCTTTGAACTTGAAACTGTTCATGACTGCTCAATACTTGAGATACTCAACGCTAGATAGGAGAACTTGGTTCCCACGACCCTTACTCATTATTTAATATTAATGTAATTAGTATTACCATAGTCTTACAGTATAATATAAGGCTATTAATACCATAATTATCCCTAACTTGTAGTTTTTAATAAGTATTAGGGTTTTAGTACGCAACACTATGTTCTGACTCTCACATAAAAAACTATTTTCAATGATCACCCCGGTCTACACAGTACATATCCCATTCTGAAATTTTTATCATACATAGTCCTGGATGTCTAGTTTTTAACCCAATAAACGGCATAATTTTATAATTTTTGTACAATTAGTTATCAATTTCTAATTACTGCTCGTTGGTACAGGAACAATTCTAGCCGAGAGCAAACATCTTAATTTATATTAATTAATTGATGATATGTACTTAATTAATTAATTAATCACTCTTATTGAATTAGTTACTTACCCCTTACATAATTTACAGAACCCAATTGGTCCTAAAATTCTATAATTTCCTTCATCATATGATGTGTCTTATACTACCTGATTGGTTAATACCCAAAATAACTCCATTAGGCTCATTCTAATCAAAGAGAACACACAATGACGGACATTGAGATGTACAACCATAAACTGACATGACTCCAAGACCTTTGATTGAACCATCAGAATTGCATTGATGCACTAATTCTTGTAGAATGTAACTGCGTTTTGTATATGGTCTGCGATTAGAGTATAATACCCGATCGAGAACACAATTAACATAAGACTCGACTTGATTGAGCAATAAAGCTGCCAACTTTCGTTGGACAGAACTTTTTACAGAACAAAACAATATGGAATGACATGAATTCAAGATCGACACTATGGGGATGCCAATTAGGATCTAGTACGTGAAGGATAAATAGATAGTATTCACATGAATTTCGATCATTCATACATGCATCGTATATCACATTACTTCTTGACACGAAACAATGGCAATATGATCATGGCAACAATCTATTATTGAATTACTCATAAATCAGTCATTTCATATGATCAATCTCAATAGATTTCAAAGAATGAGAATTGTAGGAAAAGAAACATCATACCTCTTCAATGACGAAACCGATAAAACTTTGAGCGTGTACCGGCTCTACCTCGCACCACCTTCTCTACTGCGTACTCCCGCAAACCACGGCTCAAACCAAAGTGGAGTAACTCTGATTGAAATGAGAAAGAGGAGGACGAGAGCACCACTTCCTTTGCACGATTCCCAATGCCAAAAGAGATGCCAGCTTCTCCTCTCTTGAGTTTAAATAGGTGGAGTCCTTAATCTTCCCATTAATTCTCCACCATTTATCTCATTATCATTTAAGGGTTACAATTCCATCTACCACAAGGAAACCTCAGTCAAGATGTGGTCCACGTCCTTGACTCAATTTCAGTTAGAGTCCATTAAGGTAGGGATTAAATCTAATTAAGTTTGTTACCATAACCAACTAGGTAACCTCCCAATTGAAAATTCAATCTTGGCACGATCCTCCATGACACATGGCACCTTCAATTGATTGGGATATACCATGCTAATTATCCATTAATTTCCAATTGAATTCCCCTCAATTACTCCAACTTACCATAATTAAATCCCACTTTAATTTGAAATCAAATCAGTTTCCAAATAGAATTAAATCTCAAATTCTCCCCATGATTTGATCCCCAAATCACGAGCCAATTAGGTAGGCCACGTCACCCACGTGCCCACTAAATTCAATTAGAAAAGATCTTCCAAAAAATCAAATCTGTAATCTCTCAAAACACAGCAATCGATTGGCACACACACCGCGATCGATCGGCAGACTCACAAAATGCGTTTTACAGTCGATACGATCGATCGGATGTGAAGCGATCGATCGCGAGAACAAAAGTCTGAAAGTTCCAGTAAATATGATCGATCGTTAATCCACCGATCAATCATACTGATCTAAAGCTCGATCACAAACAGGCCCGATCGATCGTGTCTTTTGACGCGATTGATCGCGTCCAACAATTTTTCAAATTTTCAAATTTTTTCAATTCATTTCCAAATTTCACAAAGTTAAGGCAAAGTAAAACTCACTTTGAGCAAAATTTCCCGCTTAAGCATTTAAATTTTTTGGGTATTACAATAACATAGGAATGTACTCTACTTACCACATGGTATATAGAATTCACTTGAAACTAGCGCAATGATAGCGGTAGCACTCGAACAGTTCCAACACTCTTCTCCCTCATGTCATTGACATGATTTGGTCCATATTTTGTTAACGGAGTTGTTAGCCCTTGGGCTTCCATTCGGCGTCTATCAAAATGGGCGGTGGTTGTCGCACGCGTTTGCTCGATCAACCGAGTTATTGGTCAAAACCTAGCCTTCAGAAGCATATTATTTAATTCCTTCTGACCTGCTTGATGTGAGAATACCATATCTTTTATCGGGATATTCCACATTAGCCCAATATCTTTTCTCAACTTTGTCAACATATTTTCAGGCCTCCTCATTATGTTGCTTCATCTTCTCCATGATCTAGTCAAATTTTGGTCTCCTGAATCATGCAGCAGCTCTGAATAAACAGCGCCCTCAGGTACTTGTCATTCCACTGACTAAGCATATTAGTTATCATATGATGCAGGCAAAACCCATGGTGAGCCTCGGGAAACGCGACAGGAACCTCTCCCAAAAGTACCTTCTGTCTTTCATAAACAATTGTGTCCAGACTTGTCGGGGAGTCCATAAAGATAAAAGATTTAAGTAAGCCGAGGAACAACGTCCTGCAAGTAACAATTGAGAGTCAAACAATATTACAAAAATAATTTGATGGCATGTTCAGCAAAAAAATCCGTGCGTGATGGCACACGACTACTAAGTAGGCGTATTCCGCAGCACACGATATTACAACAGAATTGTGTGTGACAACACACGCTATTTTCAAATTATGTGCATGAAGACACGACTTACCATGTTTGTATTGTCTCTTTCTCGACCACTGCATATGCCACACATTAATTGTTGATTCCCATCAAGGGTTGTAGCAACCAATAAAACTCAAGGATACTTTCTTTTTAGGAATGTTCCATCAACAGTGAGCAGCACCTAAGTGATCTTCTAAATGCTCTTGCGATCGGACCGAACATCCAAATCACATGTCTAAAGTCGTATCCACCTAACTCAATTTTAGGTATATCACAAAACCTTTATATCACCACATATGTACCTGGATTACACCGTTCTAACTCCCTCCCGTAATGTGGCAAAATGTCATATGAGTATTCATGGTTGCCATCGATCAATCGGATCAATTCTTGTTTCGCCCTCCATGCCCTTTTATAGTTGACTTTGATGCCTCAATGTTTCTCAATGTATTGTTGTATATTTTCTATTTTGGTGGAATTTGAATCCTTATGGAGGCCATGACACTTTCTTGTGATCCACAGGTTTGAAGCCAAAGGATGATCTTTCGAACTTATCTTTGTCTCACATGTATGTTTTTCTTCCCTCTTTATCACGCTTACTCCATCTAGTCTGTTCGAAGCCCGTATGCACCTCTTACACCTTGGAACATTGTACATTGCAACAAATGTATCCTTGTTCTCATCCACCACTTTGAACATGAACTTCTTCTTGATTGCCAAATCACTAACTACCATCTTGAACTGCTTGATGCTTTTGAACCTAGCCCATAACGCAAGTTGTGCCTTGTAATTATCTCCTTGCAAACTGCCGCTCAACATCACCTCCTTCTCATAAAGTTGTGTAGGACCGCCCAAACTAGAATAGGTGCCCCAATCCCAACCACCGTCACTTTCAATATGAAGGAACTCATCGTCCTCTGATTCTTGCTTATCAGACACGACAAACTTACCTTTAAATGTGTATGGTCCAAACTTAGATTTCCCTCTAGAAGTGGATGGTTTGGGCACATGTTGGACTTCTATCAATGAGACAGAGAGGTCTCTTCTCGTGGGATCTACTTGCAAAATATTCCGCTGTGTAAGAGGCTCATGCCACTCATCCCCTGACCACGGTAATTCCTCGTAATCTAACCACTCTTCATTTTGATGGTCTCCTGCATCTTCATCTTCATCTTCTTCCCCTGTCACGTCCCAAACTTCCTGACCTCGATCGGAGTGTGGAAGCCTTTAAGTAAACCAATGAAAATTCGAGATAGGAACCTTGGGACGCAACCGAATACTCGATCACTCGGGTCAATTACATCGTCACGAAAGAACGTGTAATCGACATCACCAAGAACTCATAACAAAACTCAGAAATTAAGAACTAAGAAATTTTTCATCCAATTTCAAATAACATTGTCAATGTAGCAAATGATTCCTACTTAAATTATTACAGCAAATTAATTAAAGCTGACAAATAAAACAAGCATCAAATCCAGGCACACACAGGCCAACACTAATAAAGTTCTAGCAAAAGAAATAAAGCAAATAAAAGCAATTCTTCAAAATGTCCTCCACGTATCTACTCCACCTTTTCGAGCTACAAAGTCCTGACTTACTGGTCCTTAAAGCCTGCATCAGAGGATGCATGAGTATTTCATAAAAATACCTAGTAGGATGTAAAAACCCACTAGGAAGACAAAATAAGATATGAAGAATAAATCACTCAGGAAAACAGGGTTACACTCTCTGAAAGACCAATAAAAGGTTTACTTTACCTGAATAGTAAGGTCAAATAATAACAGTTCCAATGCATAGATGTAGGGAAGAATAATCTCAATAAGACTCTAATCAAATACCAGTGTAAGGAGATAATGGTCAAAATACAAAAGGCTTCAGGCATCTATAGTGCAAGGAGTTACAATTTCTGCTTGCTAAAATTACCAACCCCATGTGGTAAAATAAAATATACCAGAACATCCTAGAGGTTCTCCCTTCGGAACCCGGCCACGTGTCTAGGCATGCTGGCCCCATCCGTGTTTACAGACATGATGAGCGGAGACTGAAGACTTCCGTAATGTCAACCAGTCTAAACGTACGTATTTGCCTCCCTTCGGGCAATAAGGAATCAAAATTCTGTAAATAATAGAGATCATCCGGATCTAGCAATGGCTCGTGAGCATACTATGAGTCCACTATGAGATCTTCAAAAAGAACTCTTGTGGAGAAATAGGTCAATGTCAAACTGGACAATGATTCAACAAAAACAAAGGTCTCAACTATCTGAGAATAGGGTAACTCTTACCACAATGACTCACTCATGGAGTATGAAATAGAATATCAAGTCTCTCAACAATATATGACTCACTCTCTGGAGTATATAATCGCTCTCAGTAGCACAAGGTTTATCATAAGAACATGAATGAGATTTCAAAGTCTGACCAAAGTTTGACTCACTGTAAGAGTATAAATGCATTTCACTCGTTGATTACACATCATACATCACATCTTTACCTTTGATAAGAACATCACTTAGATTTGAAGTTATATTATCTTTAATATCAAGATGGTTTTTAGGAAGGTTTGATCTCTAATTGGATACTCAAAGCGACTCCACGCTGCACAAAGGAAACAATAATTGTCTTGACTCAAATGTACATTGACTCCTCCCAAAGTCTTAACTTCTTGGACTCCCTTACTTACTATAGTGGTACTTAAGAGGTCTTACCATAATATATTAGTATTATTTAGATCAGATTACATCATATCATAAGTATTAGTACTTATTAGAAATTTAAAACCCTAATTCCAGTAAACTATTTTATACTATACAGCCCAATTACGACTGATACCACTGTCAACACAGAAGGACTCTGACTCTGAAACTCTTACAACAGATAGTTCTATGAGTCTAGTTTATAACCCCACTGACGGTGTATTTTTTTTATTTTTCTACATTTAGTTATGATTTTTATACTGAGCATTGTTGGCACATGAATAGTTCTGGCCGAGAAGACATTACTTGCTTATATTAAATAATCTCGTATTAATACTCATTAATCATGATATTATGACTTAATACCCTTGATTACTCCCCTCCTAGAGGAATTCTAGACTCTGGTATGTTCTAGATTTAATGATTTCATGACTTTACTTGCTGTCAAAACCGTAAGCTAGACTCAATGCATCACCCTTGATCTAATGAAGCTTTTAATATCATTAATACAACCCTTAACCATACTCATGATTAAAACAGAACATTACATAATAAAGAAGAGAACTTTATGACCTCCAACGTTAAAAAGATATGACCATACCGATATTTTCATCAAAGGTAAGCATGTATACACTAGCACGAAGCATTAAACAAGGCATATCAACATGTATACTCTTATTTGATAAACAATAAGGAATCTCTCATGAATCAACATTAATACAACCTTATCACTGAGATAATATCAATAGAATCATCAAATAGTCATGCTAAAAATGAAGCAAAAGAGTTAAAATCAGATTGGTTAGGAAAATCATCCTACTACTAAGATATATGCAAAATACACCTCCACGCGTAGCTCGTTCCTTCTCCTTCGCAACGGCACCTCCACACCTTCGATCGCACAAGAAAAGAGGTTGAGAGAAGAGATGTAAGGTTACTGGAATTGGTGGCAAGGAAGGGGAGAAGAGCTAGGGTTTGCACAAGACGACCCAAAGCCTTGGCGTGCAATGGCATGGGCCTGCCTCCTCCTTGGCTTTTATAGCCAATTCCTACACCAAGTAGGATCACTCCTAATCTAGCACCTTCCTAATCTCAAATCCAAATTAACCAATTAGAATTCTTCCCTCAAACATGATCAGGACGCCCAGCATGCTAATCCCATAGTTAGATAGGTTTGCAATCTTCTTTTAGAACACAGTTTTCTAAAACATAAACCTTTAATTAACGTACTAATTTTTCAGGTGTTACATCCCCATTCAATCCATTGATTTCAAATTGTTCTTCATTTTCAACAGCAAATGTATCCTTCAAAATTTTATTACTTCCTCCCAGTCTGCGAAAAAAAAGGGAATGAATGGTACACATGAAAACAACTCATGTCAATGTACACACAGGGAAAATGGTTGTGCGTGTATGTACACGCAATAAAAATACCAGTGTTTTATGTTTCAAGAGTCATGTACCAAAACACACGCCTTAAATAGATCAACACACGACTTTGCGGTAGCGTGTGCATGTGTACACACACGACTTCAAGTTAGGTCGTGTCTTCGACAACACGATTTGTACAGTTAGCATGTGTGAATTTATGCGCATTCAATTCTTACCTCGTAGCGTTAAATGACAAATCTTCATCTCTTCCTCCTTCAATTACGGATGCATTAATGTCATTGAATGATGAATTAGACTCCGATCTTGTCCTTATTGACACTGGTATCCTCCCGTCCTCCTTATTGACATTGGAGGTCATCTCCTTATTGACACTGGAAGTCATCTCCTTATTGTTAGTGGAAGTCATCTCCATGTTCACAGTAGAGATCCTCTCCAATACAGGTCTAGTATTCCATTTGCAGCTCGCTTGTGAATGAGAAAAACTGTCTCCAGGTCTTTATTGTCCTTAAGAATGTATGGGGATGCAGATGAAACAAGATATGACAAATAAAAAGTACCAGATGCAGACTTGAATGATAATCTTTCTTCCACTTGCTTCAATAGTTTTAGGTACTTTATTTGTGTATCAATAGTCATCAGCTTCAGTTTCCCGCCCACATACCCATTAGAATATCTAAACAATCCATCGTAGTGTAAGCAGACAGGAATATTTTCCATAACTACCTGCCAGTACAATCCCTCAAGAATTAAAGAACTAAAATTTTGTGTCATGTGTATGGGCACACGAATTTCTTTACAGTCATGTGCACGCATACACGATAATTCAAATTTTTTAAAACTTGCGAAGTTTTCAACTTTCTTCTTTAGAACCAATTTCCAATGTAAAAAATGTTGTATTTAAACTTGATGTACCACTTTTATTATACTATTTCTTCGTTGTAATTGTTTTTGCGTAAACAACTCTTTCTCGGTTTTTTCTGCTGGTTTTGTTATTTTTCGGCGTGAATTATTTTTTTTTCCGGATGGACTGCGCCGGCAGTGATATAGACCACGACAATGGATGGAGCTTCGTCGGAATGCCTTCCATAACTTGATGACCTTCTAGCTGTGTATGGAGGCTCCGATACTAAATTTTCTCCCCCTCCCCACGATTTCTGATTAATGGGCGAGAAATGGAGTGGACAACAACCAAAGCCGGGGCCATCGACAGAGTGAAGGCTAGGCCTAAGAATTGGGAAAAGAAGAGGTAACTTGTTTTGGAAAAAATTATAACGGACATATTGTGTACACATGCTATTGGCTAGGATTTCCACCATCATGTGGGAGGAGTCAATCGTCAACATCGATGGCGCACAGAGATTAACAGTGCGCTCCAACAAAATAGCATTTTTTGTACGAGAACACACCTAATGCGTGTTCACTGTCGATCCTTCATGTTGGATGAGGATGTGCTGGCAGACCACCTTAAGGCGAATAATAAATACTTACTACAATAGAAAAGAAAATTGTGTGTTTGGATACTGATATTGAAATGTGAAAAAAAACAATGTCAACTTGAAAATAATCAATGTAATTTTTCATTATTGGTGACCCGTTTGGGAACTTAAAATTAATTATATTTTTAGTCTTTTCTCGTCAGCCTAATTTCTTATTTTTTTCTCGTGAGCCCGATATCAGTATTTTCACTTATTTGAGGGGTGATTTGTTGTTTTTTATCAGTTATCACTGTCACGAGTGAAAATCATTCCTTTCAATTTCCAAACACACTCGATCTTAATAGGTGAAAATTTTAACCTTTCTCTATCAGTATTTCTTATCAGCTCAATCAGTATCCAAACAATTTATAGCATTTTCACCCCCTTTCAGCCTAAAATTTTTCTTATTTTCAATATCCAAAAGCACCAAGGTGGTGATTTTTTACTGGAGAATGAAAATGGACCACATTTGCCCACACTTTAGCTTCAAAAAAACCCGCCACCTCACTAGTGTATAAATTTGATGTAGCATTACCATTTTCCTTTTTTATTCAAACAAAATATTTTTTACATTTACTAATTAACATTATCACCAAATAGTTTAATTAGTATTACTATTTTCCTTTTTATGCAACCGTGGGACCCACCATCCTAATCGACTTCACTGGCGGGCCCCATCGTTGCTCGCTGACCTCTTGAACGACTCACCGCCCACCCATCCCCGCTCGCCCTCCCCTTCCGCTCCGACCCATTCCCCACCGGGGCCCATCCTTCCACCCTCGCGAGCACGTAGCAAGCCCTTTAACTTGCGCGCGTACGAGCATTCCACCCCCGCTAAAACAGGCGCCTTTCCGTCCGCAAACCCGGGCTCCCTCGTTTACCAGAAACCACATGGCCGGCTGATCCACCGCCCAAAGCTCCGCCCGCTCCTCCGCCGTCTCCGCCTGGAACGATGCCGCCCCAGCCCAACCTCGATTTCCAGGAATGGTGGAACCGCGAGCGCGACCGCCAGCGCCTCCTCGCCGCCGACCACCCCGACTCCTCCGACCCCTCCGCCGACTCCGAATCCTCAGACCATACCCTCCGCCACCAGCCCGACGACAAGCCCAACCGCCCCCGCAATGCCCGCCAGCTCTCCCACCTCCTCCTACTCAAGCTTCACCACGCCGCCGCATCGCTCGCCTGGCTCGCCTCCTCCTCCCTCTCCCTCCTCCTCGCCGCCAACCGCCGGATCTCCTCCGCTGGGACTCCCCTCCGCCGCCCCACTACCCGTCTCTACCGCGCCATCCGGTTGTTTCTCTTTCTTGTCCTCTGCTTGCTGCTTGTCGAGCTGGTTGCGTACTTCAAGGGTTGGCACTTCCGGCCGCCGGCGTCGCTGTCGGTGACGTCAACGGAGGATCTTTTGGGGTTTCTGTACGGGAAGTGGCTGCAGGCGAGGGCCGATTACCTCGCGCCGCCACTGCAGGGGCTTACCAACCTCTGCACCATACTGTTTCTGATCCAGTCGGTGGATCGGATCGTGCTCATGATGGGGTGCTTCTGGATCAAGTTCCGGGGTCTGAAGCCCGTGCCGCAGTTTGAGTATGGCGACGGTGATGACGTGGAGAAGGCGGGCGGAGACGACTATCCAATGGTGCTCTTGCAGATTCCCATGTGCAATGAGAGGGAGGTAAGATGATGTAGGTCTCCACTCCCTCCCTCTTTGACGCTGAACTGATAATTGCGTTGCGAATTTACAAGATCTTCATACACATTTGTTATCTTAGGAATTGAAATTCAATGGTTGGAACGCGCGTGGTAGCATTAGGCAGGCGTATTATGGCTTGGGACTTATAGGCGTGTTCTGGGGAGAATTAGTTGAAGTGAGGGAGAATTTTCAAATTGTTACCTTGGACGTGCCTGAAGGGATTGGCGGCAGGGTACGGTGCTCTAAGAGGCCGGTTGCCCTGCTCCTTCTCGTCGGGTCCCAAGGACTTGGACACACCTTGTTATAAAACAAAAAAGTAAAAATTAAAGTGTTGATAGAAAAATATACTCTGAGATTTGTGGTTGCTGTTTGAACTCCTGAGATTGGAGTCCCAAGTAGGTTAGGTGTTGGGGAAAAGCCATTTTCATTTTGAAAGTGAATTTTATGTTGGGAAGGGAATGCTGAGGAGTATAGGATGTGTAAAGTCCTTTAATGGGAAATGATGTTTTCCCATTTCTGTTGGATCAGGGCAGACGTCCAGGCGAATTAATGTGTTTTGTTATGTCTGTTTGACAATGTATCGAGCATTCTAAGTTTTGGATTAGAATCCTGGACTTTGAATGGAAGATTCCCAGTAGGACTCATATAATCTAAGTTTTCAGTTTCAATATAAAAACTAGTATTGATGTATCTTATCCAGAAATTATTACAAAAATTGACTTAAAAATGGCTCTCGTATGTCATGACTATGAAATTCAGTCCTCTTTTTGTACATGGTAGGTTTATGGAAGTAGCAAATTGCAAAGGATAATTAGCGAACTTTCTGTTTTATCAATCTTTACAATTAAGAAATGCTTATTCAACTAAAAAGTATCTATTGGGTGGCACTCAGGTTTACCAACAATCAATTGCGGCAATTTGTGTTCAAGACTGGCCAAAGGAAAGAATGCTTGTACAGGTTCTAGATGACTCTGATGATGCAGATGTACAGAATCTCATTAGGGCTGAAGTACAGAAGTGGCAGCAGAAGGGTGTCCGCATATTGTATAGGCACCGACTTAAAAGGACAGGCTATAAAGCAGGGAATCTCAAGTCTGCTATGAACTGTGACTATGTAAAGGACTATGAGTTTGTCGCAATTTTTGATGCAGATTTTCAGCCTGCTCCTGACTTTCTGAAGAAAACTATTCCACATTTCAAGGTAATCTTTTCCAGTAACCAGAGACCAGTGTGCATAATATGATTACTGTGACTCTCTCAGAGCCACATTTTTGGCATATTCAATAATAATATTTCTAACTTACATTTAGCTTTTCTTGTAACGGAACACTGAAAAACCTCCTGCAACTGGTACCATGCATCTGAAAATATCTTTTAGCCCCTTTTACTAGCATTAATAAGAGCTCCAGTGAACTTACTGTAATCCTGGATGGACAAAATACCATAACAGAATGACATAAAAGTCATATTGCTAAAAAATTTAACCTTTTTTTCTGTTGTTCAATTGGATCTTAAATGGGACAAAATATTGAAGGAATAAATTTATGCAACGGTACTGTTTTAATTTACTTGGCCTATGAGATGATACTTGATAAACTTTGGTATTAGCTTCTACTGGTTTGATTTATGTCTTTTTTAGTGAGTCTTTTCTCTCTTTACATATGACGTCTTTGTTTACCTTTGAATCACATTTTTTATCAAAGACTTTTCTGAGTTATTGCCTTCATGTCCAGGGCAATGAAGATCTGGCTTTGGTCCAGGCAAGGTGGTCTTTTGTGAACAAGGACGAAAATTTGCTTACAAGGTTGCAGAACATAAATCTGTCCTTTCACTTTGAGGTTGAACAACAGGTGAATGGCTTGTTTATCAATTTCTTTGGATTTAATGGGACGGCTGGCGTATGGAGGATTAAAGCTTTGGAGGAATCTGGCGGATGGTTGGAGAGGACCACTGTAGAGGACATGGATATTGCAGTTCGTGCTCATCTTGCAGGATGGAAGTTCATATTTCTTAATGATGTAAAGGTTAGTGTACAGTTGAGCTACATGTTTTCATCACTGAACCGAGTACAGTTGTTGACAATTGAAAGGTTCCTATTTTGCATGCTGCAGTGCCTTTGTGAGCTCCCGGAGTCCTACGAGGCATACAAGAAACAGCAACATCGGTGGCATTCAGGACCCATGCAGCTGTTCCGCTTGTGTTTTCTTGACATTCTTCGTTCAAAGGTAGGCTGAAGTATTAATTAAACTTCTACATGGTTTTGTTTCTTTTTAGTTTTACACTGAAAATGAAGGATGAGGTGCACCTACAATGTGGCAGTCGACCATAAATTTAAGAATCCACTAGATTTCCTAATCTACCAACTGTAGCAAATTGCTGGCAGCTGTTGCAACTCCAATGCAATTTTAGTGTTAAGATTAAGATGCTTACTTGTTAAAACTGTCAATTAACTAGCTCTTCCTTTTTTATGACCATTTTTGTATGCCATTTATGTTTATGTGATGAGATAGGCTCAACAAAGTATTCACACCTGGGAAGCTCCTTATCATTCCTTTTTTTCCCTAGTAAGAACACTTTGTGCTGACTTTTACTGGTAGTAATTTGGCCATTTCTCTATCTTTTTGCAGATGAGTGTTCCCAAGAAGGCAAACTTGATTCTACTTTTCTTCCTTTTGAGAAAGTTGATATTACCTTTCTATTCGTTCACCCTTTTCTGTATCATTCTTCCGCTATCTATGTTTTTACCAGAAGCTCATTTACCTGCTTGGGTCGTTTGTTATGTCCCAGGCCTAATGTCTATCTTAAGTATTCTTCCGGCCCCAAGATCTTTTCCTTTTATTGTTCCTTACCTCTTATTTGAGAATACCATGTCTGTCACCAAGTTCAATGCCATGATATCGGGGTTGTTTAAATTTGGAAGCTCCTATGAATGGATTGTTACCAAGAAGTTGGGAAGGTCCTCGGAGCCAGACTTGGTTTCCCTTGCAGAGAACGAATCTGAGGCTCAAGTTGGAAGTGCACTTCTTCATAGAGCTAATTCTGAATCAGGTCTTGATGATTTGACAAAGTTGGAAGCCACAAATACAAGTAAGAAGAAACGAATAAATCGTTTGTACAGAAAGGAACTTTCTTTGGCATTCATTCTGCTGACCGCATCTGTGAGAAGTTTGCTGTCTGCACAAGGGATACATTTCTACTTCTTATTGTTTCAAGGGATCACCTTCCTGGTAGTTGGTCTTGATCTTATAGGAGAACAGGTTAGTTGAGTTCTGACAACTGTATTTACAAGGCATGCCATTTCATTGAGGCACTTGAGGTTTGGCTGACCATAAAGGAAATGGAGTTCATGGTTTCAGCACCCCTGTTAAAGATTCAGCCTAATTGATTGTGCATTTCCAGCAGTTCCTGTGTACTATTTTTGTAGATGCTATTTATTGACTGCTGAGAGAATAATTCATTAGTTGTTTCTTTGAAAGAACGCCTCTCAGGAGGGCCCAAAAGATTATTTGTTGGGTAATGAAGAATGTGGCTGTTGTGCGATTGTTTGTGTACATTGGGTCTCTGATTAGATAAAGTGAGACCTGATTAGAATTTTTTATTATTTTTTAAATTCTCATTTTTGTTTAGGATTTTGTAGAAAACTTGAAGTTCATTTGTCTTTAGAGAAACTTCTCGAGTCTGTATTTAATACCATATGGGCTGTGTACTTATTTGATTTTGATTCTGGATACGAAGGTTTAGAATATGTGTTTTTAATCGCAATTTTATCTGAGATATTAACAAAGTTTATAAAATTAATGTATAAACTGAACAAATAGTGCACTACGTTTTTTCTTTCAAAAAAATGGAGGGAAGTAGAGAAAACTGTCTGCACTTGATTTTACAAATGCCAATTGCAATATTGTCGTTTAGGTAAGATGTGTTTGTTCGAAGCTAGGGTATTCTATTTTTGTCATTTATACAGATGATCATTGTATATATGGATTCAGGACTTGTGGTTAACCATGTCCACTTCAGATAAATGCAGACTTTCAGTGCTAACTAATAACATATTGTCTGGATATCCATTTAGCAGGTTCAGCTTGTCAAGTTTCCCTCACCATTCAAAAATAGAGGAAAGAAAAAAAAAAGAAGATGAATAAGAACTTAATTTTCTCAATGCTTTGGTTATCCGGGAACATTAGATGCCTCTCTGAACTCGTGAAATTGCCTTGATTTGGCTTCAAAAGGAAATTATAAGTGGTAGGGCTATGATTTTGGCCCTCTGGTCCGCGTAAGTTGGCATGAAATATGAGATTTGAGGACCGTTGCTGTTATGCTTTTTGCCCTGGCAAGGTTTCTGGCACAGCACCCTATCCTAATAATAGATCAGCCATAATCTTATCATTTCATACAAATTCCTTTTGTTTTCTATTGTTGTAGGAGAGAGCTTACGAGAGGTTGCCATGCTCCCATGTAAAAGCAGACTGGTTTTCATTGTTATCAGCTTTGTGATGAAGATGGCTATATTAATATTTCATGTGCAATCATCATGTCATGAAGCCAATCTACATTTGGAAAGGTGTATGATGAATATGATGATGTTGAATCTTCTTATCATTATCCCCTTTTCGGAGGGTTGCGTCAGGAAGGGCATTTAGCGTAAAAACTTGCCACTATGTTTCTTTGTATGGATTTTGTACCATTTTGATTCTGATAAGAGTCAAATGCGGTATATAATCCATGCCGCCGACCCCAGATAGATAGCTGGGATAAGGCGTATGATGATGATGACGACGATTAGAGCCTACTAGAGGATAAGAAAACAAAGGACGAGAGAAATAGCGTCCTGAAACATCAGTTTAAAAGATGGAGGAGAATTTAACCAGCTACATGAATAATAATCTAAGGCAAAGTTGGCCAGCCGATCAGCAGCTTGATTCTGTTCCCTATAAAAATGAAGAAACTTGCAAATTGCTATTGCTTCGAATTTGTTGGAGAATGCCAAACAGCTTCCAAGGATCCCTTTTCACGGAGCGCAGAGAGAAACTGAATCAAGTTTCGACTTCTTAGTCTTCCTCTCTTCTTTTCAGATGCACATTGCTTTCTTTCAATTATTTTACTGCAGATTGTATGTATGATCAATGTAGAGGATCAGTTACCTGACCGTCCTTATGCTCCATGATGAAGTGATAGCTCCATCCACCTCAATTATTTTTGAGTCGTCAAGTTGGAGCTTCATGGTGATTGTAAGATAACTTTGTGTAGTACTTCCCCGTCATAAAAAAACCTGGCTGCATTTGAAAAATTACGGATCCACTAATAAGTGGCTGGATTTCCCCTACAGCACAATAGATCCTCATGAACGAGCACGTGGAGGGCAAGAGGAGGCTTGAAATGCTGTGGACCCTACGGGCCAATAAATTTAACTCCTATTCAAATGCAGCCAGCCGCCAGGATTTTTTAGACAGGGGAGTATCCGACTTTGAGGTTGCCATTTGGTATTGTTATTGGGAGGAATTAAGGAGGGAAAAGAAACACTGTATATCAATGTGGAACAAGAACGGTGTAGATGGTACGGGCGTCATATAATTCAGGTGTGCTACTGTGTATGCCTCATTGATTTGCGTGTGCCCCTATTTTGCTGAAGATTTAAATGTTTCTGTTCATTTTACTTGATCCTAACTTTTCTCATTTTTTACATTTATGGAAAAATCTAGCCTGCGATTGTAGACCAAAGGATGGTTCCGACGGTAGAAAGGGAGGTGGAGGCTTATAAGGTGGAAGAGGGCACAGGGTATCTAAGCACCTCCCTCTTTTTGAAGGGTGTTCATAGTTGCATCATGCTAGAGGGAAAGGGGAGAGGGCACCTCCCTTCTAGGTGATCTCTTTATGTATACTACTCAAATTATATTAGTACAGTAATCTTATGCCCATTTTAACTCTTTACTCCCTCCGTTCTATTTTAATCGTCTCGCTCGAGAAAAAAATGTTACCATTCTCATAACAATCAGTGTGGATGGAGTAAGCTTGAATCGATGGAGCAAGAAAGGTTAATTGATTAGCTTCCTTGAATTTCTTTTTTTTCAGAGGTGGACTATAACTATGGGACAGTAGAAAACAATGGTGTTTAGGCTTTCACCTCAAAGTGTGAAGTCTGCCACCCCATGTTGTGAAAACAACACCCCCCTCCCCCTCTCTTGACCTTTTGGAGAAGGAGCCCCTTGGATGAGCTCGTCTCAGACTTCTTTCCACATTGGTATTCCTGGTTTTACATCCAACTGCTTGAGGTCTCAACTAGTAAAACTGCAAAATTGTACCATTTCTTCATAAGCATCTCACATTATCACCACATATTATGACGGGCTTGGGAAATAGCCCGACCACTGAAAAGTTATGTGCTGCAATGAAGTGTTATTTAGGAAACTACAGCTGCATTTTATCTTCCTACTATGTTTACTATTTGTGTTCCTTTTTCCGCTTTGAAGTCTTGAGTGCGAGAAATGTCATGGGTGGCGCGAGATAGCAGATACATTAAGCTCGTTTAAGAATGATTAATAAATGATTGACAGAATATCTATATTTAAAGTGAGAATCAAGTCATTGCCTCCAAAATAATGCAAAAAAATAATAGCCTCTGTCTTAAAAAGTAGAGAGGATAGATGCAGTCTCAAGTTGCCCAGATTTAACCATATCAAGATGGAGTTATAAGTGTTTGACATGGTTAAAACCTGAACTTACAAGATAAGCAGTTACTGGAAACACTTGATGGGCAAAGCCAAAATTTTAGAATTTGTTTGCCCAGATGAGAAGCAAGTGTGGATAGAGCTTCAAACCTCTTCCATTGGAATCCTGTCCAAAATTTATTACAACTCTCGGGTTTCTATATAGAATGGAATAATTCAATCGAACAACTTAAATGTACATCCTTTTGGTAGGTCATAAAGCAATGGAATATGTAAATAGATTGATCCTTACTGTATAGACAAGCACATGACATCTCCATCTCTTGATGTCTCTTTCTCTTTGTGTATATCTGTTTCAATTTCTTCTGGGGTTTTCTCATTTTGGCCGCCATTCTTACTTCTGCTGCTAGTCTCCTCTCCACAAATTTATATCTAGTTTATATAGAACCAATTTGATATATTATCCTCTCTCAAATTGAGTGGAAGCAATGAAGGGCCCATTATAAATGCAATTGCCTAAGGCATCTAGGAGGCCCTTCAGGTGATGTTTTCTAGCTCACGGATAATATCCCATTGTGGTTTATATGTCAAGAAGATGGGAGGCAATCTTCAAGTGGATCAGAGGCACCATGTCCTTTTGCTCCATGTTGACATTGGTAGGCAAACCCTGACAGGCCACATACACTATGCATTGGCAGGCTCAAGGAAGGAGAGGGAGGTGAGAGCCTCCTAGTGATGTTAAGTGAGACCATTAAACAGAAGCTTGTGGGTTTGTCTTCTCTGACAGGAAGCAGCACCTGGGCCCAGTTGTGGTACACATTGAGCCAAAAGGGTTGGGAAAGGTTTATCAGTGGGACATGGAAAACCCTAGCCCCGTCTATTTGAAGAGACAGGGAATTATGCTCTCACCACAAACATATAAATGCTCCAGCTATACAAATTGAAAGAATAAAACATTGAAGGGGACATTTGATGAGACTATATGTCACAACCTAGTGTCAAATGCCTCAATCTCTTGTCCTCTGATCCAAACAGTATAGTTAGGGTAAGCTGCAACTAAGCTTAAATATTAACATGGAATGATACTCCCTCCAAGGAGAACATCTCATTGCTCAAACGAAAAAAGAATTGAGTGCAAGACAGTATGCGCCGATTTGTAGAAGAAGAGAGTATGATTTAAGTTCATTTTTTGCTTTGCCAATCAGAAAAAATTCGTCGAATGAATAGAGTATACGCAGAAATCCCAGCACGTAGGAGGCGGATTGATTCAGATTTTGGAAACTTTGGACTTATAACAGATACCCACCCAAGTTTTCAGCGTAAAAAGTCGCAGAACTGAGTCAAGCGCCATGATCAAAGTATCTATTTGATTAGAATAAGAAGCCGATTCTCTTTTAAGCAAGACAATAGTGGTCAAATTATAGAAGAATGGAGCAAGGAAAGCTGACAGTGATGCAATAACATCAGATAATCCAATTTTGAGAGTAGAAAATGTTCATGACTGTGTCATGGTAATTCTACAGCTGTATAATATAAGGATGGAAATAGCTGGTGATAGTGACATCCAGGAGGAAAGATTGCATTGCATATTTGACAAACAATATTGTTTGGTTACAGTAGGAGGGCACCAATGACTGGCTGAGAGTCTGAGACCAAGGTTGGTAAAACCAATTATCCCTCACCATCACATGTCACAAAAATCACCAGCTCAAAGTGTTGAAGCAATATCTAATGGACCCTACAGACATTTTTATTAGCAGTCCACCTCTGTGAATTAATCTTATGTTCCCTGTGGAGTTTTGGACCACATTCCATCATCCAACAGTGACTACCCAAACGAAAGTTTGTCTTGTATTCTGTGCAAAAGGATCCAAAGTTCACTTGATGGTCAAGTCCGCTAATTAAGCTGCCAAACATGCAAAAAGATAGAATCAACAGGGTGTAGGTGTGATGGCTAGGACAACGCTAAGCCGAGGTCCTGAGTTTGAACCTCCACTCTAATGGCCACTCGTCCGGGATAATATTTAGATTTATCTCGTACTTATGATGGTTGGGCCTTGTATGTACCCAAGGGGATTGGAGAAGGATATGTGCTCTACGAGGTTGGTTGCCCTGCCCCTTTCTAGTCGTGTCCTAAGGACTCGGACACCCCTTGTTATAAAAAATAAACATACAAAAAATGAACCAAATGAAAGTTTGTCTTGTGTTCAGTTCAAAAGGAACCAAAGTTCAGTTGATGGTGAGTCAACTAATTAAATTGTTAGACATGCAAAAAAAATGAATCAAAAGGGGTGAAGGTATGATGGCCAGGAAACACTCCCTAAAGAAAAGGTGCCAAGACTATATCCCGATTTACCTGGCGTATCTGTGTATGTGATGGTTGGGCTTTTTACATGACCGAGGACATTGGCGGAGGAATCCAGTGCTCTAAGATGCCAGTTGTCCTCCCCTTCTACTCTGGTCCTAAGGACTCGTATACCCCTTGTTGTAAAAAAACATGCAAAAGAATGACAGCAAATTTTCTGACCTTATTTTCTTTCATCAGCAAAAAAAAGCATGCAGAATGATTAGCCAAAAATTAACATTAATTATGTCAAGATTGTTGATTTAATTTTTGTTAATTAATAAATCCTTAGCTCTCGTCTCTTTCACCCAATTGAGCTGTAGCTAAAATGGGTGAAAGACAACAACTCAAGATGGCAACACAGAAAAGGACTTTTCCAATGTTGGTTGGCTAGGAAAAGTACAGTTGCAGAAAAATGGGGCCATGGATGCTGAAAATTTGCAGTTGACTCCAGCTCAAAGGGCCTAACCACACTCTGAAATGGCAGTTGTAAAAGGTATGCCGATCATCTTTTCTAGACTTTGAGAGATCCACCAGCTTCATTTACAGCTGGTTACAAATAACACACTGATTTTTCCACAAGTGAAGTAAACCAAAGAGAATCAAATACTAGATTAAAATTCATTGTGTCCTTGTCTAGAAAAATTTGGGGCATGATTTGCTGCAACATGATCAAAACATCTCCATTAAAATAAATAATAGTGACAACGCCACCAATGTCTTGGTACAATAATCTTGTCTACATCTTACATGTGGTGTGTCAAATCCTTCCATCACAGGATGCAATTAGTAGTTTGTATTTTACAAAAGTGCAAGTGAGAAATTCCTAAAAAAATTGCCTTCTTCCCACAAGGGCCAAGAATTAGAAGAAGATGCCTTCCCAAGACTTGAAATCCAGCTTCTTTTTTCCAAGCTTCTTTCACCAGTTTCAAGTTCAACCAATGTCTCTCTCTATGTACAAAAAAAGGCTTCAATTTTGCAAGACATGTGAGAGCTCTAAATAGACTTCGAATTGACTTCTCAAAGCTCAACTTTCATTCGAGCTGTTGGCAGAGACCCTACATCAGATGAATCAGCCCTTGATTAGTGTAAGATATGAACATCTTTCATAGAAAATTACTAGGAAAACTTCAGAAGGTGCAATTGTTGTACCATGGAAACTTTGTGAGGAGAATGCTAGATCCTGATTCTGCCCAAAACCCATTTGGACAACAGTTTGGAGATCATCCTCCCAGATGCCTGAAAGCTGAATAACCAAAATACTCCTTTAAATAATTCCAACTACTCATAGAACCATTGAAATATCTTAAAATTTAATATATTTCAACTCAATTACCTGGGGAGCAGCATCCCCAAATATGTCCATCGAAGCCAATTGCATACTCCAACTCCGCCCGTGGGACGCAGCTAAAGGATTAGCAGAGCCATTAGTCTCAGATCCATTTGCCCCATTTTGAATGGTTGGTCCTGCATGAGCTTGATGAATGAATGGATAAGCGGACACCGTCGAGTCCATTTGATATCCAGTCTGCGGCAAAGAATCGTGTGCTTGATGCATCTGAAAGGTAAAATACCAACCAATTTCAGGAAACAGAACTGAATTCACCCCAATTGTTCGCAAAAGCATTTAAGAGCTATCTACTGACATCTTTTAAGAGGAGAGCTTCCATATTGAAATCTAGTCTTGGGTTCACAGTGGCTAATTTCATTGACAGAAACTGCAAACACACCTCAAACCTTAGTAATGGAATCAAAATGCTAATAAATTTGCAAGACAGCACATTAACCATCAAAATGGTATCGCAAATTCACCTCGACTTGGCGCTGAAGGGACTGAACATAGTTGATAATCTCATCAAGCATAACTGCTTTACCAGTCACCTGCATAGTGAAATCAAATTCAATTAAATCGTGCACAGGAAAGAAGCCCTTTCTAAATCATACATTTGAGCAAAAGAAGCGCTTCTCTTGCCAAAACGCGCAAACGCCTCCATGAATTGTACAAGAATTGAATACCTTATTGCAACCTGGCACAAGATCTTGAAGGAACTTCATCCTTTCACT
The DNA here is from genome assembly GCA_039654745.1 of Houttuynia cordata. Classification (NCBI taxonomy): domain Eukaryota; kingdom Viridiplantae; phylum Streptophyta; class Magnoliopsida; order Piperales; family Saururaceae; genus Houttuynia; species Houttuynia cordata. The sequence continues at coordinate 14,837,073 of CM077506.1, forward strand.
GATCTTCTCTCTTCTGACCTGGTGAACATGAAACCAGCATATTGTCACCAACCAAAAAATCAAAGTGAAAAAAAAAACACTTATAAAATAACATTAAGCCAGTTTTATACCCTTTCAGCAAGACTGTGGCTATCAGTGGCCTGGCCTCTTCTTGCTCTAACATGAATGTAATCCTTTGGTGGCTCAGGAGGCTTTGCATTATCCTTGCTCTGTTTCTGCTCTGTCTTTGCCTTCGCAGCAGCTTCCTTTTCAGTTCCAGTACTCTCTGATGTCTTGCTTCGTTTTGCATCAGAATCTTCATGTTCAGACACCTACAAAACACAATTTTATCTTTTCTTGTCAGACCCAATTCAGCAATTCAGCTAAATTCAACTTTACAAAAGCAAAATCAGAAACTTGACAGAGAAACAGCTTTCTCACCTTGAGATCTTTGTCTCTGGGCTTTCCCCTTGGAGCTGTCTTTCTCTTTCTTACATTGGCCTCATTTGTGATCTGGTCAGAAACAGAGGACTCTTCTCTAGCATTGCCTTGCTCAATCTGAGAGCTTGTCCTGAAAGACTGGCTGCTGGAGACTCTGGAGAGCTTGCTGCCTTCCGGCGCAGAAATGTGGGGCAAGCTCAACCCACTGAAATTCTGGCTTCCGAAGCACGAGTTCTTCGCCGCCCTCTCGGCAAATCCGGGATCAGTATGAAAGGGAGCCAGAGTATTCGCCGGAATCGGCAAATTCCCGCCTATTTGCTGGTCCATCAAGGAGAGGTTGATCTTGGGAGGAGAATTCAGAGGAGTGCTGTAACATGAAGTGTTAGTACTGTTGTTGTTGCCAATGCTTCCCAGTCTTCCAATCAGCTCTCTGATCACAAGACTGTCAGCAGGGCCGGCGACAGCGGCTGCAGACGGGGAAGAAGCAATTGAGCTGTAAGCAGATTCAAATTGGGTTGTTTGATCCATGGAATTGTCCCATTTTAGACTCACAAAGTTGGTTGATTGCTCAAAATTCATCTCAGACAGTTGGACATCCATGGCATTGACAAAAAACTTCTCCTCTTCCATGGAATTTAAGTGAAGAGAAGGCGGCCAGTGAAGTAGAGCTTTCTGGGGACACAAGTGGGGAGTTTGGGCAGACAAGAGACAAGTTGAGATACAATGGTTCAAAGAACTTGGATATGAAACAAGTTTTGAGTTAAATGAGATCACCCTCTTGCAAGAAGAGGTGAAGGGAAGAGAAGAGAGGATATCTTTGATGTTTTTAATGTAGGGAAGTGCCCTGCTTTGGAGGCTACGCAAGGTGTGTGGTGTGGTGTCTCTAGCTTCTGCACCAAGGAGGTAGAAGGAGAGAGAGAAGGGAAGGAAGGGGGGGGGAGGGAGGGGAGGGAGGGAGGGGTTTTTATCTTTTCTAGCTAGCCCAGTGGACCAAAAGAAGAGGATGACAGTTGCTTGTGTGGTGAAAAGAGTGATTAATGGAGAGAGGGACAGGCCATAGTTTTTTGCTGTTACTTCTTTTTCTTCTTTCTGGTGGCTGTTTTCTTGAAGCAAAGGTGGTGGAAGGAGAAACTTACAACAAAAATAAAAAAAGGTGGGAGGAGAAAGAGTTGCCTTTTTCAAAAACAAGTTCTACTTTTTTATGTTGTCCTCAAGCATAGGCCGAGAGGCATAGACAGACAGGTAGATGGATCATTTCATTGTTAATTTTTCTTTTGTACATTTTAGAGAGAGAGGACCTCTGATATAGATATCTTTTACTATAGCTTTTTCAGTGGGGAATTTTGGTGGGGAGATGCTGAGTAAGAAGGGAAAAAGACAAGGCAGTAGATGATAATTTAGGTCAAAATGGATTCTAAAGTTGGCTATTCTTTGTCTCTTTGGAAATACTTTATTAGCAGTGTTAATAATTGCATTTAGTTTGTATCACAGAAAGTGCCTATGCATTGCTGTTGGAGAGCACATGCTTGTCTTAAGGTAAACTTTCTATGGGGACCCAACCAAACCACCATGTTTTAGCTTACCATGTTTGATTAAAGGTAAATAAAATTGGTTTTTAAGGATGTTAATTTTAGCAATGATTGGGTCAATAGGAAAAGAGAGAGAAATGAAGAGAAGAAAAATAAACAGGTAAAAGTCAAAGTAATGCAGTGTTCTTTTAATTAAGACATGTAAAACTGATTAATTTAGTGCAAATGGTTATTCAACCAAAGCCATAAGTCAATCATTGAATTAGTATTCTCACCTCTCCGGTTAACTCTCCTTTGGTCGGGTTCAGATCATGACTCTGCATTTATTTTTTTTATTTTTTTTCAAAAAATAGAAGACCCTGAATTTAAGTAAAATCCTCCCACTCCCTCTCACCTCCAGGCTCCAGTCCCCTTCACAATAATACCTCAGCCACTGAGAAGTTACACAACCATGATTTGTTCCAACAGCATAGTACCACAACTTTGGTCTTCTGCACTTTTCTCATTAGAAAAGATGTCATAGTAAAGCAGTAAATGGCATCCTTCCATTTAGACAGTGAGACTAGTTGGACCCACAACAATTGCATAGATGTCCCTACTGTCCCTGCCAATATAGGGCCACAATACAAGCATCCATCATCCACTGCAGATGAAGGAAACAAAGAAGCCTTTTGCAAACTGATCAGTGGATCAGAACCAAGGAGGGCCAAACTCTAATCGACGGTCTCCTTATGAATAAACTCTGGTAAAGAGCACTTCATGCACAAGTTTATTGGCCAGAAATAAGCTACCACTGAAATGTCAGTCCTTTTTTCTTACTCAAAAAGCCGTCAATTAGGCTTTGATATGAATAACACCAGAATGTACAATCCTGGGAACAAGGGCATATAATCCGTTGCCAATTTAGACTGCTCTTGATCAAATGGTCATCAGTTTGTGAAAACTTATAATTCACTCACCTATTCCACTTCCATATTACTTCAAGAAACAGGAAAAGTTATTTAGTAATTTCGCATGAGTGGCAGTGATCATCGAAGATCTTCCCTGCTTGCAATTGTCTTCTTTTCTTGTCTCCATCATCACTCTGAATATTTATAATTTGATCCCCTTTGTTCCAAACACTATCACTCCCATAAGTTTAAAAGACTTCACAATCAACAATAATCTCCCTCCATTCCGTATTAATAGTCTGATTTGGTTTTTTAATTGAACTAATATAGCCCATTTTGAAAAACCAAATCAGACTATTAATTGGGACGGAGGGAGTATGATTCAGTTGTGTTCTTCTAAAACTACACCACTTTGATAAAACACTCATTTGGCTAAGCCAGCCCAAATTGGAAATGGTTGAAACAGTTCGTATATTTAAAACCCAAAAAAAATCTTTCATGAATTTCAGCAATGAAGATAAAATAATGTCTCTCGTCCTGTGCTTTCTCTAGCAAGTACCTGCTAAGTTGCAGAGAAGCTGGGTGTGACATATATGATGTCACCTTATTTAAAACCTTGATGTCATCTAAATAACTGCCGAAGTTCATAGTGACATAACAAACAATTTTAAATTTGAACAATTTTTGTGCCATTACTTCTCCTTCTAGATTTTTAAGATATATTTGCAGATTTTCTTTAATTTCTTGCATAAGTGATCCGTATATTGAAACTATACATCCAATTTTCTGCAGAAAAATATTCATCAATTTTACAAAACTATACTCCCTCTGTCCGGAATTATTATCAACTTAGGGTTTAGAATGCTATGGTGATAATAATTCCGGGTGGAGGGAGTATAAATCAATGTTATGGTTTCCTTCGTCCAAATTAGATAATAGGTATAGAATGCGCTATAGTGCCCTGATGAAGGGGAGGAGAGAAGCCATTTTCCTAGTTCAATACAATTCCAGGTAAAGCAAGCAAGAAACATCATTATTGCAAATACAACCAGGGTTTTGGTTGATTATATGGTAAGTTGATGATATACTGTGTAATGAACAAGAGCCATATGAACAAAAGATGGTCCAACATGTAAGGCGTATATCTGCTTGGGTCTCGGAGCATGCATCATCACCCTAAGGCACTCCTCAAAGGGCAGAAAGAAAGTGACCTAGAGGAGTCAAATTGGAAATGTCTTGAAAATGATTTGATAGTCACCGGTAATGCATGTTTCAAATTGGACCTTGACCCCCTTCCGGCTAAGCATTATCTCTGACTATTAAAAGTTGTGACCCTCACTTCCATCAAAGAGTTCCCTCTAAGACCAGGCATTTCTCGCTCATATATCAACCACCTTACTTTGATCAATATACAGAATAAATGCTTTGCAGTGAGACTGAAAAGAAGTGCACTTCCCCTCTTTCACCCCATCAGAAACGGACACTTGTCACAAGGGTTAAGGTTATGAGAATTTTGAGCTAAGCACATGTAGACAAACTGCAGCTCATCTTTTTCATGTCTTCTACTGAAGAAGAAAGTATACAAATGATGGTATCTTTCAGTTGCACCATACAATACAAATTAAGGCTGCAATGCTGCTGATTAAAATGCTTTGTATAGTTTCTCTTCATACATTATAAATCCAACCCATGTCACAAATTAAGAGCTTGAAGTATCTGTTTCTTATTGGTGACTGCCTTAATTTATTAGAGCAAGATCTACTTGGATCCAGTAAATTTAAGCTAATTAGTACTTTATACAACATGGGCATCACTTATTATTTGCAAATAATCGTTCAACAACATTGTTTTATTGTATCAAGCAAAAAACTTACAAGGACTCAACACCAAGCAAGTCTAGTCTATGAAGATGAGCAGTTCAGGCTAGCAAAGATAAATTTATATCGTCAAAATAAAGAAGAAGGTAGACTAGAATTATGGAGTTGTAGAGGGAAGGAATGTAAGCACTACACAGTTGGGGATATATGGGGTCAAGATCCAGCAAATACTAGTGTTGTTCTTCTTCATTGATTCTCACTTCCATGGCTGACCGGGCACCGCCCACACGTCCCAATGAAGTTCTAACCAAATAAATGTAAATTCTATTCAAACTTCAAAGATGCCTCCAAATAAATACGCAAAGAACAGCATTTCACGTTGTACAATTAACGTGACGTTCAATCATTGGACTAATGAATTGAAGGGAAGCTCAGCCACCGCGCTTGACGATTTTTGCAGATTTTAATATGAATGGTGGTGGCAGGTGGGAGCTTCTGATTAGCTGGGGAAATTTAGCGTTAAATGTCTGAGCATCTGACTCTTTCAGAGCTGGTGGGTTGTTTTTGCTCAAGCTAGGGGTGTACAAGCCAGAATCAAAAACAAAATGGACTGGCAGAGGGTTAATGATTGAGCTGCTGATTTTCTAAGAGAGTGCGCTTGCTGGCTAATGTTTCCTGTCTTGGAATTTGCGATGTTATAGATTTTGCTTTTGGGCGGGTGCAATTAAAAAGTTTGTCACAACTCAATTGAACTGTTTCCTTTTTACTTGCTAGTTTGTTGTAAGTGGCACATTCTTTTCAAAATGTGATAGGTTCAAGGAAAAATTATCAAATAGAATCGAAAGCAGCTTTAGTTTTTCAGTTCATCCTTAATACTTTTGTAATTGTCTCTTCTCTGTACTATGGTTTTTCATGTAAGGTGTCCAACTAATCTCAAAGATACCGAATTATGCTCAATTTTTAATTAATTTAACTTGGTTTGGAGTTTGGGTAAGGAAAAGAAACTACTAAGGCATTCCTCTTAGTAAGGGGCCGTTTGGGGCATGAAAAATCAGCATGAGCTGGGATTTCAGCTCATGCTGATTTTTCATGCCCCAAACGGCCCCTAAATTTCACTTATAAAAATATAAAAGCCAAAAAAGAATATTTATGCTTATGATTTTTCATGATTAACTTGGATGAGTAGTGGACGTTTGGGCAAACAAAGGGTCTTGATCAAGCCCGCTTTCACTTCATTAAATGTCCCATCAGGCTGTAAGAGTAGTGCTTCTCCTAACCCTCCTCTTGAGGAGTTTATGGGGGAAAGCCACTGCAAGAGAAGGGCTTCTCCTGCCCAAACGTGCAAGCTAGTTCACCCCCCTTATACAGAGGCATTGATATCCACCATGTTATGGGGGTGAACAAGGGATGATGAACTATTCGTTCAAACATCTTTTCATGTGCCATATAAACAAAAAAAAAAGTAGAATAACTTAGCAAGGTTTAGTCCTTAATGAGTCACCGTCAAAACATATCACATATAAATTAAAATTATACGGTCACGGGAGAATAAAACAAAACTATTAAAATCTTTCTTGAACCAATTTCTTTTTTCAAACATACCAAGTGAGACCCACTATTTTGGAGGTTGTAAGGTTATGTATTATGTTAAATAACCAAGTTTCTTAAAAGCTCGAGCTTTTGGGATACATGGATACTTACATGGTATCAGAGCCGAGGACTAGGTTTCAAATCCCACAGGGAGTAGTATTTTGCCATTTATGTTTTGAGGCATATTTCCCCAAGATCCTGGTTTATCCTATTTCCCTCATCTCTTGTTATGTCCACTCTAAGCTTTGATTGGATGCACATGTAAGGTGAGTATTGAAAATGGCCAAAACACTTTGAAAGGCGCAAAAAAGATTAAAGAACAAGTTTTGGGTTTCTCTTGTTTCTTTATATAGTGTTGTAAAAGAAGGCACAGAATATTAGATGTATACAATATCGCCAAATGGATAATGGATATAAAATTATTTTTCCATCATGATTCCATTTAGGACATGGTTGGATAAAATTATCTAGTTACTTGACCATTGAGCTATTTTAACCGATCCATTTAATGTTTATCCGGTAAAATTTGGACCGTAGATCGGCTAACCAGTTACCGTTGGCAGCTTTAACATTAGCTCCCAACATATCAGAACTACATGTTGGTCCACCTTCTCTTTTACCATAGATAAGATCAATCCGCACAAGATGAGAGGATTGATACATATACTCCCTCTGGTCTCTTTTAATAGACATTGCTAATTTTCAAATGAACTACAACAGTGTCGATTAAAAGGGTTTGGAAGGGGTATGATTTAACTATTAATCAAACCCATGTAAAAAAAACAGCCTACTCGAAGTTTTAACTATTGCAATTTGCATGAGAGAGAGAGAGAGAGATGATGGTCAGTTGAACAACATGACACATTTATTCGGCCTTAGGATGAACGTTATTGGGAAATGGCAACCCAGGATTTTGGAGAGTTCTTCCATCCCAGGCCGTTTTGGTCAGGCACAAATGTATATATAAATGCGTAGTACTGTCTTTTGGAGGGATGGCTGATGCCTAATGATTAGCCCCTTCTCAGCAACCCATGATGCTCCCCTCGGAGCTTTTAAGCCTCCAGACATGCATCTAATCTCTTTTTGGATAAAACCCACATCACCACGCACTAAAAAAAGCCCCAGAATGTCTCATCCTCCCTCTACCTTGGCTAGCTACACTGATTGTACAATGAAAAGTTTGAATCTGCCGCCCTGTTTTTCCATCTCAGTCCAGCATCTAGCTTATCCACTACAAAAAAAAGGGGCAATAGTGACATTTTTTATGAAGACGTTTCACGTAAACGTCGTTAATAGGAGTCACGTAGCACCCGCGCGCGGGGGATTGAGGAAAAAATCCCGCGCGCGCACTTCTTCCCGTTTCCCACTACCATCGTGTTCTCCTCCCTCGCTTCTCCCCGAACCCTAGCCCCGTCTCTACCCCGCCTCCATTCTCGTCCATCGGCGGTGACAGACGCCCTCTGCCTGCCGCCTTGGCTCACGACCTCGCCGTCGCATCGCAGCTTGCCTTAGACGCTCGCGTGCCGCCCAATTTCGCCTGTTCTCTCAATCCGTGGATGATCTGAAGTCAAGTTAAGCGATAGATCTTCAGCGGAGTAGTTTCAATCAGAAGAAATGGTAAGATTCCTAATATAATGCTTGTCATTTATCTAAATCATTTCCTTATTGCAGGTTTGTGTATTTGAGGAGATAATCAAAGATATGAAGGTAAATTTTCTGTTCTCTGCTTTTCTTGGGCCCTAAATGCATAAACATAGGAAGATGCCTACCGCTTTTCTGTTTCACTGAATAATTTGGGCTGCACAGAGGAGTGGATTCCTTCTCTCTGCAAGCATAGTTTTTATATTCCTTGGAGCTACTTCCTTGAGGGATTACTTCAGAAATCTTCATGAGCTTGGAGGACAGGATGCAGATAGAGAAGAGGACCAGGACAGGCAGGCTGGTCACCCAGTGAGGAGACCGCCTGGAGCACCCCAGAGGATTCAAGCTGGGGATGCAAATGTTGAAGACATAGTTGGTGGCCAAGGGATTGCTGGTGCTGGTCAGATAATTAGAAGAAATGCTGAAAATGTCGCTGCTCGTTTGGAGATGCAGGCTGAACGTCTTGAAGCACATGTGGAACAGATGTTTGATGGCCTCGATGATGCTGATGGCGCAGAGGATGTTCCCTTTGATGAACTAGTCGGCATGTGAGGCCCTGTTTTTCACTTGATTAAAAATGCTATAACTGTGAGTATATTATTGTTCTCACCTTCCTATTATTTTCTTCCACATTATGCCTTGTAAATTACCATATTCTACATTGCTGAGACTCCTTTTAGTGTATATGAAGTATGACCATTTTGGATCTCCTCTGTTGGTTGATGAAATTTTTAGTTCGTCTGGCCGTTTTAGTTAGATTGCAATTCTGATTAACAGGGTATGTGAATCTCCTGGAGATACAATTCATGGTTGGTGAGGAATGTTTTCTCATGATAATTAAGTTCACAGGAATACCAATGTGATTCTCTTTACAAGGCCTAGTTCAACCCTGGAGAATTCACACTTTATCCCACCTAATCCTTAGTATCTCACCAACGCATTGAATACAGTTCTCACATAAACCCTAGTGAAATACTTTTCCTTGGTAGTACAATGTGGTATGGGAATCAAATTAAGCATCTTACATAGCCCACCTTTGTTTTAAACTAAATTCAGAATTTAAGATATCTTAAATGCTAGTCATTGAGAGAATGAACGTTTGGGAAGAGGGAAGGTTACAAAGATGGGAACTGAAAGTGAAAGGGTCGGAGAGAGGCAAGGAGATTGTTAGTTTATGCAATAGCTGATATATTACCTTGTAACTTCATGAATAGGTTGAAATCTTATATCTTATGAGGTCAAAAATTAAAACTATCCTCGTGATGAATTCGGTTTGTTTTACTAATAGGGTTCAGTCACCACCTGAATAAAATTCGTTACCTCTACAGTTAATTCATATCAGATATCAGTAATCAGCAATGTCCTAAAAACAAACTAGGATAGATGATTATGATTTTTTTCTATTTCCTTTATAACTTAACAGATTGCACATGTGAAATAGGAATTTGACTTTTGACTACTTGACTTCCATCCATAAGGTGATTTAATGGTGTCTGAAATTAAGTTTCTTTTTAAGTGTGAATTGGTAAGGATAGCAACAAAGTATAACCGGCCCTACTAGATAGATGCAGAGCGATAAACAGATTATCCAATACTCCCTGCACGGGACAAGCACGATTTCACACCTTGCACGTGCACAGAATATACAGGGTATCATGTTTGATACGAAGTTGCCTCAAAAACTCGAGTTGTTAATCCATAGGCCAACATTGTATTTCATGCCTAAGACGAGACTGGACAGACTATCCAATACTAACAATGAGTTACGTGACAGAACAAATATTGGAAGCTTTCTATTTAAATAAATTTATATATAATTTTTCATTAAAAATAAGTTCAATTCAGAATTCGAATATACTAGTTGGTAAATGCTGCATGTGTACGTATCTGATCAGTGGTTTCAATTCTTTTTTGTTGTTGAGAGTTGAACTCATGCTGATCTTCTGCTATTCGGTGTGCACTATTGAATTATTCTGTTGTTTGACATTATTCTTTGTTTGTCCATTTGGTCCTTTGCTTTATTGACAAACTATGTTTTTTAGGGAAAATTGTCAGGACATGTTCATGTGAAACATGTATGATTATTCTCCTCTTTTTACAGGTTTTGGCTAGCAATGCGATATTCCTTGGCTTCGTAATCTTTTACCCTTTTCACTTGGACGCCTTGTACTTTACTATGTATCCTGGTTTTTTTCTTCTGCGGGTCCAATCACAACAGCAATACAAGAAGAAACCTCCATTGCCTTATCTAATTATACACTTAAGTGTAGTAGCTTCTGTCAAGAAAATGAGAATGGTGAGCCAGGAAGATTGTGTGATATACGGAATGGTGGTCCTGGTCAGCAGGGCAGAGCATTGGTGGCCCTTGCCCCTGCTGAGCATCAACAGGATGGGAGCAGAGATGTTTTAGAAGATTCTGATGCTGATGAGCAGTTTGATGTTAAGTATTGTAATTACCCCTGAAACTTATGAATGTGTTTTTAATATTGTGTTCTATCATTTTCGCTCATTAAGACAGTCAATGGTTTGCTAACATGAGATGGGTGGGCTGCAGAAAAAATGACTGGTGTAATACTATGGTACAGCGAACACTTTTGTTGTCTTGCTGCTGTTAACTAAGTGCTGCATATTGGGGAAAAAAGGAATTAGTAATTAAATGTTCACTCTAGGCAGTGTCGAAAGAAGTGGGCATTGCTTAGACATTGTAGGAGGCAAGCTGAACCAGATGGCGGCACTTGCATTGGAGCGGCTAGGCCTGCTCATGGGAAATTTGATACTTTATTTCAGTCTAGGACATAGGATACTATATGTAATGAGTCAATTTTATAGTATTTTATTTAGGAATCATAGACAGCATGCGCTTGTCTCGGCTTGCTTATGCTTTCAGGCAATAAATCATGATGTTACCTCCTTAGTCCGATTAATGACTTATGGGAGAAATCAGATGTTTGGTATGTAGAATGCTTCGTCTCATATGTTGTCACACAGATGGTTGCAAATGAAGAAAAGATGAGGATGCTGCCATAGGTATGATGACTTTGTCCTTTGGTGTTAAAGGGGAATTTTCACAAACTGCAATGACTATTTATATTATATTGGGTAGAAGTTGAGAAACAAAGAAAGGCAGTATGGTTGAGTTTGTGAGTTATTTTTATTCCTTTTTTTTTCACATTTCCTACTGTCTTTTGTTCTCTTTTCCATCCCAGTTAGTGAATTTGAAATTAGTTTGCATCTTATTTGCTGATTTTCTCACTCTCAGCTGCTTGTTGGCCAACTTGAACCTTTGACCGATCAACAGCTGATGGGAATATGTAATCTACAGCAAGCTGAAGGTGCCCTGTCACAAGGCATGGAATCCCTGCAACAATCTCTAACAGAGACAATTGCTTCTGGCTCTTTAGAATGCACTCGTCTGGGTAATGTTGCTGATTATATGGGACAAATGGTAGTTGCCATGGGCAAGTTGGGGATGCTTGAAAACTTTCTCTGCCAGGTACTGTAGCTTCCCATACATGTTTTAGCGTTCTCTTGGTCAATTTTGGGCCTGATTTGTGCCAAAAAGCTCAAGAGGAAGATAAAGGTTCCTTAGTGTAGTTTTATTAAAGGGTCAGGCTGTTTTAGTTCAATACATAACATAGACTTATTGCCTGCTTTTGTTGTTTCTAATTAAGCATTGTTTTTTGATCATCAATATCATGTAAAAGCATATTGATATTTATTATATTTTGTGCAGATTCATGGAATACTGAATTTAGTGAGTTGGAGAATCATGAGCAAGGACAATTCGAAGAGAATTTTTACAAGCAGATATAGATATTTATAAAAATGTGCAATATGACGTATTGTAATTTGTTGAAATATATTATTTGATGTACATTCACATTCTTGTAAAAAGTAATAATACACTTTTTGATAATGTCAAACAGATGGTTTCAAGTGAATTATTTTTTTCTATTAATAAAAAAACAAAAGTGAATTGTTTTCAACGACGCTTTTCTAAACGTCGCTGGCGATCGTTACTCAAAGAGTTGCTAAAAGAATCAGTGACGTTTAACAAACGTCGCCATAAGCGTCGCTAATACTTTCCACGACGCTGCATTTAGTGTCACTTGTTAATAGCGTCGCTAATATTTTTAGTGACGTTTTTTAGACTTTTAGCGACGTTTTTTGAGCGTCGCTACAACCCAATTTTTTTGTAGTGATCTCTTCTCCTTTTCTATTCTCTTATTCTAAGTTTTACTGTTACAAAACCACTTGTGAAACAAGCTGCGAAACCGTGTTATGACGGTGAAGGATGGGGGAGGATGATGTCTTGAATCCCTTGGTGTGTAAGATTACGCTATGTTTTTCTTAAAATAATGGAGGTTTTGTGTAGTAGTATTAAAGAATGGAAGAGAAAGTGAGAGGATTCCTCTTGGGGGGTGAATGCGTCTTCTCCTTTGATTATCTAATTAGCCCATGTCAGTAAACTTGCCTTTGTGTCCCTCTCTTTCCAGTTCAATGCCAGCTTCTACACAGCAGCCTCTCCTCTTAAAGAGATTCCTTTCTTAACAATCTACCTAATTTTTTCTATAACTATCTAGTTTAGACTATATGGATTGTAAAGTACGTAGTATAGGGAAGCTTGGGCTTTGTATCAATTACTTCCTCCGTCCAAAAAAAAATGACAGCATTTGAAAACGAGCTAAATTTTATTGGCTTATAGGACCCACAACATTCCAAGCCTTCATTTATGGAAAATATTTTGGTGACCATTTTTTAATACGAAAGCCCTTCGTGCTTTAATATGGTATTGAAAATGAGTCAGGCTAAATGGACTCTTCATTTACCCCAGCAATACACGTACATGAAGATCTATTGGCCTGTAGGGCAAATTTAGTCATTTAATTCTGAAGTGCTTCGGGTGTTTTTTCTTTTTAGGTAAAAATTTAGCTCTTTTCCTTTGTAGCTCTGAGTCTTGATATATATTCAAGACAAAGTTGGTATGTTCATGCACATACAATCATGGAATTCCGTATCGGATATCGGTATCGTATCGGTCGGCTTAAGAGACAAAATATCGGAGATATATTGGAGATATTTGTAAAAAAATATCGGTAGTTAAAAACTAGTTTTTACCATATAATTTCATAATCTAGCTTCTAAAATGAGTTATACTAATTTAGACAAAGCATAGATTTTAAAATATGCATATTAGGATGGGAAACAAGTGGGAAAGTTACTTTTTTTCCCCTTTTAAAAAAAAAAAAAAAATTTCGAATTTTTTTTCCGAAAATATTATTTTATTATTAAATACCGATATATCGGCGATATTTGAAAAAAAATAAAAAACGAGATTTATCCATCTCGTTTTATCGGGTGGGGCCCGATATCGATATATTGCCGATATGGAATTCCATGCATACAATATACCTCCCTCCCATTTTGAAAGTTCCATTTTATAAAAAAGATCACGTATTAATAGTCTTATTTCATGTGATTTTTTTGCTCAATTCTTATTTCATGTTATTCTTCTCATGTTAATTGGTGGATGGAATAAAAAGCATTAGTTAGTAACTTAAAGTATTAGTTCTTGTACTCTTCCATTTGAAGAAATGATGTTTAAGGAAATCAATTTATTTTCCCTTTTACTCTATCCACTAATTAGTCACTTAAAATACATTCCTTGACTTAAAATATTAATTATTTAATATTTACATGATACAATATACGCCCTCTATCCGGAATTATTATTACCATAAGGTTATGAAAAATGAACTAAAATTAGTTCATTTGGAAAAACCTTATGGTAATATAAAATCCAGACGGAGGGAGTACTTGAGATGCCCAAATCACATTTCCTTTACTAATTACATGATACTCCGGCTATTAAACTTTAACACGGAGGAGAACAAAAATTAGTAACTTAAAATACAGTCCTTTTTTGCCAGAAAAGAAAGACCAAGACTAGAGCCTTGTCCGAGGAGCAAAAAAGAAAAGAAAAAGAAAAAAAAACTTCTAACAGGCAAAAACAAAAATCAAAACATGCAAATAGCCCAAATTACTACACGGTCCCATAGAAAGTGTCCAATTTGGTTTTTCAAAATGAACTGCTTTTAGCCATAAAAATAGAACACTTAAAATGGGACGGACACAGTTAAAGTAAAAGGGTTTCCTTGAATTCCTGTGGACCATTGGAAAGGGGAAAGTTCAAGAACTTGATCATTTAGAGCAAAATACATCCATAAAAATAGAAAACTTGTTTAGTGATGATGAATATTGAACTATTCTCATGGACCCATATCAATATTTGTCCAATTTCAGGCTGATTATCACATGAGCATAGATTAATGGATCTTCAAATGAACAATGAAAACGAACTCAATATTTTTTTTTGAAAAGAGAAAAATATGGGTCGGGTGTCAAGGATTAGCAGACAAATTCCATATAGATGACATGAGAAGAGAATCATGTCAACAGATATGTACAAATTGCAGAAAATGCAAGCTGGGGTCCTTGATGTGCTCGATTTAGTCTAGGGGTGACCTATTTCTGAAGAACATGCAACGATGGTACATGTATGTTGTATCCTTCAAGTTTATTCAACTCTTATGCTCTCTATTTCTTATTTTCATTTGTGTCAAGTGTCAACTAAACAGGCTTCATGTCTGTTTTACGCAAATATTAAAAGATTTTCTATATGTTGCCAATCTAGTCAACCACCGATTCATGCAAGTACTCGAATTAAAATTTCAGTCTAATACTCACATGCAACATAAATATTTCATATTCTACCGACCAACAAATTAATAACTATTCTACCCATTAATTCTGTCCATTACTTTTCAATGTATGTTGTGTACAAAGGAGGATAAAAAATATTAAAATGACTATTAAAATAAAGAGTTATGTTACTTAAAGATACATAAGTAGGTTGCTAACGACAACCATCACTAGCAAAAAAACTGCTGCATCTTTTGTCAAGTAACTTAAGCTTCCAACCTTCATCCAAGAAAAGTTAAGGTTCAACCACTATTTTATATGTCAACTAAAGAAAAGAGAGAAAAGTATATCTTACACTGTATGTCATAGTCATACATTAGCTAGACATCACAATATTTTGCTGATTTTCCTAGAACCCTTTACCGTAATATATGTCAAAGAAAGTTTAACATGTGCCCGGGTGCATATTGAAAAGTTGCCCCCAGTTGCAATAAGCGCCATCGGATCGTGGTCTTCTGACTTATTGTTAGCGCACAATCAAGATCGCTTCGCCAAATTGTACTACATTAGCACTTAAATAATTTTCTTCAATAAATCATTCAATCACCTTACAAAGCAAAATATTAGTTACATTGTTTCAATTTAACGATCAATTACTGCTTTAAACTCTACATTTTCCTCCTGATGCCCCTCATGACCTCGAGGCTCGTGCATCGTTTTATAAATTAGGTATGTGAAGCATAGGTACTATTATCTCTATTTCTTAATCAACACAAAAATTAAAGTTTAAACTTAGGATGGAAGGTGAGTTCATGGTTGCATTATACTAGTAAAAATCATGCAGAACTGTTGGGGTTCCCCAGAAGCTTGTCCCTAAGCGAAAACCATATATATAACAGCCCTCCGAATATTCGTTGGAGCTTGGCCAAAGACTGATTAAGGGTCTAATTCGCCTGCCTTTCTCTTCATTCACCCTCACCTTATTGCCTTATGTACTTTTCATAATCCATACAAGCTTTGTCTCCCATTCTGCGTGAAATATAGATAATTTTGGGCAATAGGAAGACAATGAACCATATTCGTCCAACACGTGTTCCTGAATCCAATCTGATGTATACACGTTGCGCTGCATAATTGCCTAACAAAACCAGGGCAGGATGAGTTTTCCTAACATGGTACATTTGAAAAGCTAGAAAGGAAATATACAAGTGTATCTCATGCAGATACACTCTTTTCATAATCCATAACAAGCTTTGTCTCTCATTATGCATGGAAATATATAGATTTTGGGAAATACGAAGATAACGAACCACAAACGTCCAACACGTGTTCCTTGCTCCAATCTGATGTATACACGTTGCAATGCCTAATTTGTATAACAAAACAAAGGCAAGATGACTTTTCCTAACATGGTACACTTGAAAAGCTAAGAAGGAAGGCTTTAGGTCCCATCAGTGCCATATGTGACAGCACAAGGTCGGTGATGGTCTGCTCTTTGTTTGCTAAACAGTTGAATGAAGAGATGAGGAGGATGGTGACATGCAGTGGGAATTTGGGATGCATTCAATTACAAAGATGTGATTCGACCACCTAACTGAATCAGAGCCAATGGGGGAAAAGTTCAATTAAGTTATTAAGATCATCTTTACTTGTCAGTATGTGCCTAGCTAGGAAGAGTAGTACATTATATACAGAAATTGTGGTTTTGTATCAGACTGGTTGGTCCCAATTGGATTGTTCCACATTATTGGTGCATGGCAGTTTGCAGGTTGAACTAATCTATTGAGTTTGGACTTTGGAGATGAATTTAGCTTGGGCTTATTTGGTGTACAACATTCAGGATATCGTGCTGCTTTTTGGGCCATCATGCTGTTCCTTGGTGGTGGTCTGGTGGATTATATGTTTGTTCTGCAGTTTGAAAAGGCCAATTAGCAACTAGCTTTACCTTTGGGGATTTGGACTTCATAGGGTAGCCCATGGGCCTTACTCTATGGGCTTCCTGCACGAAAGCATGATCTTTTACGGGCCTCATTAACTAATTTAAGCCCCATGATGGTCCTTGGCTCACATGTGGGCCATTCGGATGAGTGTGCAGTGTACACAGACTTCTACAGCGTGCAAATGCTCTTAATTATCAGATTCATAAACGAACAAGCTAAATTCCACCTCCAACAAGGAGTGCCCAGGCAAATTGACGAGGAGTGAATAGCATAATGACCAATCACAATTACAATGCACTTATGATCTACATTTTAACCAACAATGAGTTGATTTGTGATCACAAGGACTGTCTCAGGACTGAACAATATACAGCACTAAAAACAAGCTAGATAAAATAAAGCAAAATCAAACAAAGTTTAAAACTCGTAATAGCAATATCACTCAAACAATTTCTACCTTGAAGTCGTTCATGCTTCCGCAATAGATAACTAAATTAACTAGCAAAAAGCATAATCATATTATACATAATATTGCCACATTTCTACTGTTTGGTCCAGGAAAATATATACAATTTGATATGGTCCCAATTCCATCATGCTGTGTAATACTACTGCAAGACTTTTGCAACCCAGAGATGCATTCGAACTGCATGAAATAATTGTAATTGCGTATACATAGAAAACCCATGGTCACATACTTATGAAACGTGTAACCACTCTTAATTATCAGATGCACAAACTAGTTAGCTAAATTCTAGTTTCTAAAAGAAGTGCGACACAAATGAGAAGCGAATGACAGCACAATCACAAACACAATGCAATAACGTTCAACATCTTAAGAAATAACTCATGACAGCCAAAACCACCTCAAGACTTGACAATATTCTAACTCTAGATAGCAACATTTGCCTTCACACAAAAAAGGCAATAATTTGCAAACCTCACTATTAATGTGACAAACATATATTTAGCAAAACATACTATACACTACAGCTTCAACTGCTACATCACTATACTGAGATATTTAACGAGAAAATGGAAGTACTTACATAACGTTTGAACATGTCAACGGCCTTCTCTGCTTCTTCAACTGTACTCAAGGTGACAAATCCAAATCCACGACTTTGATCTGTTTCTCTATTGTAGATAACCTAATAAAGATATAACAACAACATCATCACCATCATGAATCCCGGACAGATCGACATTAAAACAAAACAGAGTGAACAAAAATATGAAATTAGACAAAACATCACTTAAGAGACACGGCAAATCTAATTCCTGACACCTGTTTCAGCTGAAACCCAGATGAAATACCTATTCCAAATTCTGCTGTTTGGCTTTAATATTGTAACCAGTGAGCGAAGAAAGTGTCTATAAATATGTCAAAAATACTAAATTTCATTGAATGTCAGAAAGAAGCACAACACAAGTAAAAACAGTGACAATGAAAACCGCCAAAACAGAGCATTTGCACGTTGTAGAAGTCTGTGTACTAGAATATCGACTCCCGAATCACAACGATCCGTCGGATTTTGATCTAATGGCGAGTGGTGATGCACGAGTGACACACCCCTCACAACACTTGCAGTCCAGTATTTTTGGCCAGTGGTCACTAGGAAGGTGTGGCTGGTGTCATGCTACAGAAAAGGAGGATAGTGGCACTGCCTCCACCGCTGAGGCATAAAATTGTCTCATTGGATAAGTCGTAAGTAATAAGGGTTAAGTGCCTATTTTCATATGTTATAAAGGGTTAAGTGCAATTTTAATATGACTAGTAAAATTGCACGCTCAAAATGAAAGGGCTATAGTAAATTGCACTTAACTCCCATATTCATTGTCAAATTGTACACCACTCATGACATAAAAATAAGCCCATAACCCATATGCATCTTATTTTTTTACTGTCAATACTATCTTACTCGTGGCACACCCCTCAACTGATGGCAGTCAAGTTTTTTTGGTCAACGGTCACTCTTAGGTGTGGCCGGTGCGATGCTACAGGTGCAGTACTACAGGAGGATTTTGGCGGTGTAGCAGCACCGTCTCCGCTGACATGAAAGGAGGGGTAAAATTATGTCATTTTATAATTCATGAATTGTAAGGGTTAAGTGCCTATTTTTATAAGTTATAGTGGTTAAGTGCATGTAAGTAATTCCCTAATTATCTTTAAATAGTCCCACATGATAACTAATGAAATTACAAGACTAGTTATCCTAATTTTAATTAGTTAAGGGTATGAAAGTAATAACCACTTGATGGACGTGGTTACTTAAGTATAAATAGAGGAGTTGGTCCTCTCTCCGCCCACGATGAATTACCAGACGATAGAAATTCCATCTAAAGAAGGAGATCATCAGAAAGATTAGGGCAAGGGAGAGAAACCTCTCCTCATCGTTTTTTTGCTATGGATTCAGGTACGTTCTATTACTAATTATAATGTTATATGTTAATTAAGATTACTTACAATTAGTATCGGAGCCAACAAACGTCAGATTATTTGATACCGGCCGTCAGCCGGTTCAGCCGTTGAACATATCCTGAACATGGCGGTGACAGATTTGTCTTTTCTGTTCGCCGCCATGTCTTCACGGCACGCTGGCGACTGCCGTCATGACAGAAGATAAAAGGACGGCCTTTTGGCCGTCGCCGGTCTCGCCATGGCAGAAAGGGTGGCCCTTTCGGCCGAAATAATGGTGCTATGTGGCGGCAGCGTCTGTGAACGACGCTTATGATGCCGTCGCAAGTCGCACACCGCCATCACCACAGTTGTGCCGGATCGTTAAAAAAAAATAGCTTTTTGGGCCGCAACCTTCGCGGCGGCCATGACTGTGAAAGGAAGAAGAAGGCTCCGGAAATAGAGCGAAAGAAGCGCCGATGTCCATAAAGGGCTTATCTTTCAGCCGCCACAATGTTACCCTTGGGCGGCGGCGTCCATTGCGGCCGCACATGCTGCTCCCACCGATCCCGATCACCGTCGCAGCCGCTGTTGAGGATGATGTTGCCCTTGATGCCGTCACGATCGCAGCCTGTGGTGGTGGAGGGATTGGAGGCGGACATTGCTGCCGCCGATGAAGAAGGAAGGACAAAGTGGCTCATGGCCGCACCGCTGCCGCCTGCTGTAAATTAGAGTTCCTCATTGAAGAGGATGACCTGTGAACCGAGTCACCTTATGAAGTGAACCGGACCAAATTGGTCCAGTCCAGATTAAGAAAATCAACCCAACTTAAGATCTGAACCAAAATCGGACAGGCCCGACTTAATGTTCCGGTTCGGTCTAATGTTTATAATTACTGATTCGGGTTATATTAATATTCTAGTTCACTATTCCAAATTAAAAAAAAAATTGGAAATTGAAAGGGGCCTTAAGTGGTTTATCTCAGGTCATTATAATGCTTCCGCTATGCATTATTTAAGTATTATTTTATGAATTATCTTATGTATTTTGATGATGATGATGAATGAATGTTCTTGTATTATATACATGTGTAAGTAAAAAATTTTCTCGTGACTTTATTTCTATATTAAGTTATAGTTTGTTTGTCACCAAAGTGGCCTAACTGGAATGTCAATAGAAATGAGTCAATTATTGTGTCCTAACACATTCCCTGATGTTAGTGATGAGAATAACTTTTATAAATGACAATTCATTGATTCCTAGATATTATGGCTGGCCCAAAGGTGCACCAATCTTCTAGTGATCATTGAATTGAACAGGATTATTAGGGCATGTACAGTGGTAGGTGACGCATACCCAAAGGTAGCGAACCGACTTAATGTGTGCAGCTGACTAATAATTCTTACAGGTGGTAGGGAATACCATAATCGTTGAATAACATAACATTAGATTATTCCCAAAGGTAGATCAAAGTTATGTTATTCCTTATGTATATATTATCTATGTGCTTGATTATATCTAATTCATAGCCTAATGTATTGAGCATGATTATTTAATTGCAGCATCAATTCCTATTTCCTTGCATTCCCATGCTCCATGGCCTTAATTTTTCAGACTAGAAAGAGCAAGTCCAATTCAACCTTGGTGTTTTGGACCTTGATGTCGCTCTTAGAACTGAAAAACCTGCTGCAATTACTGCAACTAGCAGTACTGAAGATAAGGCATTATTTAATGTATGGGAAAGGTCAAACAAGTTGAACCTTATGTTTATGGGAATGACAATTGCAAACAATATTAAGACCACACTCCCTCCAACTGAAAGTGCCAAAGAATTTCTCACTAAAGTTGAAGAACGTTTTAAGTCTGCAGATAAGTCACTTGCAGGCACTCTTATGGCTAAGCTAACCACGATGAAGTATGATGGTTCTCGTGGTATACATGAGCACGTTCTTGAGATGACAAATTTGGCAGCACAGCTTAAATCATTGGGGATGTTAGTGGATGAGTTCTTTCTTGTCCAGTTCATTTTAAATTCCTTACCTCCTCAGTATGGGCCATTTCAAATTAATTACAATACCATGAAAGACAAATGGAATGTAAATGAATTAGCCAATATGCTTGTGCAAGAGGAGTCAAGGCTTAAGGCACTGGAACAGAACTCAATCCACATGGTTTCTCAAGAGGTTAAAGGTAAGCAACGAAAGTTTAAAAGCTCTAAAGGGAAGGCTCCTAAAAAGAATAATGCTACCCAAAAAGACAAACATCATCAGAAGGAAAGGGGCATAAAGTGCTACTTCTGTAGAAAGTTTGGCTACCTTCAGAAAGATTGCCAGAAAAGGAAAGACTGGTTCCAAGAGAAAGGTATTGATTCAACTTATGTTTTTGAATCTAACCTTACTGAAGTTCCTTCTAATACTTGGTGGGTAGATTATGGAGCTACTACTCATGTTTCCAACACTTTGCAGGGATTTCTTACAACCCGAGCCACAAACCTAAAGGAGAAATTCCTGTTCATGGGAAATTGGGATAAAGTTCCCATTGAAGCCATAGGCACTTATCGGTTGTTCCTCGATAGTGTACATCATTTAGATTTATTTGAAACTCTTTATGTTCCTGCAGTTTCTAGAAATCTAGTTTCTTTGTCGAAACTTGATGTTGATGGATACACATTTAAGTTTGGGAATAAGCATTTTATCCTATTTAAGAATGCATCTTGTGTTGGTTCTGGTATTTTATGTGATGGCTTATATAGATTTAATCTTGATGATTACTTTGCTGCTTCACTACTTTCACTATATACTTGTGTTGGTGCTAAACGTAGCCTTATTAATGAAAATTCCTCAAACTTGTGGCATAGAAGGTTGGGACATATTTCCCGAGAAAGAATTGAGAGATTAGTAAAAGATGGGATTCTTCGTAATCTTGATTTTACTGATCTCAATGTGTGTGTGGATTGTATTAAAGGCAAACAAACCAAACACACAAAGAAAGGTGCCATAAGGAGTAAGGAACCTCTTGAGATTGTCCATACATATATTTGTGGGCCCTTTGATGCTCCATCTTTTGGTGGAGAAAAGTATTTTATCACCTTTATAGATGATTTTTCATGGTATGAATATGTCTATTTATTAAATGATAAATCTCAAGCAGTGAACGCCGTTGAGGTGTACATTACTGAGGTTGAAAGATAATTAGCCAGAAAGGTGAAAATCATAAGGTCTGATAGAGGTGGTGAATACTATAGGCGATATGATGAATTAGGGCAACACCCAAGCCTATTTGCTAAACTTCTTGAAAGCAAAGGTATATGTGCTCAATACACTATGCCTGGAATGCCTCAGCAGAATGGTGTGGCTGAAAGGCGGAATCGTACTTTTATGGATATGGTTAGGAGTATGATGAGTAATTCCACTTTACACTTATCTATGTGGATGTATGCACTTAAGACTGTTGTTTATTTGTTAAACAGGGTTCCTAGTAAGGCAGTTCCAAAGACTCCATTTGAGTTATGGACTGGAAGGAAACCAAGTTTAAAACACCTGCATGTTTGGGGTTGTCCAACAGAAGTGAGAATTTATAATCCACTTGAAAAGAAATTGGATTCAAGAATAATCAGTGGTTACTTTATTGGTTACCCTGAAAAATCCAAAGGGTATAGGTTTTACTGCCTAACTATAGTACAAGAATTGTTGAGACCGACAATGCCAGATTCTTGGAAAATGGTAAAATCAGTGGGAGTGCTACAACACAAAATGTGGCAATTAAAGAAGTTATCGTGCATGTCCCATTACCTATAACTTCTAAACAACTTATTGTTCCCATGATTGATGTATGTCCTATCAATCAAGAACAACAAATTAATGAGCCACAACTTATTGTTCCTTCATCACTCCATAATGATACTGTCATCAATGAGCAAGTAGTAGAAGAACCACAAATAACCTTAAGAAGATCTGAAAGGATCAAAAAGCCAGCTATTTCTGAAAGGATCAAAAAAGCCAGCTATTATATGGTTTATCTACAAGAATCTGATTATGATATTGGGACATCTAATGATCCGGTTTCATTTTCACAAGCCATAGAATGTATTAATTCTGAAAAATGGATTGAAGCCATGAATGATGAGTTAAATTCAATGGCCCAAAATGAAGTCTGGCAACTCATTGAATTACCTGAAGGATACAAGAAAGTGGGTTGCAAATGGATCTTTAAGACCAAACGTGACTCAAAGGGTACTATAGAACAATATAAAGCTAGACTTGTGGCCAAAGGATTTACTCAAAAACAAGGCTTTGATTATAAAGAGACATTCTCTCCTGTATCCAAAAAAGACTCACTCAGAATTATTTTAGCATTGGTTGCTCATTATGATTTAGAGCTCCACCAAATAGATGTGAAAACAGCTTTCTTAAATGGAAGTTTAGATGAGGAAGTTTATATGGACCAACCTAAAGGATTCTCCATTGAAAGAAAAGAGCATTTAGCATGCAAACTTAAGAAATCAATTTATGGACTTAAGCAAGCTTCACGACAATGGTACCTTAAGTTTAATGATACCATTACTTCCTTTGGATTTAAAGAAAACATCATTGATCGGTGTATTTATCTAAAGGTCAGTGGGAGTAAATTCATATTTTTGATTTTGTATATTGATGATATATTAATTGCAAGCAATAAACTTGGATTAATGTATAAAACCAAGGACTTTCTCTCTAAAAATTTCGAAATAAAAGATATGGATGAGGCAAAATATGTGATTAGAATAGAAGTATTCCGGGATTGTTCACGTGGAATGTTGGGTTTATCTCAAAAAGCCTATATAAAAAATATTTTAGAGATATTTGGAATGGAAAAGTGCTCATCAAGCCCAGTTCCCATTCAGAAAGGGGATAAATTAAGTGTTATGCAATGTCCAAAGAATGAATGGGAACGGAAAGAGATGGAGGGAATTCCATATTTGTCTGCAGTTGGAAGTTTAATGTATGCACAAACCTGTACAAGGCCAGATATCAGTTTTGCTACTGGTATGCTAGGAAGGTATCAAAAGGATCCTGGATTGGATCATTAGAAAGGTGCAAAGAAAGTAATAAGGTACTTGCAAGGAACAAAAGATCACAGTGCTCATATATAGGAGGTCTGAGAATCTTGAGGTTATTGGCTACTCAGATTCTGATTTTGCTGGATGTGTTGATGATCGAAAGTCCACATTTGGCTACTTATTTATGCTTACTGGAGGAGCCATATCATGGAAAAGTGGAAAAGAATCTATCATTGCTTCATCCACTATGGAGGCTGAATTTGTGGCATGCTATGAAGCCACACTTCAAGCTTTATGGTTGCGGAATTTTATTTCAGGGCTTGGTATTGTTGACACTATTGATTGGCCGCTGAAAATTTATTGTGATAACTCCACAATAGTTATCTTCTCAAAAAATGACAAGTACTCTAAAGGAGCAAAGCACATGGAATTAAAGTTTCTTGTTATTAAAGAAGAAGTTCATAAACAAAGAGTGTTTATAGAGCAAATTAGTACTAACCTTATGATTGCCGATCCATTAACGAAAAGATTACCTCCAAAGACCTTTATCGAACATGCCAATAGAATGAGTCTTGAGACTAATCTATAATGGTATGAATCGTGCTTTACTTATGATGATGTTTATGCTCTATTACACTTTGATATCAATAAACATGTTTCTATTTTTCCTGTCCATATTATGCATCGATGTGAATGAATAAATATTTACGACATGACTAGTCTCAATTTGTAGAGACATTAAGTGGACTCTTATGATTTCCTCTTTTAAATACTATATTGAACATATTATTTAATATTGTGGTACATGGATGGAACCGTGATATCTAAAGACATAGAACTGCCATGACTCGTATTAGTAGTTTGTTTAAATTATAGTCTTATGTGACCAATCTGAATGGATAATCTTGTGCACCTTATGTTGTCTTGTTATTATTATGATAATTATCATTCGGACCAAGTGGAAGAATATAAGTAATTCCCTAAGTGGTCCCACATGATAACTAATGAAATTACAAGACTAGTTATCCTAATTCTAATTAGTTAAGGGTACGAAAGTAATAACTACTTGATGGACGTGGTTACTTAAGTATAAATAGAGGAGTTGTCCTCTCTCCGCCCACGATGAATGACCAGACGGTAGAAATTTCATCTAAAGAAGGAGATCATCAGAAAGATTAGGGCAAAGGAGAGAAACCTCTCATCATCATTTTTTTGCTATGGATTCAGGTACGCTTTATTACTAATTATGATGTTGTATGTTAATTAAGATTACTTACAGTGTAATCTCACTAAGATTCAAAAAGAAGCATTTTCTATCCGACTCCAAGACATCTGTCAGGCTATTCCCCATTAATATAAGCCGTTGATCATCAAGATTGATGGTGCATACGAATACATTGTGTGCTCTTCTAAAAGTTGCTTTTTGCTAGAGCTCACAATACATCCTTGTGCGATGTCGATTATGATGATTGACAACTCCCATTATATGATTTGAAGGCAGGAATGGGGGTGGATATTACGGAGGCGGATAAAATAAAATATGCTTTCAATTAATAGGGGTAAAGTGCAATTTACCATGTGTTTTTGCTACAATTTTTTTTTATACAAGTTTTTGCTGCAAGGTTGAGTTAAGCGTTATCCTGCCGAGCCCATCTAATTTACAGGGGCACTTATTTTCTTAGGGGGGTTACCGAAACACCCATGAATGGAGAAAAAATGATTTGATTTAAGTAATTATTGGGGCACATTAACACACTGGCGGAGCCAGGGGGGCAAATGCCCCAGCTGACCTTTGTATTCACGTGGTATATTACTATATTTATAAAGTATTTATGTAATTAAGTTGCTCCTCCTCAGTTTCTAATTTTTCTTATTCTCTTGTTGACCCACAAAAGTTATCCTTTTATGACTACTCTTATGATGTTTTGGTAAGATAAATTTGGACTTTAAATAAGCAAGAAGACAAAAAAGAAAGTAGAGATGGCTTGGCTTGGCTTGCCATAATATCTTAAGGAAAATATTAAAAAATGAAGAAAATCTACTCTAACTAGTAGTAAAAATTTAGAGTCTCTAGGTTATAAACACAACTTCTTAGTTCTTATCTTCGTTCTTGCTATTGTCTCACACCTCCTTCATCTTTGCTACTACAATTTTTTGTTAAATTTTATCTTTGCTACTATAATTTGCCAACCGATCGCACCCGTTCCCTCCTTGCTATCACGATTTATTTGCATGATATTTAAAAAATAATAAATATTTAAA
Source organism: Houttuynia cordata (assembly GCA_039654745.1). Classification (NCBI taxonomy): domain Eukaryota; kingdom Viridiplantae; phylum Streptophyta; class Magnoliopsida; order Piperales; family Saururaceae; genus Houttuynia; species Houttuynia cordata. Next base: position 14,863,300 of record CM077506.1, read on the forward strand.
CGGTCTAGTTACACATATTAAAAAAGTTGGGTTTAATCAGCTTGAAATGACTGTCTAGTTACACCTATTTGAAAAAGTTGTGTTTAGTGAACTTGAAAATAAAGCTGTTATCTAACACTTCCAAAAAATGGTAAATCATTGTAGATGTGTAAGATCTTGTAGACATTTTATTTTCATACTATGTCTTCATTAAAAAACTATATATATGTAGTCATATTTTAGTACATATTTTGTCTTAGTTAAAATAGTATATTTTGTTATACTTTATTTTTATCATTTATTTTTTAAATTTTGAGAAAATTTTATGCCCCACATGATCCAAATTCCTAGCTCCACCCCTATATTAACACCTCTCTTTCAATAGGTGGTAAAAATGGCATGACATCGAGTATTTTCTACAAACATTGTGGGCACCGTTATTACTTGTTTCTCATATATGGGTGGGGTATTTTTGATAAATTATAATTCATGCATAATATCATAAAATATAATTTCTGATTTCTGAACCTGCTCGTGTTCGTGGTCTCACAAGACCAACAGTTATTTCGAAGATTGCTTAATTTTTAGTTTTTTATAATTCTTAATTTCTAGGTTGAAAATACAGATTTTCAATTATCTCTTGTCTCAAAGGGAACCAATCGGAATTTTTTTTTCTCTATATAGTCTTTTCCTTTCCATTTCCTGGGATTCAAAAAAAAAGAAATTACTGCTTTTAGAGACATGGGTGCCCCCAGAGGATAAAAAATAGAACAAATTTGTTTAAAACTTACCAAAATAAAAAAGAGTCGGAACCCCTGCAAATTTAGGATTATCGGCCAACGAAATATCTGAGCCTTCCATTGCTTGGGGTTTGGACCATCCGCCCACACTCCATACATATATATATATATATTTATCTTACAAAAAAACCCGAGATAATAAAACCCATTTCTAAACCTCTTCCGTCTCCTCACTCCCACGGCCACACCCCTCGCTCCTTATCCTCTTCCCTTCCCTCCCTCTCTCCGCCATGGCTGCCGCTCCGGCCTTCAACCCCCTCTCCACCCTCTTCCCCCCCAAACCCTCCCACCCTTTCCTCTCCTTCCGCCCCAAGCCCCTTCCTCCCACCCACATCTCCCTCACTCCCTCCTTCCCCACCTCCCTCTCCTTCCGCAAAAGCCCCTCCTTTATCTCCCTCGTCGCCCAGACCTCCGGATGGGCCCAGCAGGAGGTGGAGCAGGACGCCAGCGCCGTCGTCGAGGAGGGTTTTGCCTGGGGCGAGCAGCCGGCCGCTGCGGCCGAGGAGGAAAACGAGTGGGAGGCGGGGGAGGGTGAGGGTGAGGGCGGTGGTGAGCAGTCGTATTCGGAGCCGCCCGAGGAGGCGAAGCTCTTTGTCGGGAACCTGCCGTATGATATTGATAGTCAGGGTTTGGCGGAATTGTTTGACAAGGCTGGCACTGTTGAGGTCTCCGAGGTGAGGCCTATGCGGTGTTTTGATAAAGTTTGGATTTTTAGTGTTAGTCTGTGAGTTTTTGCTTGGTGGGCTAATCTTTTGGACAGCAATTGCAGTGACAAATGGTATTTTGACGGTTTTCATTGGCAGTGTTTTTACTTGTGTTGTGCTTCTTTCTGACATTCAATGAAATTTAGTGTTTTTGACATATTTGTAGACACTTTCTTCATTCATTGGTTACAATATAAAAGCCAATTACAGCAGAATTTGGAATAGGTATTTCAGCTGGGTTTCAGCTGAAACAGGTATCAAGAATTAGATTTTTCGTGGTTTGGTCTGTCAAGTGATGTTTTGTCTAATTTCATATTTTTGTTCACTCTGTTTTGTTTTAATTTCGGTCTGTCCGGGATTCATGATGGTGATGATGTTGTTGTTATTATCTTTATTAGGTTATCTACAATAGAGAAACAGATCAAAGTCGTGGATTTGGATTTGTCACCATGAGTACAGTTGAAGAAGCAGAGAAGGCCGTTGACATGTTCAACCGTTATGTAAGCACTTCCATTTTCTCGTTAAATATCTCAGTATAGTGATGTATCAGTTGAAGCTGTAGTGTATAGTATTATTTGCTAAATATATATTTGTCATATTAATAGTGAGGTTTGCAAATTATTGCTTTTTTTGTGAAGGCAAATGCTGCTATCTGGAGTTAGAATGTTTGTTAAGTATTTATTTGTTTTAACTGCCTTGTTTTCATTGCTGTATATTGTTCAGTCTTGAGGTGGTTTTGGCTGTCATGAGTTATTTCTTAAGATGTTGAACGTTATTGCATTGTGTTTGTGATTGTGCTGTCATTCGCTTCTCATTTGTGTGTCGCACTTCTTTTAGAAAGTAGAATGTAGCTAACTAGTTATGCATCTGATAATTAAGAGTGGTTACACGTTTCATAAGTATGTGACCATGGGTTCTCTATGTATACGCAATTACAATTATTTCATGCAGTTCGAATGCATCTCTGGGTTGCAAAATTCTTGCAGTAGTATTACACAGCATGATGGAATTGGGACCATATCAAATTGTATATATTTTCCTGGACCAAACAGTAGAAATGTGGCAATATTATGTATAATATGATAATGCTTTTTGCTACATAATTTAGTTATCTATTGCGGAGGCTCATCATTGTGAACAACTTCAAAATTGTTTGAGTGATATTGCTATTACGAGTTTTAAACTTCGTTTGATTTTGCTTTATTTTATCTAGCTTGTTTTTATTGCTGTATATTGTTCAGTCCTGAGACAGTCCTTGTGATCACAAATCAACTCATTGTTGGTTAAAATGTAAATCGTAAGTGCATTGTAATTGTGATTGGTCATTATGCCATTCACTCCTCGTCAATTTGCCTGGGCACTCCTTGTTGGAGCCTTGTTGGAGGTGGAATTTAATTTGTTAGTTTATGAATCTGATCATTAAGAGCATTTGCTCGTTGTAGAAGTCTGTGTACTTTGGGCTCCTTCGACATTTGCGATTAGAGTTATCTCATGAAGTTTGCATGCATTTATGAGTTTGAAATTCGTGGAATTAATCTATATGTTCAAATTCGGACCATATAAAATTGTATCTGTATTTCTTGGATCAAACTTCAGAAAAGCAGTAGTATTATGTACAGTGTAAAATTGCTTGTCGCTAGTTAATGTAGTAGACTCCTTGGTGGAAGCTAAAAAGTGTCAACTTAGGGCAACGTGAAATGTGATGCATGTCTATGTTCGTGTATGCTACTGAAATTGCATTTGTGTAAAGCACTAATTTATATATCCATTGCTGCAAATTTTTAAAATTGACAAGAAAGTTTATTTACTGTGTGCTATTTGCTTGTATGGACTTGTTATGCAAGTTACGCAAAATTTGGCCTTTTAGCTTCTAACTGGTGATGATGTTCTTTATATTTCCCATCGGATTTTTTTTTTTAAATCCACTTCTTTTCAAGTGTCATAGTTAAGCATGCCAATTTTTGGGTCCTTTCTATGTCATAACCCCGCAGTTTTATCTGCTTGTACATTTCCTTTTTATTGAGTGTGCATGCCGTAGCTTGTTTACACATAAAGCATCATCATCTCAGCATTGAGGTGCTTATTTCATGTTCGTTTTAATTCACAGATTTTCTTTCCATCACTTACAGGATATTGGTGGCAGGCTCTTGACTGTGAACAAGGCTGCTCCAAGAGGATCCCGCGTGGAGCGGCCACCTCGAGTATTTGAACCCGCACTCAGGATCTATGTTGGTAACCTGCCATGGCAAGTAGATGATGCACGTCTTGAGCAGGTCTTTAGTGAACATGGGAAGGTGGTGGATGCCAGGGTTGTGTATGATCGCGAAACTGGACGTTCTCGTGGATTCGGTTTTGTGACCATGGCTTCACAAACAGAACTGGATGATGCTATCGCTGCTCTTGATGGACAGGTGGGTCTAGCATTATAAATGGATTTTTTTTTCTTTTTCGCCTGGTTTCTATGACATCCAGGCAAGTGTGACCAAGAATTCCTATGCTACATTGGCCATTTTTGGGAGTTGACTGTGATCACCTCATCGTTCGCCTTATATTCAACTCTCTGGGATTGGCGACCTGGATCATATGTTGACGTGTATTGCTATCAAATAAGGGTACAAAATCCATGAAAAATCGTAGTGGCAGGTTTTTATGCCAGATGCCCTTCCTGACACAACCATCTAAAGAATGGACAATGAGATGAAGGCTCAACATCTCATCTTCATCATATGCCTTTCAATTGCATGGGTTGTCTTCATGAAATGACTAAGAAGTTGATTGAGCTTTTTTTTACCTTGAAAGTAAAAATTTAGACCTTTGTAGCAGTTTAGCTAGATCTTTAGTCACCAGTTCTCTACATTTTCAGTATGTATATTTTCGGGATGTTAGATGTTCAGTTTGCATGGAAGGATGAATCTTCCACGCCACTGATGTAAGTCATTTCACAGACGGTGACCATGTGATTTGACTCTGGAATTAGGAATTTGCGAACTTTCAGTCCATTTTGATGTGGAGCTTTATCTGAAGTTATAAATTTGGAGGCTCGCCTCTTATCATTTCATTTTAAAATTTTTCCGGATGCTCCTTCATCTCCTTCTTGGTGGCTGCAACCAGTCTTATTTGTATGCATGAGGTCGTGGAAGTCTAAGTTATAGACATAGAAGATTTTGCCATTTGTTTTTGCATAGTTGCATCATTTTTAGACCATTTGATATGTATCTGGCTTGGCCTAGAATTGCACAATTTTCTTGATTCTCCTTGCTTTGTGACAGAGTTTGGATGGGAGGGCGATCAGGGTGAATGTGGCTGAAGAGAGGCCAAGGCGTGGAGGCTTTTGATTTATTGCGAAACCTTCTTCTCACTTCTCCTTTTTACCTTTTTCGTAATTTGTAAGCCAAATATTTCTTTTTGGTTGGAGCTTATATTCTGTTTTTGTAGCCATTTTTTTAGGTTGAGTAATCTTTTCTTGTCTTTTTATCATTGATAGATGGTATTATACACCTGTTGTTGTTTAATTATTCATCTTGAGATGATACAGGTTTGCCAAGTGTGTGCTTTATTTATTATCTTCTCAATCAATTTCTAGGACACTTTTTTTACACTTTAAATTGGCCTAGCTATGTAATTTGGACAATCATAGCGATCGTCTTCTAGTGTAGGATAATACACTTTATATTGGCCTAGCTATGCATGCCGATTAATCATGTGTTCCACTTTTCTTTCTGAATTTGTCGTAATTAGATCAAGTCTTTTTCCAGAGCCTTATATTTGTATATCTTCATTCTCATAGCCTCTTCTTTCTCCTGATCCAGCATTTTAGTCACTTCATGCTCTCATAACAATGTGCATTCTGGCAAATGCCTGAGTTATCTTATCTGCACATGTTTCATAAAACTCAAAAACAGCGAAGACATAATTCCTTGTCAAGTTATATTTTATTGAAGGATAAACTACACCGATCATCAATTACTTCTAAATTTTAAGGAAAATTGACTTGCTTTTCCTCAATCTCTATTTAAACTGAAACATGCCCTTGACTAAAAAAATCTATAGTATGGCCACGTGATGTGATCTGTAGCCATTGAAAATTGCAGGTTTCAAGAATAAGATGAGATTATATCTTCGGTCTTACTGGATCTTGTCCAAAAGAAATAAGATGAGATTGGCGAAGAGGACTAACTTAAGAAAGTGTAACAAATAGAAGTGCATCTCTTCCTTGTCGACTCCACTTCCACTTTTGAGTGTACTCATTTGTGGGAACGTGCAAAGAACACGAGCTAGCTTTGTAACAATGGGTTGGGAAGAGCTCGGTTGAAAGTGATACCTGGTACAGTGGAACAATCAGAGTTGGCCACTTGGGCGGAGTAAATTTAAATGTTTAATCCTACTCCATCCAAAAAAATCTGGCTGCTTTTGAAAAATTATGGATCCAGAATTAGGGACTGGATTTGCCCTACAGGCCTATATCCTTATGTATGTGCATGTGTGAAGGCTTGAAATGTTAGTAGGCCCTTCAGGCCAATAAATTTAACTCATTTTCAAATGCAGTCAGGATTTATCGGATGGAGGTCAGAGGGAGTATATGTTAAGTGGTGGCTGCAATTTTTATGATCCATAATTTAAGTGGTGACTGGATTTTCCTATGTGTCTATCTTTTATTGGTCCTCACACCGTGGTGGCTGTGAGGTCCTCACAGAGGATCTGAACCTGTCAACATGTAATATATGGTAAGTGGGTATTGATTTTGTCTTAATTTATGTTCATATTGGGTTTCATGTCTCACTCTCTCTTTCTCGTGAGACATTCATAAGACCGAGTCCTTTTTAGTGGGACCTTAGGCAACGGCCTGAGGCAGTCCTGACTTTGTTGATAAATCAATCAACAATTAATAGCATGGTGAACCAATTGAACCTTTTATCGTCCTGCCCATTGCCTTTAAATACCCCAACACAATTAATTAGCATTTACCCAAGCTCTAATATCCCCCTACTAACGATATTGCTTTATCCAACCAAATTCTCCTCTCTTATCATCTTCATTCACATTGCACCACCTCTCTCTAGTCTTTTTTTGTTTCTAAAAACTGCAAGCAATCCTCCAGTTCCTCAGCCAATTAGGCCAGCTTCTTTCTCACATCAGCCTTTTTTGACATAGCCCTGGCCTTGTTTGGTCTCTTTCTTATTAGCCTCTTGATCAACCGGCTAACTCTCACAGACCCCATGCACTGGCCTGTGATGGGGGTCATCCCGACCCTCTTCTTCAACTCCAGTCATGGCCCCTACGAGGGGGCTGCCGAAGCCCTAATCCGTTCCGGCGAGACATTTCGCTACTGGGGTCTCTGGCTGACCAATGCCCACGGCCTCACCCCCGACCAATCTGAGTATATGCTCAAGACCAACTTCCTTAAGACTCTATTCTTCAGTGCTACTTGACTTCAAGCAGGCACTAAAGGACGATGTGCTGCCTGATGATTCAGTGGTTAAGAGAGGTGACCAAGTCATGTACTGCATCTACTCCAAGGGAGGACTCAGTGGATTTGGGGCAAAGATTGCAGGGAGTTCAAGCCAGAGAGGTGGCTCAAAAATGGGAAATTTGTGAATGAGAACTACTTCAAGTATGTGGTCTTCAATGGAGGGCCCAGGCTGTGTGTGGGAAGAAGTTTGCTTACATGCAGATGAAGATGTCTGTCTGCTTCTATACTGTTGAGGTATTGTGTATCTGTGGTTGAAGGACAAGTTATTGCAACAAGGATGACCACCACACTTTATATGAAGAATGGTCTTCGGGTGATTATTAAGCCACGGTTCATCAATCTATAGAGTAGACAATATAAGAATTCGATCAGCTAGATGCCATTAATTATAGTGTCGACGAGAAGAATTCAGCAACCTTTCATTTGGAACTTAATGGCTCACATATGACATAAATGAGGTCTAAAAGGCAGATGAATGCTGAACTGGGTTAGATGCTCTCCGTCCCGAATTCGTAGATGCATTTGGTTTCCAAAAATGAAGTAAAATACTAAAACCAAATGCATCTACTAATTTCGAGGGACAATTGTTAATTATCCTTCATCCCACGCATGTTCTCCTCACATGGTAAGCTCTTATATTCCGTATCAAGTGTCCTATTTGGTTTTCAAAATGAAGTGTAATTTAATTCCTTTTAATAAACAAAACAGGACCATTGTGTGTTAATAGTCCTTGCTCCAATAATTGTCCCTCTGGCCCTCCCGTATCATAGAAAGATGCACCAGCTTTAGCTTTGGCTTTGGCCCTCTGTCCCTATCATGCCGTCTTTGGCTTTACCATATAAAGCCTTGTAGCTTTCATGGAGAAAGATGCACCAGCAACAATCGCCCTACTCTTTGGACTGCAGTCGGCATCAACCACCCACAGATGACTACATCTCAATATCAACGTCAGAGCTGAACTAGGTTGATCGGCACAAGATTTAAGTGACTATCCATATGGGATTTTTGATCGACAACACTACTTGAAAGAAAAATTGCTTAGATATCTGAATGCTTTGTGGATATATAAGCTCTTCATGCATGCAAAGTACTAGATATGTGTCTAATCTGGAAGTGGTCATGGTATCATGGTGAAGATCTAACACTTCAATACGAACTAATACAAGAATGTTCAACATCCACACTCCCTTAGTCACCCACAGGGATTATATCCCGATATAACTGGTGCATAGGTTGTGTGGTCTGTGTACGCACATGAGGGGTTTCGGTCTGATATATCGGTACTTTTAAAAAAATATTTTATTTTTTATTTTATAAAAAATAAAAAATATTTTAAAAAAATCAACTTTCCCGTTTGTTTTCTATCCTATGCTAAGTGGAAGGATAAGGGTTTAAAACGCAAACACATATTTTGAATTATATGCGCATTTTATGCATATTTTTAAATTTATGCTTGTCTAAATTAGTATCACTCATTTTAGAAGTTATATTGTGAAAATATACGGTAAAAACTAGTTTTAGACCACTGATATTTTTTTACACAATATCTCCGATATTTTGTCTCTTTGGTCGACCGATATCCGATACGAGTTCCTTGAAGTAGGTATGAATGTAAAAGGCTTGAACTTTTCTTTTAATCACTTGTCAAGATAGCATTCTCGTAAATCGTAGAATTACTTCAATGGATGTGAAATTGGTTGTGCGAGGCAAAGGCTAGTCCAGGTGAGCTGGGGTGAGATATTGCAATTGTACAAGGAGCCTTCAATATTTGGTATCAGCAGGTAACAAATCCCTATTTTATAGTGATAGTCAGGCGCCTGGGCTAACAGGGGTACTCATAGGTTTGGAGCCACACATATGATAGCCTTTTAAGAAGATCAAGAGATTATTTACAAACGACAATGACAACTACGTCATTCACTACAAGCAACTATAGTTGCATCAGTAGTTTAAACCAGCTTCGCTCGTAAAAATTTATGCAAATCTATCCAGTCTACCTGCTTAATCTGCGGTTAAGTTCACCATGCTTAATCTGCGGTTAAGTTCACGAGCCTACCATGCTTAATTTGCAGTCAAGTTCAGATTGAACCAGCTGGTATGGTCCAGTTTCCTAACACTGTTTAACATGGGTCTGCATTTCGTATCTTGCAGTAGTACTCTTGGCTATACTGGAAGACAAAAATGTACCTACGGCATGAACATCACAAAAACATTCAACTCATAATTTTGTATAACATTGGACATTTCACTCTTTTACACTGCTTTCTTACAAGGAACTACAATAATGAATACAAGAGCCTATTTCTGTCAAAAAAAAAAGGGAAAGGAAAAGGTAATGGGTGTTTCTTTCCAGAATGTGATGAAATTGGTTCATAGTATTGGTTCAAACAAGGTCGAGACCTTTCATCGAATTTGTTTGAGGAAAGCTTTGTCGACACTGCTCCTTCAGGTGGCAAGCAATTGATTTAACGACCTTTTTCTCAACAGCGTTTACTGGTATAGATCATAACGGCATATAAGAGAACGCTGGAGTACGTGATCCACACAAACTGTTGAAGCCTCCAGGGGTCATATTTTGCTACCCAACGGAAAGCCTATTTATAGTTTCGATCAACTTGATGAAATAATGCAACCTCCAAAGTGTAGAAGTATCCTGCCAACATCATGAGAAAGAATTCATGACAATTTGACAGTAAAAATAGAAAATAGGAATAGATAATCATGTGTTCCAAGAGAAACCTCCATGACTTCCTACTACGATTTAAAATTAAGAGCAAAATGCACAAATTATGGGCTTTAACTAACGAAGTCCACAGGTACTATCAACTGCAAGGCCTATTTGTACATAAATAACTACCCAGACTGTTTACCTGTTGGTTTAACTCAACATGAACTTCAGAATTTTTCTCAGCAGTAGGCTTCCGATGCTTGACAATTTCAGCAACAAAATCCAGGGACGTACCAGATAGCTTCTGAATCTGGTGCCGTAGCTGTTGCTTCTCGGTGAGAGTCATGTCCCTGCATATATTATAATTCCATTCAAACTGGCAAACTAGCAAGGCTCCATGAATAAAAAATAAATTAAAACCCTGGAATTCGCCCTTCCTAAGCATTAATTGCCAACGAAAATTCATCTCTAATAAAAGCAAGTCAATTTTCCAGTATACAAGCATTGTTACATTCGAGTTTATTCAACTACCATAAGATTGTCTTATACCATCTAAAAGAAATGGAGACCAGCCGTAGGCTTCCAAACAGGCCTTCACATAAAAATTTTCTATTCGATCTAAATCTCTCCCTTTCTCTATCAAACTGTCAATATCGATGTCACAGAGCAGGTACCATATATAATGATAAGCACAACCACAATTAAAGCATAATCTACCTGCATTTTGACAATAAAACATCAAGATAATCTTCAGCCTGTTCCGCAATACTCCTTAGCTGCAGCAATATAAACTAGTGTCAATTTACCAAATTCAGGTGCAGATATCATTCATTTTACCTTAGCTATGCAGTGAGGAACCAAAGCAAAATGTGAAAATACTTCCAACAGCTATATCAAACTTCAAACATATAGAGTTAGATACTCCCTCCATCCCACGTTAAATGTCCTATTTGGTTTTTACAGATTAACTTTTTTCAGTTGCACATTAAATGTACTATTTGGTTAGATACGCCCGGGTCTGTTGAAGACGACCCGCTGAAGCAGGTCGCGGCTGACCCTGCACTGGGCGCGGGTCTGTTTTGACCCGCGGGTCAGCTGATGACCATGCCTTTTGGTTCATTCCGGGGCAAAAAAAAAGGAAATTAAGGCTTTATTAATGTTATGGGCCGGCCAGGGGATTATATTGAAATCATCTGTTTTATCAATTTTTTTTTAATTGTTGAGCGCACCACTTACATAACTTTGAGAGAGAAAATGTATACTATACCTATTGTAAGTGAAACCAGAATTCAAGGACCACGTCTGGAGGCGGATGCAGTTATGAAGAATTAATATACATTTTTTCTATTAGAGGGGCTAATAGCTTCCAAATTGTACAATTGTTTTTTTAAAAAGGATTGTATAAGGACTTTGGACTATATTTTTTATTGTGGTGTGTAGTGATGGAACTCCTGATCGAGTCCCAAAATAGTCCCAAAAGCCTGATGACAAAATTGACATTAATGCCTTAGTCAATTTTGTATATGGATATTGTTATGATTGTATGATAATTAATTGCATTCATTTTGTTATTTGGAAAAGGTGAATAGCACAAATCCAATTCCCACGTCCGTTGAGATGATTTAGGAATGGCCAAAGCATCCTAAGTTATTTGTCAACGTGTGAATCATATAGAATGCTACCATGGGGTGCATAGATTCACATACATAAAAAATCTTGTGCTATCATTAAATTTTGATTATGTAACAAAGACTGTCATCCGGCCCTAAAGGGAGGTGGTAGTTAGTGTTACATAATTAGGATAGGGTGGAGGGTTATATATTTTAAACATGGGTCAATCCCTATGCCCAAAGGTGTGGGATTTTTCCTATAATGTTTTCTATACAACCCACTAGCCTTATCATGAGACAAAATGAACATTTGTTTTTATACGGCTTAGTAAATTTGATGCGGATTGCAACCTTTGCCCAAAGGGAGGTTTACAATTTTACTACATGATTTTAGCATTGGCTATTTCATACTTATGTTATTGTTTCTTGCTCTCTTTAATATTTGCATGTATTTATTCTTTTATTGCAGCTTATCCGTCTTTTATTTCTGACTCTAATCAACACCTTCCATTATTGTCTAGGGACAATTTTAAGGATTGGAAGGAAAAGATGCTTTTACTATTAGACTAAAGTACGCCAAGTGAGGTAGCATCTTTTGAAAAGTGGGAGCCATCTAACCACTTAAGCATGATGCTCATGAGGTCTCACATAAATCAAAACATTCAGGGATCCATCCCAAAAAATACACTACAGCCCAAGAACTTTTGAAAGTTATTGAAGCTCAATTCAAGAGTTGCCAGTACCTTAATGTCTAAGTTGTCATCCATGAGGCTAACAGATGACAAAGGGGTGAGAGAGCATATCAAGCAGATGCGTGATATTGCTAATCAGTTGAACAACATGAAAATAAAGATTGATAATACTTTTTTGGGTCACTTTATTCTGAACTCCTTGCCTGCACAATATGGGCCATTCAAGATCTCTTATAACACACATAACACTCGGTGGTCAGTTAATGACCTTCTGAGTATGTGTGTACAGGAAGAAGGGAGACTTAAGCAATAGAAGCTAGAGAGTGTCCATCTAGTTTCTCATAAAGGACAAAAGAAGGCAAATCATGGTGCTCCTAAGAAGAAAGTTGGTAAAGGTGTGCCAATGAAGTCTACTGGTATCACCAAAGAAACAAAATGCTTTTTCTGCAAGAAGAAAGGACACATGAAGAAAGATTGCCCTAAGTATCAAAAGTGGCTTGCCAAGAAAGGAGGTAATTTCATGTCTTTAGTGTGTTATGAATCTAATTATGTTGATTCTCATCATAATAACACATAGTGGATTGACTCTGGTTCTACAATCCATGTTTCTAATGTCATGCAGGGGTTTCTCAGTCTAAGGAAACCAAATGATGGGGAGCACAACATCTATTCTGGAAATAAGATGTGTTCAAAGGTTGAAGGTGTGGGGACATATAGACTTGTTCTCCATACAGGATACACCTTAGATTTAGAAAGAATTTTCTATATTCCAAGTTTTTCCAAAAAACTTAGTTTCTGTATCAAGACTAGTACCTCATGGCTTTAATTTTCAGTTTATGAATTCTTCATTTCTGATTCTTAAAGATTCAATCACCATTGGTTCTGGTTCTTTGATTGATGGACTATATCGACTCTCTTTGCATGTTTCCTTTGAACAATTTATGATGTCTCTGCAAGGAAGTGTCATTAAAAAGAACTCTATGTTATGGCACAGGCGTTTGGGGCATATCTCCATTGACCGCTTAAAGCGATTAGTAAGAGAAGGAGTTTTAAAAACTCTTGACTTTACTGATCTTGAGACATGTATAGACTGCATAAAGGGAAAGCAGACTAACAAGTCTTCTAAGGGTGCTAAGAGGCATGATGAGAAATTAGGCATTATACACACTGATATCTGTGGACCGTTTCGTACTCCCTGTCTGAATGGTCAAAGGTATTTCATTACCTTTATAGATGATCATACACGATACATGTATCTTTATCTCTTAAATGAAAAGTCTGAAGCATTTGATGCTTTCAAGACTTATAAGGCAGAAGTAGAGAAACAATCTGGATTTAGTATCAAAATTATTCGATCAGACAGAGGAGGGGAATACTATGGCAGGTACACAGAGAGTGGACAAAAATTTGGACCATTTGTGCAGTTCCGGAAGGAACATGGTATTATTGCACAATACACAGTACCAGGCACACCACAAAAAAATGGTGTTGCTGAAAGAAGGAATCGCACTTTGATGGATATGGTGAGGAGTATGATTAGTAACTCCTCTCTTCCTCTCAAAATGTGGAGTGAAGCCTTAAAGACAGCCGTGTACATTTTAAATCGAGTTCCATCTAAAGCCATTCCTAAAACACCCTTTGAGCTATGGAATGGATGGAAACCTAGTTTAGATCATGTGCACATTTGGGGTTGTCCTGTTGAGGTTAGGGTGTATAATCCATTTGAGAAGAAGCTTGACCCTAAGACTGTCAGTGGTTTTTTCATTGGCTATGCAGAAAGGTCTAAGGGTTAATAGGTTTTATTGTCCATCTCCAACCCCTACAATAGTCGAAGCACGGAATGCACGTTTTCTTGATTATGGCAACTTCAGTGGGACTATTTCTCCACAACACATTGTGTTTGAAGAAATACGGGTTCCAGTTATTATACCCACATTTGCTGGAGGATCAGATGTTGTATCGCCTATGGTGATTCCAGAACAGCCTATCCCCCTCAAGATCAAGTTGCTGAAGTTCCTATTACACAGGCCCCTCCGCCAGTTGATAAAATAGGACTTCGACGATCCTCAAGAGTAAGGAAACCTGCACTCCCTTCTGACTATGTTGTATACCTCCAGGAGTATGACGGTGTTACTCTCGTCAAAATTTACCTGTCTGGATTAGAAAACCAAAATGAACTAAAATCAGTTCACTTTGATTTTTTAATCCAGACAGGTAATTTTAGGCGAAGATATTACCATAAAAATTACACTCACAGAATCTAGTTTCAGGCACCAACTCATGGCACCAAATTATATTTTCTAGCTCCTCAAACCTAACCCACCCAACCCCCCCCCCCGCCCCTCCTTTCTCCAATTCCTTTCGATGGACCACCTTGTTTTCTACACTGTCAATAATTGAGATCAACACCACCATCATCTTATCCATGTGTATGGGGATATCGACACAAACTCCATTGAGGAAAACTTTTACAATGCAAAAACTTCTTCTCATTAACTTTTCCTCACAATCAAATGATCACAACTCCTTACAGATCATTGCACACGAAAAACTACCAAGATGGATTTTCCCTCAATTGTCGCCACTTATGTCCATCCTAAAATACTTATTGTGGATGTTTCAAATGGGACCCCTAACAGTTCCTGCTCTTCCATCTCAACACGGTTGACATTACTCAAATAGATTTATATACAAAATATTACAGCCATGTAATCTTCTTTTTATTTTTCCTTCGCTTGATTCAACTTTGCTTTTAAACTAAAGGCATCCAAACTTCGTTGCAGTAATTCCTGTACCATTCTCCTCAGATTATTACGAGAAAATGATTTGAAGTTCTAGACCATAACCACCACATATAAACCTTCCACTTAACTTTTTCTATACAACCAGTTACCATTAAGTCAACATCATTTCATGAGCTACCGACTATGCACTTAATTTAATGAGAAAGAATCTACTTTCAGACAGAAATCCAAAAAAATTCTGCATGGAAAGAAATCACTAAGAACAAGTATTTAACTTACCGTGACACCTAAGTCACTAGAATACCGTCTCAAAGCTAGGTCAGCTTGCAATCCCCCACTTTCTAAGATTTCCTGGAAATCTCTTCTCAGCTGCAAAATAGAAAACATTGTATGCCAATATTATCAACATGGATAAATCCTATTATTCTATATTAGGATTAAATAAGCACTGTTTCCCAATAGCTTAAGCTGTTAGGAAATTGGCTATTGTTATTTATTTTGTTTTAAATCTAGACACTCCCCTCCGCACATGGACATACCAAAGGGGAACACAAACGTGGGACACATATGCCGCCGCCAAGATTTGAACCCAGGACATCCCAACCCCTGTGGCTCCGATACCATATAATAGAAATATTATTTTCCATTAGCTCAAGTTGTTCGGAAAGAAGTTATTATGGTACTTAAGTTATATCTCAAGAATAACAAAGCAATATACAACATTATCTAAACAAGTAAATTTGTAGTATATGAGACGAAATAAGTTACAGAAATGCATTGCAAGAATTATTTGTTTTAAATGGCTTATATTCACTTATTTGACTGGCGTATACAAAGAAGACCAATCGATGCCCCTATGAGAAGATTAGAAGTGATGCATATAAACGATGCTAAAAGAAGGAGAGGGAGACCTAAGAGAACTTGGATGAAGTTAATAAAAAAGGATTTGACTTTACTATCTCTTATAAAAGAGGCCCAAAACAAACCTGAATGGAGGAGTAAGATCCATGTCGCCGACCCCAAATAGTTGGGAAAATGCACTACTTGATTATGATTATGATATTCACTTATTTGACTCTATATTACCGTTAAACTAATCAACTAGAAAAGCTACGAGTTTAGGGAATTTGATTAATTTTTAAGGGCATTTGAATCAGCAGTTTCACAGATACTGCCCACCAAATTTAACATATCAACACAATGGATTATTTTATGACCATTGTCCCTTCTCACAACAAGTTTAACTAGTTCATTTATGCAAGTGAAAGACAATTGGCTCCTGAAAGCATTCGCATCGGGTGGGCAAGCTGGCCATAAAATGTGAAGAGCCACCCATCATACACAGTGCGCTTCAGCTTCCTTTGTCTCCATAGAAGGCTAAAGACATTCATGTAAGTTAGACAGAGGGGCCACACACCCGACTAGAGCCAACTTCTGTGGATTCCTTCCATAAAATCTCTCTTTTGATCCCCTTTAGTTTCATCCCAATCACATTCGCCCCCCCCCCCCCCCCCCAAAATACCACAAAATTAGATTAGTGAAAAGAATTCACAAAAGCTTCATCTATGCCATCATTATGGGGGGAGTTTTTCCTATACACATTGCACAGTTGATAGGCACTCGTATAATTATTGTTGAGGATAAAAAGAAATCACAAAGATAAAATGTAAAACATAATTTGCACTGCTTGGGAATGTTGACAAGGACAAAAAGCAACGCTGTAAAAACCAAAGGGTTGAGAAATGATCTCCTAATATAATAAAAAAGTCTTTTCCCAACAATTTGAGGTCGGCGAACTGGACCTTACACCTCCAATTTGGCCTACCTTGTGCCAACTCTTTCGAAATAGGTAGCATAGTGATATCCTTCTTTATTACCTCTATTTAAATCCCCTTTGGACACTTCGACTGCAACCCCTCCAACCTTCTTGCTAGAAAATTGCTTGGCATCCTTTAGATGAGGCCATACCTCTCTAAACTTCTTCCCTAAAGGTGCTACTGATCTACACTTGAATTATGCATATAATTATCTCCCAAATTTATATTGATATTAGTATTTGATTAAAATTAGTAGTACTTTAATAAGTTTTTGATCTTTTGTAGGAAAAGAAGACATACACTCTTTTTGGTGTAAGAAGAAAGAAGAAAACAAAAAAATTTCAGAAATGAACAGTAGCCGATCGATCGGCCAGACAGACGCGATTGATCGCCATAGCTGAAAAATAGAGCGTAAATGAAGAATATGATCGATCGGTGCACTTCGCGATCGATCGTATCTACTGGAGTTTGCGAATTTATGACAAACGATCGATCAGCACACCAAGCGATCGATCAGTAGGAGAATTGAACTGAACGATCGGCACGACGCAGTGGAAATAACGAAGGAACCAGGTGATCGATCGGGACTGATCGGTGAACAGTGCGATTGATCGCCGTATTCGCGAAACTGAAATCTAGCCCTATTTTGAGTCAAAATTGGAAGGCTTTGCATGGCTTCTCTTCAAAACTATATATATGCCTTAAGGGGGAACGCTTTGGGTATTTGAGAATAGAGTTTTGAGTTCCTTTGGAGACCTTGGAGGCTAGAGCAAAGAAGAGAAAAAGAAGAAGAAGATGATGAAGAAGATGATGATGGTTTCTCTCCCAATGCTAGGCTAAGCTTCTTTCCAAGGCGTAGATGAAGCCCTAATAGATTGGTTGTATCGTTTTCTTTCTCTCATCTTAACTTTTATCTTAGTTGGCGTATGGATCTTTGTTATGGTTTTAATGTTAATTCATTGAGATTTATTCTATGTGCTCGAGAAAGACTAGAGTGAATTCTTGTGAGTTTTAATCCGAAAGAATACTTGCGTGCCCGACTAAGAACATGAGGTGTTATAGTAATAAGGATTCATTGATTTATGATCGAGAGATAGATCACAGTTCCATGTTTTAATTGCTTTATGTGTTACGCCCAAGAGGAGGGCATAATATATTGAATTGACAAGTATATGTCCGAGAGGAATATGCTAGCCAATTAGGAATCTATACAAAAGAGAGAGAGAGATAGAGACGATACACTAGTTTATTGTGTGGTGGATTCGAAGCCTTGGTATTTCTCCACCTAAGTAAATCTCAGTTAATTTATTTAAAGTTTATTGCTTTCTTAGATTAATTAAAAACTGCAACTTTCTCTTAAGTTTGGTAGATTGCTTATCCGTCCCTGAGGCTCGACAACCCTTAAATACTCACCATAGTACAATTGTCTTGTGCACTTGCAAGGGTTTAAATATTAAACGATTAGCTACCCCTAGGTTCTCACAAATATCCTCATTTCTAATCCTCTCTCCCTCCAACTTATCAACTCATATCTCAATATCCTCATTTCAGTCGCTATAATTTTTTAAAAGGCTCAACACTCTCCTTCACATAGCATTGAGGCCTAAGTGTTGTCCTATAGAATAGCATTGAGGCCTAAGTGTTGTCCTATAGAATTCGCCTTTAAGCCTAGTTGAGATGTGCCTATCACACAACACTCTCAATGCAACTCTCCACTTTGCCCAATTGCATTTATCCAATGTACAACATCTCTATCTATATCTCCCACTTTGAGGATAATAAAGCCTCAACAGTGGGAACTACTGGCACTTCTTGGCCATCTATTTCAACTAGAAGTCCACTAATAGTTCTAGCTTCACCGAAAGATGAATTCCATGTACAACGTCTTAGTTCTACTTAGAATAAAACCTTTTTCTTCTAATGCTTCCTAATAGCATATCTTCCATATGCACTCACATGCCAGTGGGCCACCATGCACATACCAACCAGCCACCATGCAATTACTTTAACCAGACATCATGCAATTACTTCATGTATGTCAAGGCATCTCTTTGGGCCCTACTCCGCCTCCCGGATCTGCATTGAGCCACCCTCCGCCTCTTAGGATCTGTATTGAGCTGCCAATACATAACTTTCCTTGTGGTCATAATGAGCATGGCTCTCTATGTAAGATAATACGATGACAACTCTCGATGTGTGGGAGTTTAACATTTACACTTTCCTCCACACTTTAAGCTTAAAATTATTTCCTTGTAGACTTTCCATGTGGTCATAATGAGCATGGCCCTCTATATAAGATATTACAATGACAACTCTCAATGTGTGGGAGTTTAACATTTACACTTTCCTCCACACTTTAAGCTTAAAATTGATCCCTACTTTAGTCTGGTCAACCAAAACTACGTTGTCAGCAAAATGCATGCACCAAGGTACCTTACTTGGATATAAGCAGTTACCTTTTCTATAACTAACGCAAAAAAAATGAGGACTTAACGTTGATACTTGATGTAGACCTACAATAGCCGAGAACTCAGTCTCTTTCCAAATTATTGTGAACCATGGCCCATTAGCAAGGGCCCACATCCCCACTAGCCGCTTTCCGATCTTAATTAGCTTCTGAATTATACCTCAACCAATTAGTTTATTTCTATTAGCACTTAGTTCCTAGTTTAATTAGATCTTACTAATGAGTAATGTTCTATTAAAAGTAGCATCCTTAATTCACTAGTTTCCTTGATAACTAGATTTCTAGTGTTAAAAGATTCTATTACTATACATTGAGTATACATGCCCATTCAATTATCAAGCAATGAGAAATTGTAAATTAGAAAAGTTATTATCGTTTATCTGTTAGAGTTAGACTCTTTTTCCTCCCTACTTTCCTGATTACTTCCCTTGTAGACTATTAGGTCCACTTCTGAAAGTTGCTACATGCTCTTCCCTCCTCTTAAAATAAATATTTACGATAACTAAGTCATTTGTTGTTGCAATCTCAAGGATAGTTTTTCCAATCTCATTCCTCTCCCCAAAACCGTATCCTCCAGGTACCATCTAAAATCTTTTACTCCTCTCCCCTGCATGTGCATTTAAATTTCCTCCTGTCTGAACTTACCCCCCAAGAAATTCCTCACATCACTAGGCCTATTCCTCTCATAATTGTTTCTTAATCTCTCTTAATCCTCTTTGAGATGCATACACAATAATGACATTGACTATGCACTCCACAAAACTAGATTCACCATCATAATTCTACCACTAAACCTCCCAACATCTGCAAGGTTTTCTCTCAAATCCTAATCTACCACTATGCCTAACCCACTCCTATCTGATTTTTTGCCTAAACTAAAATGTTTAAAATCCTTCACTAACTCCTTCGCCTTGGCACCTACAAACTTTGTCACTTACAAGCAAGCTGTGTCAACTCTCCTTCTCTTAAGAGTTTCCACTAACCCCATACCCTTACCCTTCAAGGTCCAATGTTCATTTGCTACCATAATCCCTTTCTCATAAACTATTACCATAATCCCTTACTCGCATCTGTCCAATCCAAATTGAGAACACTTACTCACTTATCATTGCAAACGGGCATTGTAACGTTGCTTACCAGCGGCACCCCAGCCCATTCTATTATAACCCAGCATTATATTATGTCACTTCTGGGTAACACCTTTACTGGCTAACTCTAACTAGAGAAATCATATAACATATAGTTAATGGGAGGTATACAGGTTCTTCGGACTCGACAAAGATGGGCACGACTAACTGGCCTCTAAGAGCACTTTGTCCAACCACCTATTCCTTCGTCCACACGCAATGTAAGCACATCAAGCTCACCAGTGGAGTGGGGATTTGAACTCAGGAGCTTCCTGATGCACGGTTATAAAATTATAGCATATGTTACACGTAAAGATTTTAGATGAGACAGTTATATATGGGAAAAGTTTAAATGAGACACGGTTAATGCACATTTGCATGAGCAGAGTCACCTTGTGCATGTTGGATCTTGATCTGACAGCTCTAGGGTCGGGTGGTGATTCACACTCACCTGACCCCTGATTTGACACCCTCCATCGGATAAAAAACTGACAGCTCGAGGTGAGTCTGCTCATTCTTGCTGCATGAGCCATGTCTCATGTAAACTGGACTTATTATGTATATAAATTCAGGAAATGTCTCCAATACGTTATTTAACCTATTTGCAAAAATTAAGTTTACATTTTGGCGGCTACATCCACTAATATCAACAGGTGGTGAAATTAGTTCATCAGCAAGCACTTCGGAGCATCAAATGGTGCAAAAGGAGACTTTCAACAACCTGACTCGTTGAAATTGATCTTAAAGCCTTCAACCAATTACATAAAAAATGATTCCAGCATCCACTTGAAAAAACATAGTAACTAGCTCGCTTGCTTCAGCTGGTTATTTTACCAAGCAAAATAAATGCTAAATAGCTTGGACATGTATGTGTGCAAAAGAGAGCAAAATAGAAAGCTGTGGTAAAATTTGACTGGAAACAACCAATATAGAAACGTTGACGGTGTTCATAATCATAGTCAATTAGAGCCTTTTCCTAACAATCTGAGGTCGGCGACATGGATCTCATGCTTCCATTCTAGTTTGTTTTCTGCCAACTCTTTTGTAAAAGATGGAAAATCCATATCGAAAGAAGAAATGAAAAACTGAAATGTTGATGGTTTTCCAGTTCGAGAAGCAAAAGCCAAATACTATGCAACATCAACATCCAGAGTCTGCCCCATGCAACGACGCATTACAACAGTAGAAATGAAAACAGAAAGACATAATATATACCCAAAAACACACAATCACCTCTTCATAAGCTTCGGATTCAAGCGTCCCAACAACAGTCTGGATAGCATCAGCTACGAGAGGAGGCAAGTTCTTTTCCCCGTAAACAGTATCATTATCCTCATCCCTGCCACTAAAATGTTCTGGCGATTGTTTTTTATCCAAGTGCAATCGTATCCGGCGCACAGCCAAGACAGTCTGAAAAAACTAAAAGTGCATGAATATAAAGAATAGTTAGTCCATCACCCCACAGTTCAGAATTCAATTCATGTAATTATAAGAGTGCTGGCACTCTACAACAGAGGCTTCTCTACACTCTATTACCTTGTCAGCACCTTTGTGTCGCCGCTGGAAACAAGCAACCAAACTGGAGATCAACTAGGATGGACGGGTTGGGGGATCCGTTGAGAGCACCAGCCTCTCCACGCTAGAGATCCCAGGGTTCAGACCTGTCCCAACTAGTTGATCCCAAGAAAAGGCGTTGAAACGGTGACTCTCTACAACAAATTATATAGAACTACCTCCGTCCGGAATTATATTTGACATAAGGTTTTGCAAAGTGAACTAATTTCAGCGCCATTACAGAAACAAGGCAAGTGAAAAACCAACCTTTTGGAATTGCTCATTGAGCTGATCCACACTCCGCTCAAGAAACACCTCCAACTTGTCTCTGTTGGCTTCGGAGAGCTCCTGCCCCAGCCCCCCACTGAACAACAGAGCAGACGCCGGACTTGCGTCCTCAGTCTTGGCCTTTACACGCCTTTCGGCAGATAGGTCGGGAGCGACGGAGGTCGGAGGAGGGCGGTCGTCGGCGTGGGAATCGGAGAAGAGTTTGACGATCTCGTCTTTGTAGAAATCAAGATTGCCGGGGTCGTCGTCCGCCATGGGAGTTCATATCGGAGAGAAGGAGGCCATGGTATCCGCGAAAATGGAAGCAGTGGGATTTGGGAAAATGGAAGTTCGCAA
Source organism: Houttuynia cordata (assembly GCA_039654745.1). Classification (NCBI taxonomy): domain Eukaryota; kingdom Viridiplantae; phylum Streptophyta; class Magnoliopsida; order Piperales; family Saururaceae; genus Houttuynia; species Houttuynia cordata. Next base: position 14,885,556 of record CM077506.1, read on the forward strand.
CCGCTTGCTTTGTTGGGGCCCTCAACCCCTCCTCTGTGGGAGCATTTAAGGGGAGAATTAGCAAGAAAAGCTTCATTTAGGGAAAGAAACCGCTTTGTTCTGGGAAGAACACGTTTATTGGGGTTATTAAGATGTAAAAGGAGATTCATGCATGTGGTGTGAAATGTATTATGTCCGGTTTACATGAGAGGTCTCACTTTGGTGCGAAATGTATTTGAGTGTAGAAAATATTTCTCGGTGTTTTGGTGTTTTAGGTCAATTACGATGCATTGTGAGTCTGTGACATTGAATTTAGGGGCTAACAAGATAAATGAGAAATGAGAATGATGCTGGAGAAAGGCATCAGGCCTTAGTTCGTGAATTTTGATTTCCTCGCCACTTTGAGTTGAGAAACTGAAGTTGGACTTTTGAACTAATTTGAGTGGGATAGTGGGAATTTGGACTTTTGTATACCCCAGGGAAATACGTATCCTCCTCTATAATAAGCGCCGAGTAACCCTTGATATTTGTTTACCTACACAAATATAATACCGGGGTCTATCTGACAACATATTTCCTCATTTATGGGTTTGAAAGAAAAACCTCTCCAATTTGACTTGTCCTATTTCATATCTTTCTCATGACTCATGGTAATTAGTAGATGGAATATGGAAAAAGTTAATAGGTGCACCGGCTCATGCACATCTCCGTGCACGGACGCACTGTGAACTGTCGGATCTCAATCTAACAGCATACAGGGCAAGCGAATCTCAATGTAAAGCTACAGTAGATAGATCTAAAGTCGACCTCATTATTCACTGAAGAACCACAAGCCCAGAAAATTGCAAACATTCAGGTCTTCCAATATTTGTTGGATTCCCCCTATCTTAGAACCAAGCAAGTACATGCACTTCAAAGGCATTTTATACATAAAACATAAACAGGTACAAAGCTATAAACGAAAAGGCATTCTATCTGTACACAGCTTAGAAGTGTAGTCTTCTCCAACCTCCAGATACAAGAGGTTCAGATATTGGCAGCACAACACGTAAGTGTTAATAATTAACTTTTCTGCTTCTGCCAATCTTTCCTTCCCAACATCAATAATCTCGTAATTGTACTTCACGACTGGTCAGTGGAACATACCGAACAGATGTTTCTGTTCGGACAGTCACAGACCCATCAAGCTTCTTGTCAACCACCTTGAGGTCCTGGAAAATGTTCCCAACAGGAATAACCATTCGACCACCAGGTTTCAACTGGTCAATGAGTGGTTGTGGAATTTCTGGTGCTGCCGCTCCAACGTGAATAGCATCATACGGTGCAAATTCTGGCCAACCCTGTCTTCCATCTGCCTCAAGTAGAATCATTTTTTCATAATTCCTCAACATTGTGATCGACAAAATCTATGTTCACAGAGAAACTTTATTTTGCAATTAGATGCTAACATGATTAACTCATACCTCCAACATGAATAGAAAGACAGCCTTCCTCAAGAATTTGAGCCGCTGGACTTTTCTTGATATTTTGAACTGAAGTAGCAACCAATTCAGGGATGTGCTCCACACCCACTGCACGGCCGCCAGGTCCAACCATTAGCGCAAAACAAGCAGTCAAATAGCCAGTTCCTGTCAAAATAGAAAAAATGATATAACCTCAATAGCAAAAAAATTACTACTCCTGCTGGGCACTTTTAATAGTTTGTTTGAAAAAATAAATGTATCTATTAAAAGTGCCCGGAGGGAGTACAAAATAAATGCAACCTCACATCATAAACCTTTACATGCAGGTAAAACAATAATCATTTAAATCTTCTAAGTAGATTGCTCTCAGAACACTAATTAGGAGTCATCCGTCGATTGCTGGTAAATGCGACGGTAATACAAAAGAATTCAATATTTTTTCAAGTTAATAAGCATACTATATTTGTAACCTAAATTAAAGATTTAATGGCAATCCACTGAAGTCTGAACTGATTCTCTAAAACTGCAACACAGCCCAAAACAAGCACCAGGAAGGTATAAATGAAGTCTAGATTTCACAGTTTGAATGCATAAGTGACATTTACGCAGCCAAATCTGAGCAATAAAAATAGCAATACCTGAACCAACATCCAAAGCGTGCATGCCAGGCTGCAGATGATCCTCCAACAATTCAAGGCACATAGCATGCATGTGTGGTGCAGAAATAGTGGCATTGTAACCAATCTGCATAGGACTATCCACATAAGCAGGGTTCCCATTGGGAACAAACAGTGCCCTGTCCACACTCTCCATAACTTCAGCAACCTTCGATGACCTAATTACACCATACTGCTGCAAGTGCTCAACCAGCGCCCTGTTCTTATTAACTCCATCTTTTGCCCAGAATCTCTACAAAACATATTCTTATACTTTAATTACGTCTCCTCACTAGCAAACAATGAACATGTACTAACAAGCTCATACTAGAAACCCGTGAAACAATCTATTACAGCATTTGAAACACGAAGAAATTTCACAACTAAATAATATGAAACAGAAAGAAAAACTCGTGAAAGATCTTAAGCAATGTATCATGTTGGCTGTTTGATGAAATCGTAGACCGTACAAATGGTCTATCGCAATGCAGAGAGTACAGATAAAATCCAATTCGCAACCCCAAATAGTTGACAAAGTATAACGCATTGGTCATGATACTGAAAGATAACATTTAGCAACTCAAATTGTTCTATATACCAGTACAACACGCTTGTGCGCAGAATAAGAGCATCAGTAGGTAATAAAGTCAAGTCAGCCAAAAGGCGCAAACTACTCCCTCAGTCCCACATTAATTGTTTGGATTAGAAATCCAAAATTAACTAAATAGTTCACTTCTGATTTCCAATCCAGACAAATCCTAATGTCCGATTTAAAGACTGCAACTTGGTCAAGCCCCAAAATCACCACACTTCTGACCTCTCCGGAAATCTCCTACCAATCCAGGCACTTCCCAGCCATCTCCGAACACACAATCCACCTCCCCAATCACCCTTTTTTTAGTCTTTTCAATCAGCAATGAAATCACACCAGGGACCGAATCACACACCGCAAATAGCGGGAGAAGGAACGCAGTCAAACAGATAACCACATACGAATCGTAGCAGAAAGGTGCAAAGCGAGGAGCTCACGCGAATGAAACGGTCCAAGAAGAGAAGTACCTCCATTCCTAGGAACCGGCAGCCGGCGGCGGAGAGTCCGGGGTGGCGACGCGAGGGAGAGGCGGTCAAGGCGGCGGAGAGGGGCGGAGAAGGGAAATGGAAGCGGCGGTGGCGGAAGGAGGAGGCGGCGGCGGTGGCGGAGAGGGCGTGCTTTAGCGGCGCACGATAACGTCCGCCATACGCGAGCATTTCTATATTCTTTCCCCAAAAGGCATATCCAAGCCGGCTCGGCTTCGCGCCTTCACTTGGTTTTGGGCTGGCTGGCTAGGTGCATAGAGGTATTTCTGTGGGCCTAGGCTATTTCCTTTTGAGACTGGGCCTGGGCTTTGAAACCTCGTAAAAGTCCCAATGAGAACCTGGCATGGCGCAGAGATGTTTTTGCTATTGCAGAACAAAAATTAGGGGTTGGGGTGATACTGACAAATTTAAGGGTGCTGAAAAGTCTCACCCTATTGACTATTGATTGATCCATATATGGATGCTCAAGTAGAATTTGGGGCGTTTGCAAAAGGAAAATGTTATGGCAAATCTATACACCAAACTCATATACGGTATACCGGTGTTTCTATTTGACAATGGAAATGTGGAGATATGTTTCCCTTAAAAAAAGACTTTTTTAACTGGTGGAGGGAGAGTGTAAATCATAACAATCAGGTAGTGTGATTCTATATTATCACATTATGGGTAATGAAATTATTACTCCATTTCTCTATTCCATTTTCCTACTCTAGTGTAGTAATATCGTTACCCATACATTATTCTAAAATTTTGTGAAATACCAATTTACCAATTGGGTAGCTACTTGATTTCTAAATATATGATTGAACCCTTGATACCTGATTCTCTCTCGCAAAGGAAGTCAGATATATGAGGTCCACTACACGAAAATAAGAGTGTATTGATTATCCCAAAAAAATATAAGTGTACAAATTTGGCGTATAGTTGTTAGATTCCATTCCAAAACCTGGAGACCCAAGTACAAGCAGATGTGATAAAAGAAACTAGAAGGGGACATAAAGAGGGAGTGGAAGGAGCGATAAACATGAATTTTCCTCATTCTGCACTTCTTATGACTTTTCATTCAACTGTATTGCCTTCAGTTCAAGTAACTCGCAAGTGAGAATATGTAACATTTTGTGAAAAAAGATCTAATTTTTCATAAAATCTGAAGAACAAGACATTAATATTTCTTTTCCTTTGAAAGATCTTTAGCTACTAAATGCAAAATATAAAGGAATCTGCTACACATAGATCTCGGGATAAACTTGGCATACGGCGTAGAACAAAAGAAAGTAGTCTAAAGACTCGAAACTATCCAAAAATAAAATATGAGTAGTCTGCAACCCCACCCCACTATGCACAAACAATATATATAAACAAAGAACAAGAGCACGAACGAATCTGTAATAGGACCACGAGTGCAAGCCACAAAGGTTGTCTCGATATGCCTGAGTAACACAATAAAGTTTAATTCCATATTTGCTTTCATCTTTGAATATTTTTTCTTATTTCTTTTCTTCTTTGTTAAAGTAAATCACTATGTATTCAATGATTCTGTATTCTTTCTTCCTGTATGATATGGGCACTTTTTCTTTTAATTATTTCCCCATTTTTTTCTAAATTAAACACGATTTTTTTATAAACACAATTATTATTGCAATCTGCAAATCTTATCGACTGATCTCCAAACCTCTCCAGGATTTTAAGTTACATGCTCTGGAGCCTAGACATTTCCAATTGCTACCATAAAGCATTCAATAATGGCGAAATCCGACCTTAAAAAGCATTTTAAAAAAGAAAGGTGGTAAAAATCCCATGATTTTCTCTGATAAAGGCAAAATTATAACAAAGAAATAGTTGGTGTTCCTTTCTCCATTCATTCCTCCATGTAGAAAGAGCCATCTGACCATGAAGACTGCAAAGGTGGCAGCTCAGTGACTTGGAAGCGCTTGTGAAATAGAAGCAATCACCAATAATTTTTGTGAACTCATTCTCTCACAAACTTTGTCAACTGAGCCATCAACTTGTGTGTGGAGTAGGAAGTGGAAATCCTCTGCTTTTAACAAATTAATTAAATCTTTTAATTGAGTCATGCAACATGCAAACAAGTGTTTTCAAACCAATTCAGATTTGATAGGAGCTTTCTCAGTTCTGAAAAACCAATTTACATAATCTAAATCCCTGAAACCCAGCCAGATCAGTCCTTTGTTGATGCAAAAATGGACTCAGTTTAAGTGTTTTACATGTTCGTGTGATTTTCTCAAAGTGGGTACCTGTGTCTTTCCATGGAAGGAAGGAAGCATGGGTGCAGGAAGGTCAGGGCAGCTGAGCTGGGCCTCTTCAGCTTCCACGGTCGATGGTCCCTGAAGCAGAGAAGAAACCAGAGCGACCTTGATGAGGAACACTCTTCGGAGGCCAAGCATGTCAGTTCTCTGCACGGGATTGACAGGGAGTTGGTTGGATTCTGGGTAAAAAGACTGAATTTTTGCAGAGGAAGGAGAGGGTTTGATGGAGGCGTTGGGGAACATGGCAGATGTTCTCATGAAGAACGAAGGCTTTTGAACGGAGAGGTATGTAGCCTGAGTGTGGCTTATTAAGCAGGCTAATCGTGCGTATTAATCTTAAATAGGTATAGTCGTTCATTTGGTGAAATTGCACTATTTTCTTGTACTGGGAATTCCTATTAAACTTGAATTATTGGTTGCACAGGTATTGGAAGAATATATCCAAGAAAAGGCTTCAGACACTGGCCTTCTGCAGGAGTTACTCCTTTGATTGGTAAGTAACTTCATATGTCTCATTTATCTATAATCAGCTGACAATTCAGACAGATTACATAATCACAATTTTATCTGAAATACAGTATTACAACAAGAGTGGATAGCCAATGGCATCATTTGAATTACAATTAGCTTTGTAACAGGAGTTGATAGTTGTGGATTGAAAGTTGAGGGCTGTATATGATAACCCTAAATCCAGCCATTGCCAGATTTGTGTTTATTTAGTTTCTTTAGTCATTACATGGATTAACTTTTCACCTTTGGCATATTGCTAAGTGGGGTACTATTTAGGTGCTAATAGTAGTTGTTTAATTGCAGCAACGGTAGAGTATGTACTTCTGCATAGGGCGCTTGGACTCTTGACAGACCAAATTCTCCTGAATATTCCAAGTGCCTGCAGGGAAGATCAGACGAGTGCAGCGGCAGTGGGCAGCAGTCTGCCTCTGCTGTTCGAGAGCATGTCGGAGCGCTGGTATGAATCCTTCTTTCTCTGCATTTGTTTTCCATGTGTCAAATTGTGACAAACAATCAATGAGTGTATTTCCATCAGCTCTAACCATCTCTGCTGATCCCCCAGCAATCCTGTTCTATAAAAGGAAAGAAAAAAAGTAGAGTTGAAAGTAGTCTCTTTGATGAAGGCAACGAGCATCTCAAAGTCTCATTTAAGCCAAAGAGTCATCAGCAAGAAGAAGAAAGTTACACAAAAAGCTATTGAATATAATTCATTAGATTAAAGTTCAAAATCCAAGCTTTGAAAGAATCAAACACTAATGGAAGCAAAAGGTAAAGAGACAGTACCTCCATTGTCGGAGATTGGTAAACTTGGTTGGTTGGAGGGATTGCAGTAGGCAATGAGGTGTATGAAAGGGGAAACCACTCCACTTAATATTAATGGCAGCTTGTGGCAGATAGTAGCGGCAAATACAAGCTGCCAATTGATCTTATCATGGATGTGATAAATTCAGTTTGGCCTAAATACCTATGCAGGTAGGCCCAACATCAAGAGGTCCACTTAATATTAATGGCAGCTTGTGGCAGATAGTAGCGGCAAATACAAGCTACCAATTGATCTTATCATGAATATGATAAATTCAGTTTGGTCTAAATACCTATGCAGGTAGGCCCAACATCAAGAGCCCTTACGGTGCCAGACTTCAATTAGAAAATTCCTGATTCATAATGCAGCTACTCTTGTCGTCTGATATATCTTAAACATATTTGTCTTCACTCAGATTTCCCATCCATAAGTGACGCTTTGAGATGTTTAGTTCATATGGTTTAAAAGAACAGAATTTATCTTATGAATCAATTAAAATATAAAATATCGTCAAAGCTGATATCTTTCCAGTTAAAGCACTTTCAACAACTAGCTTTTTTCTTTTTTCCTTTTTTGCTGTACTAATTTCTTCTAGCTTTTTTCTTTTGCCTAGGAAGAGTGTTAAACATGGATAATTATTTGTTAGTGTCAAAGAACAATTTTTCTCACTCAGTCAAAAACTTTAATTTGTGGCCAGAAATTACCTATATTTCCTTGTAAATTATGGACTGAAATGTTGACTCAGGCGAATCTCACTGTGACATCAACGTGTCCTCAGCTCCCTTCTATCTTTTGGCTTTCTGTTGTGATAGTTTTACTAAAGAAAAGAGAGGAACAAAATTCCATAAGTTTGCTTTGACATATGCAAAGAATTAAACTCCTGGAATTTCCCAAAGTATGTACAATGACATCTGGTCCCTCTCGTCCTTTATTAAAGTGACTTCCCTTATTATTGATTGGGAATCAAGCTCTTTAGACAAGAACAAGAATCCACCTCAACCATAGCAGGAGACTGTACATTGTTAACTTCAGCTGATACATCATTTCTTTTCATGAAACCGAAGTACAGAATATATGTGCAATCGTCTCATTGATTCATCCAGATTGCATGCAGACTGTTACTTACAATCAGACGAATATGGGCGAGCCCATACCGATGTGGTTTTGTGTTACAGTCTCTTTCTCAGTCAATTTATTTCTCAGCAAAGGTGCTGCAACAAAAGCACACAAGCATGAATAGTTGTTTCTAAGTGGAGAGAATTATCCGTACTTCCCAGCGTAGGCAATATATATGCTATTAGCAAATGCGTGAGATCCACCCAATGTTATTTAAGCTCAGCATCGTTTATAATATATATAAACTGCAGAACCATGCGCAGCCGGTCCCTCCATTTCTCATCTTCCGACGAAGAGATGGTGGTGAAGGAGATTCTGTTTACACGTGTCAGACAGCCTTAGAGTGGATTTAAAATTTTAAAGTCTCTGCTTCATGTGATAGAGAATATTGTGTTCCATGCCTGCATTTCAAATCGTGCACCCGTAATTCCAACAGTTTTGGTTATTTGTTTCCATGAACTTACTATTGAAATCTCCATCTCCTTACACGTGGTTATATATTTTAACAAGTAGATATCAGATGCTGCGCAACTGTCAAGCTTAATTATGCATAGTGGTTCTTCAGTTATCAACTACTTCCTCCATCCGAAAAAGATAGGTACAGTGTGGAGAGTTGAATTGTTTAAGCCCCAGCGAACCCCCAAGTTGGAAAAGGCCTCTGTGGCTAAGAAATAAGCTCAACTGTACCTTCTTTTAACACAGAAAAAGGGCACCATATCTATTTTTTCCAGACAGAGGGAGTATAATGGTTTGTCTTCTTTTTTTATTCTCTCCCGTTAGCATGTATTTTATATCGACAAGTTAGTCCACTTACATATTTATTTAATTATATACACAAAAGGGATTAGTCTACGGATTCAGATCTATCAATCTTCTGGACATTTATCTTGAATTATCAAGTGGCATGACAAACTAGGGATATAATTAAAGATCGACGTGCCAAGGTTCTCGTATTTTGTGAAGTACAGTTAATAATTTGACAAACATACAATTGGTTTTGATATTTTATCATAGCTTCGGAAGAATATCAACTGCTACATGATACATATATAATTATGAATATGTATTGGCACCTATGCACAGTCAGCTTTAATTTTTTTTCTGAGATTTACCAAATACATTCAGATACTTAGCTTGCATGAGGAGGAGGATGCTTTGAAAGCAGATGGTATTGGGGGATCAATTGCACAAACCATCGAGAGCCTTTCGTTTCAGGTAATAATAAGATAGTACTCATTAGAAGTCGTTCTTTTCTTACTGTTAATTTGTTACTCCCTCCATCTGTAAAAAAATAGGTACAGTTCTCTATGTCCGAAAAATTAGGAACAGTTAAGCTTATTTATCAGCCACAGAGGACTTTTTCCAATTGTATATACACTGTCGTTTAAAAAATTCAATTCTCCACAAACTATCTTTTTGTGGTTATATGGTTATTTTTTCACGGCTGATCAGTTACCCTAGAAATTGGCAGGTGATGGGACGGCTACTGGAAGAAGATGGCACATATGAAACTATGATGTCTTTATTCGAGTCACTAGGGAGCCATCCATGGGGTGCAAACGTGGTTCTCATGCTTGCAGCATTTGCAAAAAGCTATGGAGAATACTTGTTAATTGCCCAAGTCTACCATACTAATCCCCAGAAAGTTCCAATAGCCCTGTTCAAGCAAGTTTCTCGAATTACAAAAGATGCAAAATCCCTTGAGCCCTGTTTCAAAGCCTTGAACTGTTTTTTAAAGGCTCTGATAAGTATAATAAAAGCCATTATTATACTCGAAAATTTACCAAAGAGATACATAGTACAAAACATAGAGGAGATAGCTGCAACAAAGGTTCTTATCCATGTAGCTACCTACTGGGTTCCCAGAAGTGCTGTGGCATGTTTTTCAGTATTCATTCAGTTGACAGCAAGAACCCATTAGCAAGTACATGTTCTTTCCCTAATTTTTTTCTTGCCATATTTTATATTTGAAAAGATAATTGGAGATACGATCAAGTTCCTGGAGCTTTTATCTGGAAAAACTAATAATTTGTTCTTTCTTAGAAAGTTGACTGGAACTGGTGTGACTTGGGAATTCTGGAGTCTTGTCCATAAGTTGATCAGTGTGCACAATTACTAAAGAGAACGGATGGATGCATGAGATCAATATATAGGTAGTTTTAATTCTGCATCAAAGTAAATTAATTGGAAAGCTTTTTTGTAATTACTGATCCTCTGTTACTCACAGAGACATAAGTGGGCAAAGAACTTGGGCATATTTTCAAGGAAAATAAATGATGACAATCAGGAGGTACTTGATATCTTCCTTTCAATGAAAAACAGCCCAAGAGTCTAGCCGCAGGAAAGGTTTGCTTGAATCGTCTCAAATATATCCTGTATAGGATTCACATTATTCTCATCTTGATAGCATCATTTGATGTAATTCTCTTCCTATATTAAGTTTGATAATCAGCTTGACTTTCATTTTGGTTATCCAGATTGGCCTTGATGTACTTAAGAACAAGGTGGTTATACTTTTAGTCACAAATCTAAACATCTCCTTAGATCAACTGCTGTTTCTCGTGCATCAAATGTATTGCTACTCAAAAAACGAGGCTGATTACAGCTATGAAATTGTTTGGATTCCACTCACAAGCTCTGGTCTGTGGACTTCCAGGGAAGAGAAAATTTTCAGTGAACTGCCCAGTCACTTGCCATGGTATTCTGTATCCCAACCTTGGTGTTTGCGTCAAGTGGTGGAGAAATATATAAAGGAATTCTTGAACTTTGAACATGATCCTCTCATGGTACTCTTGGATCACCAGGGAAGAGTAACTTGTCCAAATGCCATTGATATGATTACCATTTGTGGCTCTAAATCTTATCCTTTCTCAAGTTCAAGAGAAGAACAACTCTGGAAAGAGGAGAGTTGGTCTATAGAATTCATTATGAGGGGAATAGACCCCTTAGTAACCATGTGGATATGTTTCCTATTTCATACAACTTCAATTTAGAACATCTTTCAATTAAAGAGGATTTTCTAACCTTTCTTCAATAAAGTAAGAATGGAAGCATATCCATCACATTACCGCATATGAAAGTTTAGCGAACACAAGTGTGTTATTGACCAGATGGAAAAAGGGAGGACTGTCTGTCTCTATGGAAGCAACGACTTGGAATGGACTAAACAATTTGCCAGACAGATTGTGGACTTGAACAAAGCAGGTGGGTTAATCGAACTGATATATATAGGCAGCAGCAACCCTGGGAAGAAAGTAGGTGAAATTTTAGCCCCTATTTCCAAGCAAAAGCTTGGTTGCAACTGAAGCAAAGTTATGCTTATTTTGGTGTTGCTTGATGAGCATGAGAAAGTTGGGAACACGTCTTACAATGAATCTGAAGGTGGATGTTATTGTGAAAGAAGTTGCATCATTGCTAAATTGGGATGCAGATACGAATAGCTGGGCATTGATTGGTGATGGCTCATCAGATGATATTTTGAAACTTGAAGGAACGAGAGACATGGAATTACTAGCCCTCTACCAGATATGGGGACATAATGCAGGGAAAATAGGCTTGTTAAAAGCCATGAAGTTGGCCCTCAATCATCCACTTCCCCAATCTGATTTCTGTGGTCATCAGAAAATTATGGCATTTTCCGAAGGCTCAAATGAATGCATTCTCTTATGTGAGAAATGCAGTAATCCCATGTAAAAGTGCATGATTTATCAATGTCATGGAAGAGAGTTAGAGTAGCTAGCTCTTCTCTTAAAATGAGACTAATTATAAGCTTTTCCGCTTTTACAGTAGCCTTGTATAAGTTGTAAATAAGTACATGAAGTATATCAATGTAAGCAATATCAACAGAGGACAGAGTTTCAAAGTGGTTGCATTATGAACTTCGACTCTTTTAGCTATGAGTCCGCCAAGGCATCCAGCGCTGCAGGGGGGCGTTTGATCTCCCTTTCTCCCGACCTTTTGCTACTGCTGCCTCCGCCTCTCCTCACTCCAATAGCCTCCTCATTGCCCCCCTGTCTACAACCTATGAAGCCTCGCTTGCTCTGCAGATTTTCCCTTTGAGTACTACAACTTCCTTTCAAAACACTTCATGTGGTTATGTAAAGAGCCTCAATCAGTGTGACATCTTCCCAAGTAGTTCTTCATCCTCCTTAGCCCAAAAAGAGATATTGTAGGCTTCAAAAAAGATACTCTACCTGCCCTACATTAATAATCTGATTTGGCTTTGAGAATGGACTAATTTTAGTCCATTTTTGCAAAACAAATCAGACTATTACCGGTGGGAATCCTATTTATATCTATGGCCGAATTAAAAATTGACAATTATCTTTTTTAAGCTTTTATAACAGGAATACCCTTTACAAGACGCCGGTGAAAGTCCAAGCGGATAAAAAATGTTTCCCTACCGTAGGCCTCATGTGATTTAGGGGCCGTTTGGGGCGTGATTATTGCAAAATATCCAGACTGGATTCTGGATATATACTGTAGCATCCAGGTGGATTTTTATATCCAGCTGAAACACATCCTGAGGTGTTTCAGCTGGATATATAAAATATCCAGATGCTACAGTGTAGCAAAACATCCCATCTGGATGTTTTGCTTTTAATCACGCCCCAAACGGCCCCTTAATCACGCCCCAAACGGCCCCTTACTCCCACTTTACTGGAACCATCGATCTCCAGAATCAACGAAGGTCCACTAAGAAGTGGAGCTCAGTGATCACAGCTCTAGATCTCCTCCACAACGGTAACATTTGTAACAGCGTACAGTTGGGGACATAAAAGTCATTCGATCTATCTGAGGACAGATCATTGTAAATTCACCGGACCATAGATAGGTTCATGTCGCTATAAAAGCTATGCGACCGGACAGAACCCAAGCAGAAGCTTGTTGTCTATGATTTTTAGGGTTAGGGTTTAGGGTTTGTTTTTGTGTTTTTCTCAATCTTCTTCTCCTCTCTCAATCTCTCGCTTCTGATAGGCGTTGCGTCGGCCGGGGTTTCTCTTACCGGTGGGCGCGTCAACGGAAGCGTATATCGAACGCTGCAATGCCGGACCCATCCTCTTTACCATGGATGATTGCTTGTTGCATTCATCTCTCCAATTGGGTTTTGCTTGCGAACATTTACTATCTTCATTCCATTTAATTGGAGCAAATTTTTTAAATTTCTTGTCTTCTTGTTGAGATTAATAGGTAGGTTGCTTCCTACTGACCGAGCTTTACCCTCCCCTGAATTGGGAAAATGAATGGGATTGTTCATGTTTTGGAAGCATAGAATGATTTAGTGATTGCCAGAATTAAACAGCCCGGTGCGCTTACTGCACGATTGCGCCGAGTTACCTGTCTCCTGGCACATCCCTTGGGGATTTCTTCTCTTCTGAGCTCCTTGGTGTAGTGTTTTGTAGATTTGCTACACGGATTCTCCGTGTTGCTTTAAGGTTGTGTATTGGCTAGAAGGTCAAAATTGCACTTTAGCTGGATTTGCAGGCTAGACATTTAGGTGAAATCTGCACAACATGAGAGTTGAGTCCTCATCTTCCATGTGGTCTAGGAGAGTTGTCTTCGCTGGCCTTTAGACGTGAAATACTGCAAACAAACGCTCCCAAATGAACAAGAAGCCTTTTTTTTTTCAGAAAACCAATAGAATCTGGGTGGGCCATTGCTGTAAGAGGTTGGTTGCGTTGCCCTGTTCGTAGACAGACACGAATACAAACAGAAGTTTATGTTCGTGGCCATTAAAATGTGTCCACCACTAATTTGGTCGCGGCAGTGAGTGTCCTTCGGGTCTACGGACACGGACATAGCCCTCCCTTTCTCCTCACCTCGTGGTCACGGGCTGAGAACTGCCCTAGCCCCGAAGGACTCAGCCAGACATCCCTTGTTAGAAAAAATCTCAACAAGAGGCTCTCAATAAGCAAAGTGATTGCCATTTTCCAATCACATGAATTAACAGCCCCATCCCATAAATGGTGTTAATTTTATCTTCCTAAAGAATTTTTTTGTTGGGTACCTCCTAAAGATATACTTATTTCACATGAAAAGAAAAACACCTAAATATAATGCTCTTTTAAAGTAATTAAGATGCAAAAATTTGCACGTTTGTGCAGTCATAGTTTGAATTAGTGTAAAACATCCAATAAAAACAATAATTTATCTAACATAAGAGCTTGGGTAGTGAATCATCTAAGGCTGCATCTCTTCATTTTTGGTCCTTTTCTTTAGCAAGACCATAAAATTTATGGTGCAAGAAGGATTCATCTCATTACAATGCACAAGATTTGTCTGATATTTAGTAGGGTTAAAAGTAAAAACAGGGCTAGATGACCATCTCCTAGCCCAAATATGGATTTTATTTCACATTATTCAAGGCCTATAATGGACCATAATTTATCTTATTTTGAATGGTTAATGATCTAACATAAGAGCTTGGGTAGTGAATCATAATTTATCTTATTATTCAAGGCTTTTACTTGGGTGAAAAGCAATGCAAAAGCTGCATCTCTTCATTTTTGGTCCTTTTCTTTAGCAAGATGCATAAAATTTATGGTGCAGGAAGGATTCATCTCCGTTACAATGCACAAGATTTGTGTGATATTTAGTAGGGTTAAAAGTAAAAACAGGGCTCAGATGACCATCTCCGAGCCCAAATACGGATTTGATTTCACATTTTTCAAGGCCTATAATGGACCATAATTTATCTTATTTTAAATGGTTAACACATTTAGTTCATTCATTAGCAAAGAGAGTCTATCATTCATTTAAAATGAATACAAAATTCAATGTACTTTTTGGCTACCAGTATTCTTGGCATTGACATTATCTCCTGTGAATATATGCTACTACTTTCCTGTGCTTACTTATCAAATCAATACCATCCTCTTCTAGTTTCTAAGCAAATAAATCTATATTGTTGGACCAATACTTAAGCATCATTTGATCAATTGGAATTTATGAAATGAGCCAGGCAAAAGCATATGAATGGGTAGTATCAGTTATTCAAACGGCAATCGAACTTGCGAATTGACTGAAAGCAATGGAAGATATATTCGAGGATCTTGTGCTTGTCTATAATACCTATTTTCTTTGCAATTGAAGATGCAAAGGCTTTACATGCTTATATACCTCTTCCATCTCATTCTGTATCAACGGAAGGTTTTTGCTACTTGATGCACAAACCAGATGAGTGTCGAGATATATTATAGGACGTATCTTAACTCATTTCTCAAGTTTTTTTCAGAATAATACATGTGAACGGTTGATACTAGATATGTCACATTAGAAAAATTGTTGCCAACTTTCTTACTTATGGCAGGACATGATCAAAGGTATTCACTTTGTCAAGATCGTTTATGTAGATCGGCGTGGACAACCAGTAGAAAGTTCAATAAGGTTTTGGATGTACTTTCTTCCTATGCGCCATCATTAATGGTCTCTCCTCATAGTAGCACGCCTCAAGTAGTTATGTTATATCCTAGGTTCTTTCCATATTTTAAGGTTTGCATTTTTTCACAATTGAATTTTAATTTTCATTGATAACACGTAAGAGTTTACTTGTTCATTCATATGACATTTAAGCATTGCATGCAGGATTGAATCGGTGCTATGGATGGGACCCACATAAAGACAACTCCTTAAAGGGAGAACAAGGCATGTTACCACAATAGATATGAATTGTTATCACAAAATGTCTTTGCAACTTGTAACTTCAATATGGAATTCATATATGTCCTTATGGGACGAGAAAGTTTTGTAAATGATGCAAGGATATTAAAAGATGCCCTAATGGCCTTCCTACACCATTAGGTAATATAATAATATGACTCTCATACATAATTGTTTATTTAATAGTTCAATTTTTTTACCATATTCACGGTGTTGTAATTTTTACGTTGCATAGAAAAATTTTATTTGGTCGATTGTGGCTACCCCAATAAGAAGAAATTCTTAGCACCATACTATGAAACTCGTTATCACTTTTAGTGAGTATGCTACACAAGGAAGAGATCAGCCACACAATTAAGAGAAGTATTCAACCATCTACATGCATACTTGAGGAACGTGATTGAGTGGATTTTTTTGTGCTTGAAGTCACTTTTCAAGTTTTTTGAATATCATTTGCCGTCTTTTCTTTATGCTTCTCAAGTGAAAATGGTTTTTGCATGTTGTGCATTGCATAATTTTCTTCGTAGGAAAATTCAAAATGATGTGTTCGAAGATAACGAGGAAGATGAAGAGGAAGAAGCCCCACGTAATGTTCCAGATGATGCAAAGGAAAATTCTGATCCAAAGGGTGATTTGTAGACTCAAGTGGAATAAAAGGTAGCAGCTAATTCATGGTGAGATGACTTTGGTTTCTGATTATCTGAAAAAAAATCAAGCTAAAAGGGGCTGAATCTTCTAAAAGGCATTTGGTTACTGATTTTACTGATAGGAGCTGATGATGGTGAAAGGTGAAAAAAAATCACCAATCAACAGTCAGTGCGTTTGGTTTCTAATTTGTCAAATTATCACCTCTTACAGTGATTTGAGAAAAAAATCACCAAATCAGCCTGAAAATGCTGATTTTTACTGATTCTCGTTCGAACGAGAATCGGCTGACTCGAAGAAACCTGAGGGGTTTTCTCCTTCTCCCACTGCCCCTCGCTCGTACTCCATCCCTAGCGCCGCCATGGTTCTCTCCCCTTTTCACATCCCCCCTCCATCGTGATCCTCTGCTTCCAACCTCTGTCTCCGGCCGCCAGTATCTATCTCCGGCCTTTGGTCTCCGTCCTCACACCCCTTTCGCTCTCCTTTCGCTTCGACGCAGGTGAGCTTGGCCGACGCTCGTGTCCATCCCAGGTGCTTTTCTTGCCTCCCAAGAAGCTCTACCTTGAGCGACCAGTTCTAGCCATATTGTCAGGTAACACCACCTCCTCTCCCCTCCATGTTCTCCTCCTCTTTCCATCCACATGCTTCTTCATTCTATGTAAAAATCGTCGTCACAGAAATAGGAGCTCTTTCCAAGCTCCAGAAAGCAGAGAACTGTCAAGCATCGTTTGTTTTAATTGAAATCCAACTATTTCTTTGTATTCCCATCTTGCAGTATTAGGCTAATTTCTATATATTTTCTATTTTGCTGTATCAAGCTGACGATTTTTTACAATTGCAGCCGGTCAGAAAGAGTTTCAACAAATTGTCGAATAGAATCGTGCAAAACTTGTAGGCTAGAGCTGAAATTATTGCTATTTTTTCTAGTTTTTCCATGCTAGTAGCAATTTTTTTAGGCCGTATGGTGTTTATAAGCTCAACAAGTCTTTCAAAATGACGGACTATTGTAGACTTGCAAACTTTTCATATACTCTTAACAAAATTTATTCACTAGTTGCAGTTTACAAGTTGTTATGGTGGTATGGGACTGTTTGTTTTAATTGACATCCAACTATGTCTTTGTATTCCCATCTTGCAGTATTAGGCTGATTTCTATGTTTTCCATTTTGCAGTATCAAGCTGACGACTTTTGACAATTGCAGCCAGTCAAAAAGAGTTTCAACAAATTGTTGAATACAATTGTGCAAAACTTGTAGGCTAGAGCTGAAATTATTGCTATTTTTTCTAAGGTTTTCCATGCTAGTAGCAATTTTTTAGGCCATATGGTGTTTATAAGCTCAGCAAGTCTTTCAAAATAACGGACTATTGTAGACTTGCAATCTTTTCATATACTTTAACAAAATTTATTCAGTAGCTGCAGTTTACAAGTTGTTATGGTGGTAGGGCACTGTTTGTTTTAATTAAAATCCATCTATTTCTTTGTATTCCCATCTTGCAGTATTAGGCTGATTTCAAAAAGAATTTCATGATGATCGAAGTTCAAAAAGATAGCCTTAGGGTAAAAATCTTACTAACAGGTATTTTAAACCAACTTAATACAGTCAGATATGGTATATCAGCTAGAAACTCGAGCTACGGGGACAAAGTCTATGAGATTTCATCAATAACAGAACCGATTGTTAGAGATGGTTCTTGTACACAATGCCAAAGTACTACTGACAGTAGGACAACAAGGCACATAAGATTTATTTGAGGCAGGGGATTGGAGTTGGTGGCTTCCACAAGATCTATGGTGGGAGAAAGGAATGGTGCCCATCCTCCACATTTCTGCAAAAGAAGTGGGTCCATTGCCCGCCACATCCTTCAGCAGCTTCAGAAGATGAGCATTATTGACATGGACTGTAACACCCGAAAAATCGGTACGTTTTTGGAAAGTGCTATTTTAGGAAACTGGTCTAAAATAGGAAAGTTTTCGTAACTGTCGTGCCTTTTGATCTGGTATTTCGTTTTGGCCTTGTGAAACCTTATCTTGATGATTTTTGGTCAATAAAATTGTGTAACCAGTTTAGGCAGGTTTTTCCGAGCGCGAGGACTGGGCCTGGCGCCGTGACCTACCTGGCGCCAGCGCCTGATACACCTGACGCCAGGGCCTGTTACACCTGACGCCAGGGCCAGTCGAGTGACAGGGCTAGGGCTAATCACGTGTGTGTGTACACGTGTGACGGGGCCTAGTGGATGTGTCACCAGGGCAGGACTCGTGCACGGTGGAACTGCTTTGCACGCGTGCAAGTTATCTTAACCGCTCATCTGTGATCTGTGTTGTAAGATGTGCAAGATCCAGGGAAGGGCCACGTGGACCCTGAGGGATCACGCCACCTCATGGGTGACGTGGACGTCTTGGACCCACGATTTGGGAGGCCAAATCGTGGGGAGATCTCTTTTAATTTGATTTTCACTAATTTGAATTAATAGATTACCCTAATTTGTAATTGATTTAATTAGGGCTTGTTTAAAGAAATTGATTGGTAGTTATGGAAGATGCCAAAGCATATTCCAGCTAACAAGAAATGGGCGCCATTTGTGTGAAGAGCAAATCGTGGGATTGGTGTTAGCAAAGGAAGTTACCTTGACCTATTGGATAATTATCTCATCAATCAACCTCTTAATTGATTTGATTGCAACTAATTTTAGTAGGAGCCAATCAGCCTCAAGGAGAATCTTACCAAAGCTTACCATTCAAATGTGAAGATTGGTGGCTTTTGGTTTGGGCGCCCAAATGGAAGAGCATCCTTGCCTTTTTCGGTTTGGGAAAATCTTGGAGAATAGCTTGACCCCAACTAATTGGCAATCCAAATATTCTGATGAGGCTGGATATGGGGGGCTTGTTGGAATGGAAAGATTGCATTTTTCTGGACTTGTTCGTGGACGTTGGATGGGAGGTAATCGAACGGTCGAGATTGCTTAGCCTAGAAGTTGAATTAGCTATTTAAAGGGGACAAAAAAGGGGCCGGCTTCCCTTTAGCCTGCGTCCCCTCTTTGTGTGCCTTCACCCCCCTTTCTCACCCCTCTAAATCAGAACCCTTTCCTCTATTATTTTCGTGGTGTGGTGAATCGACGGGCATAGGAGAAAGCGCGAAGCAAAGTGCAAGCTACGCGAGGTAATTTGTGGTTGTCGTAAGAGGTAGGATACTCTTTTCTTTTGATTTATATTTCTGATTTCTTGCACGATCTTGAGAAGGTGTATGACTAATATTGTAGAGTACATCATGTTCTATTCGTGTGTTACAAATTGCTATTACTCGATGCGATTTATATTCATGATTCATATGGTATATGCTAGAGGGTGCAATAATGCTTATGTTCGTGTTCCCATGCCGATCCTAGTTGACTCCCCATTGATTTTGATGTCATTTATTGCTGATCGTGTCTCGAAGTATTGTCATGTTGATTGCTGTCCAACGAAAGTTGGCTTCTTTATAGTCTCTTACATCGATTCATGTCATGATTCATTGTATATCGCAAATCGATGTCATTACTCCTTTGCTTTACAATGCTCTTCGATGTAAAAAGGTGAGACCTTTGCAGCATATCAGTTCATGTTGGTGCGTCTTAGGTCCGGTTTTATGCAATCCATATGGGTATGGATTGTTAATCGATTAACAGTGCAATTATACATGGATCGGGTAATAGAATTAGTGATATGCATACAAATCTAATAAAAGATCAATTTTTTATCTACTAATTAGACCCATCTCCGTGGGTCCAGAAGTGGTCTGACGTCATGTCAGAGCCTGTTTGGGTCGTGGAGGTGTCCAAGTTTACTTGGCTTGTTCAATACTTTTGTTATATAAGAATCAAGCTAAAAGATTAGCAATCGGGTGATAAGTGTAACCTAATGCTGAGACTAGATCAATAATTCCAGAACCCTTAGGCTCTGTAAAATACATTATGAAGAGGTTAATAGTGTCAGTAAGGGTAATTAGGGAATTATAAAAGGTTGTACTATTAATTAACGGGTATAACTTATGCTAAGTGGTCTCGGCCAGGGGCAGTCCTGCTCAGACAGACCCCACTCTAAAAATGATATCTAATTGTAGAAAAATCCAAACAGTAAACCGTTTGTCAATCTGTAAACTAGACATCTGAGGGAATCTGGGATAAAAATTTCAGAAGTTAGTTCTTTGGGTACAGGGCGTAGTGACCTTCGGAAGTGGGCTGTTCTGTTTGGACAGAACTGGTTTCCTGCGCGTATTAACCCTAAAACCCTAATAATATTAAGAAACTTAATTCAAGATAATAATGAAAGACTTTAATTAAGAGTGATACTACTTATAAGACTTTGGGACCAGTGAGCTTCAAAGTGTAAAGCGGATCCTAGAGTCGAACGGGGTGTCCCTTTTTAATTGTCCTTTGTATTCTTCTCTTGAGTTATTCACAACTCAAGGGTATTCAATGTGAGAATCTTTTTCAGAATCTCTGACGTGGTCTATTTGAGACATGTCATTTCATTATTTCTGTGTCGGGGATTGTCAACCCTAGGATTAGGCACGACGATGAAGACGGCGGAGCATGGACCTTTGGCGAGCCAGTGATGGGTCTCTTTGATGAGTCTTTCGGTCGGGTCTCAACCGAGTTCCCAGACCTAATTGTTCTGAGATGTTCAAACACTCCTTAGTGAGTCTATTTGCATTGTGATCGATAATTGTATTTTACTCCTATGAAGAGTTGAAATTCAGAAAGCTTTGAGTTAAGCCTTTTCAGAATAAAACCCGATGTTCTAAGAAACAGTTTCTCCACTAAGTAGCGTTCCTGAGAGCTCTTAGTCGGAATCATAGTATGCTCATGAGCCATTGCTAGATCCTGCGAGATCTCCGATGATGATGAACCTCTGTAGTTCAGCCGATGACGGCAACCGCGTGCGCTTAGATTGTATGACATTACGGAAGGTCTGCAATCTCCGCCCATTGTGCCCGTAAGCACCGATGGGGCCAGCATCCCTAGACGCATGGCCGGGTTCCACTGTAGAACCTCTAGGATGTTCTGGTATTGTTTTGCATGAAGAAATGGACAGTTTGCGAGCAGAAATTGTTACCTCTGACACTTTAGATGTCCAGAGCTTATATTAATATTTTATCTCCATTACTCTGTGTAAGTTGGAGTCTTTGACCATTAATTCCTAGACTATGATGAGTCGAGGATGGTCAGATGTTCAGATACGTGAAATCAGTTTGTTAAACCAAGTCTGTTGACCTATATCTGTTTTGGAGTCATCTCTTGTACCATTTGTTTCCACTGTGATTTTTCTGTATCCTACTGGGTATTTCCTATGGAATACTCATGCATCCTCTGATGCAGGAATTAAGGAGGAGCAGCGGTGACGGCAATCAGCAACGTGAGTGGACGATGGAGACAGAAGACTTGTTTATTTATTTTATTGTGATTTGGATGCTTGAACTCGCGGCCTGCGCGCCGTTTTACTTTATTTTATGTTGTGTTAAGACGTTTCTAGACTTTGTAATAACAATTTAGATATCTTTTCAGTTATTCCATATTTTGTAAGTAATTATTGTTTAAGTCGTGATGATCCTGCATGTTCCCTGATATTTAAAAAGGGATAGTGGAAGTCTCGAGTATTCGGGTCCGTCCCTGGTTTCCTACCCTTGACCTTCATTGGAATGTCGCTTCCGCGTAAATAGGGTCTTGGAAATCTGGGGCGTGACATGGACCCAAAAGGGTGAGCAGTGCATTATATGATCAAATTCAATCAATGCTCAATAAAAGAAGTCTTCATTTCATATTAGTTTGTTCTCATTGGCTTTCATCAAAATTTCATGTTTGCAAGACAAATTTGAACATGTAATTATCATTCTCTTGATTGCATCAAACTGAATGATGTGTTACTCTGCTATGTTGGACATTATAGTTTCATAAAGAGGTCTACTGAAGTTTTGATTACTTTTGTAACCAGGACTATCGTCTCTAATTCAATTATTTTGGATTTTGCCATGGAAGAAGAATTACATCCACTGGACAGCGTGATCTTGACCAGGTTGCTGGACGGGTTGGTGTTGCCGTTTAAGTCATAAGAAGTTCATCATATGTTTTGTGTTGGCCATGAATTTGCGGAAATGTCAGTCTTGGATTGAGTTTATTTTTTACTCTTCTATCATTAAGAATCAATTAGAAATGAATAGTTTTTCTTGTATGAAATTTTGAACTACTCAATGGATCGTTATTTAATCTTTTTGCTATATCATTCAGATTCATAACATTTGATTGGTCCTGCTTTTTTTAACTAATAATACGTACCGTGTTTCCAACATGATAGTCTAGTGCTATGATAGCTGACGAGCTAGGCCACTGGTTCCATTGTTAAACATATATATATATATATATATATATATATATATATATATATATATATATATACGTGAAAGTGGAAGTGAGTTTTTTTTTGTAAATGTATTAGGCAAGGCTGTTGTATGATTCTTTTTTTTCAAAAAAAATTTCGTTTGAAAGGTTTTGGTGGCTCCAGAGATGATTGGTTTATATCACTTGGTCATGGGAACCCAAATGTTTCCAATCTTATTTTCTTTACAAAACATTTCTGAATCAATCTCAAAACCTTAAAAGATTACATGAAAGACAGAAGAATTTTCCGTCACTAAGAAGATAAAACCATAAAAAGAGAAATGAATAGCAAACAAAAGCAATATGTGTTCCATGTGGTGAACAAAGAAATCATGGATGAAGACTTGCTTGTATCTTCAGAGTGATAGCAAGGTCCTTGCTTTCCCATGCTTCCATAGTGATAGCAATGTCGGATGCTAGCCAAGTAACAATATTGAAACAATAAAGATTTCAGTTGCATTATCTCGTGAACTCTCTACCAAGGGTGAGAATGTTAGTTCATTTCAGAAGAACAATTTAGAGTTGAACTTGTACGAGCCCCGAAGGGATAAATCAGTTAAAGGGCAGCCTCTCGGAAGTGCTATTGTAGACTTGGCAGAATAAGCAACAATAAAAGCACCTGTAAACATAAATATTCCTATGAAAGCACCTGTAAGTATCATGACATTTTTCCTTGGCCATGTCTTCTTCTGGTTTGGAAACGACTAGAAGCACTCTCTCACATAATGACAGTGTTGATGAAAGAAGATTGCTTGAACATGTTAGTTTCTTTTCTCTTAATTATTCCTTTTGTCAATGTTGTCTGCATTTATCATTGTACTAAAGTCAGGTCATAGTTTTGCAACAGTATGCTAGGACATGATCCTAAAGATTCCATAACAAATGCCCTTTTATTTGCATCCCAAACAACAACTTCTCGGTTTGCATCTCATGAAGCAACCATTGAAGCATAAGGGGAATAGTAGATGGCTATGATTGCTCCTATGTGATTCTCAAGGATAGTTTCCTCCATCAACGAGCCACCCTTAATTGAATACACATGCAACTTACCATCCTGACGCCCAACCCAAACCTCACTTCCATCAGGTGATACAACATATGCTATTATAGAAAACCCAAGATTGTCGTCGACATAACGCTTGAACCACGAAGCATAACCACCCCTGCTTCAGTTGATACCAATGCAAGCCCAGGACACTGGGGCACAATATGCAAGTCCTTGGGCTGGGAACCAACATCAATAGACTCAGTGTCTCCACATTGATCTCCATTGAGAGGAATTCTCCTTACCTTATTGTCAAAGCCAAAAGTAACAAGCTCTTCTCTTGACTACAGAAAAACATTTTATCTGCGAAGTATCTTTCCTTTGTATCCGACCAGCATATCTAACACCTGGGGCCCATTTGATAATCAGACCATTATAGCTGCTAGATATCACATAATTTTGGCTGTTCTGCGAAAGTAATGTCAAGCCAGTTACATTTTTCATGTGCCCTGAAAAGGATGTTGGCGCTCTATCTAAATTATTTGCTGAAAATATACTAATTGTTCCACCAAGAGAAACGGTTACAAGATGGTCACTCTGCCATAGGCACCCAACCAGCATATCTTCCAATTCACCCGAACCAGGACAAGTCAAAGTTTTCTTCACTTTTCCACTTCCGTCATCAGCTATTTCCCATATTTTTGCAGACTTATCCGTAGGGAATCAATACTTGTTAACTATCTGGACTCCAGCTAACAGCGTAAATGTTGCCAGTGTGACCATCTTCTGCAGATAGCTCTCCAATCTTCTCTCCAGTCTTCCCATCATATAATAAACCTTTCTTGTCTGAACTTACACTAATGAATTTGCTCCCATCGGGAGAAAATCTTACACAGTTCACAAAATTTGAATGGTTCATGTGAGATAGCTTGAATTTAAAAGGAGGGCCCTCATAGAAATTGACCAGAAAATCTTCCCCACATGTCACAATACGAAACGGCCTGGGCTTGAATGCACAACTCAACACTCGCCGATAATGACCATCAAACTCTCCCACACTGGTGCCTAAATCCCACATGAAGGCGCGGACGAAGGACTTTCCCTTGGCCTCGCCGGAGGCGACAATGCGGAGACCATCGCCAGACCACTGGAGGTCGTCAATGCGGCCGGAGAGGACGCGGAACTCGTTCTTCAGCAGGACGGACCCGGAGATGTCGGATAAGATGGAGGACATAGACGGGAAGGACAGCAGTCCACCTGCTCCATTATTGGTATCAAATTCCTCAAAACCAGCTCTGACATAGCCTCTGAAATTAAAGATGAGGGTGGAATTTCATCTCGATCGTCATCTGTAGACTTGTCATATGATTTAGAAAGTCACAACAATGATGTTTCTTCTTTGTCTCAAACAAAGCTATATACAGAAGGTAGATTCCGAAAGTAAGGATAAAGAAAATGGTCGCTTGCCTTCATCAAAAGAAGATGGGGATAACAACATGAAAAGTAGGGTAGAATCTTTAGACAAAGACATTTTGGTTGAAGACAGGGCAAGCCATGCCAATAATGATATGTCAAAAGGAATGAAGAAAATGCAGGTACTGAAAACACTAATCAGGCTAACAAAGAGGAAAATGTATCTAAATTGGCTGTAAAAATTTTTGGAGAAAAGGTTGAGCTAATAAGTAGCAATCAGGTAGAAGTAGAACTTGCAAGAGCATAAACCATGCCTCCACATTTAGGGGCCATTTGGGGCGTGATTATTACAAAAATATCCAGACTGGATATTGGATATATACTGTAGCATCCATGTGGATTTTTACATCCAGCTGAAAGCTGGATATATAAAATATCCAGATGCTACAGTGTAGCAAAACATCCCATCTGGATGTTTTGCTTTTAATCACGCCCCAAACGGCCCCTTATCATCAATCCTCTCTAGTGATCCAAATACAAATGTGAACAGTAATGGGATGAAGAGTATTACTTCAATAGGTGCGAGACTGAAGAAATTGGACTTCATGGAAGCAGATAAAATTGATGATGTTGAGAATGGAGAAAATCCACTACAACTGAAGCTTAACAAAAAACTGAATTTAGAACAACAACAAACAAATCCATTAGCAAGCTTTTTTATTTGTTATGATTGAATTGAAAACAACAAACAAATCCATTGTGGCTCACCTGGAGAGCTCGGGGGGAGTCATACTATGCCCGCCATTGTGCCATCACCAAGAGGAGCTCACCGGGAAATCAGGACGAGAGAGTGGAGAGAGAGAAGGGGTGAAAGGTGTCCGATCGTCAAAGCTTCATACCATTGTGGACTGATCAAGTGGGTTTGATCGGCCTGCCGGAGTGGCGGTGGTCTCGAGTGCATGTTGTCGAGGAGGTGGTTCGAGTGGATGTAGGAGCTCGCTATCACGAGCGGCGGTCGGAGCTCACTGGGAAATCCGAGAGAGAGAGAGAGAGAGAGGTGTTCGACCTCGAGTCCCTGTCAGAGCGGCGGTGGTCTCAAGTCCCTGTCGGAGAGGAGGTGGTTTGAGCGGCGGTCGGAGTGGAGGTCATTCAATTGGCAGTCGGAGCAGAAGTGATCTCAAGCGGCCGTTGGAGCTGCGGTCACGAATAGGAGAGCTGCTATCACGAGCAGCGGTCGGAGCTCGCTGGGAAATTAGGACGAGAGAGAGAGAGAGAGAAGGGAGAGGTCGAGCGCCGGTCGGAGCTGCTGTCATGAACAGGAGAGGAACGACGGTCTTGCCCTAATAGCTTGGATTTTGTGTGAAAATTTTGTGCAGTCTGAGGGGTATTTTTATCCCAAATCGCTTGAATCATACCTTTTTCACCATTGCATGCCAATCAGTATCCAAACGCAAATCACACAAATCATACCTGATTTTTTTAGGTTCCCAAACATAAGTCACCAATCAAGAGTCGGGCTGACGAAAAAATACTGAAAATATGATTAATTTCATGTACCTAAACACGTTTTTACTGATCAGAAAAATCACTTACAAATCACCTTGATTTTTTTCAGCCTTACAATTTTTTTTTTGCTTTTCACTATCAGTATCCAAACGCCCCCGAAATAGTTGGCCACATGTGGAATGATTCAATATATATGACGATGGGTGGATGGGTGTATATATTATATATTAGACCATGATATGTAAATGGAATGATGGAAGTTTTATTTTTATTATTTTAGTGGTTAATTGTTTTTATCCAACTTTATTTTGTGAATTAATATTTTAATTGTGGTGTTTATATAAGAGTTGGGTTCTGTTATGTATTCTGAATACCCAAGAGTTTTATCTGCATTGTAATCTGAATTATTATAGGAATGTGTCTTGCATTCTTTTGATTCCGGCTGCATTCTGAATTACTGTTTAAATTAATTCAATCTACATTACATTACAGAATGACTAACCCTTCGTTTAATATCAATTGAATAAAAACACGGACGGTGGAAGTCCGCCGACCACAAGTGGAGGCCCGGTTCACCCCCTTAATATGGTCGGCGGACTTCCACCATCCGTGTTTTTATTCAATTGATATTAAACGAAGGGTTAGTCATTCTGTAATGTAATGTAGATTGAATTAATTTAAATAGTAATTCAGAATGCAGACGGAATCAAAAGAATGCAAGACACATTCCTATAATAATTCAAATTACAATGCAGATAAAACTCTTGGGTATTCATAATACATAACAGAACCATGGAATTCCATATCGGCGATATATCGCCGATATATCGATATCGGGCCCTACCCGATAAAACGAGACGAATAAATATCGATTCTTTGTTTTTTTTTCAAATATCGCCGATATATCGGCGATATATTATTGGTTTCGGACCGATATATCGCTATTTTATAATAAAATAATATTTTTGAAAAAAAAAAAATTTTAAAAAAAGGGGAAAAAGTAACTTTCCCACTTGTTTCCCATCCTAATATGCATATTTAAAAATCTATGCTTTGTCTAAATTAGTATAGCTCATTTTAGAAGCTAGATTATGAAAATATACGATAAAAACTAGTTTTTGATCACCGATATTTTTTTACAAATATCTTCTATATATTTCTGATATATCTCCGATATTTTGTCTCTTAAGCCGACCGATACGATACCGATATCCGATACGGAAGTCCATGCTTTCTACCACCTAAATAGGGGCTTGTTCGCGGCCGGGCCACGTCCGCAGGGCCGGCCGCCTCCGAGGTGTCCGTGGCCGTGTCCGCGCCGAGAAGAATCGTCCGTGGATTCCGGCCACGGCCACGGCCAAGGGACCTCGGACAGCCGTCTGTCCGAGGTCCGAGGAGGAGGAGGAGTGGAGGAGGGGCGGCGGCCGGCGGGGTGGAGGAGGAGGGCGGCGGGGTGGGGGGGAGGAGGGGGGCGGTCGTGGAGGGGAGGACGGAGGGGGCCGTCCCCGGGTCGTCGCCGGCGGTCGCGGAGGAGGACCGCCGACGACGGATCAAAAAAATAAAAAACAGTTTTTACCTGTGGCTTCCGGCCGTCGGGGTGGGGGGGGTGGAGAGGAGGGCGGCGCCGCGGCGGGGTGGGGGTGGAGAGGAGGGTGACGGGGGTGGGGAGGAGGGAGCCGGGGGGTGGAGAGGAGGGCGGCGCCGCGGCGGGGTGGGGGTGGAAGAGGAGGGCGACGGGGGTGGGGAGGACGGAGCCGGGGGGTGGAGAGGAGGGCGGCGCCGCGGCGGGGTGGGGGTGGAGAGGAGGCGACGGGGTGGGGAGGAGGGAGCCGGGGGGTGGAGAGGAGGGCGGCGCCGCGGCGGGGTGGGGGAGGAGGGAGGGCGGCGCCGCGGCGGGGCTGGGGTGGAGAGGAGGGAGCCGCGGGGGGGGGGGGTGGGGGGGGGGTATTTATTAAAAAAAAAAAGTCCGTGTCCGTGTCCGTGTCCGAAAGTCCGACGGACACGGACAAAAAACTCCCGGACAATTTATACGGACACGGACGCGGACAACCTCTGTCCGCGTCCGTGTCTGTCCAGGAACACCCCTACACCTAAACCCTCCCCTTGCAGATTCAGGAAAAAGGCGCAGCCTTTGCCCCTCCCTCCGCCATGGCAGCATCCTCCCTCCGCAAACTCGCCACCACTTCCTCTCCTTCTCTCCGTCTCCTCACTTCCCTTGTCAGACCCTCAACTCCTTCCCATCTTGCCGCCTCTTCTTGTTGCGACTTCAATCGATCTGGAACTGAGGCTGGAAAGGAGGCAAGAGAAGATGGCGTGCCGGGCTCGATGCCTTTTCGTGTTTTTTATCCCTTCTTCCCATTTGCTCATCATATGAATCCTGTTTTTCTACCTGGGTCGGTTCCGTCGGGCTCCGGAGATGCGGCGGAGTTGGGTCGGGAGACGGAGGTGTGGGCGGATAGCGTGAAGAAGAAGCGCAAGGAGAAGATGAACAAGCACAAGTACAAGAAGCTCCGGAAGCGGCTTCGGCGGCAGACTTGAGTGTACCGTGAGCTTCTACCTTTCTTCTTTCTTTAATTCCATTGCTTCTTACATGTTTGATAATTTGCGTAGCTGAAATCTGTATGCTGTGCAGTCTGTATTTTGATTCTCAAATTTTCATAGTTGCGGTAGTTGTTGTGCCTCAAAAGCTATACTTATAGTTCAGTGGAAATATGGAGTAAATTAGGAAAAAAATGGTATTCTAGTTTTGATTATGCATTATCGATTCGCTTTTGGGAATGCGGTTATGATCTGATACTCTAGCTAGGGCGAGTGACTGTGTAAACAGAAACAGATAGTCCTTTATTTGATTTGAATTCAATATGAAGAATTTTTCTGTAACTGGGTTTCGTGTATTTCTGATAACTATTGTTCATTCTTACATAGAGGTAGATGAGATGCATTCACAGGTTTTGAATGGAAGAATTCTTGGTAGTATTATTTTGTGTATTGGGAACGACGATAGGGGTTATTGTGGAAAGCGCTTATCCTGTGGCAATTTGAAATTTTAAGGGACCAAATTCTTCTGGTTAATTTTTTTGCATGAAAGTGATGTATAGTTTGTGCAAATTTGGAGCTAATGAAAGAATATTTAGATATTAAGCTTATTAAAATATGTTGGAGCAAGCAAAGCCATTCAGGCCGAATTCCCTCACACGAAAGATGATGATTTCTAGTGAGGTCCATATTTTACCAGTGATTCACATCTGGTTATATAAATTGAGAATTAATGAAGAAAGAAGTTCGTGAAGATGGCTTGTCAATTATATCTTTTCCAAGAGCCAAGAACAGTAACACGGTAGCTGCCACTGCTGCCATGCCTTTTGTGATGTTGCAACATCTAATTAGAATCTTAATCACATGTATTGGCATTGAAGTGTGTGTCATCATAATCAATTACTTCAGGAACTATCATTAGCAAAGTCCAGCTGGTTATAATTTCTATTCCACATGCAAATGTTTCCTTTGAGATTCCCATTCCCAGAACGTGTGGAAGATTTTTCTGAAGGTTCATATTCATTCGCTCAAATGAGCGAAGGGCTGGACTCTGAGGATAGAAAAAGACAATGAAGTAATGAGTTCTTCAGTCCAAATAAGCCATTAGTTTTCACGAGTATAACCTTCCCTAGGAAAATATTAGTAGTGTAAAATCATAAGAAGGTCCGATGTTAAGATGACATAGGGGGCATGCAAGCCTGTGTTGTGTACGCCAGAACAACACAGGATTTTCCATATCTAGAACTCTCCGTATTAGGATTATTCTACTTTTCCGTATAAATCAATAAGTTATAATAAAGCATTAATGGGAAATCATGTCGTCATTATGTAGTCATATGAAATCATGTCGTCATAGGAAATCATGTTGTCATTTTGTCATCATAATTGTAATTGAGTCCTCTTTATAAGGGGGTCTTCCTCTCTTGTTTGGATTATGCAATAGAAAAGTTATCTTCTTCCTCCTTCATTTTCCCTATCTTTTCCTTGATCAAAACTTGGTACCCTTGTGTTCCTAACGAAGCGAAACATTGGTATCAGAACCAATACGATCTGCCATGGCACATCACAGGCAGCAGGCCATGACTGCCGAGATGTAGCCTGAGATAGAGACAGCGAACATGGATGATAGCCCAAAGTCAACGGCCGATCTGGCTAATATTGAGATGAAATCCATATTCGCAGCAATGTCCACCCAAATTCAGCAACTCAGCCATGCAGTCACACAACTTCAGGCAGCCCATGCAATGCCTCTCTTGCCCACACCGCCAACAGCCCAGGATGAGATGGGTGTGCTTTGCCGGTCCCTTGGCTCTCGCATTTCTGCCTTTTCCGTGGTGTGGGGGGAGGATGTGCAACCCCTTCCCTAGTTCGTTCACATTGGCACCTTTGATCAGCCCAAGGAAGAAGACCGCCTAGACATGGACACGCGAGGCCTCCCAGGTGTTCGATTAAATGCCTCAATGACACAAACTCTCATAAATCTATCCCACGAGTTTGAGGAAGCCCAGCCTTGGAGAGCGGAGGAATCTCACCAAAGAGTATGGCCGCTTCGCCAGGCCTCCACCGGCTCTCCACCTTCATGGACCCACCAGTCGGCACCCCTCTCCAATTCCGGCAAGAGCTGGGCCTCCGCTGCCTCATCTTCCACTGCCACCCTCGGCCTCTCCCTATCTAAAAATCCTGATATATTCAGCGATCTCCTTGGTGCTGCCCCTCGGCCAACAGCAGTAGCCCCCGCTTAAGAACTATGGCGCTGCCAAGAGCGGCAATTCATTTTCCATGGGGAATTTGGTGGATTCCCTGCCCAATTCCGTCAAAACCATGAAGTTCAGCAGTTCGGTCCCAACATTGGCCCCCAAAGTGGTGAGTTTGAGTTTTTCCTCTTCGGGAGGTGTTCCGATGAGCAAGATCGGCGACGGCGGCAGTTTGGGCGGGGCGTCTTTGAGGGCTGGATCTTCAATGGGTTCTTCCAAAGGGGGAGATCCATTCGCTTCCTTGTCGAATTTTGGATCTTCGTCAGCATCACTGGCTTCTTTCCAGAACATGTCACAACCAGCTGAAGCGAAGCCTGAGGAAATGTACACGTGCAAGCTGGCGGCCGAGCGGGATCGGGGCATTCTCATCGTCAGTGACCCAAGATCCAACGCCATCGCTTACTGCAACGGCCGCTCCGTCATCATCCGCTACCTCGATTGCCCCTTCGACGCCTCTGTTTACGCCGAGCACGCCTACCCCGCCACCGTCGCCCGCTTCTCCCCCCCCCCCCCCCCCCCCCCCCCAAACGGCGAGTGAGTCTCCTCCGCGTATGTCTAAAGAGGTAAAGCTGAAAAATATGTTGTACCATTCAGCACGAATAAATTGCTTGGCATGTTCCCCTGACTGCAGAATGGTTGCTACTGGTTCCCTTGACACCTATGTCATTCTATATGAGATTGACAAGCCTGCATTCACCTCCAATGGTGTTGCTCCACCAAGGAGCAACTTCGCTCCCTGCTACCACGACCCATATTCCGTTCAATGGCCTATTGTTTGGCCTTGCCCTCTGACTCGTTGGTACACTCAGTCTTTTATGTATCCCATCTCCGTCGCTTTATTGAGGATCCGAACCTGGTTTCTAACGCCGCACCTCCGCCATTGATGGGCACTCCGGAACCCGAGATGCTCACACCTGCATCTGTGGTTGATAAGCGACGAGTACGTCGTTCTGGTCGTATTGTGACAGAGATACTCGTGGCTCGCCAAGGCCAGCCTCTTGAGGATGGCACCTGGATATTGGAGGATGAGTTTTAGGAGCTCTTTCCTACATGGTTGTCTTTAGACAAGGCGAAAGTGAAGCGTGGTGGAGTGTTGTGTATGCCAGAATAACACAAGATTTTCCATATCTAGGACTCTCCATATTAGGACTACTTTACTTTTTTATATAAATCAATAAATTATAATAAAGCATTAATGGGAAATCATGTCGTCATAGGAAATCATGTCTTCATTATGCCATCATAATTGTAATGGAGTCTTCTTTATAAGGGGGTCTTCCTCTCTTGTTTGGATTATGCAATAGAAAAATTATCTTCTTCCTCCTTTATTTTCCCTCTCTTTTCCTTGATCAAAGCTTGGTACCCTTGTGTTCCACGCTTCGATCAAAGGAAAAGAGGGAAAAGGGGAGGGGAGGAAGATAACTTTTCAATTGCATAATCCAAACAAGAGAGGAAGACCCTTATAAAGAGGACTCCATTACAATTATGATGACATAATGTCGACATGATTTCCTATGACGTACAACATGATTTTTCGTTCATGCCTTATTACAATTTATTGATTTATATGGAAAAGTAAAGTAGTCATAATATAGAGAGTCTTAGATATGGAAATTCCTGTGTTGTTCTGGCATACACAACATTCCACCACGCTCCGCTTTCGCCTTGTCTTTAAGGCAACCAAGTAGAAAAGCGATTCAAAAACTCATCCTCCAACATCCAAGTGCATCCTCAAGAGACCGAGTGCATGCACTGTTGAGGCCCGCGTATGTGGGGATGACAAGCTCGTACTCGCGACCAACCTCGACATTGGCAAGGTCAACAAGGCGGCCGGACTTGACATCCCCATCGGAGGACGGACCGTGGGGAATGAATTCAAAGTAAGCCATGGTTGGGACTATAGTGTAGGTCACCTCGGAGGGCTTGCACATGGGCCTAAGGTTGAGCCCAAAGTAGCACTCGGAGGAGACGTACATGGTGCATGCCATGGGAAGCCCACCGCTGTAGTATTCAAGGGTTGGGATGTACTGGGCCATGGCCTCGGTCACAATCACGTCCAGATCCTTGGTGTTGGGCCAGATCTGTGTCACAATCCCCCGCCAGTTCCCGGACGAGCATTTCTCTTTGATGAACTTGGCTAGCTCTGCCGATTTGAGGATCTTAGACGGCCTCCCAGATGGACT
The DNA here is from genome assembly GCA_039654745.1 of Houttuynia cordata. Classification (NCBI taxonomy): domain Eukaryota; kingdom Viridiplantae; phylum Streptophyta; class Magnoliopsida; order Piperales; family Saururaceae; genus Houttuynia; species Houttuynia cordata. Next base: position 14,919,018 of record CM077506.1, read on the forward strand.
GATCGGTGATTGCCGTCGAGAGAACTCTGGTGGCGATGTCTTGGACCAACTGGGCCCAGAGGAGTTGGAGGAAGCAGAAGGCGCGTAAAAGATCGGATGCGATGACTGCGCCGATGCGGAGGACGGAGAGGCGGTGGAGCAAGCCACATATCATCTGAGTGTACATGCTCTGGAATGGGTCATATGGCCTGTTCTTGAAGTGGTCACTCTTGTAGTAGCTCGTCACCACTGGCCTCGCCGGAAGCCCTCCCGGCTTCTTCGACTCTGACTTGATGAAGAGGAAGTAGAGGCCCTTCCCCTTGTCCAGCCGCAGTACGTACAAATTCATGATTGGCATGAGGAGGCTGTAAAGGAGTTGGCGGCAGTCGAGCTCTTCCTGGATGATAGGCATCAGCTTCCGCTTCGCGGCCGACGTGCCAGAGCTCGTCATAAGCTTCGATATGTGGTGCGACGACAAGATTGGCGACTTGTCCCCGTTAGCAATGCGCTGAATCTCCGGCTGGAGATCCTCGTATTTCACCACCGGCACCCTGACCTTGAACGTCTCCCGGTCCGTGGCCCCGTCCAGCCTGAACCGCCGTAGGTACTACGTCTCGCCATTTCGCTCTAGTATCTCCGCCAACACCCGGCCCTGCACTGCATCAACATTCCCGCCGGATGTGTAGATCTTCTTCCCGCCAGATGTGTCGTAGCCATGGGTGAGATGCCCCCACTGGAGGGAAGGTCAAGCCCCATGATGTGGTCATGGGGGTTGAGAAGGGTGGTGTAGGCGGCGAAGTTGGCTGGGCTGCCGGAGTAGGGCTGGACATTGACGCCCCATTTAGCGGGATCACAGTGGAAGGCCTCGATAGAGTAGGAGCGGCAGAGGTTCTCGATCTCGGCGATGATCTCGTTGCCGCCGTAGTAGCAGGTGCCGGGCATGCCCTCTGAGTACTTGCTGGTGAGGGGGCTTTCGAGGGCCTCCATGACGGCAAAGGAGGTAAAGTTCTCGGAGGCAATGAGCTCGTTCCCGTGGCGTTGGCGCTGCTTCTCCCTCCCGATGAGATTGTATATCTCCTCGTCGACGGCGTGGAGGGGGGTGTTGCCCCAGGAGTTAACAAAATCCATGGCGCCCGCCCGGGGTGACGGCGAAGGTCCGACGACGGATGGCCGGGGAAGAATGTGATTAAAGCGAGTGGTAAGGGGCAGGAAAGGCTTTCCAGCCTCAAATTTGATTTCGACAGGTACCATGGGCATCTAATCAATATCAGGATCGTTTCCATGTTCAACAAGCCCGTTTACAGCAGCCTCAACACTAGTATTTCCAGAATAATGAAGTGCTCGTGTTGCCCTTTCCACAGGAATTCCCATTGACTCAAGTTCTTCAAGAAGCTTTTTATCAACTTTTGGAACGGCCATTTCTTGCTTCGCCACATTGTCTCCGCCTTTAGTACCCTCTTCGGAATCAGCAAACGCTTTCAGAGCTGCTAACTCGATAGGTTTCGACGCCTCCAAGGTCTTATCAACGAAATAGCCATGCCCAGTTCTTTTGGTGTGCAGATCGGTTTCCGTTTTGGATCGGCAAGGCTTGCCGTAGGTGGAGCAGACGAAGCTGAGGAGGGCATCGGTGGACTCCGCGAAATTGGAGTGAGAATTGAGCCCAGCGTGTTTCTGGGCTTCCTCCAACTCGTGGGACAAATTTCTGTGAGTCTGTGTCACTGAAGCATTTAACCGAACACCCTGGAGGCCTCGTGTGTCCATGCTTGGGCGGCCTTCTTCCTTGGGTTGAGCGAAGGTGCCAAAGCGAACAGACTGTGGAGGGGGTTGCACATCCTTCCCCCACACCACGGAAACGCGAGAGCCAAGGGGCTAGCAAGGCGCACCCATCTTGGTCGGGGCTGTTGGCGGTGTGGACAAGAGAGGCACTGCACGGGCTGCCTGAAGTTGTATGACCGCTTGAGTGAGTTGCTGAATTTGGGTGGACATCATTGCGAACATGAATTTCATCTCAGCGTTAGCCAGATCGGCCGTTGGCTTTGGGCTATCATCCACGTTCGTCATCTCTGTCTCATGCTGCGTCTCGGCAGCCGTGGCCGGCTGCCTGCGAGGTGCTATGGCATATCGTATTGGCTCTGATATCAATGTTGTGCTCCGTTAGGAACAAAAAGGTACCACGTTTCGAACAGAGGAAAAGAGGAAAAACGGAGGGGAGGAAGATAATTTTTCAGTTGCATAATATAAAGAGGACTCCATTATAATTGTGATGACATAATGTTGACATGATTTCCTATGACGATATGATTTTTCATTCATGCCTTATTATAATTTATTAATTTATACGGAAAAGTAAATTAGTCATAATATGGAGAGTCCTAAATATGGAAGCTCCTGTGTTGTTTTGGCATACACAACAAAGCCTACCTGTAATAACCCTTCAGACTGTATAATGTAAGTCGAGCATATTCTGCCTGCAAACTGCACTCTGTTTTACTATCGGTATCAAGTAGCGTGCTGGTAGATATTACCTGCAAAGAAAAAGTTGGTCCATCAATGTTATAAGCTTGCCTGCAATTTTATCAATCCATGCTCAATTGTATTTGGGGCCAGATTAGATATTGGCATATTTCAACCAAAGGTTAGCCAGGCAGTGTATTGGATCCCTAGTTTTTTAGCTGATGAAAATTGTTTTAAAAGCAGGTATTTGCCTTTAGATGCTGTATTATTACTTTTCTTTTTGAGAGTTACTCTTGTTGTACAATAGTCATTGATATGACTATTTTAGTCATGAAATCATAGAAAGAGGATAGATAACATAGTTCGGTCCTGAGTGTTGATTGTTAATTGCACTAAGTTAGGGAACTTGTCCACAGTACTTAAGCTAACTTAGTAGAAAGAGAAAAGGAACATGGTGTTGACATTGCCAGTTGCATGAAGAAAATTTAGAGAAATGCCTAATGGGAAAAAGAAAATCTGGCTGCATTCTGACATGGTGTTGTAGCCTTTAATGGCTACAAGAGGTTTCTACACAGGTGAAAGAAGAGAGAGTTGGAAAGGAGATAAGGAACTAGTTAATTCATTCTATTCAATCTCAATTGCTGAATTATATTGTACGTAAGAAACATATAAATGGGCTTCAAAACCTCACTCCAAATAGATGCAACTCCTACTAGGAAGTAAAGGACTTCTAGGATACTACCTTGATTAAACTTAATTCAAGCAAACTTAATTAAACTAAGAACACATATAAAAAAAATAATAATCCTAAGTAATTAAGGGAAAGAAGACTAGGTGGTCAAGTTGGCCCCCCTGCGGTACCCTTCTGGGTCATATCATTCTACCATTTCTTCCATGTGGCCTTGCCCGTAAGGCCGGAGGTGTCAGTATTTCCGACCCAACTATACTTTGGGGGAAGACGCTGAGTGATGTGCAACTTATCCGGAGGTTGGGTTGTAAGACCCAATGCCATTTCAGTCAAAACTCATTTGCATTAAATCATAATTCCATTCAACCTTGTGCGAGGTATGCAATGAATCCATTCCAAGAACAACATTTGCACCTTAATAGGGAGGACATAGAAATCAGCTTTAATGGTGAGACCTTGAACAAGCAAAATCGCATTGCGGCAAGCACCCATACTACGCAGCTTGGCCCCATACACTGATCATGACATCAAAGGTGGGGCACTTCATGTTGCTATCTGAGCCAACGCCTTTGATGTTATGCCCAGTAATGCAGCTGAGCTTCATAGTATGGGTTGTCGCAATGCGACTCTGCTTGCTCAAGGTCTCACCATTAAAGCTGATTCTACACCGTCCTTATTGAAGGTAGAGATGTTGTTCTTGGAATGGATTGTTGCATAGCTTGCACAAGGTCAAATAGGACTTTGACTTAATGCAAATGAGCATCAACTTGAATGGCCATTGGCACATAAGTTGGACATCATTGAGCGGCTTCCACCAAAGTATGCTTGGGTCCTCCAACCATTTGACTATAATGGAAATATTGACATGCCAAGCGGAAGCAGTGGTGCGGCTACAACACATGGTTTAAGGTGCAATGCAGGGAAGGAACAGAATGATGGTTATTTGTCTACTTCGAGGGGTATGACCTCAGTGATTTTGCCATTTAGGGAGAGATTGGTGCTCTATAAGTCTAACAGATTAAGTTAACAATGAACTCCTATCCTAATATTGAGACCTATAAATCAATTTTTAATATTTACTTTTATTTGAAAAATTGTTGTCCTGCCTTTAAATATTTACGTGAATGAGACAAATGAAATTAAAAGCCCCAAGAAAAGCTATTTATGTGGCCAGTTTTTTTTTTTCTCCAAATGTGCTTTTTAGAGGCCTCTATGACTGCATCCATTTGTTGTTTTTTGCATTTCACTTAATCGTAAATTCATTGAGGTAGGACAAGATGACGGATTTGTTGATGAATTCATGATTATAGCAATGTAACAGGATTTGGCGAGTAACCTATTACAATGTTAAGCTCTGGTTGATACATTTTCTTGGTTGATATTCCATTTTTGGTCTTTCCTTTATATTTATGTCCTACCTATGATGTAATGACTGAATGGTTCAGTTGAATTTTATCTTGTGCAATGTGGATGATTTAGTTGTTTCTGACTTAATTAAAATTTTGACCTCGAAACTTGAAACAAATGAGCGTTGAAGGACATAATCACAGGATTTTTACTTGATCGGTAAATATTGGAGGAACCTTTTGATTAAGGCTCATACGGAAAAGTACGAGGGAGATAAAAACAATGAGAGAAGGAAGAAAAATCAATTACAACTGCCATCTACGAAGAAGAAACGAAAACTCCTTCCAAACAGTATTTAGGGCCAAAGAGTTGTATAAATAGGATCTCATTTTAGATTCCAGATGCTTGAAAAGCTAAGATTTGTCACAGGATTACAAACCCAGAATTGGGACGTTCCTCTTTCTAAATTCTGTATGAAGAGAATGGATCCACATTGTCCTTTTGAATTAATAAATATCTAAATTTCTGTGTTTCCATGGAAAAGAAAAAAAAAGTTTCCACTGAAGTATCAGTGTTTTTTTTGGGGTAATTAAAGTATCAGTGTATACTAACTGACTTTCTAGTTCTTACTGTGAGGGATCCAATGCTGTCGGAAGCTATATTCATGTTAAGAAGGAGAACCTCCTGGATATTTTCAAGGTTGCTTTTCTCGTTTAGTGACTGTTGTACTTGCTTTTGTTTTCTGAATTTATATTCTGTTAAGTTGTTCTATACTTTGCAATACATAATTTTTTAAATTGTTCTTAGCAAGAATATTGGATCCATGCATGCTACAAATATTTGTATGTGCATGCTTCTGTATGCTCTGTCTTAATTGCTTTGGTCTACCAGTTACCATTACTGGTTGAATATTTTTTGCTTTGTTGTGATTTTAGCTCTACCTACCCTTTTTAATGATATTTTGGTTCTTAAAATTTTATTCAGAGATATTGATTGTAGTTTGATACACTATTTACATATTTCATCATTCATTAGATCAATGGTATCCGTCTCTCACCTGTTCGTTGCATATTTCATGCAGGTACAGTTTTGTTACAGTGTAGCTGCCAGTTTTTTTTCATTGTTGGCTTTTGATCGAATAATTCATTTTTAACTTTATTCTGGAGTATCTTAGGATGGCTAATCAAGCATGGTGACTTTGTCATGTGGTAATTATATCCGTCAATGGTTGTAGATGAATAATATCAATTGCTGGCGTAGCTGAGTAATGTGGTCCAGCTGTGTTTATTAGCTTTTGCAATCATCAATACGACACTCTTGATCATCAATATGAAGATCACATGAATAAGTTACAAAACATACAAACATCATACTTCAACTTTATCTTTTTGTTTTGGTATATTTGCTGCAAAAAAATTTACCTTGAAACCCACGATTTTTTTGTTTTACAATGACACATAATAGGCGGGGTGACAGACTGGAGGGCAAGCCCCACCATTCAGGGCCACCCTCATTGGCAAATGAGCAGTGGGGCCCAGCCCTAGACCTGGCATGTTGTCGACTTGTCTATTTTCCTGTCAATAAAAATGCTCTTTTTAGAAACAAAAAAAAGAGAGAATTGTAGATGAAAGTGTTTGATGGGGTGGAGCAAGAGCCTGTACTTGTGAAACACAGTTGTTTCTGATTATAACCTGGTAAATGAGTAGTTCACCACTCCACGGTCAAGTCTGCCCAACCCACCTACACAGACTGGATATGAAAATGCACGAACGGTGGACACCCACCGACAGTGTGAAGGGGTGGGCGGCCAAAACGAGGGGTAGGCAGCTACTCATCCTTAGGCAACAGTTCATGTGCATCCTGGAAGAATCTACTTACATAAACTATTGTTGCTCTCGTTTCAAATAGACCAGCGTGGGGCATGGAGACATGCTCTCCATACAAGGTCATCCAAACTAGGAAAGAAGCAAAATGCCAAGCGTCCATTGCATTAAGCTCGGCAAAGTCCAGCTCTAGGCGAAGCAAGAAAAGAATTGATTCCATATGTCCGAGGAAAACTGAAAGTGGAAAACAATTACTCCAACTTGTTCCAAAGACACACACAAAGGACAAGGAGTGTTAAATTTTCATATTGATCATCTCATTTAAGTTTGAGTAGATTGAGATGAAGTTTCTCCTTTTGTAGAATGAGTCATTTCAAATTGTCTAAGCTTATAAGGAAGTTAGATAATGATTTTTGATAGGTTTCGAAATTCTCAGTGGAGTTATGGGCAGAGGGATTCATCATTTGTAGCACAGCATGGAGGCCCATCATCTTCCTTCCATCTCATGACAAATTACATGAAAGAAAACAAACACACAGATTCTTCAGTCCTAGTTGCAGAAGTTGCTAGAATGGATTCGAGACAAGCTAGCTGTCTGGTCCATCTTTGACATGCCCTACTTCTACTTTTTGAATCAGTTAAGGCCTTTGGTCGTCCACCGTTTAGCAATTTAAATCTGCAACAAGAAATCATAATGGGATATGAACAGTTAGCAAATGCAGGTGTGAGCTGCTCAGTTTTCCTTGCTAGCCTTGGAAGTTGGCTACCAACAATGCCGGCCCAGATTACATGCAGCTGAGACAATTGTAGGGATGCCGTGCAACCTGACCAAAACTGCCTCTGTTAGCTTCTTCATGTTGTTACATTTGGCTTTCCAAAATGAACTAATTATATTGTTTCACAGCTCACTTTTTATCAAGTCAAGTGACTATATTATTTGATAACAATCATGTTGCAAACTTGCAATATCTAGGTAAATTGATCTCTCTTTTCTTTTTCGTTAGAGAGCTAGCTGGACACCTGGATCTTGCCACGCTAGTCCATGAAAATGTAACACAAGTTGCATATGTATGATAGGTATAAGAGTCAATGCTTCATCTTCCACAACATTTTCTAGAGTACTTTCGAAAGTTCCAGGATCAGATGCATCCACATGTTAAATTTACGAAGAAGCTGACGTTACAACTCCTTGAATTTTGCATCCAAACCAACTGTGACTGGGACTTGTAGCTGGTGCTGCCCTCATCTTCTCACCTTTGCTTTGTGTTAGTTTCTCTGCTTTGCAGGCTCAAGTTGCCAAGTTGCAGCTTTCTATTCCCTTGGCTGGTCCAAACAATTATATCCTTTCCTGTGGCAAGGATAGCAAGGCAAGATTGGGAAATTCAACTTTTCATTGATGGCATATTATCCTATTCTTTACGTGCAAGATTTTCTTTTATAGCAAGTACATACATATTATGTGGTGTAGGTAAGTCATGCACTCAACTTGATGTATATAATGGAAGGGGAGACTCATCTCATATTGGTCTCTTTTTATCCTCTAGCCCTCATTGTGCTGCACCATCTTCAAAATGAGATCAACCTGATTCTCTGGCTGTCCTCCCTCTTCAACTTGCCTCACAAAAGGAGTTCATTGATTTTTTGGGCTGTAGAATATTGTAAAGAAACTGAGGCGGCAAACAATCCTTGCTCAATTCAGGCTAATTGAACACAGGGTTTTGATTCTTGGCAGGGGTTTGGTTCTGTTCTGGTCACTCGTGGAATGGAAAGTCACAATATTAATGGGATGAACATAAAGAAGCCAAGTAGGTAGGGGACAAAAACCAAATGTGGGGGCCTGACTCTTTTTGAAAACCATGAGATAGGAGTAGTCTCAGTTTCCCACGGGGGCAAGTTGGGGGGAAAGAGGAAGGGATGGGTCTACAGTATACACTATAAGCTTTTGACCTGTTTTTTGAGGTTCATCCCCATCCCCCCTTTGGTTGTCTCATCTCAACAAAAATAGTCCCATATTAATCATCCTATATTAAATTGTTCTTCTCATAGTAATTAGTGGATAAGTAAAAAGAAGTTAATTAATTGGCTTCTTTAACTATCTCTTTTTCATTCCTACCGAGACTGCTCACTGAGGGTGTAAATGGGCCGAGCCGGCTTGCGGCTCGAACAAGCTCGCGCACCAGCTCGAGCTTGGCTTATTATTATATATAAATTTTTATATAAATATAGTTATATATAAATATATTATTTTATATTTAATTTTATTTCATAAAAAAATTTTAATGTCCTGAGCCGAGCTTTCACTTGAGCTCGTAGAGCTCGAGCCGGAAGGCTACGAGCTGTAAATGAGCCGACCCGAGCTCGAGCTTGAATTTAAAATTTTGAGCTCGAGCCAAGCCATGCCTAAGCTCGGCTCGTTTACACCCTACTGCTCACTCCATGGAGGGAGTATTAATATAGGATAGAAGGAGTATCTATTTTAGCACAGGGTCACATAAAATATTCACCGACAAGGGTAGCTAAACTTATGCATGGCTGGTTGCACAATTGAGATCATGCAGCCTGAAAGCGCACACGTGTACTGTAGACGCATATAAAAGGGATCATATAATAAAGGGGAGTGTGTGAAACATCCAAATAATGTAGAGAATACAAAAAATATTACTATTTGGGTAGTACAGTGACACAGTTCTATTCTGTATTATCCTAGCAATATCATAGTGTTCAAAATTTTCAATCAGATAGAATCCTTATTTGTTTTATGTCTGCACTCAGCCTGATCTCCAATTCCCTCTATAAGAAGAGGGAGAAAGACATGGAAAAGTGAGAGAAAGAGTTGACTTGATATTATCTTTAGCTAATTAGAAAATCAAAACAAAATGAGCCATTTTAATTTTGCACAAAGACGAGGAAGAACTTTATTGTCATGTGCACCATGCGAATGGGCGACTAATGTGCCCTTAAGTACTTGGACTGCTCTTAAGCTGGGGTCTTGATTCCCTCATTAAAGTCCAAAATCAGACCTTGTAAATGAACCATTTAATCCGTTCTTATATTTTGTAATGCTTAATAGGAGACAGTTGCATGTGTCTTGTAGGCATCGCCTGTCTCGTTTGCTGACAGAAGAGAAGCTAATATTTTCTACTTTATGCGACACATTTTTAGTTTGACTTAATGGGCTAACAGGACAACATGAAGGAGCTTGCCATAGAACCAAGTTGCTCTTATTTTATTGTCACCAATCCTCTAGCTACTTTTACCTGTCTTAATTATGTTATTGAGATCTTTTTTAGCACTCTATACATATACTTATATACACTCATATCCTGAATGAAATGCTCATTCAAATGGGTATTAAGGCCTTTCAAACTTCACTACTAAAAATAATTCATCAAAAGCAAAATATTATGATTCTAGAGACAGCACTGATCGACTTATTGAATGTATAGAGAAGGTTGCCCTTCTTAATTTGTTATCTTTCTCTCTTTATTAGAGTCATGATCCATTTTTCGGTGCATCCATTTCTTGTATACCCTAAACGATATGCAGAAGAAATCGTTAATAAAGGAGACAATGAGCCTTCTAGATGAATGTTTCATTTAAAATTATGATTTGTTCTAAAGAAATTGACCTTGTAACTAATAAGTTGGTATAATGTTGGCCTAGAGATCAGATGAAATCTCTCAGATGTTTCTGGATATGTATAGTTTATTTTCTCCTTTCTGGAAAGCTTATTGTGTGCATGATTGCATGAACTCTAATACAAGATCAGCCTCTTCATGGTGGGAGTATCAAGTATATAAGCCTATTACTTGGTCAAACATCACTGCTAATGCTGTTCTTAGTTCTTACAAAACACGAGAAAATTTCAATGAAACAATCAAATAAGCATTACTTGTCTGATCTGAGCAAGTGGCCATTGAGCCTCATGCAAAAATAACAATAGGTGCGCATACGTTTAGCACTTCAAGAACCCTAATGGACCAGCAGCACTGTTTGTCATAAATGTTGGCGATGCAAGTTGGGGGGGCTTGGGAGTTGGGTCCAAACTTTTTCCTTGAAATGAACGGCCTTGTGAGCCAGAAAACAAGCCTGCGGACATTCTCATTGACATGCCACGAGCCACCATACTGGCCTCAGGGCAGCAGTTGGCACACAACTGTAAAACCAGTAGAGATATTGACAAAAGAAGATGTAAACAAAACTGTGGGCCAAGAATTACGGAAACTTAAGTTCCATCAATGGTAAGAGAGGAATTAGTGATTGGTCTTCCCAGTTGTCATTTACTCTTGATAACTATAACTTCCATATTTAAGGAGAAGGAAGCTAATCATGTTTTCAAGCAAAACTCTATCATTAAATAATATGGTTGGAGCTCATTTTGTTCTCTCTTTTCTTCTTTATTTCTTGGCTATTGTTCAGTGCTCACACAAGGGTTTAACCATGGAATTAACCTCTCCTTCAACATTATTTGTAAATGGAGTTCTTTTAGAACCTGACTAGAAGGGGGCAAGGCAAGGGATCAAACTCGCTAGTGAAGCTTCTTCTACCATTGATCACAGAAATCTGGTGGCAGAAAGCACCCGCGTGTACTGCAACTATAAACACCCGCTAGCGGGTGCACTGCAGCTAGTGAAGCTTCACCTGTGATTCCAGTGGCGGCATCATCCGCCTATCTTCTCAATGACATGCAGTTCCCGCACATCCATAAACCCTAATCCCTATAGCGGGCAGACGGGATGATGCTTCTAAGTCAGGACCTCGGCTTCCTAAGCCAAACAATGTCACCTTCATCAATGTCAATTATCTACACATCATACTTGCAAATAATGGTTTCCTTATGCATTTTGAACTCATCAATCTCAATCTCCACAAGTGGGGAATAGAGAGCAATTTTATGTCTAATATCCAGCACAAGTGAAAATCAACTTAATTTAGGTCAAGATATCCAATTGATCATACTCAGCATAATGAACTGATGATTGTCATAATTTACAACATCAAGTTAATCAAAACCCACCAAAAGAAAAACCCCAAAATCACTAAAACAATGCTGAAACTTGAAAGATTTGTTCATCAGACTGATCAGCCACTTCTCCATCAAAGAATCTCATAATCTGTATTATTTTCACCATTAGAATGCTTAATGGAGTTCTTGGAAGAAGAAGACATCCAAACCTGCCATACCCTAATCTCTCCGTCCAGACTCCCACTACACACGGTGAACCCGCCGACCGTGCCGTCCCACACCGTCGCCACCACCCTCACCGCGCGGCGGTGCCCGTCCAGCACCGCCAGGCAGTCGTACCTCCTCCCCTCCTCCCCGCGCCTCCGCCACACCCTCACCGTCCGGTCTGCCGACCCGCTAACCACCACCGCACCCTCCTCCGCGCTGGCAAGGCTCAGCACCGCCCCCCGGTGGCCCCTCAGCGCCCCCGCCACCACCATGTATCCGGCACTCTCCTCCCTTTCCCATACCAGTATCGACCGGTCCCCCGCCCCCGAGTATAGCACTTCCCCGCCGTCTCCTCCGTTGCCTAGTGCCAGCGCGTTCACCGCCGAGCGGTGGCGCTCTAGCGTTGCCAGAAGCGCGTGCTTCTTCCCTCCCTTCTCTTTCCTCCACACTCTTATCCGTGCATCCGCCGAGCCCGTGTAGACGGTTCCATCGCCAGAGACAGCCACAGCATTGACGGCATCGTCATGCACCTTTACCGACTCGATGCACCGGAGATCCGACGCACGCCAGATTTTCAGCGTCTTATCCCAGGAGACGGAGTAGAGTAGGCCGTTGCGGGCAGCAATCGCAGATACGGCATCGGCGTGTTCGACCCACAACAGCTTCCGGTGGCGGCGGACACGGACATAGTTCTTGGGGAGAAGCGCTCGGAGGAGGCGGTCGTGGAGGGTGGGAAGGGTGGCTACGAGACGGTGCCGGCAACGGCGAAGGCCAGAGGACTGATCTTCCGTCTCCGTGCTCCAAACGCGGATCCGCCGGTCCTGGTGGGCAGTAAATAGACTACCGTCGCCGGAGAAGGTGATGGATTTGACTGCACCGTCGCCAGAAAGGTTAAAAGCATCGACCTCGGACAGCGAGAAGAGGTCCCAGACGTGGACATGGCTGCCGGAGGCAGAGTACAGGTGGTTGGGGGAGACAGCAAGGGCGGAGACGGGGGAGCGGTGAGGTAGGAAGGAGGAGACGAGGAGGTAGGAGACGACGGTGTCAGCGAAGGCCAAGGCGGAGGTGGTAGGGAGGTCGGGAGCAAAGCGCTGGAGGGATGGGACGGACTGGAGGGAGGAGCCAGAATGGAGGCTGACGGAGGAGGAGCCGGTGGTGGTGGTGGCGGTGGAGTCTTCAGAGGTGGAGGTGATCTCGTCGGAGATGGTCCGATCAGGGAAGGGGATGGGGATGGCGGCGTCGACGGTGTCGGCGCAGGAGCAAGAAGCCGGGAGAAACGAGCGGAGGGCCGGCATGGCTGCGGCGGCGGAGAAGGAGGAGCTCAGGGGGCGGGTTGGGGAAGGGGCGGGGGTTTTTAAAGGAGTGGAACCATTAGGAGGGAGGCACGTGGGGAGGTGTAGTCCGAGGTAAAGGACGAGAAGCGGCATAAATGGCAAAATTAAAATTATTTACCAAGTCCGGAAAAACTAGCTACGATTCACTTTTTTATGTGTCCGAAAGAAATAGGAACAATTAGGCTTATTTCTCAGCCAGTGCCAGACAACTACACTTAAAAGGATGTTAACGAACTAATCGAGCCAAGCTTTAGGCTGATTTGGCTTGAGAAAGTTTACTTTATTTTGATTTTCATATCCACATTTTCGGGACTATGAATATGTGAGAGAGGAGTGTTATATATGTGTTCTAATTAGTTTGGATCCCTAGATATAAAAAAATGGTCTTTGTTCTTGTGAGACATTATCTATCTCTTTTTAACACGACTCGAATCGAGCTTTCGAGGCGGCTTTAACACCGTTAGCCACACTAGAGCTTTCCTACTTTCCACTTGTGATTTCACAAAATTGTACTCAACAATGTTCCAATTTCTGCCGGACAGAGGGCACACTTTGCTGTTAGAAATAATTGGACCCAACCAAGCTCGGGAAACACTGTTATATGTCCGGTCCATTGCCGAGCCAATATGAAAAAAATAATAATTCCGAGCCAACTTCTTTATACTCCATCCGTCCAATCAAACCTGTCTGCATCTGAAAATCCATCCCTCTAATGAAGCCTATCTGCATCTGAGAATGAGTTAAGTTTATCTGACTCAAAGACCTTTGAATATATTGAGAGAGGAAATCCAGCCATGTAATGTTGCACCCGTCTTTTTCCAAATCTATATAACTTTCATTGCACAGCAAATGCATAATTGTCATCTACTGGTGGCAGTGGTGGTTTGATATCATAATCAAGGATTAAAGTCCATAAACAAAAGAGGAAACCTCATGGGGACACATTGTTTTTCCTACCTACTTAATCTTAATTGTCAAAATAAATTCATGATCAGTCACCTCTACCCTACAAAAATTGTCAAAAGAGCAAAAAGCCATTTTGCAGAGTAAATTATATTAAGCATGTTAATTTTGCACAATGAAATTATTGTGTATGGTTTTTGCTCTTTTGACAATCTTGTACCGCTTATTAGTTATGTCCCCTATTTATTACTCCCTCTGTTCAAAAATATGTGGCCTTGTTAGAAAATCCAAATGATTGTTCATTTTGGTTTTCTAATGAGGACACATATTTTTGGACAGAGGGTGTTCATATTGGTTTTCTAGCGAGGACATTGGACGGAGTAAATTAAAACGTGGCAATTCGTATTATGTCCCCCTAGTGTGTAGGATTGAAGTGATACTTATTATTGTGGGACACAAAATTCGACACGTTGTGAAATGTAGGACCATCAAGAAAAAGTCTTGTTTTAATGAAAGGGCTCCACTTACGACAAGGCCCTAACCATGGCCACCATGATTCACCCTAAGTCACTGTAATATATATGCCAATTGTAATAGTAACAAGAAAACTACTCTAATGGATATGCTAATGCCAAAGTAGGAATCAACGCTCGTGGGGCGAGAGAGACAATCACTGCAGGCTTTATGAGGCAGACTGGCCGCCTTGTTCTGATTGGATTGAAAGCTCAGTTCCTATAAATATACTTGCTTATTGTTAAACAAAAAAGTGAAGCAAAAGTGACATTAGCTTGGTAAGTTAAGACTCTTAATCTCTTATTTACCACTTGTATGTTATTATAGAACTAAGCTAAGCTAATAGATAAGAGAAGTAACTAAAATAAGAGATAAGAGAAATACATATATTGACTTAGAGTAAGTTAGGTGCATTAAAAGTGAAGATCAAAGGGATAGATTTTGAGTCTAGTCTTATTAAAAAGATAACTTATTTTAGGAGATTCTCTATAGAGAAGGTAGGAACTGTGTTAAGGAAGATGAAAAAATGCAAAGCTATAGGCCCGATAAAATTTCTATTAAAGTATGGAAGACACTAGGAGATGTTGGCTTAACTTGGTTAACTGATTTGTTTAACAAGATTTGGAAGTCTAAGAGGATACCAGAGGAATGAAGGAAAAATACCCTTGTACCCTTGTATAAAAATAAAGAAGACATCCAAAGTTGTACAAATTATAAAAGTATAAAAGTTATGGAACATACTATGAAATTATGGGAGAGAGTAATAAAAGTATGTTTGCAAAAAGTAACAAAGAATCAATTTAGTTTCATACCAGAGAGGTCAATAACGGAATCTATATTTTTGTTACAGCAGTTAGTAGAGAGGTATAAAGATAGAAAATAAGATTTCTATATGACCTTAATAGATTTAGAAAAAGCCTATGACAGAAGGCCGGTTCCACCATGGCTAGGGTTTGGTTGGGGACGGATCGATTAGTTTGGGAATCGGGATTAGGAAAGCGAAAAAGACGGAGTCTTAGTGAAAGAAGTTGGGGCTCAAGACCTGTAGAGGAGACTTGAGCGAGGCGTTCATCGCACAATAAGATGAGACCACCCCACAACTTAATAAAAACATGGACTTTTCAAAATCTACACAATAATTTGGAATGGAAAGAGTATCTTTTATGGCAGGTTTGTAATGAGCAAAAGACATCATCATACTACCATTGGGGCAAGGGCCTTAATATAGATATAGCATGCTTTCTACCATTGTATGCATTTCTTGTTTCTTACTCTGGAGGAGTCACATGTTGCTTGGGATTTGGGAGCTGTTTTTGAATGTTTGGGATGAGCCTGCGATGGCATCACATGTTATACGTTCAGTTGCAAGAATAAAAGGGAGAGGCAATGTTGGCACTCTTAACCACACACAAAAAATGTTTACATGTTACTGTGGTTGCACTTTTCAGGTTTGTGTGGTTGCACTTCCCAGGAATTGGTTCTATCAAATTTTGAATAATAGCGTAATTAGGGATGCTAATCATGAGAGAGATAGGGGTTCACTTGCTTGAATTGAGAGTGTCGGCAATGTACGAAAGAGCAACGTTTAAAGGCCTTCGTGTTCCCGTGCTGGTTGCCTTGGGACCGCAAGGTTTTAAGTGCATGATGCTGCCTAATATCGGTATTTAGGCCTGCTTTTCACTGTCCAACAAAAGCCTGCCACCTCACAGGGTTATGAATCTGGTGTATAGATTCGGTGTAGCATTATTACTGCACCTCCACAGTCTACGAATTGATGTATGCGCCATTAACTTCACAAGATGAATGCCCCACAAAGCTTAACGAAAACCCAATGAATAGTTCATCTTAAGTGGCGAAAGTTGGGCAACATCTGCAATCATCGATCATATGCTGTGGGCAAAATCTTCATGTCTTTTTTTAGATCATAGCTTTTTGATGAGCTATAAAAATATTGCTGGTTTCACATGATCAGCTGATGGATTGATGGGCTTGTGAAAGTCGGATGTTAAGCGAGGATCATATTCAGATGGGGCTCATACATTTCCCACTTTTAAGCAAACAATGACGTCGAACTAGGGCTGTCAATGACAGCAGCTTAATCACTTTACCGCCTGCACCATAAGTGTCCGCATTAAATGGTAAGTTAAAATTATTTGCTGGTTAATTATATAGTTAATTTTAACCACCCACTTCATAAGTTAAACCACCCACAGCTTGGTAAAATCATTAATGTTTAGCATTTCATACTATCTTTTGAAACAAACTAAGGATAATATTCTCTTTTGCTAAGGAGTTATCTTTAGTATGTTTCAAAAGAGAACATGAAATGCTAAACATTAATGATTTTACTAAGCGGTTATGGACCGTTCCACTTATAAATATAAGGACGGTTTACATGAGATCATTCTCATATAGGATCATGAGGCCAATTTTTTGGGTCATTGGATTCTGAACCGAAGGTGGGTATCAAATCAGTAGGTAGGTGAGTGTGTAAAATCAGTAAGTAGGTGAGTTCTTTATAACCATTTGTAGCCGTTAATCAAGAACGGTTAAGGCTTAAACTTATTCCTATATATCAAATCAGTAAGCCACTTGCTCTGTTGAGCCATATGAGCCCCGTTAAGCCTTGTCGTTCGATTTTGATCTCGTGACTAGCATTCGGGCGATGGACAATCAATCAGTTTTAAATCCATTTTTTCCTGGATTGCCTTTCCCCAACCCGACAGACAGACTGCAGAGCCAAGATTGACGGAGCCTGCATCGACGGTGACATCGACCTCGTCACGGCCAGCACAACCTCAACTCCCTCCGCTCCCTCTCTGCCCCCTCCTCCCCCGACTCTGATCCTTCTCAAAGTCAATTAGTTTGCAAACCAAGCAAACACCCACAACCAATTCCCGAAATTTCCCACCTTTCCATCTCCTCATCGCCATTCCTCAACTGGGTTCGTCTCTCTTTCCTTATTTTTCTTCTCGTTTCTCTACATTCTCATCATCTCCTCAACAATCCCATTTGCTGTGATTTGGAAGAAGCATGGCAATGGAGCGGCGGGGCCGGTCTGCTCCGGTAGCGGCAGTGGCGGTTGTAAGATATTTATAAGGGTTCGTCCCATAGTAGTTGTCTTATTTGAGAGGAGTCGGCCCTCCCATGTGTGTGGACATGACGAGATGTTAGGCTCCCATGGGCCCATGTGGGCCCACACCTAAATGGAAGAGACACATTTGTTTAAACCATTTTGAATAAGTCTTCAATTGGTTATAATTAACTAATTAAGGAGAGACAAAATAGGAAGACTAATTCCTATTTGTGGAAGAATGTTACAAATCCAATTAGGGAGTTACGTCCTAATTATGGAAAGACATGGAGAGAGAAAATCAATTAAAGGGAGATTTACTCCCCAAATTGAGTAACCGAAATTGGGAAAGGATAAGGAGGGGACGCTCTCCTCCTCCTTTGGCTGCTGGTCGGTTTTGGCTCTTTCTCTCATCTCCTTCCATCGTCTCTCTCCTTAGTGGTTTTCTCCTCTTTGGCTTTTGTGAATTGGATTGATCTTGGAGATTATATCAAAGCAAAGGATTCGGGGAAACGCAGATATTGATATTGTTATCTCATGGAGAATAGCAAGTCATAGATCTACACACGAACAGTTGTGAAAAGGTGATCTCGGACATAATCATTGTTCTTCGTGGTTTGATCATTAGCACAAAGGCCGCAGGTTAGTAGTACGCGTTCTTGAGTTTAATTTAGTTTATGCATAAAATAAAGTTTTATTCTTTTATATTGCTCATTTACTTGTACTATGTTATTGTTATTATTTGTGAGTACAATGAATTCCATATCAAATCAGATTTTGGAGGATTTAACACCAAACAGACAATTTAATTTGCTTCCGCTGCGGCTCGATTACCCTTCAGCGGTGGTGGTTCTGTTGCTGGCCCTAAGTGTGAGCGGGAAGGACAAGATCTGTGACAAAGGGTCCTGCAAGTACACCCTTTTTATCGAATTGATCGAAATTGGATTAATATTAGCTTTCATGCTTGTCATATGTACAATATGGAGTATTAATTATACATGTCAATGCCCGGTTTTATGTTGAATGTTGTGCAAGCTCTGAGTTGGGACTAGTCTGTGACCATGCTTCGTGCGGTGGCGCATTGAGAAGAATCCCGCCTCGACGTTGTGCAACTCCCATGGAGCTGCACACAAGACTGCTCAGCAGGAACAAAGATGAGAAGGAATACTTGAGAGAAATGGCAAGCCCTGTCTGCAACCCGAAGACGGGAGAGCTTCGGAGGAGTCGGCTTTTGTTGTAGGCATTGTTGGCTGCTGCTGCCAAGGCTATGTTGAGTCCAACAGCTATTGAGGAGGACTGTATGCTGGTCATGAGGGTGTTTATCAAGCTTTGAACACACCCCAGCATGCCCTTCTTCTCTTGATCCTGTGTCTTCACTCAGGAAACTCATTGACTTTTCCATGCATGAAATTAGAAGAGTAGAAGATGAATTGTATGTTTGTCTGACCTGTATGATATTGAAAACCCATTTTTTTCTATTTGTACCTGGTCTGTTTTTGTCTTTGAAGAAATTTTTTTTTTGTTAGATAAAATTTATAACTTAGGAACGAGGAACATAAAAACCCATCTGGTCCTCTCGGATGATTTGGAGGAGCGCAGGAGGAGGTACAGATCTCCAACAAGCTCCACCAATCTCCGAAAAAAGCTAGATTAGCAAACCTATCAGCTAATCTATTACCTTCCCTATACACATGTTGGAAGGTGATAGAAAGAAAGTGTGACATAAGTAGCTTAATTTGACATATTACAACAGATATGCAAGACGGGATGGACGAAGATGCATCACTCAAAATTTTAATGACCAACAGTGAATCGCCTTCAAGGATAACCTTCTGACAATTTAGCCATAGGGCAAGTCGGACTCCTTCAAGGCATGCCATAGCTTCAGCAACTAAAGAGTTGGATTCACCAAGTTCAAAATTTGATCCAGCCACCCAACATCCTGAATGATCACACAACACAGCACCAACAGCTGCCAAACCTGGATTCCCCTTACATGCACCATCAAAATTCACTTTAGATACTCCAAAAGCAGGGGCAGTCCATCTGATGTACATTGTGTCCCTACTATGTTTGTTTTTTAGAGAGTTAATAGTACCCGACTCCACTTGCAAAAAATTAAGCCACAATGAATCCTTTTGGACATTTGGTTTTTTCCCCATAAATATCATTTCATTCCTAGCAAGCCACACACACCAACAAAATTGGGCAATAGCAACTGGTGCATTGAAGCAGTAAGACTTTGAAGTAGACTGAAGTGCTTCAATAAACTAGTCAAGAATGGTTCGATTGGAGTAGTCCAGATGACCCCCAAATGAACCAAACCACAAAGCTCTAGCATACTTACATTCCAAGAATAGATGTTGGACATTGTCATGTCCAATCCCACATAAACTACACCCAGCAATAGGTGTGCTAAGCCTAGCATGCAGTAATTCACTTGTGGGGAGAGCATTGTTGAACATTTTCCACATGAACAATTTTATCTTTTCAAAACAATTGATTTTCCAAAACTTCTTCCAATTAAGTGGCACATTGTTATAAACTGTCTTATATGCAGCATGAATAAATCTGTATGTAGAAGAAGTTGAAAAAAACCCATTACTAGTAAATGACCATTGAATTCTGTCACGATCTGCTAAAAGTGGTATAGTGATAATTTTTTGAACAATATCTAATGGTCATAAACTGAGTAATTTTGGAACATCCCATTCCCCATTTTCATTTGAAATTAGATCATTTACCATCCTACAACCCATATCTGTCCTGTTGGCAATTTCATCGCTAGTCAACTTACAATTATGCCAGTTATCATAGTTAATTTTTAGGTCTGAATTTTGTGATAACAACCAACTGACCCCAGGTTTTACATACTCTTTGATCTTAATTAGTTAACATCTTCCAACCTGGGGAGGCTACAACTCTAACTTTGGCATCCAAATAATCCTCATTCTTAAAATACTTATTTTTCATTATGTTACACCACATTGAATCTGTCTGAGCGGCCAACTGCCATCCTTTTTTACAGAGAAGTGCTAGATTGAATTCACGTGCCTTCTTAAAATTAAGCCCCTCATATCTCCTACTTCGACACATTTTATCCCACCCTATAGTATGCAATTTGTTTTTTCTATTGTCTCCAACACCTGACTCCCAAAAGAAATCCCTAGCAATCTTATCCAATCTATCTGTAACCTTTTTTGGTATTTCACATACAGACATTATGTGTAAAGGTATTGAACTAAGGGTTGAGTTAACTAGAACACTTTTTCCAGCCTGGGTTAGTAATTTTCCTTTCCATGTTGCAAGCTTCCCTCGAACCCTTGCAATGAGCTCATCAAAATCTTTAATCTTTGGTACTCTATCAAGTATGCTCATACTTAAATATTTACCCATTGTTTCCCTTTCCTGGACACCATACTTTCTACACAACATTTTTCGAAAATGTTTCTTGATATTGGAGCTGAAAATAATTGAAGATTTGTTCAGATTTATTGCATGACCAGCCAATCTACAAAACATAATAAGTATAGTTTTCAAATTTGTGCATTCTCGCCATTTTGATATGCTAAATAACAACAAATCATCAGCATACATGAGGTGTGTAAGAGAAGGACCAGATGGGCTCACCTTTATTCCATGAATGAGATGCTTGGCCTCAGCTTCTTGCAAAGCTAGGGTAAGCACTTGTTGAGTAATGAGAAAGAGATAGGGAGAGAGTGGATCACCTTGTCGAAGGCCTCGAGAAGGAGAGATAGCACCACATGGCTCCCCATTGATAAGAACTTCATAATTCACACTTTTCACACAAAACATAATTAGCTTAACCCATTGCGAACAAAATCCATTTCTATTGAGCACCTCTTCCAAGAAAGACCAATTAACTCTATCATAAGCTTTAGTGAAGTCTATCTTTATAGCATATGCCCCTTTTTTACATTTTCTTTTAGATTTAAGATGATAAGCTATTTCCTGTGCAATTAATATGTTGTCATGGATAGATCTTCCTGGTAAAAAGTCCGATTGGTGGGAAATGCCACACATTCTATTAACAATTATTTTTGAAATGACCTTATATACAAAGTTGCACAAACTGATTGGCCTAAATTCATCCGGTGTTGTAGGATTTTCAATTTTAGGAATAAGGGCTATGTATGTTTTATTGATCTGTAAATTAAAAGTACCACTAGAGAAGAAAGATTGCACCACTTTGCTTACAAGACTGCCCACAGTAGGCCAATATTTCTTAAAAAAGATCCCCTGAAAGCCATCTGGTCCTGGAGCCTTAAATGGCCCTAATTGATTAACTGCTAGGTTTATTTCTTCCTCTGTGATGGTCTCCAATAATCGTCTATTGGCTTCTTCATTGACTAGTGGGGTTATAAGGTCTAACATGCTTTTATTTGGTTCCTCACCTGTACAATGAAACACCCTAATGAAATGGTTAACAAAGATTTTTGAAATTTCTTTTTGAGTACTCCATATCTTTCCTTCATGATCAAGTATAATGCTTATAGTATTTCTCCTTCGCCTATGTAGGGTTGTTTGATGAAAAAAATTTGTATTAAGGTCCCCATGAACTACCCATTCCAATCTAGACTTTTGGGCCCAATGTGCCTCAACTTGTTTCCTAACCTTGAAGTATTCATTTTTAAGCTGGAACTCTTTTAATTGCAACTCATAACTGTTTTTATCCATTAGACAAGTTTGGACATCCTTGATTTGGTCAAATATCTGCTTTGGTTTATTATTAACATTCCCAAACACTTCCCTATTCCATTTGTTGAGTCTCTTTGTTAGACTATGCAGTTTTGTAATAAGCTGGTAAGATATAGATCCATGATCAACCTCAATCCAAGTTTTGTTAACTATCTCAGCACATCCCTCCTCCCCTATCCACATATTCTCAAAACTAAAGGGTTTCCAAAATTTGGAGAAGTTGAATGGTTCTGTGTCAATCACAATTGGTCCATGATCAGAGCCAAAAATAGTATGATGAAAAACTAGACTTTGGGGAAAGAGACTACTCCACTCATTACTCATTAGGGCTTTGTCAATTCTTTGAAATATTCTCTTCTTTCCAATATGTCCATTAGTCCATGTGAATGATGGTCCTCTAAAAGGAATTTCTTGTAAGACACAATCATCAATAAACTCGACATAATCCCTACAATCTCTTTCTTTAAACCTGGCTCCTCCTAGTTTATCCTCTGGCCTGCTTACTACATTAAAGTCTCCAGCAACAACCCATGGTTTGCTCACATTCTGGTATATTTCTCTTAGTTTGGTCCATTGTCTAGCCTGGACAGGCAGTGTGGAAGCTGCATGAAGAAAAGTTAGATACCAAGCATTCTCTTTATTTTTGTTTATTAGTAAGTGTAAGTACCATTTTTCACAGTCTATTATTTCTACTTCTATACTATATCGCCAACAAACCCACATCCCATCTGACTTGCCAATAGCTGAGAAAATTTTATAATTAGGAAAATGAAGTTTATGAATATACCTTATTGAAGCAACTTCTGAGAGCATTGTTTCAGATAGAAGGAGAAGGTGGGGGTCAGCTTCCAAAACTTGGGCCCTCATTGAACCCCTTGTCGAGGATTGACCAGCTCCTCGACAATTCCAGCACATAACCTTCATGTTTTAGCCAAGCCCAAGCGATTGCCTGGACCAATACCTTCCCCCTCACTTTTGGTTTTGCCTTTTTGTCCTCCTCTCTTCACCTTCTTTTTTGAGACAACAACACCAAGTTTCTTCCTTTCTAAAAACTCCTCCCTAATGCTCTTTTCTATACGTATCTTCTCTTGGATACTCTCAGCTTGTTGTTCTTCCCCAAGTTTCGTTGTTTTTGGCTTTATGGAAAAAACACAGTCCAACAGTAGTGTCACGGATGTTATCCTTAGGTGCGGCCAGAAGAAATTTTCGCTTTGCACTTGTCTTAGCTAATACCGGGTACCCGGTAGCATCATACTCAAACTGTAATGATTCTCCCAGGGGATTCATAGCAGATAAAGGTGTTACAAACTGTGGGCTTCCAGAGGAACTGATTCCACTCTCATCAGAACTCATCTTTAGAGTAGATAATGTAAAGTGTGGATTTACAGTAAGACTGACGTCATGTGCCCAATTATGAATGTGACCCCCAAAAAAGGCAGAGTTAATCAGATTTGTAACATTTCCCGATTGAGGCCTGTTGATGTGCTTGAATGGGGAAACTGGTATCTTGAGTCCCCTTTGAGCCTCAATTTCTTTCCCCTTGACTTTCACCGCAATTGTTCCCTTGGCTCGGTTGATCTTCTTCTGTGCCACTGAACAATCTAGCATCAATTGCTGGGTAGAGTTCTTGGCCAATGGTGGATGTGCCTCAGATTGTGTCTCCACCAATGTCGATGTCGATTCCTTACACTTCTTCGCCCCAAGAACTCCACCAGAATCCTCAGGATCAATCCCTCTTGCATGTGTAATAGCTGCCTTCTGAAGTAGTTGGGTGGAAGATAATGGTACATTACTCTTCTTTCACTTTGCATTAACTCTCTTTCCCTCATCTCCCTTCTTCACCTCCACCTCCACCATGGTACTGACATGCAACCTTTCCTCTGTGTGACCACCCACCTCCAGTCCTACCCCTTCTAAATTCTTTAAAATAGCCTCCCCCTGCTTTGCCCCTTCTTTATATTTCTTATAAAACTCACTTATGGTCATCCAGCTTGCAGCCCCAGTTTGCATGCCAGTGATGTCACCTCTTTCTACTTCCCCTTTCGTACCCTTAGGATTTGTGACCAATTCAACTTCTCTTAGAGCATCTTGCACTAGTGGAGAATGACCTTTTGGTGCCTGTACCAACAAGTCTTCTTTTTTCTCTTTTTTTGACCTTTTTTTCCTTCTTTTCTTTTTCGATTTATTTTTTTGCATTTATTTTTTCTGGTTGGTCTTGTATACACTGGATATTTATGACATCACTCTCTTGTTGTTCCTTTGTCATCGGTTTTTTCCTGGTATTAGTCGGTCCTTTCAAACCTTTTGCAGTCAGTATCTCAGTAGCCTTTACCGGTCCATCCTGGACATTACTTGTAGCTCCCTCTTGTTGGATGGTAACTTGGTGCAGCTGGTTATCTTGCATAGCTTCTTTAAATCCTGGAGGTGAGCCATCACTGACAACAACATTCTGGTCCAGCGGTGTGTGAACCCATCTATTCGGGCTGGGTGGCATGGGCCCTCGTCTTAGCACTGCATGGGCCTCTTCCATGAGCATTGTTGAATCACCAACCTCCTCGACCCAATGTAGGAGTTGCCCTTCAGAGATCTGCACCTAGACTCTTTCCTGTACCATTCCATGATGGCATTGGCCCAAGTCACATGTGTGATGGTCAAGTCGCATTAAATGCACTTCGCCAGTTTGATCTTGATTAGCTTCTCCTCTTTTCTTTGGTGGAAGCTGAGCCGAGGTTGGCCTATCTGCATGCATTAGATCTCCTATCGAACGACTATCATTTAGCATGGTATTCCCAAGATTAGGTTGATTGTCTGCATGACCTATGCCTGCATCATCCACTTCCATAGTCCTAGCATGATCATCACGTATCATCAGCACTCCAGTGCGGCCATGGGAGCTTGCTTGCACACCTGAACCTTCTCCCACCTTCGACTCCTTACCTTTCCTTTGGTTCATTGTTTCTTGTTTTTTTTTTCTACGAATAATATCCCTGAGATAAGGTTCATCAGGCTCCCCATGGATGGCATAGTCCTGAACATCATACCTGATTCTTCGTTTTTGCGGTTCAATCTCCATGAATTCACTGTATCTGTCAAGGCCTCCACCTTCATGGTGAAAGTTAAAACTGTTGATGCTGAATAGGCATTCACCAACTGTATGGTTTACACAGCCACAGTTGAAACAAAACTTTCGTAATAACTCATATCTAAAGTTAACCCATTGTCCACAAAGTCCAAGTTGGAATCTCATACCAGGGAGAAGGGCTTCATACAAGTTTAAATTCATCTTTACACAAACATGATGGTAAGAGGTATCCTCCCCTGGCATCATTATGGCCTCCACTTTCCCCATGTTTTCCATCATCACCTCGATAAACTCTCTATTTGATAAGTAGGCAGGCAGACCCCATAATTGATCATTCTCTCAATCACTACCTCCTCAGCATTTAATATAGAGTTGATAGGACCAGTAGGGAGGATCATACCTTGTATAGAGGGAAAGGCTAAGAGGCACCGAAATAACTTCATAGTAGCAGTGGCTCACCTCCATCTTGTTTCTAAAATGCTGCGACGCGTATGGTTATGATTGAGGAAGTGCCTTGCTTCTTATATAGGGAGGAGCCTGTGGTTGTATACTCTTTGCTAGAATTAGGTCATAGTTATAAGCTATCAGTAACGAATGCATTATATTAATTTGTCTCATAAGCACGCTCGTGCATTTTGTTATGTTGAGAGTTGGCAATGGACACTATTTACCTTCAAAACAAAAATTCTCGGTAAGTAAAGATACAATCTTTATGGGCAGCAACGGAACCTGAATTTAAACTCAAAGCCACCGCTTTCCTGTTGTTCCACCAACTCTCTCTTTTTCTCAATTGCGAGCAACTATTTGTACCACATCTGCGCAATTTTACTTGCAGAAGGTTGATAAAGGCTACACCACTATAGTATGTAAAAAGCAGTCTCTTCTATGAATACATTGTGCAACATCTGCACACGCAGTGGCAGACAAATCAGCCACCAAAAGAACAAGGAGTCTGCGGCATGCAAATCAGCCACCAAAAGAACAAGGAGCCTGCAATGCACTCACTTTGTCTTAGCTTCACTGGGAAATCAACTATAATGATACTTGACATCTATGAACCAAACCCGTTATTTTGCTTTTCCCTTATACTGGGGGATAGACTGGGGATGGGTGAATAACTAGTTTAGGAGCTGGAGGATGAAGGGGAAGGATTGAACGCCTCCTGCTCACCACAAGTGAGAAGTTCATGGGGTCCTGCAGCTTCCCGGCCAACACCCATTAAATCCAGGTAGAAAAGGTAGTGAGACATGATGTTGTTCATGGACTCGACATCACCCTTGCCACAGACAGTATCACCATAGAGAACATTCATTGTGGTCCCCAAACCATGTACCCTCTTCGCTAATGTATCGTTCTTTGTTGGCTTCCAGTTCTCAACGAAAACATCATGGATGGAAGGCTCTTCTTCTTCATTGGGGTCATCCACCTCCACATAACAGCTTGGAAAGCTATGGTAGCATTCTGTTTCAGTAATTCTGGGTGATTCAACAAATCTAGCTTAATTCCAGCACCAATAATACCATAGTTGTAGTTCCTGAAATCATCAGCGATGACAACCTCAAATCACACATTAACAAAGGAGTTCTTTTCCTCTTCCATATTGTACATATGACAAACATGAAAGCTAATATTAATCCAATTTCATAAGCAACGAAAGAACAACTACAATTCATATACCAAATTTATGTTCAATCGATTCGATAAAAAGGGTGTTCTTACAGGAGGTTTTGCTGCCGACATGGCTGAGGAAGGCAGCGATCTCATTCATCTACATGGTCTTGCCGCCGGTGGTGCTGAAGCCGAGGGGCTCGAAGAGGGCGGCGGCGGTGATGAAAGAATAGCAGTCCTAGAACCCGACGACGTGGGACATGGGAGCGTTTCAATTGGAAAGAGCTCCTCAAAGTTGTAAACTTGGAAGAGTTCCGAGATGGTCTGGTTGCAGCAGTACTTACTCCCGCTGCACTCCCACTCTTTGTCGCAGATCTTGTCCTCCCCTCTCACACTCAGGGCCAGCAGCAGAACCACCATTGCCACCACAGCCACCGCTGCCGCTGCCGGAATAGCCCAGCCCCGCTGCTCCATTGCAAATGGGATTGCTGTGGAGATAATGAGAATGCAGAGAAACGAGAAGAACAATAAGGAAAGAGAGACGAACCCAGTTGAGGAATGGCGATGAGGAGATGGAAAGGTGGTAAATTTCGGGGCTTGGGTGTGGGTGTTTGCTTGGTTTGCAAACTAATTGACTTTGAGAAGGATCAGAGTCGGGGGCAGAGAGGGAGCGAAGGGAGTTGAGGTTGTGCTGGCCGTGACGAGGTCGATGTCACCACCGATGCAGGCTCCGTCGATCTCGGCCACGAAAGGTTTGCGGTGGTGCGATCGGGGTCGAGGGAGGAGGGAGCAGAGAGGGAGAGGGTGGTGAGGTTGTGGTTTGCGATGGCGCTCGAAGGGCGGCGCGATGGAGGTCGGGGGAGGAGGGGGCAGAGAGGGAGGTGAGGTAAGGGAGGAAGGAAAAAATAGTCTACAGTATGTCTGTCGGGTTGGGGAAGGGAAATCCAGGAAAAATGGATTTTAAACTGATTGGTTGTCCAGCACCCGAATGTTAGTCGCTAGATCAAAATCAAACGGCGAGGCTTAACGTGGCTCATATGGCTCAACAAAGCAAATGGCTCACAGTATCATCCTTTTATATATATATATATATATATATATATATATATATATATATATATATATATATATATATATATAAAAGAAGGGTTTACATGAGATCGTTCTCATATAATATAAGGAGCATGAGGCCAATCTTTATAGCCGTTGGATTCAGATCGGAGTATGGATATTAAATCAGTGGGTAGGTGAGTGTGTCACATCAAGGAGTGGGTGAGATCATTATGGCTATTTGTAGCCGTTAGATCAAGATCCAAGGCTACGATTTAAAGTGGCCTCATATAAGCTATATGAGAGCGATCTCATTTAAACTTTTCCCTATATATATATATATATATATATATATATATATATATATATATATATATATATATATATATATATATATAGGAAAAAAGTAGCCTGCAATCGATCGGAGAGAGCTTCTCTCCAATCGATTGCTTTAATAGCCGTCCGATCGGATGGCTATGATGGGTTATTTCCTTATTGCCCTAACTTTAACCCATTCCCCTCTTTCCTTCCCTGTCACCCCTCCTCCGCCCTCCTCACCCGACTCCTAGGGTTGCACCAAAAACCGGGGCCCAACCCAACCCGGATGGAATTGACCCGACATTGACCCGGGTTGGGTCGGGTCGGGTCCTATCTCGGGTAGGGTCGGTTCCAAGGTTTTAAAACCTGGGTTCTATCTCGGGTTGGGTCGGGTTTTGCTTTAAAATACCCAAGAACCAACCCGACCCGAGATATACCATTTAAATAACTTATTTTTTAATATATATAATTTATTATTATTATATAAATTATTTTATTAAAGATTTTTATAATTATATTAATTATTTTATTAAAATCTCGGGTTCTCAGGTAGGGTCGGGTATTGTGGGTTTATCTCGAATCCGGGTTGGGTTTAACTTCTTGGGTTTTATCTCGGGTCTGGGTCGGGTTTTAAATTCTCTGGTCCTATCCCGGGTAGGGTCTGGTTTAGCAAAACCGGGTTTAGCAAAACCCGACCCTACCTGACCCATGATGCAGCCCTACCGATTCCCCTGTCGCCCCTCCTCTGCCATCTTCACCCTCGTCGCCCCAAAAGCTTGAACTTGTAAGAAAGGGTTCTTTTTTAATATTTTACTCAACTCAAGCTTGATATTTTGGGTGACTATTTTGTTCTTTCTTCTATGTAGGCTAGTGCAAGGATCTCCTCCACAGTCTGGAAGATTATAAAAGAGTGGAGCATGGATTGGAAGATGGGATGCGAGAAAGGAGACTTTTTGGATGTGCTTTTGTCAAATGGCAACTTGAATGATGAAGAGAAAGTGAGCTTGGTGCTGGATCTACTTCTTGGTGGTCATGAAACCACTTCTTTGTTGATGGCCCTATCTGTATACTTCCTTGCATTATCTCCATTGGTTCTTCAACAGCTAAAGGTTTGTCTTACTCGAAACAACCTAATATCATTTGCTCCATAACAAGCTAGTCTATGATATCATGTTAAATAATGCTTGTTTTCCAAAATTAGGAAACAAATTACCTGCATATTTACTTCCCTTTTCTTTTACTACTACTGCCCCAGGGCAGTGACTGACACATACCCACACCACACACGCACAGCTCCGTGTCTCCAGTGTCCACTACAATGTCTCCGATGACAACATCAAGATCTTTCCCTCTCCATCAATTTCGTTTCCAAGTCCAGTTTTCCCCCATTTTTTTCGAATTTTAGGCTATTTTGATATATCATTCATTAGTCATAAATTTAATTATTTTCAGGAACTATATTTTGAGGTGGAGAAATTGAAACGCTCCTCGATTCATTATGACAGGAGCGAAATATCAAAGGTGTTGTTCCTTTTTTTTTTCATCTTTTCTGTTCTTCCACAACTACAAATTTTCAGGAAGAAAAAAGTTTTGAATAGGTGTCATTCTTGCAGTTGTCGAGAAAAGCTTTGAATAATATGAAAATGATGTGATGAAAAATCTATTTACAACACTGAATGTCGTGTATTGTGTGATCAAAGATGGCCGACCTTGAGTTAAATGTAAACACTAATCTCTCTTGATGCACCAACCATTTTTTTAAATGAGGTTTAAGAAATTGCTGCTTGCTTCCTATTCTATCCTCTCTTTTTTTTATGTAAAGTCATTAAGACACACTATGTTAAAAGTTCCATTTAGCTTTTCACAGAGTTATTCATTAGAGTAACGCACTATGTTAAAAGTTCCAGATTGCTTTCATTAGAGTAATTAAAACTTATCAAATGCTATGCTGGATGTGATTGTGATCTAGTGTCTGATTCTGTCCCACATTGGTTGTCTGATTTAGTGTAATATATCTTTCATGACTGTGCTTAATGTTGCCAATTATGTTTATTAAAATTTATCCTTATGGTGAAGGTTTGAGTGCTCAGGTGTTAAATGGAAGCTGCAAATAGATATGAAGAATCTATAAGGGGTTTAGATGGCAATGAAGAAAATGAAGAAAATGCATTTCATGAGGGTAATGAAATTAGTATGGATGAGGACCACACTGATATGAGGATGGTACCATTTAACAATATGATGAACTATTATTTGTTTGTGGAAGCTTATTGTATACTATTGTAATTACAGGGGGAGAACCTGTCACAATTCTAGCTAAAACCGGTACTTAAAGGCTGCATAGTGGAAGCTTCCTTCTGGCACTTCTGGGTTGTGGATCATCCCTTTTCTTGCACATGCAGCTGGTTTTAGAAAGGAGACCCTTACATACAGGGCACAAGCTCAACATTCATTTGTTTCTTTGGCACATTTCAATGCACAGAGGCTGCTGGCACTGGTGTTCCTTGGCATGGTGATGGGGACTGTCTTTGCTCGGTTCAAGAACCTTTTAGCTTCAATAATTTATTTAGCCTTTGGAATGGGTTTGTGTTCTTGGATGTAATGAAATGATTCACCTTCATGAAGCCATTTCCTTGTACACAACGAATGTGAACTCAATAGTGTGGAAGCTTTCTTGGACATGACTGCTATGCACTTCTGATAATGGTTTCAGTGCACAAAATCTATCAACGCATTTGCTATCATTTAACTGTTGTAATATGAAAATTAGACTGTTAAGAATGTCTATCAGAAGATAGTGAAAGATTTATTCATTTACTTGCGTATTATGTTCTATATGGTTTTGAGTTTTTAACTTGTGAGCTATTTTAATCATTCCATTCATTTCGACGAGAGCACAAGTGGATCTCTGGACCTTGCTGTTCGTGATGGCCAATTTGTACCTGCCATCTCAATTTGTTTTGTATCCTACTAATTTTAATGACCCTCTTTGAGCCACTCCTATCCTCCTGGAATCCACTATAGCTGTCAGCAACCACTACGAGCTCTTTGGAATCCAATGGACCATTGTTTGCCTTTACTTATCTATTTAATTTTGATTCTGCTTTGAGCAGAATTGGTTGCCAAACGCACACCCTAAAGTCCAAGAACTTGAGACTAATAAGGTGGCGCATGATCCAGCTACTGTGCGGAACAGTTCTTTTCCAAAGGTTATGGGGAAGTTTCGGTACCCTGTGATAAATTCAGTACCCCGGAAGATACAAAAGGGTCTGGGAAAAGATCACAGGAAGCAGTTGATTTCATCGTTGGTAATTAGGCCATCAGTGTAAGGAATTGACGAATCGATAAAATTAAGCTACTTTTTACAAGTCATGGCATAAAAGTAGATAATATGGATCACAAATCAACACCCTTGTTTGAAATGTCATAATTATGGATCACAAATCAACAGTTTACCGGTAATGAAATCTTTAGTCTAAATGATGGAAAATTGACATGTAGTTATAAGTACTTCAATTTATAAGTATTACATTGTTCTCATCCATTACCCTTTTAAATATAACTAACATCAAACATATTATCAAAAATATAAATAACATAGCAGTCCAGGTGTTATCACTAATATACTCTTCTACCACGGACGTTCAATTTCTTTGTTGATTAGGTATGTTGGAAGGCACTCGTGGATAAAGTCTTGTAGCGGTTGGATGTTTGGGCTACTAGTTCAACCACCTGAAGTACCCATAGCCTGCCTCCCCCTGCCAATATCAGATAAAGTCAAAGTATAAATATATAAATACATATAACATAGAATTAACTAAGGCTTGAAATAACTTACATAGCGATTATGACATTTCAAACAAGGCATTCTTGAACGTATAATCCAAACATACGTAGTTCTTGCATGCAAAATTGACATCTCTACTACCATCTACCCACTCAATTTCTCAGTATATCGATTTGCCCAGAAACAA
The DNA here is from genome assembly GCA_039654745.1 of Houttuynia cordata. Classification (NCBI taxonomy): domain Eukaryota; kingdom Viridiplantae; phylum Streptophyta; class Magnoliopsida; order Piperales; family Saururaceae; genus Houttuynia; species Houttuynia cordata. The sequence goes on from CM077506.1 coordinate 14,951,056, forward strand.
AGCACTTCTAATGAAAGGCACTAAAAAACTATTAACCAGCTGAATTGTTCATGCTAAATGCCAACTGCCTTCCATCCCAAATAAAAAAAAAAATCGCCCATCTATTATCCCAAATAAAATCATTTAATACAGTGATAGCTCAAACAGATTATTAAACAACTATCATTTACCACCAAAAGATTGTCAAGTCATTATAAATTGCTCATGCTAAATGCCAACAACCTTCCATCCCAAATCAAAATAACAATCGCCCATCTACCATCCAAAATAAAACCTGGATAGCTCAAGCTACCATCCCAAATATAGTGGTAGCTCAAACAGATTAAACACCTACACCTATCATTTACCACTAAAGGATTTGCTACGCCGTTGTAAAAGTTCCATTTTTCCCTTCATACTGGAGCTAAATATCGCAAAAGGACAATGAAGAACTATAAAGCATCTAGCTATTATGATTCTGAACAAATGCACAACTGACCCTGACTATAATTCTAAAAGCAAAATCTAAATATCAGAGGATACAAACTTGATCTTGTGACCGAGTAGGTACCACTGTATTAAACTTTTATCCGAGGTTATACATAATTCACATAATCAGCCTTGTGACCAAGTAAATAACATGGAAGTACCATTTTCCTAAACTTATCAGAGGTCTATTACAATAAGTGCAAACCCCCAATTTTTCATCAAAAAGAAAAAAATCATTTTTCAAGCTACAATCAAATAGAAACAAAGAACAAACACAATTTTTTGTGAAAGGAACCATTTTTCAAGCTTCAACAAATTGCAAATTTGAAAATGAGGTTAAAAATCATACCTTTGGACAATCTCTCCAACAGGCGATGGAGGCGGCTACGAGGGAGGAGTGAGGGAGAGAGGGGGCGGGGACGAGGATTATTTCTGAGGGGCGGTGATCTGCTCGGCTACGAGGGAAGGAAGAGGGCAAGGGCGGAGGACATTCAACAAGGGCGAGGGCGGAGGGCAGCGGAGGGGAGTGGGTTGGGGGAGGGGAGGGAGGAGGGCGGAGGAGGGTGAGGGCGAAGGAAGAGGGCGAGGGGTATCGGGGGGTAGGTAATGGACGGGTTTTTATTAAAAAACCCGTCATAGCCGTCCGATCAAATCAAATTGCTACTAACGCAATCAACCAGAGAGAAGCTCTCTCCGGTCGATTGCAGGCTACCAGCCCTCATATAGGAGAGAGAGAGAGAGAGAGAGAGAGAGAGAGAGAGAGAGAGAGATCAGTTTATATGCTATTGTTCTCATATAAAGAGCACGAGCACAATCTTTTGAGTCGTTGGATTCGGATCTTACAGTGGGTATCAAATTAGCGGGTAGGTGAGTGTGAATCATTACTCACCTTTGTAGCCATTGATTAAGATCCAACAGCTACGACTTGAACTGGCCTCATATAAGCTATATAAGAGCGATCTCATTTAAGGAGCATGAGGCCAACCTTTTAGGTGGTTGGATTCCGATCCGCTCATATAGCTTATATGAGGCCAGTTCATGTCGTAGTCGTTAGATCTTGATCTCAATAAATGAACTATGCAAACTTGATCCTCTCCACTTTTAATACAGCCCCATGCAACACTTCTTTTCAGTGAGAAGAGTTCCTGTAATGAAGGAGAGACTTGTTTTTTTTTGTTTTTTGCTTTTAAAGGAAGGAGAGACTTGTTACTTTAGATGGAACTTCATTTAAATCTTAACTTCTACAATATTACACAATTTTTATTACCAAGTATTGTGCTATAAAATTTGTGTATATTTTGTCAATCTAACTTTCTTTTTATAATTATATATGGGACTTGATCATTCCCAATAATATATTGGCTAATTTTCTCTTGCAAGGTAAAACTAGATTATGATAGAGAGAAATCGAAAATGATTGATAATAAAAAAAAATTAAAAATATGAGATGAAACGGTTAATGGTTAACCACCCAGATAATAATTAGTGAAAAGGTTATTGAAGAAGAGATCATTCTGTTTGTTAATAGAAAGGTTACGGTTAAAGATTTGATAAATGGTTATGGTGATGGAAGAAGTTTTAACCACCTCACCATTGCCAGCCCTATGTGGACTTGTCAATCATGTGGGAGGAATTAGTCCGTTCAAGAGCTAATTCTTTTCCAACAGAGATCAAAACAATGGTTTGGATAGATTTGCACAAAATAATCAGGCTTGAGTCACAGATCGATGAAGCCATTGGAGTGCTGGATCAAAATGACCTGGGCGAACCAATCAACTCACAATGAACAGATGGGAGTCCTTTAATTTTCTAATAAAAAAAGATGAAAGTCTTGAGAAAAAATCAAGAAGCCAATGGATGGATTTGAATTGAGTTTGCAGGAATTAGAGATTTCACATACGTACATCCAGTTGTCACGTGCACTTGAAAAAAGCTTTTTTACATTCTTATTAGACACTCATTCACTAAGTAAACAAATTTCAGTAATATATAGAGCTTATATAAGTATACTTTAGTGATCTCACTAAGTGCTTCGGAACAATGAAATTAGGGCAAAGGCTTGAACTTCTCAAATCTCTTTCATCATCATAAATATAAAAATAATAATTCTTGAATCTCTGTAAGGCCCATGTATTAATCACCCCATCCAATAGGACCAGTTCGTTTGGTTTTCTAATCTAAACAAGTACAATTGGACAACGATTTCTAATCCAGATAAGTAAGATTGGATGACTGGACAGAGGGAGACCCGGAGAGAGCCAGCTGAAATTGCTAAGTCCGGCCTCAAGCCTCCAAGGTCAACTTCATGTGTCTTGACACAATTTTAAGCTTTCAAAAGTGAATAAGCAATCTCTCTGAATTTCTAGGCCTTTGGCATACTATAATGCATTCAATCTAATAAGGCGCTGTTATTTTCATAGAGAAAAGTTCACCATCTCATTTCTTCTTTGTTTTTTTGGGATAATATGAACCAGAACGAGATGTTTACATTCTGTCATCTACCCGATGCCAATTTTGCAATCCAACAACCTGTCATCCAAATTAAATAACCTAATAACTTGCACCTTTAGGTCGAGGAAGGATTAGTTTTTAGCAGAGAATTGCAAGATCAACTGCTCTCTAGACATAATACCCACTGTATAAAGCTTCAATATAAAATATATAGCCCCAGACAAGGCCCATTAATTCACATTTCGAGCACATGTAGCTTTAGTAAACTTTCTGCACAATACCTCATCGGGAAGGCAGTGGCTGCCACTTATTAGCAGTAGACATAGCCCATTCTCGTGAAGAAGTAGATATCATCTGGCTTGCCGCATCTCTAACATGGGCAGCAGCAATTTCACCAGCTCGGGTTGCAAGCTCGAGGTAGACCAGAGCCCTTGGCACCTCCCCTGCCTGATACAGCATCAAACTAAAATTAAAATCAAAATAGCATATCTATAACTTAAAAACCTTAAAACTTGAATTTATGTTTAAAGCATCAAATAGAGACAAACAAGGATGTAATAACTATAGGAGGAAAAAGAAACCACTATGCAACTCTCTTGATACTTACCATGGGATGTAGAAACAATTTTTTGCAAAAAACAATAAGACAAAGCAGGATATCAAAAAGAGGCAAATAATTTTACTAATACAACTAGACAATCCTAGCAAAACCAATCACTAAATTCACATTGGTTAGCTAAAACGTGCATTGTCAAGATGACAACATCAATGTTGCTATTGGTAACAGTGGCAATGGCAGAGTGCTGGCATCTACTATATTGCATTGCACAAATTCAGATGACTAAATCAAACACCAAAGGAGGGTTAGTGAGATGTGAAAAGAGTAACAGGTTACGAAAGGTATTCTCATTTGGAAAGGTGTTCCTCAGGGGTTTTGAATCCATTATAGATTCAGGAGTTAGTGAAGTTAATGGTAAATTCAGAGAAAAGAGCGAAAGTTCAGAGAAAAGATCATTGTACCTGTAAATTAAATTCTGACCCAGATGATAATTGAATTCACAATTTCATGTTATGTTGGGTTTGAGGGCAGGAATCATATAAACCCATCAGGAATATAATTATTATCACGAACCCACGGAAGTGGGTTATGCATAGAATTCAATATCCCAGGACCCAATTCCCAATTCCCATCTCACTAACAATCACCCACCCTGCCCCCCAAAAAAGTATTTCAAACCACAACGAATACAAGTCACCAACTTTCAGGTAGTGGTCCTATTAGATAAAAAAGTTGCAATGGCTACATACGGTAAAGCATCTAAGACTGCTCATATTGAGCTTTGTGATGTCCACAAACAGCTGCACGTCTCACCAACTTTCAGGTAGTAGTCCTATTAGATAAAAAAACTAACAAGAAGAAATGGCTACATACAGTAAAAAGTCTAAGACCGTGCTCATATTGAGCTTTGTGATGTCCACGATCAGCTGCGCGTCTCAACCACTTCTTTGCTTGCTGATCATCTCGCACCAATCCTTCACCCAAGGAGTAGCACAAAAATGTATTGTACATGGCACGCTCATTCCCACCTTCTGCAGCCTTCAAATACCACTTTGCCTGTTTCAAAAGCATTGTCTCAGCACCTTACCATGACAAGTTATAGGTACAAGAGAACTGATTAATTTAGAAGCCTGTAAAAATTAAGACAAAAGTCATCAGCCACAAAACTTCATCTCAACTCATAAACAAGTGAAATTTGAAGAATACAGCTAATTCTAATAGAAGAACTCTCTGTGTGAACGACATTTTAATGGCAGGACAGGGACAAAGGTTGCCACCTAAGGCCACTTCATCCACAGGCATAGATACTATCTATAATCACAGTACACACGGCCAAGAAGAGACATCCTGTGATGCATTGCATAGGTCATTTGTCTGAGAGGTTCTGCCTCTCACTTGATTTGTTTCGTCTTGCACTAACTGCTATCTAGCCACCCACTGCAACATGATGTATATAACAATAGCTGTATCCTTCAAAATGTCAATTACCCCACTCAGTGAGCAAGTACGGTGCACTCGTCCAGCACATCCAGAGTTCAAGTCCTCATGCTTGCAGTATTAATATCATTTGCACTTTGACCAGTCCAGTTGTGTCCATGACCTAAACCTGACCCTTTAAATCACCATATCCAAGTAATGACAAAGATTTAGAATAACCCGATATACATGGACCTGCCATGAATCAGAGCGTTAAATGTACCATTCCTCATTGAAGCTGGTTGGACCAACTGTTCAGACCTTTTCTAAAAACAATAAATAATTTTACCCATCTCGTTCTGATTTTTAGACGTCCAAACCAGCAAGCTTTTGTCCATTTCAGCTTCCCCAACCCATTGGCATTTCTGGAAAATCTACACTTGTTTACCAGAATATTTCTTGCACTGCAGCAGAGGCCAGGGCTCAATTTTTTTAGAATTGAAGGAATTGATCTATTGGAATTCCTGCTCACCACTTGCCCTATTCTAACTTACAGACATCATTATTTACATAGCATGTGCTTTAATAGAAAAGGAACAAATTGCATACTAAAGTATAAAAATCAAGATTCCAGTTCAAGCTTAGAATTCATATGTTAATTCATTAAAATTTTCTTGGCATTAGATCAGTATTCTAGACATCATAATTCCAATGCAGTGACAGCCAAAGAAAAAAAAACATGTGGAAATTATTTCAAACTACATGAACCTGAACATCAAGCAACCAATGCCTATAGTTGATTGCCATTGAACAACAGATAATAATAACCCAACAAACATACCTCCATTAGCATAGAAATTTTTGCAGCAACAACCCAATAAAAAGAAGGAAAGAAGTATTCAATTTACTTACATTTATAGGAAAACTCAAGAAGAAACACACTACCCGAAACTATGTGCCACACTTATAACGTTTTAGGTTGGATCACCAATCACTAAAGGCAGATAATTTAATAAAAAAATCTTCAGCCTTGACAAAACTTTGAAACTGAAAAGATAGAAAGGAAAATATGAAAATTTAAGCGCATACAGCTTTGTATAGATTGCACTCCACACCGCGACCTTGATGAAGACAAAGAGCTAAGCTATACTGAGCACGAACATGACCAGCACCAGCAGCTTGATGGAACAATTTAACAGCTTCTTCCAGTTTTGGAGGATCAGCTGAAAGCAATAAAAGATGCTATTGGCATAGAATAGTAAACTACTAAATAATCTAACCAGGAACAAGGCACCTTTGCCAACAAACCCACTGATTGATAAAATCACATTACAGCATACAGCATTTCTAACTATGTACTCCCTCCATTCCATATAAATGGTCCTATTCGGTTTCTGAAAGTGAACTAGAATCAGTTTATTTTGAAAAACAAATAGGACTATTAGTATACAACGTAGGTACTTAATTTGTTTCTGACAAATTCCACTTATTTTAATTATTTAATTCAGTAAAAAAACAGCTTCTCTAGATAACAGTTAACACCAAACTTCAGAAGTCAAGTTACAACTAATGAAACTCAAAAATAATAAGGCCAGCAATGCTCTTCCTTTAGCCTTCAAAATAAGCCAACCTTACCTCTTTATCAATCAAAGCATAATCTAGCATTCTTCATATCACAATTTCAGAAAGAAAGGAATGAAAGGAAAATCCAAAATGCACATTTCGATCGAATTGAATTAACTCTCGTCAATGAAAACGTTAAACCTAATTTTATGAGTAAACTTCACCTTGCAAGTAGGAGATTCCAAGATTACACTGTCCCGAGGGATCCCCAAGCTCAGTAGCCTTCTGATACAGACGAACTGCTTCCTCCTTATTCCCCATCTCCCAATAAATCAAGCCAGCATCCACCATGGCGGCGGTCGAGCCGCGAACCACCCCCTTGAGAAAGGACTCAAGCGCCTTGTCGCGGTTAGCCCGGACGCCGCCGCGGCCATGCTTGAACCGCTTACCCCAGCGGAGCAGCGTCATTGCCTCCCGCAGCGGCCGGAGCCCGTCCCGCCACGCCCGGCAAACCAAGCTCGCCGCCCACAAGTCCGGCACAGCGAAGGGCGCGGAGACCCTGACCAGGATGTCGAACGGCAGAGCTGAGAACCCCGGAGAGGGGTCCCTCTTCCGGCAGCCCGTGTCAAAGGCCGGAGGAGGTGGTGGGCGGGGAGGGGCGGAGGTGGGGTTGCGGCGGCGCTTGGAGAGGGGGAGGGCGGAGAAGCGGGTGGCCTCAGAGGAGGCCGGCCAGGTGGTACCGCGGTCCATCGGCACCGGAAAGGTGGAGTCTTTCGAAGCTTGTCGGGGATTAGGGGAGAAGTGGAATGTGGGTGTGAGGAGCGTGCGTGAGGGCGAGGGGGAGGTGAGCAGGTAGGGGTCAACCTTGGTGAAGTTCCACGAAATTCCTGACCGTGCGTGCGTCACTACAGCGGTTTTGGTCAGTTAAATTTAAATGAATCTGAAATGGACATGAAGCGTACTACGAAATTCCTCACCGTGCGTGCGCCACCACCACGGCAATGTGGATGCGACATCTTGTAGGGCTGTTTGGTTAGTGAATTTTAACGAATCTGAGCTTAACGAATCTGGGCTGTTTTGGATCGTCAAAAATCCCAAAAATTCACTGTGAAAAATCCACTGGGCTGTTAGGAATTTTTGAGATTATCGGGCTAGTTAGTGGATAATCCCATGGGAGTTGATGTTTTTTATTTTTCACGCCCCAAACGGCCCTTAAAGTGAACACCTCGCATTCCACGAAACTATAGGGGGAATTCCACGAAATTCCTAACCTTGCGTGCACCCCCACAGTGGCAATGCAGATGTGACGTGCACTATGGGTACATTTAGTTACGAATTTTTTGAATAAAATTATGCTGAAAGGTGTTTGTTTAGTAAAAGAGCTAACAGTAGCGACTCATGGTAAAAGGTAAAAATTTTCACCTATCAACTGTGTGTTTGGAAACTGAAAGATTCAATTTTCACTCTTGATAGTAAAAACCGAAAAAAATCAGCTAATCACCCCTGAAATAGGTGAAAATACAAATTCTTATTCGAATGAGCATCAACCTGAAAATTTTCTCCTCGTCACCTCATCACCTCCCACTGCCCTCTCATTGCCGCCACAAGCACAGCCATCGACACCACCACCGCCACCGCCGGCACCACCCACCACCGCCACCTGCCGTCGCCACTGCCGTCCAAAACAGAAATTTTTCACTGGCTTTGCCAAATACAAATCATACCTTTTTTTTAAGTTCTCAAACACAAGTCACCAATCAAGAAAGGCTGAAAATATGATTAATTTTAGGTTTTCAAACGGGTTTTCAAGATCATAAAAATTATCTACAAATCACTCTAAAAAATTTTAGGCTGACATTTTTTTTCACTTTTCCCTATCAATATCCAAACGCACCCTATATATTGGCAGGGAAAGGCTCCCTATTGAGCACGTCAACACCTCTCACTACCCATTGATTCGTTGATACGTATTTTTCTCATCCAAACGAGCTTCATTAGACGGATAGAGGAAGTAGATGCATTACTTGGGTATTCAGGTGTGTATTTGCGAGGGGGTGTAATAACGCTAAATAAAAGATCAATGGTCCCATATAATCTAACTGCTGCCAGCACTGCATGACATTGCAGCGCAAGACCGACACAAGATCTAGTTCGTCAATCATGGTGAAGGGATATAGTGGGTTGTTATGCTTATAGAATCCAAAAAATAAATGAATCCGATTCATATCTCCTTGGGGGGAGATTTCACACAAAAGTTGTTGAAAGCTTTTTTCAACACAATTCATATTTTCCACGCACTTCTAGTAGATTTGTGGTGGATACGTGGTTATTGTTTTTTGGAAAAAATTACGTTTTAGTCTAACTTGCTAAAGTTTTTCCATTTTAGTCCCCAGGATTAAAGTGGTTAAACTTTAGCAAATTAGCATGGTCAATGACCAAAATGCCCATAACAGAGGGGCTAACAACCCATCACTCTCTTGCTAGATGGAGTTCATCCTCATCCCCTTCCTCTTTCTCATCCCTTCCCCTTTCTTCCCCATCCCCTTGTAGCAGTCATCCACCATTAGAGGAGCTCCAAAGACCTTCATCTGGCGGTTCATCCTCATCTCCTTCCCCATCCCCATCCCCTTCCCCTTTCTTCCCCATCCCCTTGTAGCAGTCATCCACCATTAGAGAAGCTCCAAAGACCTTCATCTGGCGGTCCATCAACGCCCCACTAAAGTTCAACCCTTTTCTCAGGAGAGCTCAAATTTCCACTTCTCATCTCGCTTGTAACAGTCATCCACCATTAAAGGAGCTCCAAAGACCTTCATATGGTGGCCCATCGACGCCCCACTAAAGTCTGACCCTTTTCCTCTGGTGACCTCAGATTTCCACTTCTCATCTCTCTTGTAGCAGTCATCTACCATTAGAGGAGCTCCAAAGACCTTCATACGGTGGTCCGACGCACCACTAAAGTCCGACCCTTTTCCTCTGGCGACCTCAGATTTCCACTACTCCTTGTATATGAGATGGCGAAAGTAATTGCAATGGACGTAGCCACCTCCAACAACAACATTCTGGGCATCCAAAGCGAAGATGATAATGCTGGACAAATCGGCAGAACCCAAACAGTGGTTGTAGATGAAGGTAGTGGACATACCGGCACAACTCATGCGATGGAAAAATTGAAAGTAAGTAGGAAAGCTACTATTTTTCTTGTCATTTGACATGTCTGATCATTGCTGGAATGTCTAAGTAGCGATGATAGGTCGAGTAGCTTAAGTTATGAATTGTAAAAGAGGTTGAGATAATATATAGATATGTTGTGATGACGAAGTTATGATTTCTAAAATAGGTTGTGGTCATGTGTAAATAGGTTGTGATGACTTGTAGATGTGTTGTGATTGAATGTTGTATTATCGCTTGGTGTGTTAGTTATAGACATGTTGTGATAGCATGTAACTTCGGCTGTGATGTCTATTAGTTTCAGTTGCGATGAATATTGTGATTCAGTTGTGTTGGCTTAGAATTTGGTTGTGATTGTTGTAATTAATGTTGTGATGATTGTTAGCATGAGTTGTGATGTTATGTTGTGATAGCGCTGCTACGTAAGTTGTGACCTATGTTGTATTCTTCTGATTTATTTTGTAACTCTAGGATAAAACAGGCAAGCTTAAAATTTTGGTCTACTATTGTGGGTGTATGGAATCCAGCCCCGATGGAACTATGAAGATAGTTGGAGATAAAAGCACGGCGTTGTCACTAGAAGAGAATGAAACTTTGAGTTCATTTGTAGAAAAAATTGTTGATGCCTTCAGTGTTCCTCCCAAAAATTTGAGTGTTGCATACTTGTACCCTGATGTGTATGATTGACTTTCTTGATATCCGATAAGGGAATGGCTGACTTTAGAGAGTTATTCCGTGGAAGATTTTGTAAAGTGCTGGTGACCCATGATGGAGATCAACGATCATTCATGAGTTCTCAGGACAGTGTGTACGAGTGTAAGGTTAATCCTCTTCCCACTAGTGGTAGTAGTCAGCCAACACTACTATGTTCGAGAGTCTGGGATAACAACGTGGTGGGGTTGGGCAGCATTTTAAAGACCAAGGCCCTGTTTGGTTGGCTCAAAAGAAGCTGGATTTTTTAGAATCCAGCTTCCTTTGGGAAATCTTCTCTCCCGAAAGAAGTCAGCAGAGCTTCTTGCAATGGCATTTAGTATAATTTTTAAAAAACGACGAGTACTTTTAAAAAAAATAGAAATCGTATTTTTTTTAAAATTGCCCTTGTCAGTTTTTTGAAATTACACAAAATGCTATCATGACTTAAATTCTTCCCAAGAATACCTTTTTCCCAACCAAACACCACTTTCACTTCATTTAGAAAATTCAACTTTCCTACGTCTAAAAGTAGCAACCAAATAGAGCTTAAGTTGAAGTGAGGAAGGCATTGAAACAACCTCTATTGCCAAGAACTTCTATTTCAAGTATTTGAAGAACACGAAACGTCGGGTTATGGTGTCATGTAGGGTTGAAGGTTGCCAGTGAAAAGTGAATGTGAGCTTGGAGCAAGCTTCAGGTTTGTTTGTGGTGAATGAGTATGAAAAGCTTCATACATGTGCTGGAGGGGTAAGGAAAAATTATCACCTTCATTCTTCACAAAACTTGGTGTCGAAGCTCATTTCCAACAATTTAGATGCAGTCGTTGCAACGGCCTTGGGACCAATCGGACTTCGTGCATGCAACCAATCAACATAGACTTAGAGTGCCGATGAACTTTATTTCTGTAATGAACTTAACCGCTATGATGACATTCGGTAGAACTTGATTTTTTATGGCTTGTAATTATAATGTTTACATTACTCTATAGTATGTAGAATGATTAATATCGTAAATGTCTATCGCAATGCAATCACAACCGCAACGCAACCTACTATCACAACATACATAATTCACCACAACTCAATCACAACGAATTAAGAAACTACTGAAAGTTACTTTATGTGGTAGCAGCAAGCCTATCGCAATGCAATCACAACCTTCTATCACAACATGCATAAGTCACCACAACTCAATCACAACGAATGACGAAGCTATTGGAAGTTATTGTATGTGGTAGCAGCAAGCCTATCTCAATGCAATCACAACTTCAACTCAACCTGTTATCACAATATGCATAAATCACCACAACTCAATCACAATGAATTAAGAAGGTGTTGAAAGTTAGTGTATGTGGCAAGCCTATCTCAATGTAATTACAATCTCAAGGCAACCCGCTATCACAACATGCATAAGTCACCGCAACTCAATCACAACGAATTAAGAAGACATTGGAAGTTAGTATATGTGGCAAACATATCCCAATGCAATCACAACCTCAAGGCAATCCACTATCACAACATGCATAAGTCACCGCAACTCAATCACAATGAATTAAGAAGGTGTTGGAAGTTAGTGTATAGGGCAAACTTATCCCAATGCAATCACAACCTCAATGAAACTTGTTATCACAACATACATAAGTCACTCAACTCAAAGTCATCTCGACAATGTAATCACAACCTCAAGACAACCCGCTATCACAACATACATAAGTCACCGCAACTCATCATAACGAATTAAAAAGATGTTAGAAGTTAGTGTATGTAGCAAGCCTATCTCAATGCAATCACAACCTCAAGGCAATCCACTATCACAACATGCATAAGTCACCGCAACTCAATCATAATGAATTAAGAAAGTGTTGAAAGTTAGTGTACGTGGCAAACCTATCCCAATGCAATCACAACTTCAAGGTAACCTGCTATCACAGCATGCATAAGTCACCGCAACTCAATCACAATGAATTAAGAAAGTGTTGGAAGTCAGTGTACGTGGCAAACCTATCCCAATGCAATCACAACCTCAAGGTAACCCACTATCACAATATGCATAAGTCACCACAACAATGCAATCATAACTTCAAGCCAACCCGTTATCACAACATACATAAGTCACCGCAACTCAATCATAACGAATTAAGAAGATGTTGGAAATAAGTGTATGTGGCATGCCTATCCCAATGCAATCACAGCATGCATAAGTAATCACAACAATGCCTCACAACCTCAAAGCAACCCGCTATCACAACATGAATAAGTCACCACAACAATGCACAAGTCATCACAACAATAAAATCACAACCTTAAGGCAACCCGCTATCACAATATGCATAAATCACCACAACTCAATGACAATGAATTAAGGTGTTAAAAGTTAGTGTATGTGGCAAGTCTATCCCAATGCAATCACAACATCAAGGAAACCCATTATCACAACATGCATAAGTCAGCACAATTTAAACCCCCAGGTGTCCCTGGCTGGACGAGTGAAGTTTCATGAGGGTTTGCAGCCATGTTACCCACAAACATGTATTTATGAAATAAACCTATGTAATCTAAGTGTAAAAAGAAAATAGAAAATCATGACAAAACAAACAATCCTAATATCCCTTTGAATGCAAACTGCAATGTTTAAGAAAATAAACCACATGTACTTGGATTTATAATCAACTGGAATATAGAAGCCCTCAAGTAAGTGGTTTTATTCTACACCTTCATCTTGGAAATTTCTGCTCAATATGATATAGCATGATACTTTATAGATAGTAAAAGTGTACAACATTGTAGCAATACATTCTAAATTTTTGTTTTACACAGATCTAATGTGACCCATTAACCAAAGAACATCATAATCTACACAGTCGTCGTAATCTTTAGGTTCATGATAGCACAAATCTGCGCGCCTCCTTCGGGTCCAACATTCTAGATTTGAGAGGATAATACACCATAAACTTTTTTTTATGTTTTTTTTTTCGAGACTGTGTAAGGCCCGACTTCAAGATGCTTAGGTTTAGCAATGACTCAGGCCAATGACTCCCAACCAGTTTGGCTTAGGGCATTAGGTTTTAAGTAGACCGCTTCGGGCCCGAGCATCAGCCTAAGTTAATCCTATAAAGTCAAGCAGCCCCTTTCTTTCTTTCATTTTTTATTTTTATTTTCTCATTTTTAATTTTTTTTTCTTTTCAGCATTCATATTTTCAAGCATCTTTATTCCGTCCAGGCTGTATTATACTCTCAACCTATTTCCGGTTCCAATCCCTTGCCATAGCCAAGTAAATGGTCTATCATGATCTTTTAAGCTCAACAGACAACCACATATCATCCAATGACTCTGACTAAAAACATCCCACTGAAAATTAGCATTCAATAAAATCTCTAGATGGTATTACTTTATGTACTAGTGTGTGTGAGTGAGTTTTATTAGCTCAAGCACCTGTTCCAAGAGGACTATAACAGAAAGATACTGCTCAGTTAAGTTCTCTATCCTCCAGTATACTTACTCACACTTCCAATGCAAATTAATCTCTTAAAAATTAAAGTATGCATCATAAAGGGATAAACTATCAAAACCTAAGAAAAATACTAACAAATAACCTAAAACTAAGTAAATTTTTATGTTTTTTTCTTTTTCAATTTTTTTTTGAAATAAAAGAAACCAAAGGAATACTACATTTCTTTTCTACACCCCCAAACCTAAACTAAACATTGCCCTCAATGTTTACCAAGAATAAATACCACAATGACTAGTAAAAGAAAAGGAGTGTAAGAAAAGAAATCACCTGAATGGAGAAGCCTCATGGTAGATGTAGAGCATTGAAACACACAAACTAAGAATGAGGAGTGAGTACAAAACATGGAAAAATAAAATACACCCCCAAACCTAGATTGTAACATCCCCACACAGGTAATAAACAACCTAAATACTAAACAAATAAGAAACAATCAAGAAACAAAAATTTGGGTTGCCTCCCAAGAGCACTAAGTTTTAGGGTGCGTTTGGAAAGCTGAAAAATCAAATATTTCAGCCCTGAAAGGTGAAAATTGTCACCTTTCAGGGTGAAAAGTGTTTGTTTGCTGAAAGGGTGAAAAATGGTCGGTGACAGTGATAGGTGAAAATTTTCACTCTTTCACCTTTCAGGCCTGAAAAGTGTTTGTTTGCTGAAAGGCTAAAAATCAGCCCTGAAAGGTGAAAGGTGACAATTTTTCACCTTTTACCCACCTTTCACCCTGAAAGGCTGATTCTCACCCGAGTGAGAATCAGGCTGACGAATTGATCCTCTCGTCTCTTCAACGAAAAAAACCAACTCTCGCTCAGAGATTCGTCCCCCCGGTGAGTACCCCCACCTCGACGGTGCCCCGTTGAGCCAGGAGAATCTATGCCCCCTATCCCCGCCGCCGCTCGTTGAGCCCCCCCCCCCGTCGATGCCGTCGCCCCGTTGAGCCGAGAGAACCCGTGCCTACCCCTCCCGGGCAACTGCTCAGGTCGTCCAAAGATGATCACCCCGGAATTTGCCCCGACACCTCCACCGTTAAGCCGAGGGACCCCCCCTCCCCGTCATATCTCCCTCATTTTTAGTCCGTTTTGGACATTTTTTCATCGTTATAAGAAAGAACACTAAAAATGAGGAAGAATGAAAAAAAATGGGCCAAAACGGATTAGAAATGAGTAAGATATGCATCGGTGAAGTTTGCCCATTAAAAAAGTTATCGCGTAATCGATTACTCGATATGCAGTACTATAGTGTATCTAATTACTCGATATGCAGTACTATAGTACTATAGTGTATCAAATTACTCGATATGCAGTACTATAGTGTAACCAGTTACTCGATATGCAGTACTATAGTGTAACCAGTTACTCGATATGCAGTACTATAGTGTATCAAATTACTCGATATGCAGTACTATAGTGTATCAAATTACTCGATATGCAGTATAGTGTAACCAGTTACTCGATATGCAGTACTATAGTGTATCAAATTACTCGATATGCAGTACTATAGTGTAACCAGTTACTCGATATGCAGTACTATAGTGTATCAAATTACTCGATATGCAGTACTATAGTGTATCAAATTACTCGATATGCAATATAGTGTATCCAGTTACTCGATATGCAGTACTATAGTGTATCAAATTACTCGATATGCAGTACTATAGTGTAACCAGTTACTCGATATGCAGTACTATAGTGTATCAAATTACTCGATATGCTGACGAATATTCCTATCAGCGTGACTTATTTTCAGTTCCCAAACATATTTCACCTTTCACAAATTAGGCGTGAAAATTTGCACCCTGACGCCGAATTATTTTCAGCTTCCAAACGAGTGTCACCAATCAGGAAAAAACACCCTTGATTATTTTCAGGCTGACATAAATTTTCACCTTTCACCTATCAGCTTCCAAACGCCCCCTTAGTCGTCAGCCAGATGTAACCAAAAATCATGCAGGAGAATTAGGTTCATCCAAATCTAGAACAATCTCCTCCCTTTCAGTAAAACCCTCTAAATATGGTTTCAATCTTTGACCATTAACTTTGAAAACAGTTCCATCTTTTGGGTTTTGAATGTCAACCGCCCCATGGGAAAATACTTTGTGCACAATGAAAGGTCCAGACCATCTGGAACGGATCTTTCCTGGGAAGAGATGTAACCTGGAGTTATAGAGCAAAACTTTTTGACCGGGCTCAAATGACTTCCTCAGTATTGACTGATCATGAAAAACTTTGGTCCTCGCTTTGTAAATCTTTGCATTCTCATAAGCCTCATTACGAATTTCGTCTAACTCATTGAGTTGCAATTTCCGAAGTGATCCAGCCTTGTCCATATCAAAATTAAAAGTTTTGATGGCCCAGTAAGCACGATGTTCCAATTCCGCAGGTAAATGGCAAGGTTTTCCAAATACAAGTCTATAGGGAGATGTTGTTGTTTTAATTAATCTCTTAATTTTACTCGCAAGTGTACGAATCGTGTTTGGAGTATAGTCGCACAATTCTTACGAGGTCGAACCCACAGGGACTTGTGTTTTTGGAATTCTACTTCGAAGACCAGATTATTACCCTTGTTGAAGAATTAAAGTGATTTGATTCACTCCAACTACGACTAATTGAAGACTCAATTCAATTAAACAGCTTTAACTAAGAAATTAATCTAAAGGCAATTAAATAATCTATGAAAAAGAAACTAATTGACAAAATAAAAATTGAAACTTTAATGAAGAATATAAAACTCTAGGGCATAAGAATCAACACATGACAATCATAGGAATATTTCTTTTAAAATCAGCAATTATTTTCACGATTATCTCGTAGAGAATTGGAATTCAATCTATTCTCCTACGGAAAATTTCAGCATTAAAGCATATAGATTTTTTAAATAAAATTTTGTATTCTCTTGCATATCAACAGATGAGATTCAAATCATTACATGTATCCATCATTTGATAAATCACAAGTAATATCTAAATAGCATATTCAACATATAACCCAATGCAATTAATTTGAGAATAACAATCGTTAAAACGCATTAATTTAGACAAAACAATTGCATCACATGAATAATATTCCTACAACTAATCATGGCTTCATCTCATCCCTAGACAGGGAATTAGCTACTCATACTAAAGAATTGAATTGCAAAAATAATTGAATTCATTTGAATTAAAAATAAATACTGACTTACACGAAATTTTGAATTAATGAAAAATATAAAAGTACTGTTCTTCTGCGCTCGAGTTACTGTTCACAGCCAAAGTTCTTCAGAACTTCGAAGCAGAAAGCCGGAAGGAAAACCAAAATGAAAGAGAACAAAAGAAAGAAAGAAGAACAAAATTTCTGGAAAAAAAACTGTTGTCGTCTCTCTCTGTTGAACTCTCGGTGTTCTCGAATGAGGCCCTTTTTCTGTTGTTTTTTTCTGGTTATATAGAGCCCTAAAAAATCCCAACTTTCCCCCTTGAAGATGAGTCCGAATCGAGTAAGATTTTGTATCGCCGTGGCCCATCCTTCCCAGCTTTCCAAATCGAGGACGCCTTCTCAAATCCGGAATCAAACCATAGACTTTCCTAATCAAGCACGCCACTGCCAAAAATCCAACTTTTCTTCCTCCGTCGCGGCATCGTGACTGTCGCCATCTGCTCTCCTCGTCGTCGTGACCGTCGTCAGCTTCGACCTCCACCGTGTTCGCCGTCCAGAACCCATGGTCGCCGACGATCGCTCTGCCATCGCCTCAGCTCGTTGCTCCGCCGCTCGTTGGTCGCCTCGCCTTCATCGCCGCCGTCGATCGAGCCCAGGCCTTGCTCCAGCCTCGCCGCCGGCCTTCGGACCACCGTCGCGATCTCCACCGGGACCCAGCCGCCGAGCACCTCTGTCGGCCGCTCGAACAGAGCTCGACAGAGCTCGTCTGTCCCGACTGAACAGGACACCCGAGCCAGCGGCTCGGGTTTTGTTTTTATTTTTTTTCCTCATTAAACCGGACCATTGAACCGGTCCGGATTTTCTTTTTTTTTTTCTTTTCTTCCAATTAAACCCGTCGAAGCAATCTCTATCGCCGGATTGAATCTGAATGCTCTTCATTTAATTCCACGCCCGTCTTCTTCATCAGTGAACATCAACGGTCTAGATCTTCTCTGCGCGTGATCTCAGATCTTGGGTAGCTTTGGCATTTCAAAACCCGTCTAATGGCTTCACTTTTGGCTGTTCAGCAGTACGAGCATGCGAACCTATACAAAATAAAACATGTCCCAAATTAGACGCACCAAATATTTATAAAATTACGGAACTGTGTTAAATTGAGCAATTTAGAGAGCCTTATTTGTTTAATTCCTAATTACTTAGAAAATTACCAAAATTCACTTTATTCCTCATTTTAAATAGAAAACACAACTAACAAATAGGTAAAAAGGCATATAAAAATGTGTATTTTTTCATGCTTAACAAATACCCCCAAACCTAGATTTTGCTAGTCCTCAAGCAAAACACAAAAAGAAAAAAATAATAAAACTACTCAAAAATAAATGCCACTGTCGTAGGGAATCACGATTGCATTTAGCATATGCAACAAGCCTTTTAAACCCCCAGGTGTCCCTGGCTGGACGAGTGAAGTCTCGTGAGGGTTTGCAGCCATGCTACCCACAAACATGTATTTATAAAATTAATCTTATTCTTTATCTAAATGAGAAATAAGTCAACTAAACACTTCAAAACACAAAACCTATTATCCCTTCAAATACACACTGCAATACTTAAGAAAACTAACCACACGTACTTGCATTTATAATCAACTGGAATATAGAAGCGCTCAAGTAAGTGGTTTTATTCTACACCTTCATCTTGGAAATTTCTGCTCAATATGATATAGCATGATACTTAAAATAATAGAAAGTGTAGAACATTGTAGCAATACACTCTAAATCTCTGTTTCACACAGATCCAGTGTTACCCATTAACCAAAGAACATCAGAATCTACATAGTCATCGTAATCTTTAGGTTCATGATAGCACAGATGCTTGCGCGCCTCCTTCGGGTCCAACATTCTAGATTTGAGAGGATAATACACTATAGACTTTTTTTTTGCATTAGGACTGTGTAAGGCCTGACTTCAAGATGCTTAGGTTTAGCAATGACTCAGGCCAATGACTCCCAGCCAGTTGGCTTAGGGCATTAGGTTTTAAGATGGACCGCTTCGGACCTGAGCATCAGCCTAAGTTAATCCTATAATAGTCAAGCAGCCCCTTTTCTTTATTTTCGTTTCCATTCATTTTTTTTTTCATTTTCAAGCACATGATTCTGTCCAGGCTGTATTATACTCTCAACCTATTTCCGGTCCCAAGCCCTCGCCATAGCCAAGTAAATGGTCTATCATGATCGTTTAAGCTCAACAGATAACCACACATCATCCAATGACTCTGACTAAAGACATCCCACTGAAGATTAGTATTCAACAAATCTCTAGAAGGTATTACTTTATGTAACTGGTGTGTGTGAGTGAGTTTTATTAGCTCAAGCACTTGATCCAAGAGGACTGTAACAGAATGCTATTTCTCAGTTAAGTGTCTCTATCCTCCAGTATACTTACTCACACTTCCAATGTAAATTAATCTCTTAAAAATTGAAGTATGCATCACGAAGGGATAAACTACCAAAACCTATAAAAATACTAACAAACAGCCTAACAACTACAAAATTTTGAAATTTTTTTTTTTTAACAAAATTCAAAACAAGCAAGAAAATAACTAAGATATCCTAAACAAATATCTTCCTATACCCCCAAACATGCATGAAACATTGTCCTCAATGTAAAAAGATATGAAATAAATACTGAAGAAAATAAAATAAATAGACGAGGGAAGGAAAGATAGTACCTGCACTCCACTGAACCGCTATAGTATCTATCAAAATGAAAAGAACAAGTGAAGCACAAGAATAACATAAGAAAAATAAGCACAAAAATAAAAATTCTAAAAAAACTTGGGTTGCCTCCCAGTAGCGCTAAGTTTTACGTCTTCAGCCAGACACAGCTATTAATCATGAATCATGATAAGTCGGGTCTGCCAGACTCAATTCATCGATCTGAGGTTGCTGCAATTCCAAGAATGGTTTAAGACGATGACCATTAACTTTGAATATATCACCATTCTTTGGATTTTCTATTTCAACTGCTCCATGAGAATAAACAACACGAACTAGAAAAGGTCCTGTCCATCGAGACTTCAATTTACCCGGAAACAGATGTAAACGAGAATTGTATAAAAGAACTTTCTGCCCCGATGTAAAAGATTTTCGCAGAATATTTTGATCATGAACCTTTTTCATACGATCCTTGTATGATTTTGCACACTCATAAGCATCATTACGAAGTTCATCCAACTCATTCAAGTGCAGTTTCCTTTGAATTCCTACTCTATTTAAATCAAAATTCAGGTGCTTAGTTGCCCAATAAGCTTTATGCTCAATTTTAACAGGAAGATGACAAGCTTTCCCATAAACAATACGGTATGGAGACATTCCAATGGGAGTTTTAAATGCAGTACGGTAAGCCCACAAAGCATCGGTGAGTCTCAGTGACCAATCTTTGCGATTCTGATTGACTGTCTTTTCTAAAATATGCTTAATCTCCCTATTAGAAATCTCAACTTGACCACTTGTCTGGGGATGGTATGGGGTAGCAATTTTATGGGTTATGCCATATTTCTTCATTAACTGTTCAAAAACCCTATTACAGAAATGTTTTCCCCCATCACTTATGATAGCACGAGGAGAACCAAAACGTGCAAAAATATTGTCTTTTAAGAATTGGACCACCACTTTGTGGTCATTGGTTTTACATGCTACGGCCTCTACCCATTTAGAGACATAGTCTACCCCCACAAGGATATAAAGATTGCCAAAAGAGTTAGGAAAAGGTCCCATGAAGTCAATACCCCATACATCAAAAAGGTCTATAATAAGGATTGGGGTTAAAGGCATCATGTTACGACGTGAAAGTGCTCCTAACTTTTGACATCTTTCACATGCTGAACAATAAGCATGACAGTCTTTGAAAATAGTAGGCCAATAAAATCCACACTGCAAAATCTTTGCAGCAGTCTTTTTAGAACTAAAATGGCCCCCACATGCTTGATCATGACAAAAAGAAATGATGCTTTGTTGATCATGTTCAGGAATACATCTCCTAATAATCTGATCGGGACAATACTTGAACAAGTATGGATCATCCCAAAAGAAATACTTAACTCTGGACAAAAATTTGGACCTATCTTGCAAAGACCAATGAGGTGGAATTTGTTCAGTTACCAGATAATTAACTATGTCTGCAAACCAAGGCAACTGGGACACTACAAGTAATTGTTCATCAGGAAAAGATTCAGTTATAGGCAATGATTCATCAGTAAAATCAACTATCAACCTAGATAAGTGGTCGGCTACAACATTTTCGGAACCTTTCTTATCCCGAATTTCAAGATCAAATTCTTGTAGCAATAATATCCATCGGAGAAGACGAGGTTTAGCATCTTTTTTAGATAAAAGATACTTCAATGCAGCATGATCCGAATAGATATAGACCTTCGATCCTAATAAGTAAGACCGAAACTTATCTAGAGCAAAGACTACTGCCAGCAACTCTTTTTCAGTTGTAGAATAATTAAGTTGAGCATCATTCAATGTTTTACTGGCATAGTAAATCACATGGGGAAGTTTATTAATTCGCTGCCCCAACACAGCACCAATAGCATAATCAGAGGCATTGCACATTATCTCAAAAGGTAGGCTCCAATCAGGTGGCCGAATAATAGGTGCAGATGTTAACTCTGATTTGAGTTTCTGAAAGGCATTATTGCAAGCATCATCAAAGACAAATGGTGTATCTTTTGCAAGAAGATTACACAAAGGTCTTGAAATTTTACTAAAGTCTTTAATGAATCTTCTATAAAATCCAGCATGGCCTAAAAATGATCTAATTTCTTTCACAGTTCGTGGTAGTGGAAGATGTGAAATCAAATCAACTTTAGCTTTATCAACTTCAATGCCTTTATTAGATATAATGTGCCCAAGAACAATTCCTTTTTGAACCATAAAATGACATTTCTCCCAGTTAAGCACCAGATTCTTCTCTTTACACCTTACTAACACTAAAGATAGATGGTGCAGACATTCATCAAAATTGGAACCAAAGACAGAAAAATCGTCCATGAATACCTCTAAAAATCGCTCTACCATATCAGAGAAAATGCTCAACATACACCTTTGAAAAGTAGCAGGTGCATTGCATAGGCCAAAGGGCATGCGACGGTAGGCAAAGGTACCAAAAGGACACGTGAAAGTGGTCTTTTCTTGGTCTTCAGGGGCTATGGGAATTTGGTTATAACCAGAATAACCATCAAGGAAGCAATAATATTCATGTCCCGCTAACCTTTCTAGCATTTGGTCAATGAAAGGAAGGGGGAAATGATCTTTTCTTGTCAAAGCATTCAACTTCCTATAATCAATACAGACACGCCAGCCCGTTTGAACTCGAGTTGGCACTAACTCATCAGCATCATTTTTCACAACAGTTATGCCTGACTTTTTCGGCACAACTTGAACAGGACTTACCCATTTACTATCAGAGATCGGGTAGATAACTCCTACATCTAAAAGCTTAAGGATTTCAGCTCGAACAACTTCTTGCATTACAGGGTTAAGATGCCTTTGGGATTCACGAGAAGGCTTGACATCATCCTCCAAATGAATTCTATGCATAACAATAGAAGGACTGATGCCTTTAATATCTGCAATGGTCCACCCTATGGCTTCTTTGTGCTTTACAAGAACATCAAGTAGTTTACGCTCTTGAGCCACATGTAGGTCAGATGCAATAATGACAGGTAAGGACTCAGCAGGACCTAAATAAGCATATTTCAGAGTATCAGACAATGGTTTCAGGTCTAATTTAGGTGGCTCAACACTAGATGGAACTACTGGTGATGATGATAAGGCAAGAGGCTCCACTTTTGGTTGCCACCATTCAGTACTCATCAGAGGTACAGACTCAAGCAATGAGTTTACTTGTTCAATTGACTGATCGATATCAAATTCACAACCAAAATGTGTTAAGCATGCCTCTAAAGGATCTTGGGAATGTGTTTGAAGAAATGTTTCATGGACAAGTGTTTCAATCAGGTTTATTTCATTCACATCATCCATGTCAGGTGGTTGTTTACTGATGTCAAAAATGTTCAATTCCACCTTCATATTCCCAAAAGAAATTTGCATCACTCCATTTCTGCAATTAATGATAGCATTAGATGTAGCTAGAAATGGACGACCCAAAATGACAGGTATTTGCCCACTTATGTTCGGAACAGGTTGAGTATCAAGGACAACAAAGTCCACAGGGAAATAAAATGTATCAACCTTAATCAGAACATCCTCAACAACACCTCGAGGAATTTTAACCGAACGGTCAGCTAATTGAAGTGTCATTGACGTGGGTTTTAGCTCTCCATGAAGTCAGTGATTTCTCTCTTTAATTCGTTGGTTTTGGCCATTGAGAAGAATTTGGACAAGAATTTGTTCACCAACATATCCCATGTTGTGACAGAGTCAGCAGGAAGAGAATTTAACCATGCCTTGGCCTTGTCCTTCAAAGAGAAGGGGAAAAGGCGCAGTCGAACAGACTCATCAGAGAAGTCTGTGAACCTAAAAGTTGCACAAATTTCTAGAAAATCCTTTACATGCATGTAAGGATCCTCTCTGTTAAGACCATGATAATTGGGCAAAAGTTGAATTATCTGAGGTTTTAGTTCAAAATGCTTTGCAGAGGTTGCAGGCAACACTATGCAAGATGGAGGGTTGATTGTGATCGGAGAAAATAACTCCCTCAGAGATTTCTCAGGTTGATCTTCCATTTTGAATGAAAGATTAATTTTAGTTTCACTATTCTCTAAAGGATTGGAATTATTACTCACCAGACGCAGTGTGTGATCACGTGTCCACGTGGTCATACACCGACAATCAACTCTCATGTGTTTAAAATTTTTTAATTTTTAATTTTTAAAATTCCAAAGCCTTAGTATTTGTAAATTAAGAGATTAATTAAAACAACAACAAGTTTTTGGCGCCGTTGCCGGGGACTTGTAGGAAATCAAATTCTAAGACTAATTTTACCCTTGGAGTTAATTTTAGGTCAAAAAAACAAACAAAAAAATATTAAAAAATTGAAAATTAAAAAATTTTAAACACGTGAGAGTTGATTGACAGTGTATGACCACGTGGACTCGTGATCACACACTGCGTCTGGTTAGCAATAATTCCAATCCTTTAGAGAATAGTGAAACTAAAATTGATCTTTCATTCAAAATGGAAGATCCACCTGAGAAATCTCTAAGGGAGTTATTTTTTCCGATCACAATCAACCCTCCATCTTGCATAGTGTTGCCTGCAACCTCTGCAAAGCATTTTGAACTAAAACCTCAGATAATTCAACTTTTGCCCAATTATCATGGTCTTAACAGAGAGAATCCTTACATGCATGTAAAGGATTTTCTAGAAATTTGTGCAACTTTTAGGTTTACAGACTTCTCTGATGAGTCTGTTCGTCTGCGCCTTTTCCCCTTC
This sequence comes from Houttuynia cordata, assembly GCA_039654745.1. Lineage (NCBI taxonomy): Eukaryota > Viridiplantae > Streptophyta > Magnoliopsida > Piperales > Saururaceae > Houttuynia > Houttuynia cordata. The sequence goes on from CM077506.1 coordinate 14,975,469, forward strand.
TCTTTGAAGGACAAGGCCAAGGCATGGTTAAATTCTCTTCCCGCTGACTCTGTCACAACATGGGATATGTTGGTGAGCAAATTCTTGTCCAAATTCTTCCCAATGGCTAAAACCAACGAATTAAAGAGAGAAATCACTGACTTCATGGAAGATGAAAATGAAAAATTTTATGAGATTTGAGAAAGATTTAAAGACCTTTTACTAAAATGTCCACATCATGGGTTTGAAACATGGAGGTTAATACAACACTTTTACAATGGCTTAACTCAAACACACCGCAACATGATTGAATCAATGAATGGCGGTGCGTTCTTAGATTTGGGAGGTGAAACAGCTTATAACTTCTTAGAGCGATTAGCTGAAAGGTCCCAACAGTGGGATTTTGCAGGTCATAGGGAGAGACAACATCAAGCTCCTACGAAAGGAGGTCTCTACGAAATCAAAGATGACGTAGATGTTAAGGTCAAACTCGATGCGCTAACCAAGAAAATAGATGCCCTGAGTTTGAACCGAAGCATCAATGCCCTCAACATGAATGAAGCATGCTCTGTGTGTGCTAGCCCGATGCATACATCTCTGCACTGCCCTTCCATGAATACTTATCTAGAGTGTTATGCAGAACAAGTCAATGTTCTAAACAATTATGGGAAGCCGACAGGTAATCCTTTCTCTGAAACTTACAATTCAGGTTGGAGAAATCATCCAAATTTCTCCTGGAGACAAAGTCAACCACCTATGAATGTAGGTGGGCAGCCTATGCAACCCATGCATAATCAGTTTAGGCAGAGCAACCCACCTTATCAAGCTTTGTCTCAACCTCCTACCCAATATCAACAACCTGTCCCTCAATCTCAGGGTCTTACACAAAAACAATCCTCATTAGAGGACACTCTCAAATCTTTCATCCAATCCACAAGCCAAGTTATTCAGTCAACTAACCAATCTATGCTTGAGATGAAGAACTCTACACACATGAATACTCAAGCAATTGCTAAGTTAGAGACTCAAGTTGGTCAATTGGCTACTCAACTAGCAGAAAGAGAGAGAGGGAGATTCCCTAGTCAACCTGTGCCTAACCAGAAGGGGCAATTCTCCATTGGTAGTAGCTCCAATTCTTCACAGAATGAGGAACATATTCAATCAGTAATTACCCTTAGGTCTGGAAAGCAAATTGATAATAAAATTGAAACTCGTGAAAAAGAAGAAAGTGAGAACACTAAGACTGAAATAGAGACTAAAGAAATTAATTCTTCTCCAACTGTTGACAGTGATTCTCCACCTAGGAATTTTGTACCTAGGGCACCATATCCGCAAAGACTAGTCAATCCTAAAAAAGGTGCACAATATGGAGATATTCTAGAAGTGTTTAAACAAGTGTAAATAAACATTCTTTTTCTAGATGCAATCCAACAAGTGCCTTCATATGCAAAATTTTTGAAAGATCTAGTCTCTGTCAAAAAGAAAAATAATGTTCCTAAAAAGGCATTTCTAGCAGAACAAGTCAGCTCTGTCATTCAATGTAAATTTCCTATCAAATATAAGGACCCTGGTTGTCCCACAATTTCATGCATGATAGGGAAACATCAGATTGAGCGATCCTTGTTAGATCTGGGGGCAAGTGTGAATTTATTGCCCTACTATGTGTATGTGCAATTAGGTCTGGGAGAGCTAAAACCCACGACAATGACACTTCAATTAGCTTACCGTTCGGTTAAAATTCCTCGAGGTGTTGTTGAGGATGTTTTGATAAAGGTTGATACATTTTATTTTCCTGTGGACTTTGTTCTCCTTGATACTCAGCCTGTTCCGAACATAAGTAGGCAAATACCTGTCATTTTGGGTCGTCCATTTCTAGCTACATCTAATGCTATCATTAATTGCAGAAATGGAGTGATGCAAATTTCTTTTGGGAATATGAAGGTGGAATTGAACATTTTTTACATCAGTAAACAACCACCTGACATGGATGATGTGAATGAAATAAACCTGATTGAAACACTTGTCCATGAAACATTTCATCAAACACATTCCCAAGATCCTTTAGAGGCATGCTTAACACATTTTAGTTGTGAATTTGATATCAATCAGTCAATTGAACAAGTAAACTCATTGCTTGAGTCTGTACCTCTGATGAGTACTGAACGGTGGCAACCAAAAGTGGAGCCTCTTGCCTTATCATCATCACCAGTAGTTCCATCTAGTGTTGAGCCACCTAAATTAGACCTGACACCATTACCTGATACTCTTAAATATGCTTATTTAGGTCCTGCTGAGTCTTTACCTGTCATTATTGCATCTGACCTAGATGTGGCTCAAGAGCGTAAACTACTTGATGTTCTTGTAAAACACAAAGAAGCCATAGGGTGGACCATTGCAGATATTAAAGGTATCAGTCCCTCTGTTGTTATGCATAGAATTCATTTGGAGGATGATGTCAAGCCTTCTCGTGAATCCCAAAGGCGTCTTAACCCTGTAATGCAAGAAGTTGTTCGAGCTGAAATCCTTAAGCTTTTAGATGTAGGAGTTATCTACCCAATTTCTGATAGTAAATGGGTAAGTCCTGTTCAAGTTGTACCGAAAAAGTCTGACATAACTGTTGTGAAAAACGATGCTGATGAGTTAGTGCCAACTCGAGTTCAAACGGGTTGGCGTGTCTGTATTGATTATAGAAAGTTGAATGCTTTGACAAGAAAAGATCATTTTCCCCTTCCTTTCATTGACCAAATGCTGGAAAGGTTAGCGGGACATGAATATTATTGCTTCCTTGATGGTTATTCTGGTTATAACCAAATTCCCATAGCCCCTGAAGACCAAGAAAAGACCACTTTCACGTGTCCTTTTGGTACCTTTGCCTACCGTCGCATGCCCTTTGGGCTATGCAATGCACCTGCTACCTTTCAAAGGTGTATGTTGAGCATTTTCTCTGATATGGTACAGCGATTTTTAGAGGTATTCATGGACGATTTTTCTGTCTTTGGGTCTACTTTTGATGAATGTCTGCACCATCTATCTTTAGTGTTAGTGAGGTGTAAAGAGAAGAATCTGGTACTTAACTGGGAGAAATGTCATTTTATGGTTCAAAAAGGAATTGTTCTTGAGCATATTATATCTAATAAAGGCATTGAAGTTGATAAAGCTAAAGTTGGTTTGATTTCACATCTTCCACCACCACGAACTGTGAAAGAAATCAGATCATTTTTAGGCCATGCTGGATTCTACAGAAGATTCATTAAAGACTTTAGTAAAATTTCAAGACCTTTGTGTAATCTTCTTGCAAAAAATACACCATTAATCTTTGATGATGCTTGTAATAATGCCTTTCAGAAACTCAAATCAGAGTTAACATCTGCACCTATTATTCGGCCGCCTGATTGGAGCCTACCTTTTGAGATAATGTGCGATGCCTTTGATTATGCTATTGGTGCTGTGTTGGGGCAGCGAATTAATAAACTTCCCCATGTGATTTACTATGCCAGTAAAACATTGAATGATGCTCAACTTAATTATTCTACAACTGAAAAAGAGTTGCTGGCAGTAGTCTTTGCTCTAGATAAGTTTCGGTCTTATTTATTAGGATTGAAGGTCTATATCTATTCGGATCATGCTGCATTGAAGTATCTTTTATCTAAAAAAGATGCTAAACCTCGTCTTCTCCGATGGATATTGTTGCTACAAGAATTTGATATTGAAATTCGGGATAAGAAAGCTTCCGAAAATGTTGTAGCCGACCACTTATCTAGGTTGATAGTTGATTTTACTGATGAATCATTGCCCATAACTGAATCTTTTCCTGATGAACAATTACTTGTAGTGTCCCAGTTGCCTTGCAAAGATTAATAGCTATGTCTGGCTGAAGACGTAAAACTTAGCGCTACTGCGAGGCAACCCAGTTTTTAGAATTTTTATTTTTTATTTTTTTGTGCTTATTTTTTTCTTATGTTATTTTTGTGCTTCACTTGTTCTTTTAATTTGATAGATACTATAGCGTTCAGTGGAGTGCAGGTACTATCTTTCCTTCCCTCGTCTATTTATTTTCCTCAGTACTTATTTCATATCTTTTACATTGAGGACAATGTTTCATGCAGGCTTGGGGGTATAGGAAGATATTTGTTTAGGATATCTTAGTGATTTTCTTGCTTGTTTTGAATTTTCCAGTTAAAAAAAAAATTAAAAAAAATTTTAAATTTTTTTTTAAATTTTGTAGTTTTTAGGTTGTTTGTTAGTATTTTTATAGGTTTTGGTAGTTTATCCCTTCGTGATGCATACTTCAATTTTTAAGAGATTAATTTACATTGGAAGTGTGAGTAAGTATACTGGAGGATAGAGACACTTAACTGAGAAATAGCATTCTGTTACAATCCTCTTGGATCAAGTGCTTGAGCTAATAAAATTCACTCACACACACCAGTTACATAAAGTAATACCTTCTAGAGATTTGTTGAATACTAATCTTCAGTGGGATGTCTTTAGTCAGAGTCATTGGATGATGTGTGGTTATCTGTTGAGCTTAAAAGATCATGATAGACCATTTACTTGGCTATGGCAAGGGCTTGGAACCGGAAATAGGTTGACAGTATAATACAGCCTGGACAGAATAAGATGCTTGAAAATATATATGCTGAAAAAAAAATGGAAACGAAAATAAAGAAAGGGGCTGCTTGACTATTATAGGATTAACTTAGGCTGATGCTCAGGTCCGAAGCGGTCCATCTTAAAACCTAATGCCCTAAGCCAACTGGCTGGGAGTCATTGGCCTGAGTCATTGCTAAACCTAAGCATCTTGAAGTCAGGCCTTACACAGTCCTAATGAAAAAAAAAAGTCTATGGTGTATTATCCTCTCAAATCTAGAATGTTGGACCCGAAGGAGGCGCGCAAGCATCTGTGCTATCATGAACCTAAAGATTACGATGACCATGTAGATTCTGATGTTCTTTGGTTAATGGGTAACACTGGATCTATGTGAAACAGAGATTTAGAGTGTATTGCTACAATGTTCTACACTTTCTATTATTTAAAGTATCATGCTATATCATATTGAGCAGAAATTTCCAAGATGAAGGTGTAGAATAAAACCACTTACTTGAGCGCTTCTATATTCCAGTTGATTATAAATGCAAGTACGTGTGGTTAGTTTTCTTAAGTATTGCAGTGTGTATTTGAAGGGATAATAGGTTCTGTGTTTTGAAGTGTTTAGTTGACTTCTTTCTCATTTAGATAAAGAATAAGGTTAATTTTAATACATGTTTGTGGGTAGCATGGCTGCAAACCCTCACGAGACTTCACTCGTCCAGCCAGGGACACCTGGGGGTTTAAAAGGCTTGTTGCATATGCTAAATGCAATCGTGATTCCCTACGACAGTGGCATTTATTTTTGAGTAGTTTTATTATTTTTCTTTTGTGTTTTGCTTGAGGACTAGCAAAATCTAGGTTTGGGGGTATTTGTTAAGCATGAAAAATACACATTTTATATGCCTTTTTACCTATTTGTTAGTCATGTTTTCTAATTAAAATGAGGAATAAAGTGAATTTTAGTCATTTGTTTACTAATTAGGAATTAAACAAATAAGGCTCTCTAAATTGCTCAATTTAACACTGTTCCGTAATTTTATAAATATTTGGTGCGTATAATTTGGGACATGTTTTATTTTGTATAGGTTCGCATGCTCGTACTGCAGAACAGCCAAAAGTGAAGCCATTAGACGGGTTTTGGAATGCCAAAGTGACCCAAGAGCTGATATGACGCGCATTGAAGATCTGAACCGTTGATGAGTCACTTAAGAGAAGACGGGAGCTGAGTTAATATAAAGAGCCATTCAGATTCGATCCAGTGGACGACATTGTTTCGGCGGGTTTTAATTGAGAGAAAGAAAAAAAAAGAAATTGAAACAAACCAGACGGTTCAATGAAAAGAAAAATAAAAATAAAAAGGCAACCCGAGCCATCGGCTCGGGTGTCTAACAGAGGACGAGCTCTGCTCGATTGGCCGACTGAGAAGGAAGAGAAGCTCGAGGCGATGGGTGGCGGCCATGGGTAGAGCTCGACGGCGGAGGCTGCTGGGTGAAGCCGACGACAGTTCATGGCAAGTCCAGTCAAAGCAACGGCATGATGGCGCGATCGTGGAGTCGACGACGGCTGTCCTGAGCTCACGATCGGGAGGAGTCACGGCGGTCACAGCAGAGCGATGATGGGCTTGAGCTTGCAAGGTTCCGGCGGGACGGCGGCGAAGCAGCAGAAGGGCGACGGCTGGGTTCAGGCGATCGATGAGGAGGTACCGGCGGTTCCAGAGCGAACAGAGCATCCTCTGTTTTGGAAAGTCTCGATTTGGAAATTCATGTGAAACAAAGTTGATTCGGGAAAAGATGATTTGCAACTCCGTTTCAAAATGGTAAGTGTTCCTATTTCCATTTGAATTGAGATTCAAAGAGGGGCGGATTTTGGCTCAAAGGGGAAAGTTACAGTTTTTGGGTGCCTCGGTTCTGTTCGAGAGGATTAAAGATGATATTTTTACTGCACAATCGGATTCGATTTGAAACAATTCGAAGGGCGAATGGCCGGATTTAGAAGGTCTACTCGTTTGGCTTGGAAAGATTTCTGATTTTGGGATGGAGAAGAACTGGAGGCAGTTCTATATAAACAGAGCAACCGGCCGACAGAGAAGCCGTCAGACAGAGAAGAGGACCGAAGCATATTTCAGTGCAAAGTTTTGATTTTTTTCTCTTTTTCATTTCATTTCATCTTAGCTGTTGTTATCAGATTGAAGTTGTATCAATTTGCTTAGAATTGTAGCAGACAAAGAATCGAGAGGATTTTCTTTGCAGTTCCAGAAAAGTTTGGATTTTTATTTCTTTTACTTTGTTTTGTTTCATTCTGATTTTAAATTTCGGCTACTGCTGTTACTGCACTGGAGTTGTATCACGCTGTTCAAACTATTACTATTAATGGGAACAGTCGGCCAAGAGAAGAGGAATCGTATTTTGCAATTTTTCTTTAATCTCAAAAATTCCTGTAAGTTCAATTTTATTTTCTTTTATGTCAATGAGTTTCATAATGAATTATGCATGTGTTTTTGTTAGTATGATTGGCTAGATTTGTTGCTAAGGCTAGGATGAGGCTGTAGTAGTTGTAGAGAATGCCTCTTATGTGAAAGTTGATATTTTTCTCCTAGGATTATGCTATAATGTTTATACGTTCCTGTTGTTAATTGCATAGTTATTTTCGGATATAGCATTGATCATGTTTTTGCTATGATTTGGAATTACTATTGTCAATGCATGCTTATTTTAATTGGTTAAATAACAAATCGGATACTAGTTGTGATTTACTCGTAAGTGGATATATCTAGTAATTTGAGCTGTTAATTTAAATAGCATGAAGGACGTGATTTTTGTATGAGTAATTGTGCATTAAAGTAAAATCTTCCGTAACAACGTGAATAGGATTCTGGATTGTTACAAGTATTTGGAGAATGATAAATGATTGAAGGGTTAGGGTTCTCTATAATTTATTGCATGCCGATTCCAAAGCCTTAGTATTTTGTATCATGGCTTCATCTCAGCCCTAGACAGGGGAATTAGCTACTCATACTAAAGAATTGAATTGCAAAAATAATTGAATTCATTTGAATTAAAAATAAATACTGACTTACACGAAATTTTGAATTAATGAAAAATATAAAAGTACTGTTCTTCTGCGCTCGAGTTACTGTTCACAGCCAAAGTTCTTCAGAACTTCGAAGCACAAAGCCGGAAGGAAAACCAAAATGAAAGAGAACAAAAGAAAGAAAGAAGAACAAAATTTCTGGAAAAAAACTGCTGGTCGTCTCTCTCTGTTGAACTCTCGGTGTTCTCGAATGAGGCCCTTTTTCTGTTGTTTTTTTCTGGTTATATAGAGCCCTCAAAAATCCCAACTTTCCCCCTTGAAGATGAGTCCGAATCGAGTAAGATTTTGTATCGCCGTGGCCCATCCTTCCCAGCTTTCCAAATTGAGGACGCCTTCTCAAATCCGGAATCAAGCCACAAACTTTCCTAATCAAGCACGCCACTGCCAAAAATCCAACTTTTCCTCCTCCGTCGCGGCATCGTGACTGCCGCCATCTGCTCTCCTCGTCGCCGTGACCGTCGTCAGCTTCGACCTCCACCGTGTTCGCCGTCCAGAACCCATGGTCGCCGACGATCGCTCTGCCATCGCCTCAGCTCGTTGCTCCGCCGCTCGTTGGTCGCCTCGCCTTCATCGCCGCCGTCGATCGAGCCCAGGCCTTGCTCCAGCCTCGCCGCCGGCCTTCGGACCACCGTCGCGATCTCCACCGGGACCCAGCCGCCGAGCACCTCTGTCGGCCGCTCGAACAGAGCTCGACAGAGCTCGTCTGTCCCAACTGAACAGGACACCCGAGCCAGCGGCTCGGGTTTTGTTTTTATTTTTTTTCCTCATTAAACCGGACCATTGAACCGGTCCGGATTTTCTTTCTTTTTTTTTTATTTTCTTCCAATTAAACCCGTCGAAGCAATCTCTATCGCCGGATTGAATCTGAATACTCTTCATTTAATTCCACGCCCGTCTTCTTCATCAGTGAACATCAACGGTCCAGATCTTCTCTGCGCGTGATCTCAGATCTTGGGTAGCTTTGGCATTTCAAAACCCGTCTAATGGCTTCACTTTTGGCTGTTCAGCAGTACGAGCATGCGAACCTATACAAAATAAAACATGTCCCAAATTAGACGCACCAAATATTTATAAAATTACGGAACAGTGTTAAATTGAGCAATTTAGAGAGCCTTATTTGTTTAATTCCTAATTACTTAGAAAATTACCAAAATTCACTTTATTCCTCATTTTAATTAGAAAACACAACTAACAAATAGGTAAAACGGCATATAAAAATGTGTATTTTTTCATGCTTAACAGGAGACATTCCAATCGGTGTTTTAAATGCAGTACGGTAAGCCCACAATGCATCATTCAATCATTCAGACCAATCCTTTTGGTCGGGACGAACCGTTTTCTCAAGAATGCGTTTAATTTCCCTATTTGAAACTTCAACTTGCCCACATGTCTGTGGATGATATGGGGTAGCAATTTTATGAGTAATGGAGTACTTTTTCAGAAGTGATTCAAAAGCTCTATTGCAAAAAATGTGTACCACCATCACTTATAATTACACTAGGGGTTCCAAAACGAGAAAATATGTTTTCTTTCAAGAACCGAACCACCACTTTGTGATCATTTGTTTTGCAGGGAATTGCCTCAACCCATTTGGACACATAATCTACTGCAACAAGGATATAGAGATAACCAAATGATGGAGGAAATGGGCCCATGAAGTCAATACCCCAAACATCAAAAAGTTCAACAATCAGAATGTTTGTAAGGGGCATCATGGACCTACGTGATAGTGTACCCATATGTTGGCATCTGTCACATTTGGTGCAAAACTCATGAGTGTCTTTGAATAAATAGGCCAATAGAAACCACTCTATAAAATTTTTGCAGCAGTCTTTTTCGCACCGAAATGGCCGTCACATGCATGAGCATGGCAAAAAGAAATGATACTATCAACCTCATGCTCCGGCACACATCTCCTAATGATTTGATCTGGGCAATACTTGAACAGGTATGGATCATCCCAGAAAAAATGCTTAACCACAGCGAAGAATTTAGATTTATCTCGTTTTGTCCAATGTTCAGGAAGTTGAGTTGTGACAAGATAATTAACAATATTAGCATACCAAGGCAATTGAGATACAACAAAAAGTTGTTCATCAGGGAATGACTCATTCAAAGGTAAGAGTTCATCAGCAGACTCGTCAATGAGTCTAGACAAGTGATCAGCAACAATATTTTCAGAACCTTTCTTGTCTCTTATCTCAATATCAAACTCTTGAAGTAATAGGACCCAACGGATTAAACGAGGTTTAGTGTCTTTCTTTGAAAGAAGATATTTCAAAGCTGCATGATCGGAAAACACTATGACCTTGGATCCTAAGAGATATGATCGGAACTTGTCTAGAGCAAAAACTACAGCCAACAACTCTTTTTCTGTAGTAGAATAATTGAGCTGAGCATCATTGAGAGTTCTACTTGCATAATAGATGACATGGGGTATCTTATTCACCCGCTGCCCCAAGACAGCTCCAACCGCATAATCGGATGCATCACACATCAACTCAAAAGGTAAATTCCAGTCCGGTGGTTGGATGATGGATTCAGATGTGAGGAATTGCTTGAGTTGATCAAACACTTTAGAACATTCATCATCAAAGACAAAAGGAGTTCTTTAGCAAGCAGACTGCACAAAGGTTTAGAAATTTTGCTAAAGTCTTTGATGAATCTTCTGTAAAACCCCGCATGGCCAAGAAAAGATCAAACCTCCTTTACCGATTTTGGTGGAGGCAGATTTGAAATTAAGTCAACTTAGGCCTTATCAACTGCAATTGCTTTATTAGAAATAATATGCCCCAGAACTATCCCTTGACGAACCATAAAGTGACATTTCTCCCAATTTAGCACAAGATTTGTTTCTTTACACCTTGCCAAGACAAGAGACAAATGGTGTAAACATTCATCAAAAGAAGATCAAAACACGGAGAAATCATCCATGAAAATTTCAAGAAACCGCTCAACCATATCAGAAAATATGCTCATCATGCACCGCTGGAACGTGGCGGGTGCATTACACAACCCAAATGGCATGCGGCGATAGGCATATGTTCCAAAAGGACAAGTGAATGTGGTCTTTTCTTGATCCTCTAGAGCAATGGGAATTTGATTGTAGCCTGAATAGCCATCTAAAAAGCAATAGTAGCTATGACCAGCAAGTCTCTCAAGCATTTGATCAATGAATGGCAAAGGAAAGTGATCTTTCCTTGTGACCGAGTTCAATTTTCTGTAGTCAATACAAACCCGCCACCCAGTGGTCATTCGGGTGGGGACTAATTCATTATTATCATTTCTGACTACTGTGATTCCTAACTTCTTAGGAACAACCTGAACTGGGCTGACCCAAGTACTATCTGATATGGGGTAAATGATGCCAACATCTAACAACTTTAGCACCTCGGCTCTGACGACCTCCTTCATATTATGGTTAAGTCTGCGTTGCATTTCACGGGAAGATTTTGCATGCTCCTCAAGGTAAATGTGATGCATACACAGAGCAAGACTTATACCCTTAATGTCTACTATTGTCCACCCCAAAGCTGTCTTATGTTCACGAAGAACATTAAGCAACTTTCCTTCCGGTTCTAAATTAAGGTCTGAAGAGATGATAACATGCAAGGTATCAGAAGAACCTAAAAACACATATTTAAGTGTTTCTGGTAATGGTTTTAGGTCAAGTTGGGGTGGTTTTTCAATAGATGGGACAAGTTTAGACTCGGGAACTGGAAGAGGTTCCACCCTGGCTGTCCATTTGGTTGGGTCCAATATAGGGGTAGAGTCAAGCAATGCATTGACGTCTCTAATGGACCCTTCGATGTCAAAGTCTAAGCCAAAATGAGTTAAACATGTCTGGAGGGGATCATCATTTAAAACAGTTTGCAGAGATTCTTCTACTAAACTTTCAATCATATTCACTGTATAAGAATCATCTGACTCTGGGGGTTGTTGTCTAACATTAAAGACATTGAGTTTGACCTTTAAATTGCCAAAAGACAACTTCATAACCCCATTTCTACAATTTATTATGGCATTGGATGTAGCTAAGAATGGCCGTCCCAAAATTACAGGAATCTGACTACCAGGATTCTGCACAGGTTGGGTATCTAAGACAATAAAGTCTGCAAGGAAGTAAAATTTATCCACCTGTACCAGAACATCCTCAATAACACCGCGTGGGACTTTAACTGATCTGTCTGCAAGTTGCAGTGTTATGGTAGTCGGTTTCAACTCTCCTAATCCAAGTTGCTCATAAACAGAAAATGGTAGCAAATTTATACTAGCTCCTAAGTCCAACAATGCCCTCTCCACATTATGGTCTCCTATAACGCATGAAATTGTGGGACATCCTGGATCTTTGAACTTAGGAGGAGTGTTATGCTTAATAATTGAGCTAACTTGTTCAGTGAGAAACACTTTCTTGTGTACATTTAATTTTCTTTTCTCGGTGCACATGTCTTTCAGGAATCTTGCATAAGCGGGAACTTGCTTAATAGCATCGAGCAATGGAATGTTGATTTGCACTTTCTTAAAAATTTCCATTGTCTCATCAAGTTTGTTCCCTTGAGATGTTTTTGCAAGTCTATGGGGAAAAGGTGCCTTGGGTATATAGGGTGGCATATGGCTAGACTCAGGACATGAAGAAGCTTCTAGGCTCTTCTTCGATGTAACAGGACTCACGTCTGGTCTAGTAGTGCTCTCTTGTTCCTCACCCTTTCTAGCGGTTGTTTCTATGGCAGTCTTAGGTGGTTCAACATTGTTGGCAATTTATTTGCCACTCCTAAGCATAGTTATGGCTTTAACTTGCGCTGGAGATTAGTCTTGACAAGAATTAGATCCCACTTCAAATTGTCCTTTGGGATTTGTTACAGGTTGACTAGGGAACCTACCTTTTTCCCTCTCATTTAATGCAGAAGCCAATTGACCCATTTGAAGTTCCAGCTTTGCAATTGCTTGCGAGTTGGCTTGTAAAGAATGTTGAGTATCTTTTTGAAATTGTAGAGAGCTTTGCATGAACAAATTCAAAGTATCCTCAAGAGATAGTTTTTTGGGTTGTGTAGGGAATCTTTGAACTTGTTGAGGGTAAGACTGATTGGGAGGGTACCCTGGTGGTCCTCCTTGATGTGGTCCTTTAGACCATGAAAAATTGGGATGCCTAGCCCAACCTGGGTTATAAGTTTCCGAATATGGGTTATTGCCAGGTCGAGGGAAGGCATTTATAGCATTAGCCTGATCACTATTGTATTCCACTCCAGAGGTGTTAGAGGGACAGTTTTGTGTGACATGGGAATGGTTAGAGCAAATAGCACACACATTGACATGTGATGGCATTTGTGGCCCACCTGCAGACATCAACGCATCAAAGCGTTGTGTCAGGTTGTCTATTTTGGAGATCAAATGTGCACTATTGTCTACCTCATATACGCCTCCTTTCTTTTGAAAAGGAAATGTTCTGTCAACTCAACTTGAACAATCCCATTGTTGAGAATTCTCGCATAGAGTCTCAATAAAATCCTACGCTTCTTCTGCACTCTTCATCATAACTGACCCACCACTAGCGGCATCAACCATTTGACGGTTCTGAGGTGTTAAACCGTCATAGAAGAATTGAACTTCTTGCCACTTTAAAAATCCATGGTGTGGACACTTAAAAAGCAAATTCTTCCATCTTTCCCAACACTCATAAAAGTGTTCACCCTCCTTCTGCATGAAATTTATAATTTCTCAACGAAGGGCATGAGTTTTATGAACAGGGAAGAATTTGTTCAAGAATTTTTCAGCTAATTGATCCCAACTTCTAATTGTTCCAACTTCTAAAGAATTCAACCATGCTTTCGCTTTTTCTTTCAAAGAAAAGGGAAAGAGGCGCAACCTGACAGATTCATCAGCGAAATTTTGGAATTTAAATGTAGCACAAATGTCAAGGATTTCTTTAACATGATTATAGGGATCTTCTTTATTGGAACCATAGAATGTGGGCAAAAGTTGCATCACCCCTGGTTTCAACTCAAAGTGGTGTGCCGTGGTGAGCGGCAACACAATGCAGGAAGGTGAGTTGAATTGAATGGGGGATGAATAATCTTTTAATGTCTTCCTCACATTCTCATTTTCCATGTTACCTAATTGATTTGCAATATCCATTGTATGTTTTAATCTTGCTTTGAAAGTTCTTTCAATTTCTAGGTCAAGAGGTGCAAGCTTTTCACCCAGTGACCGACGACCAAGCATACACTAATTAACGCCACTAAAAATTAAATACTTATAACAATCCTAAAATCGCAACTAACACAAGCATGCAGTCACAGAAAGAAATATAAAAATATCAAGCACCTAGAAAAACTAAAAGAGAAGGTAAAAGAAAGCAAACGAGGGGAAGGGGTGGCCCTTCCAATGTTGGCGAGAATTTCGCGTCTTTTCTTAGTCCTACAAAAAGGCAAAACACTAATAAGCAACAAAAATTAAACTAAATTAAATTGAAACTAAAGTACTCTAAGAATTTGGTAAATTATCCTACGTAGTCCCCGGCAACGGCGCCAAAAACTTGATGTAAATTTTAATATAATACTCGCAAGCGCACGAATCTAATGCAGAATAATGGCTACGAGGTCGATCCCTCAGAGACTTAGTAAGATATTTAACCTAATTCTAAGAGTATGTAGCAAGCAACAATGAAATGAAAAGTTTTAATTTTTATTTTCTAATTAAGCAATCAGATGTTCAACTAAACTTAAAATACAGAAATTGACTAAATAAAAGATAAAAGAAAGAAAAATCCTAATTTCTGCTTTTAGTTCGTCTGTAATCCTGTCCTGCTTTGCTCTCTCCTCCACCTTCTGCAACAATCTTTCGATTGCACGCCTCAACCGTTCTACTCTTTCTCTTGAACAGAATAGAACAGTTCCCAATTCCAGCCAAAGCAAAGCTCTCCCATAACCTCCACTATGCTACCCCTCTCTCGAGAAAGTAACACTTTTGCTTTTCTCTCTTTCTAGCAGTCCTCTTTTCTCAGCCAAAAATAGTTATGCTTCTCTCTCTCTCTCAGTCGTCTCCCACGAAATCAGTTCTGCTCTATTTTCTCGCTTGAGCAAAACAAAACACCACGAGCAGATCAGTTACTCCCTCTCTGTTTCGAGCCAAACAACCTCCAAGAAATTAATCTGCAACAAAACAGTCCCCCCGGCCCTCCAGAACAGAGCCCAGAAGCAGGGCCGCTCTCCAAATTGACCGGCTTTTCTCTCCACAGGCAGCAGCCAACATCCTCTCTCCCTTCTCTCGTCTGTTCCAGCCTCCCAGAACAAAACAGAACAGAAAAGTCCAACTCCCGCTTCTTCTCTACCTCCTCTGCCTCACGACATAGCAGCCACCACCCAAAAACATAGCCGGCCCTCTGCTTATATAGATGAACTGCTGAAATCGTCGTTTCCCAAATCAGTAATTTCCAATCCAATTCGTGTAGAAACCTCCTCCCAATTAACAGCCTTCCAAAATCAATCAATTTACTCCTTGAGTGGCTTTGATTTCCATCCAAAAATATAGAAAAAATTCTGATGAGTCATTCAAAACACTGAGTCGAAATCCCCAAAATTTGCAACTTTTCAATCCAGCACAAAATTCGCCCCTTTTTAGATCTCAAATCGAATTAGAATATGGCAACTTACCATCCTGAAGCAAGTCTGCACTTCGATTTGCCTCAAAACCTTCCAAATTCGGACATTCCCAATCTTGACTTTTTTTTTCTCTGTTTGCAGTCCTTACTTCGCCGGCTTCTTTTCCACCGTTGCTTCGCCTATCGATCGCCACCAAGACCAGAACCGCCGTCGAATGCTCTCACCATTGATCACATGTGCCGTCGTCATCGTCTATCAACACCCATCGCCGTCAAACCACCCCCATGGCTGCCGCCTGGTTCTGCTCCGAACCCACTGGCGCTCAACCGTCACCAGACTCCTTGCCGTAGTCGACCTCCTCACGATCGCCATCATCGCCTATGACTGCCTGCCGTCGGTCGCCCATCGGCTGCCTCATCGCCAGGGCCGATCGAGCAGAGCTTCAGCTCATGCTCTGTTTTCTGTTCGACCGAAATGGACGCCCGAGCCATCGGGCTCGGGTTGTTTTCATTTCTTTTCCAGACCAAACCAACCCGGTCGGTTCAGTCTTGTTATTTTCCTTTTTTTTTCTTTTCATTGGGCTAAAACCGTCGTAGCAACCACGCCCGTTGGATCTCCAACCTCTTCACATGAGCTTATTGACATGCATTTGCGAATCTGAAACCTTAAAACATGCATAAATAAAATTAAATCGTAATTAGACGCATTATAAAATATAAATCTATTAAATTCAATTAATGCATCTAAATAACTCAATTAAGCGCATTTATTTACTAAACTCCTAATTATTCACTTAACACTAATAACCATTAATTATCTTTATTTTAACTGAAATTACGACTAACATATAGGTAAAAAGGCATATAAAAATGTGTATATTTTGCATATATCACACAACATGTACAAGTCACCACAACTCATTCACAACGAACTAAGAAGATGTTGGAAGTTAGTGTATGTGGCAAGCATATCCAAATCAAATTACAACATCAAGGCAACCCACTATCACAACATACATAAGTCAATCACTACGCGATATACGATATCTAACACAACCATATCAGCTTATTCACATATTGGACACAACCACTATCACAACCTAGAGACATATCATCACAACTCAAGATGAGATCTAACATAACCTACAAGTATATCATCACAACTCAATGTCCGACATGCATATAATCTATCATAACCTCTATCACAACCTACAGTTACACCATCGCAACCTACATTTTGACATAGATCACAACCGAAAGAAAGATCATCACAACCTCTATCACAACCTACAGTTACATCATCACAACCTACATTTATACCATCACAACACAATATATGATATCTAACAAGCATCACAACCTACAAATATAGCATCACAACTCAATGTCCGACTCTACATATAATCCATCACAACATTAAAAGGGTTATCACAACCTATATATACACTATCACAACATTAAAAGGGTTATCACCACAACATACGTAAAGACAATGTACAATGATCATCATAATATGACATCATAACCTTCCTATCAACACATGCATACATATTCACAGCATGAACTGTAAGAAATAATCACATAACTACAATATAATTAGCCACAACTTATAATGGTGAACACAAGGCATAAGATATAACGTACCTATAAGACAGCTCCACAACCAAACAAATTGTATCGATCTTTCCTCTCTTCCCTATCCTCATCAGCGTTACTAACGTCATTCCAAAGCGCATTGTAGACATCCCTAGCCCAGGGATATGCATCAAAGGTAGCAAGGTTGGACTCATCCATCATTGTCCAAAACTTGCCGTCAACCACATCCCCTGGCCTGGGTTGGAGGAACACAACAATACAGTACAACAAGGCTAACCTTGCCCTATCATTTACCTTCAACTTCTTATTGTCAAATATTCCCTTTATCATCTTTGTGGTAATCCTACTTACTCTGACCCGAAGGAACATCCTCTCCTAGAAGGTGGGGGCCTTTGTGCGCTGCGATGATTTCCTTCAAACTACAAATCCATCGTGCAGTGGCAACTACATTATCATGCTCACATCTATCAGCTTCACAGTGGCTGACCGCCTGCCAATTCTAAAAGTTAAGCCGCTTTCCCTCATGACCAGCATGTGGCCAATTAGACAATGATAGACCATTGTGTCTGGCATCTCGAAGAAAACTTTGAAACAATTTTTCATTAGTTGCTCATGCACCCCTCCCTTCAAATCCGGGATGAGGTTGAGCACTTTTGAAGTTGAGCATCTGCACTCAACTCTACCAATCTTCAAAATGTAATGCAATGCAATATTAAGTACACATGAAGCACAACCAAATGCATTTAAAGAATAAACATAACTTCATTGCAACCATAACACAACTACAACACAATCTCAACACAACCATCATATAACAGATGCATCCCAACCCTACGAAAGAACTATCACGTCACCAAAATCCATTAGAGCTGATGACCAACACGAGGCCCTCAACTTTCCCATCACAAGTTGTACACAACTGTTACACGTTTCCATCCCAACCATAAATGCATTCATGAAAATAGTTGAACATATAGACACCTCGCAAGTTATCACAACCTATTAAACATCATAAAACAAACACATGCAGCCTAACACAACCATTACTCTTGTCCATCACAACCCTACAGAAGAACCATCACAACGCCACCGAATCCATCAAAGCTCATGACCAACATCCCCAACCATCAACTTTGCCCATCACAAGTTGTACACATCTGCTACACGTTTCCATTACAACCCATTAAGCAGTTGAACATGCAGACACCTCGCAAGCTATCATAACTTATTAAACATCATAAAATAAACACATGCAACTCAACACAACTATTATACAATACATGAAGCCCTCGACATGCATAAGCCAAGAGCAGGAAAAAGCTAATTCATCAAGTAATCATGAAATGAAGTAACTTTTACTATAAAAAAATGGAGGTTGTACTTACCTCTTCTTGGTGGGTGGAAGAGGTAGAAGCATCTGCCATGGAGAACGCCGCCACGAGGGGAGAGCTCCGTCACTAGGGATATCACGAGGAAAGAGCGCTGCCGGTAGGGGAGACCGCGAGAGACAGTGCCTAGGGGTGTAAATGGCGTCCGAATATCCGTGTCCGTCCATTTTTTCTGTCCAAACAGACAAAAAGTTTTGTCCGTCACGGACACGGACAGGTTTGATCGTCCGGTAGATGGGCGGACATGGCTATGGATAGAGTGTGTCCACGTCCATAGCTGTCTGTGTCCGTGACAAAATTTAAGGTTAAAATGTCTGTGTCCATTTGTGTTCTTGTTGTCCGTGTCCGTCCGTATTCAAAATGGACACATGCGAACAAACACATAGGGATGTCCGCACAGACACGAACAGACGGACACCAAATTTTCAAGTAAATAGACGGCTACGGACATAGCTTGTTCGCGCCCATGTCCATCCGTTTACACCCCTAACAGCACCGCCGCAAAGGGAGAGCGCAAGAGGACACTGCCTCTGTGAGGGGAAGTCGCCTCCGGGGAGGGGTGAGTGCCGCTGTGAGACAGGAGCGCTGGGGAGGGTTGCGTTGTGACAGGGGAGCATTGCCGTCATTGTGGGAAGTCGCTACCGTGAGATGGGAGCGCCGCCGCGACTGAGGGAGGGTCGCCGCGAGGAAGCGATAGAGTTGCAAGATGGTTGGGACGCAAAGTGGAAGCCGTAGTTTAGGGTGATGATGGAGAAACACAAGGTTGTGACTTTAAATACCCATGTGGACAGATTTTGATTTTTGAAATCGCGTGGGTCAAGACGTGGAAAAGACGTTAATGACGCCATTTGGAAGGCAGTTACGTTGTTCCACGCAGGAAAGGGAAATTTTATCATTTTTAAAAAATTTGAGTGTGTGGGAGCTCGTGCGGGACTAAAGTGGATATGAAATTTTGGGTATTTTGTACCAAAGTGGATACAATATTTTCCCCTTTGTAGTATTTTAGTTAAAATGCACATACTTGGACTAAAATGTAAACCACCCTTGTTTTTTTGGCGCTCCCGAACAAGCTTTGGTTTCATCTCCACAAATCTTGTCACATTCTCACATTAGTCAAAACTTGTATCCAAGATCAGAACATTGTACTTCAAAATCGTATATAGTTTGTTTCACTTATAAAAACAAACAAGATGGATTTTGGGCAGTCACTTTTTTTTAGAAGGAAAAATCCACCCTACGCTGCATGCAGGTAGAGCTGTCAGATCTACAATAGAATACACAGCACTGCAACGCAGGCTAGCTTAAAAATTTTAAACAGGTTAAACTCATCTTAATACTACTCTCCCCAAGCACGTTTGATACATTTTTTTATATATGATCGCACCATGAAACTGGTTAATAAACAAGAACTCCCTCCATCCAATTCATTTTCGTTTTTAAAGCAAACATATATGGGGTGCATTTAGATGCTGATAGGTGAAAGGTGAAAATTTATATCAGCCTCAAAATTATCATACTGATATTTTTTGATTAGTGACAATCCGTTTGAAACCTAAAAGTAAACAAGCGTGAGCCCCCCTCCCCCGATCGCCGCCGCCGCTGCCTCGTTGAGCCCCCCCACCTCGATGCTACCGCCTCCCCGTTGAGCCGACAGAGCCCGTGCCTCCCTCATCCCGGCCAACTGCTCGGGTCATCTAAAGGCCCCCTCACCCCGGTGTGTGCGTACACAGCTACCCCTCCTCCGCCGCACCGTTGAGCCAAGGGAGCCCCCCGGTCATATCTCCTTTAAATTTAATCTATTTTTGCTATTTTTCATCATTATAAGAAAGAGGCCTAAAAATGAGGAAAAATGGAAAAAAAGGGCCAAACGGATAAAAAAATGAGTTAGAAACTCATCGTTGAAGTTTGTCTATGATATAGTGTATTCGATTACACGATAGCCAGTGCTGTAGTGTAATCGATTACACGATAGCCATCGTATAATCGATTGCACTATAAAGTGTGCTATCGTGTAATCAATTACATGATAGTACTGGCTATCGAGTAACTGGTTACACTATAGTACTGACTATCAAGTAACTGGTTACACCATAGTACTTCCTATCGAGTAACTGGTTACACTATAGTACTGACTATCAAGTAACTGGTTACACTATAGTACTGCCTATCGAGTAACTGGTTACACTATAGTACTGGTTATCGAGTAACTGGTTATGCTATAGTATTGCCTATCGAGTAACTGGTTACATTATAGTACTGCCTATCGAGTAATGGGTTACACTATAGTACCGGTTATCGAATAACTTGTTACACTATAGTATTACCTATCGAGTAACTGGTTACACTATAGTACTGGCTATCGTGTAATCGATTAAGCGATAACTTTTTTAATAGGACAAACTTCAACGATGCGTATCTTACTCATTTCTGATCCGTTTTGGCCCATTTTTTTCATTCTTCCTCATTTTTAATGTTCTTTTTTATAATTATGAAAAAATGTCCAAAAACGAACTAAAAATGAGGGAGATATGACGGGGAGGGAGGGGGGGTCCCTCGGCTTAACGGTGCAGCGGCGGAGGCATCAGGGCAAATACCGGGGTGACCGGCTTTGGACGACCCGAGCAGTTGCCCGGGAGGGGTGGGCATGGGTTCCCCAGCTCAACGGGGGGCACAAACTCTCTCAGTTCAACGGGGCACCATGGGGTGGGGGTACTCACCGGGGGGACGAACCTCAGGGAGAGAGTTGATTTTTTTTTCGTTGAAGAGGTGCGACGATCGATTCGCCTGATTCTCACTTTTTGGTGAGAATCAGCCTTTCAGGGTGAAAGGTGAAAAATTGTCACCTTTCACCTTTCAGGGCCAGTTTTCGGCCTTTCAACAAACAAACACCTTTCAGGCCTGAAAGGTGAAAGAGTGAAAATTTTTACCTATCACTGTCACCGACTATTTTTCACCCTTTCAGCTTCTAAACACTTTTCATCTTTATAGGTGAAAATTTTTGCCTTTCAGGGCTGAAATTTTTTTTTTTCGGCAAATAAACGCACCCATGGTTGGACGGAGGGGAGTGCAACGCAAAACGCTGACACCCAAGCCCTCTGTCCCATATTAGCTGCACTATTTACCCACGTGAGTAGGGCTACCCCATTGGTGGCCCCTCCGCAGCAGATTTGCGATCATTAATTATGAGGGCGGGGAGAATTTCCTTAAGGTTCAATGGAACAACTTATGGAAACCTGGACTTTAGGCTGGCCAAAGAAAGCTCTTTATAGTCGATTGAGATGTGGTGCTTAATTGCTTCTCTAGTTTGTGAAATAATCGTTTATGATGGCCATTCGTGCTTGCTTTTCAGCTGTTTGAATTTGCTGATAAATACAGAGGCAAATATGACAGCAGCATTATTGTTGCCCGGAAATACTACCGATCTTACAGCGGCTACGCGGTAAGTTCGATTTAATTGATCTGGTTCTGTAATGGCGCATATAACCCATGTCAATCATTCACAAAATCTTCTTGTCATGCTGTTGATTTTTGTGTTAATTCTGCAGGATGAGCTTCTGTGGGCAGCTGCATGGCTGTACCATGCAACCAACGACCAGTACTATCTCAACTACCTGGGCAACAATGGAGATGCTCTTGGTGGGACTGGCTGGTCCATGACCGAGTTTGGTTGGGATGTCAAGTATGCCGGTGCCCAAGTCCTCGTTTCCAAGGTACGCTAGCTAGATGAGAAATCACATTGACGTTAACACACTGAGCTACTGATATTAATGTGTTTTTTTACGTCTCAGATCCTAATGCAAGGGAGAGGAGCACACCACTCGCCAGTCTTTGAGAAGTTCCAGCAGAGGGCTGAGTACTTCATGTGTTCTTGCCTTGGAAAGGGCAGCAGGAACGTGCAGAGGACCCCGGGAGGTCTACTCTTCCGTCAGAGGTGGAACAACATGCAGTTCGTCACAAGTGCCTCATTCTTGCTCACTGTCTATTCTGACTACCTTGCCGCTGCTGGGAGAAGCCTTCCTTGTGCTGGTGGCTTTGTCCCTTCCTATGGACTTCTCTCCTTTGCCAAATCTCAGGTAAATTTTATTGTAATATGCAATTGGCAATCCATTTCCTAACAGCTAGAGATTGCGGGAGTGTTGGAATCTGTTTTGAATTTGTAGAGTATGATAATTCGTTTCATAGGAGCACGGGCTTTTGAGAACAATGGTCATCTAACAAATATTAGAGGTTGCAAAACTCTAGTTGCAATGTACATCTGAAGTCCGCTGTAGATGGAGTTTCCTTGATTGATTTAGTTTGCTCTGTTGCTGTGTATGGACCTCTAGGTGGATTACATTCTTGGGGACAATCCGAGAGCTACTAGCTACATGGTGGGATATGGAAGCAACTATCCAAGACAAGTTCACCACCGTGCTTCTTCTATTGTGTCCATTAAGGTGGACTCCTCATTTGTGAGCTGCAGAGGGGGTTACAACACCTGGTACTCCAGGAAGGGCAGTGACCCTAACCTCCTCCTTGGTGCTATTGTTGGTGGCCCGGATGCTTATGATAACTTTGCAGATGAGAGAGACAATTATGAACAGACGGAACCTGCGACCTACAACAATGCTCCCCTTCTTGGGATACTTGCTCGTCTTCATGGAGGCAATGGTGGATTTAATCAGCTCCTTCCCGGTATATTTTAGCTCTTACAATTGCTTATTTAGGAACCTCAAGTTTTTGGTTCAACGTGTAAGATGTAACTTTTAACCTTATTTACATTCTGCAGTGGTACTTCCTAATCTACCAGTCAAAAACCAGCCGAAGCCCATGCCTCAACCTAAGCCACTCCCATCTCCTGTCACCAACCCAACTCCTGCTTCAGGTATATCTAATTTATTATTAATTCTAAATATTGCTAACGGTTTATATGAGATCGTTCATGAGGCCAATCTTTTGGGTCGTTAGACTCCCATCCGACGGTGGGTATCAAATCAGCGGGTAGGTGAGTGTGAACCATCACTCACCCTTGTAGCCGTCATATCAAGGTCCACCGGCTACGACTTAAACTGGCGTCATATAAGCTATACGAGAGCGATCTCATTTAAACTTTTCCCATATAAATTTGGTTGGTATTATAGAGTATTTTGTGTCATATTATTATGGTCTACCACTTTCTTCTTTTTAAGGTAAAATTTGTTTTCCAATTTACACAAAAGATGGAAGTACAAAGAGGAAGTATATGTACCTCTAGTGGCTCAAAGAGATCGTCACTTTTGTTAATGCAGGTAAAACTGATGGTGCAATCTTTGTTGAGCAAAAGACTACAGCAACCTGGAATGCCATGGGAAGAACTTACTACAGATACTCCACCAAGGTCACTAACAAATCAGGAAAAACTGTCAAGGACCTGAAGCTGTCGATTGAAAATCTTTATGGTCCTCTCTGGGGTCTTTCAAAATCAGGTGACGCCTACGTATTCCCATCGTGGCTGAAATCATTACCTGCTGGAAAGGGCCTCGAGTTTGTGTACATTCACTCTGCTTCTCCTGCCGACGTTAGAGTTGCTGGATACACTCTGCATTGAAACAGAGAAGAAATTCTAAATTCAAGAGAGAGAAGATTGTGCATTGCAAGAACAGTGCAGCTACACAGTACAGTACAGTCAAGAGAGTTACTCCTTCTTTTGCCCTGTTTTTTATGTGGGTTGATTATGAAAGTAGCTTTACTTAAGTTAAATGAAATAAGGATGAGGTATGGAGGAGAAAGGAGTGAAGAGACAAACAAAAGAGTGCTCATCCTCTATCTCCCCTCCTCTTCTGTTTCGTCTTTACTTTTACTTCTCAACATAGATGAAGAAATCATTTTGAGAGAGATTGAAAGAATTGGATTGCGAAAAAAGACTATCCTGCTAGTTTAAAGTCCTTTGTTTCCTTGTAATGATTCTGCCTTTAGGTTTAAATGTTTGCATGTGCTTATATAAATATGTATGTTGTGCGATCAATCTCTGCTTTTAATTAGCTCATTGCCATCAGCCATTTTCAGCAAGTATAGACTCCTTCCGGGCACTTTTAACAGATACAGTTTTAATAGATATAGTTGATTTTTATTTCATTTGAAAATCCATATATCTAATAAAAGTGCCCAGAGGGAGTAGCATAGACCCCAGACTCTGACGGTCTCTTTAGAAAAAAAAATGGTGTAATCACTAATAATATCCATCTAAACAAACAATCCCAGTAGTTTGTGTATGGCAGATAAATACACAAGCCTTATGACTTGGATTGAGAGGCAATGTAGCTGCCATGGAGAGGAAGAGGGGAAGGAAACGGCTAGAGAAAGGGCAGTGACCTCGATCGGGCACTCCTTCAATGGGTTAGGAGACTAAAGCCTGAAGGAACCAGTGACATGAAAAGTTATCTAGAGCAAATTATGACATACGGTACATCCTCTAGGATTTCTACTTAATCCAACAGCTAAAGATTGATCACGAGAGATTCTAAAAATGTGACGACCCAAGCTTTTGGAATTTTTTTGGAAGTATGTTATGGTGCTAAAAAGATCGGAGAAAAAAATGTTTTGCTAACCAGCAAGCTGGACCAAGTGGCACGGGGAGGAAGGACCTGGAAACTTAGATAAAGTTGTAATTTCTTTGTCTATTCAGCCATTTCTTTCTTCTTCTTCCCTGATGATAACGTGGCAAACTCTCTGGTAATGCTATTCTGGGTAAGAGAGATTGGTCAGCCTAGACGAACTGAAAGGATGAAGGGGCCGAGTCAGGAGTAGGCCACAAGCGGCCCATGTCTGTTGAGAGTGTGAAACGCTTAACAAGCCCATCAATGACATGGGCGAGAATACCAAAAATTTATTTCTAGAGCAAAACCAAATTTTCTAGGCCCATACCTACTTGGGTAGGAAGGTTAGGTTAGTAGTAAGAAACCCATTCGAAATCTATAGCATCAGGCCCAAATTCTGAGAAGACCAAGGAGAGCCAGTCAAGGATCCACATCTTCAGCTCAATAACATCGAAAGGATTTCCAACCCAAAAAGAAACATCCAAAGGAAAGACTGGTGGTCAAGCAACTGCTTTTTTTTGTTGGCTAAGGCAACTGGTTGCTTTTTGCTGAACTAGAACAGTTTTTTTTGCCTCATGACACACGAGTTCTCTCCCAGCATATGGGCACAAACTGGACAGTGGATCCAATGCCAGATGTTAGACCAGACTAGAAAGCGAGTTCCACTTCCACGCATTTCCAGCCGAGGATGAACCATGAATGATGCTGGTGGAGGAGATTAACTTCTTCTTTTTATATACAGAGCAGGCAGGTGGAATCGCAACCCACTTTTGCAATCTTGAAATGCAGGCTTTAAGGGAAGCTTCAATGGTGGTTGTCGTCGATCTTCTTCTTTTATGTGTAGCAGCAATATATAAAGCAATGGAATATGGGGGCCACGCCAGATCATATTGGATGCCATCTCCTTACTAATCAATAATAAACTGTTGCTCGGCCTGCTGGTGGACTCCCGAAAACTACCTTAAAGTGTCACCTTCATGGTTGAACTTTGCTCATAGTGCATGCACGTTCTGCTTGTACGTAGTAGCAGTCTTTATCTATTGTGTTAATAATTGGAATATATAGTCCGGAAAGAATTTATTTGATGGGGCTTCTTCCTATGCCTATTGACATCCTCCAATATCAATAGGTTTATGGTTTCATGGTTCTTTTACGGCATTGTTACATGGATCCTAGAAAGAGTATTTACAATACTTCCAATAACAACAGTGTATCATTTCTGTTAAAGAACTGGATTAGAAGAAAGAGGGATTCCATTTGCGGGGAATAATAATATCTTTCCATTAATATTGTTCAAAGGATCGGATCCACCACGGAGAGTGATTGAGAAGAAATGAGGACCAACCTAATTAAATACAGGATAACAATCAAACGTGGAGTTGATAGTGGTGAGAAACATGCACTCCCTCTATCCTGTTTTAGATGCTCCATCTGAAAGTGTTGATTTTTATTAAATAGTGGGAACCCCAATTCATGAGAGGAGAGGTTCAAAATCCACTTAATTTGCCCATATAGGGCATCTAAAACGGGATTGTCCTCTTTTCCGGATGGAGGATTTGAAACAAGACAGAACATCTAGACTCAATGATGGAAAAAGAAGAAGAATACAAGTACAAATGATTCCAACTAAAGCTACCATTCAGCCCAAATGATGGAAAAAGGGGCACAAAAGAGCTTCGAATTATTATTTCAACTATTATAGATATGATTGATGGTCTTAATTGCATCAATATGTTGAAATATTATGTAATCGGATGGGATTGTACTTTACCCGACCGTGTTGAATAATATCGCAATTGAACTTGAAAGAATAAATCAATCAAAATTGTCTTAGACACAGTTTGCACTGCTAACTTTGAAACAGATATTACTGCCCCTTACGTGCACATGCTTTCTCTGACAATCTGTCCCCAAGATACAACGGACCGCTGGTCAATGAGCGGTGCACTCCAACAAGTCTGACCCGAACTCAGAGAAGAAATAAACTGTTGTCTTTCAGGAAAAAGAATCAGAGAAGGAGGATGAGAGTTTCATAATGAATTATCTTCTACGTATTTTCTTTTGGTTTCAGGCAACCATTTATATTACTGAACCTAACGAAAACCTTTTTTTTCAAAATGAGATGAATGGGTACTCTTTTACAAAGGGAGATGAATGGACACCTTTTCACAAAGAGAAATAAATGGGCATGACAGACCATTGTCTACCCAATCATCTGCCTCACAGTTTGATCACAATCAATGACTCCTAAGCTCCAAAAATAATTGGCTGTTTAATAAAAAATCAAATGCCACAATGTGCCTTCGTTTGGGGAGTATTTACATAAATAATATATACAATGAGAAAACTTCCTTATATATATCATATCATACCAATGTGTCTTACATATGTGGGACTAAACAAATCTCTTTTTTATTTTCTCTCCAAACTTATTAAAAGACAAAAATAAAATGAAAATCAAATTCCCTCCAATTCCCAATTCAATCAAATAATCAATGTGAGCCTAAGATAGTATTTCTTTTAGTGGACGTTACACCAATATTAAAATTTGGGCCCACTACCCAAACCCCAAAACTCCGCCCAGTTTTACCTCCTTATCTACTTTGAGAAAGTAACACAATGAGTGCCACTCCTTCGGAGAAGTATCAACATGCTTTGAATAAACTAGCTTTGGATTGAGGGACATGGCATCTGCAAATGACGTCCATCGATGAGTTCTTGCCATCTTTGTCTCTTCTTTTCTTGCTTATGGGCACTTATTGAAAGATTCCATGCAATTTCTTACATTATTCGATTGCTAACGACAAGTTGTAGAATAAGGAGAAAGAATAACACAATTTTTCATAGGAAAATAGAATTGAAGACACCCAATATTATTTTACAATGAACAAATATTGATTGCATTAATCATAGCAACAAAAAGCCGCTTTGTGACTGTCTTCGGATGTAGATGTTGCTCAATTAATAAAAACTTTACCTGAATAAAATTGGAAACAAGTCAACTTTTCATAAAACCGCATTTCATAGTCTTAAAAAGCTTTTCCAATATATAAAAAAAACAACTTTTCCAAGATGGGTAATTCAGAAAGAAAATAAACTTCATTCATTTACATCCATAATACGAATTGTTTGCATACAGCCTCGCACCTCTGATTTGGAATATTTTGGAAGGGTTTAGCAGTTTTGCTCAAAATTTAGCTAACCAAAATTGATTATGCTCACCAAATTTTACACTTAGGGGCCGTTTGGGTCGTGATTAAAAGCAAAACATCTACAATGGATGTTTTGCTACACTGTAGCATCCATGTTTTTTCCATATCCAACATGAAACACTGTAGCATCCATGTTTTTTCCATATCCAACATGAAACACTGTAGCATCCATGTTTTTTCCTCTCGTGAGACATTCTACAGGTCGTGTTTCATGCTGGATATGGAAAAAATATGGATGCTACAGTGTACGTCCAAAATCCACATTGGATATTTTGGGTTTATCACGCCCCAAACGGCCCCTTAATTTAAAATTAGGCTAGAGTAAGGATTCTACCAAAATTATTACAATTGGACTAAAAATGCGGAATAAAAAATACCAAAACAAAATCTCAAATTCATAAGCTTCAAAGAAATTTAATTTTACTTTTTTCTCACGAGAGGTGTTTGAGTCCCTAGGATCCGACTAGAAGAGGCAGGGTAACCGACCTTTTAGAGCACCATATCCCACCGCTAATCCCGCCAATGGTCCAACACCCTAGTTCGTTATATGCTAACGTTTACAAAATGAGATTTCGGCTTATGAATTGTAGAATGTCTTAAAGCTCAGTTTAAGAATCGAGTTGATAATAATAGCTAATTATAGGTTCCAAAAATTAATCATCCTCTTTTTGTCATAATATGGTAGCAATCTGCCGGCAATAGAAATGTTTGAATCTAGAGCTTGGAGGATAAAAGCGTAATTTGGAAAGGACGGGGGCTCCTATAAATAGTGCCTTGTCCAACCCTGTCCGCCCCGCCCAGTCTGAACCGAGTCTGACTCGTCCTGACTCGGAAGCAGCACCACATAGCCTCCCTCCCTACTTCCTCAAGCTTCAGCTCTTGCGTCGTCCTCTTCCAATCATTCTGAAACAGGTACAGATCCTCTCTCTCTTCCTCTCTCCTCATTTCATTTGTTGTAGGCCAAAGGCTCCATGATTGGGTGTCTCCATTTGGAGACGAGTGGAGTACAGAGAAATAGTAGAATTTGATCTGAATTGAGCAAATTTTAGTGTTTTGGGAGGTTAAGAACTTTGTTTCGAGGTGTATGACGGGCGGGTGGTTGTGTAGAAGCAAAAAAGTGTGATCTTTTCTTGTTTTCTGACATTTTTACTTCCTGTGGAGACGTGTTTGGCGACATTTATTGGAGAAATGGGCTTTTGTGTGTTTTCTGTATGTTGTTTATGTTTTTGAACCTTTAGAAGCAGGTTGTTGATGCTTGTTGCTTTTGCTTTCTCTGGTATTCGGTGGCTTTTTTTATTTTTCAAGCAGAGGTTTTATGTTTGTTTTAAGAAGTTACTTTTTTAATCTCATTGTTTAATTAAAAATTTTCCCTATGAGTTGTTTTGGCTTTCATGGGATATTGGTATTCACGTGTTTGCTTTCTTTAGTGGGGTTTATATTGCTTTGTTTTTTTTTTGAGCTTTTTTTTTGCAAGTTCCTTAGTTTTCCATATTGGTCTCATTTTTATTTCATTTATATTGTCAATTTTTTAATTGCAGCACTTGGACTGATTTCTTTTTTTGCTGACAATTAACATATGAAGTCTTTTGTATCATTAGATGGATTATGTTGTTAACTACTAATAATTGTCGAAAGTGGTGAAATTTATGGTTGTGTTTTGAAATTTAGTGGTTTATAGGCTGGAGACAGCGACGGCAAGAAAATTTATGGATGGAGACGGCGCTGGAAGAGATTTGGGCTTGCAGGAAACTGTCATGGGAAGGGATAATAATGCCAATGGTTTGGCCAAGGCAAAAGCGATTCCTCCCTGTTGCCTGAAGGCTAGAGCTTCGGCACCCGAGCTTGAGGCAAAATCCCATTCGACAGTTGTTTCTGGATGGTTCTCACAACCTCAAACTTGTGCAAGCTCATATCTTCATAGTTCTTTTTGTAGTTCATTATTTGATAGTCATTTTTGGAGCTTGATATGGTAAGCTTGTTGTTTACTGTTAAAAGTTTATTGTGGTTTTGGATCTACTGCAGGTGGGAGCGAGAGGGCCCTCTACTATAACAACCCCATGTGGCCTGGTATACTTCTAGCTCCTTAAATTACTGTTTCTCTTGACATGGGACAGATCTTTCTAATGTTGCATGTCCACTTGTGCATAATTTGATGAATTAGTGAAAGAACTTTAGTGATGGATATGTATTTGGTATAATGACCGTTAAAGATGGTTATCTTCCAGTGTAGTTTCTAAATGGGGCGCTTGCGGAGTACCACATGTCTAATGGAAAGATTAGATTACATCTCACAATTGGAACACTTTCTGTGAACAAAATTTGAAAGCATTTTGTAATTGCGTATATTTGTTTGGTTCATCAATGCGATGAGGATTTCTAGATAGTGACGTGTGTTACGGAATACTAAGCTCATGGTAATAACATAGCAGAAGCGAGATGGAAGGTGAAAATTTCAACTTTTGTAATGAACCCCCTGAATCCATAAGGGCATTCCTTCGAATTCACAACAATTCACAAAGGAAGATAAAGCATGGTGCCAAATACTTGTACAAGAAAGAGAGTTTCATTCATTAATAACAATTTGAAAGCTCTATTACAGGTATATACAAATAAACCTTATGTGAGACAATTACTAAATTAACCTCGTAAAATTTAAGAAAGCAATGAAACTAAGAGACCTAATACATAACAGATTACATACAAAAATGAAATCACTCTCTTGTCGTACATCACTAATTGAGCCGAAACACAAGTCCGCAAGAGTTGAAATAAGTTTGATTTGGTATTTTGTTAAAGATGCATCTTGTCTCATGGAGTTGATATGGCTTCCAGTGTTGTCACAATTACAGTTTGTCTGTTTACATAGTACTGTTGATTTGCTCCTGCACTGTAAGCAGAAATTGCGGACCTATTTAGAAGGTTGAGGATTACTAATTTTCCATATAGATTCTCAATGTTATTTCGTGGACAGGCCTATATTATAAGTTTGGAGAGAGTGTCAATCTAATGCAGTTTATAATATTGTTTCTCTTTCAATGGGTGCTCTTTCAATGAGTGAGAGTACTGGTAAAATAGTTGAAACATCTATTCCACTTCGCAGTTGTATCTTCATGAGAAATTCATATCTTATAACACTGGTCTGATCATTTGTCCGTCATTAACCTTTATTGTCTACATCCTCAAGTCCGAGGTGAAGGTGGTGTTTGCTGGTAGCCCATGCTTGAACTTCTGAAGTTGCAAGCTGCCAAGACCACGTTTGCATCTTGCATGATCATTTGCAATGTTTGATGCAAGTTATCTCCTGTTGGGAACTAGAACATACTTCACCTTGCGACTTTTGGGCTAAGAGTCAATGTCTTGTTGTATCGTGGCAAGGCCAAAGAATTTAGAGTGCTGGGTTAATTATGACTGTTATGGTCAAATAGGGTAAGGGAAATAATTTGCTGAGAATTGGGTAGGAAGCCAAAGGGTTAGATGAGGACTGAGGTTGAAATATTTTCGTTCAATTAGTCCTGTTTTGATTCCTTAATCCTCGTTCAATTGATTTTCAGCAATCTTTACCTTTCAATGACATGGTGCTAAGTGCATGTTTTTCATTTCCTTGTCTACTTCTGTCTACAGGAGAGGCACACTCTCTTAAGGTTGAAAAAATTCTCTTCAAAGGAAAATCGGATTACCAAGAAATCTTAGTTTTTGAGGTTTGTTACCCTGCAAAAACCAAATATTATTTAAAACGCAGATAATTTTAGTTATGCGGTTTTCTTTTGGGTTTCTTATCTTTGACTTGTCTAATTTGTCATGTATATGTTGAATAAACAAATATAATTCAAGACGCAGATAAGTTTTGTTCTGCAGTTTTCTTTGGGTTTCTTCTCTTTTACTTGTCTAATGTGTCATGTATTTGACGCAGATAAGTTTTGTTCTGCGGTTTTCTTTTGGGTTCTCTTTTACTTGTCTAATGTGCCATGTATTTGCAGCGTGCAACGTATGGGAAGGTGCTTGTGCTTGATGGTATTGTTCAACTGACTGAGAAGGATGAATGCGCCTACCAAGAAATGATTGCCCATCTTCCTCTTTGTTCGATTCCATCCCCCAAAACTGTAACTTGACTTTTTTTCTAGTAATATTTTTTAATTCTGATGGTTATGCTCAACTCTTTTTCTAGTGCGTAAAATTTCTGGTGATTATTGAACTACTGAATTTCTTTCTGTAGTAATTTGTGATTAGTTGTTATGTTTTTTGGTTGCTGCACAGTTGATGCTCATATTCCTAGCTCGTGGACGTATCAAATGCTTACTACCCTTCCCTTATTCATGATCTACTTTCTTCAAGATTTTATTGTCGCAGTTAAATAATTCTCCTTAGCCCCTGACAGAATGAGGTCTTTCAGTCCATCTATAGACTTGTCAAATAACTTTTTAACAACCTTTTGGGTGAATCTGAAATACTTTTTTTGCGTATGTCAGCCACTGAACAAAATTGTTTTCAGTTGACACCAAAGAATTATACACTGGCTAGGGTGACACTGTAAAGGACTCCTCTATGAAACCACTTATACAGTGGGTCATTAGCAGTATAAGCAGTTTGATACGTCCCTCAGAAGGTGGATGTCTGTTGTAAGTTCCTAATGGGCATAGAGATAAATTTTACACTCTGCCCTCTCGGACCACAAATTGATGAGTCTGAACAAAATCAGAAACATGGACAACTGTCTGGCTTTCAGTGTCACACATGTAGAAAGCATATTGTGTGTGCTGCTGCCTTTAATACCTCATGTGCCAGTTGATAATTTTTTAGGTGCTGCTTATCAGATTTGTTTAAAATGTAAGAAAAACGATTTTCTGCTTGTTTAAGCTAACCAAAGGGTTAAGTTTGTATGTTTTTTGTGTCATGAACTTTCTCACCATCTTAACAATATCAAGACTTAGGATGGTAATGGTTTTCATGCCTCATGGGCAATTTACACTTTATTGATTGCAATCTGTAATGCATAATTATAATCATAATCATTAAAATTTGAAAGGCAAAGCTCTGAGACCTGATGGAATTCCTATTGAAGTATGAAAGGCTCTCGGAGGTGTTTAGGCTTAATTTGGTTGACTAGTTTGTTTAATAAGATCTAGAAGTCTTAAGAGGATGCTAGAGAAGCGGAGGAGAAGTACCTTCATGCCCTTGTATAAAAATAAAGAGGACATCCAAAGTTGTACAAACTATAGCGATATAAAACTTATGAGGCATACTTTGAAGATATGGGAGAGAGTTGTAGAAGGACGGTTGCGAAAAGTGACTAAAGTAACAGAGAATTAATTTGGTTTCATGTTGGAGAGGTCAACAACAGAAACTATATTTTTGTTACGAGAGTTGGTAGAGCGGTATAGGGATAGAAAATAAGACATATGTCCTTCATAGATTTGGAAAAACCCTACGATAGAGCACTGAGAGAGCTTATTTGGAGTGTCTCATAAGAGGTTACATAGATATTATAAAAGATATTTATGGGGGGTTACTGTAGATCTTCATCAAGGGTCAACCTTAAGTCTTTTATCTTTTCGCTTTAGTTATGGACGAATTAACTAGATATCTACAAGATAGTGTACCTTGGTGTATATTTTTTGCAGATGATGAAATTTTAATTGAGGAGAGTAAAATAGGTTTGAATGCAAAACTAGAATTATGGAGGGAGGCTCTAGAATAAAAAGGTTTCAAAATAAGTAGGACTAAGAAAAAGTGCATAGAATTTAATTTTAACGAAGGTAGAATCTTAGTTGAAATAGATGGGCAAGTACTAAGGTGTGATCAATTCCGTTACTTGGGATCTATTATCCACAAAGAATGAGATATTGATAGTGATGCAATGTATGAGGGGTAGGTAAATTGGAGGGCAACCTCGGGAGTTTTGTATGATAGGCGTGTTCCAAAAAGACTTAAAAGGCAAGTTCTATAGGACAACCATGAGGCCTGTAATATTCTATGGAGCGGAGTGTTGGGCACCAAAGAGAAGTCATATAGATAAGTTGAATGTAGTCGAAATGAGAATGTTAAGGTAAATGAGTGGGTTAACTAGGAGAGATAAGATTAGAAATAAATATATTCGAGAGAGTTTAGGGGTAGTTCCTTTTAGGGAGATAATGAGGGAATGTAGGTTGCGTTGGTATGGGCATATGCAAATAAAACCAACAGATGCCCTTGTGAGAAGATTAGAAGGGCTGCATATAAATAATGCCAAAAAAGGATGACTTTACTATTTGTTGTAAAAGAGGGAGAGGAGACCTAAGAGAACTTAGATGGAGTTAATAAAAAAAGATATAACTTTACTATCTCTTACAAAAGAGTTGGCACAAAATATGCCTAAATGGAGGCATAAGATCCATGTCGCCGACATGAAATAGTTGGGAAAATGTGCTTACTTGAATCTGTAATGCCTTGAATAAAAAAGTGGATGCTATTTATTTCTGTGGTCCTCTCTTTTTTTAGCCAGCTAGAATATTCTTCTAATTACTAACCATGGTTTGGATACAGGTTTTGGTTGTAGGAGGAGGTGATGGTGGAGTGCTCCGAGAAATATCACGTCATAGTTCCGTAGAGAGAAGAGATATTTGTGAAATAAATAAATTGGTTATGGATGTGAGTCTTTTGTATTTTACACTACTTGTGCTTTGATTTTTCTTATTGACATGAAAATATTGTATGAAATCCTTTTCAGGTTTGTAAAGAATTTTTTCCAGATTTGTATGTTGGATTTCATGACCCTCGTGTTCAGCTTCATGTTGGAGATGGTATGCAGGACGGCTGACGTAATCTTCTTTATTTAGTTAGTTGGTCTGAATTTGAGACTTACTTCTTGGTCCTTGTCCTATTTGTTGTAGCTGCCATTTTTCTAAGAAATGCATCCGAAGGGAGTTATGATGCTATAATAGTGGATTCTTCTGACCCAGTGGGTATGTCATATGCTTCTGATTTTGTGAGGCTTGTTTCTTTTCAAAGTTGTCCATCTAGTCCGACTTAAGTAGTGGTGATGAGGATTAAATCTAGAACCTTTTGTTAGCGTGTAAGGATTCTGAACTCGTTCTCATCCCTTGCAATTCTACTCAGGTCCAGCTCAAAAACTTGTTGAAAGGCATTTTTTTGAGACAGCAGCAAGGACATTAAGGCCAGGCGGCGTCTTCTGTAGTCAAGCAGAAAGTATGTGGCTCCATACACATCTTATTCAAGACATGATTGCTGCTTGCCGAGAGTCCTTCAAAGGTTCTGTCCATTATGCCTGGACCAGTGTCCCTGCCTATCCAAGGTATCGATGTCTGTGTTTCAAATTTTTGTTTTTTGTTTGCCAATTAGATTGTTAAGTGTTCTCTATGTGGCATTGTTTTGGTTTAATCGCGTAACTCTCATGGACTTAAATTCTGATTATTTTAAACTACACGTCTGTTTTTCGTATTTTTGGTTTTTGAAGCTTTACATAATCTGACTCTATTGTCTATGAAGTGGTGTAATTGGTTTCTTAATCTGCTCAACGGATGGACCACATGTGGATTTCATGAGTCCAATAAATCCTATTGAAAAGCTAGAAGGAGCTCTTAAATTCAAGAGGGAACTTAAGTTCTACAATTCAGAGGTAATGCTGTCTTCTTGTCTTGATTATTAATTAACCTCTGGTTTTCCATTTTCCACTTACGATGCGAGTAGTGCGAGACAATTTGTGATCAGATTGGCCATAATTTCAGTACTCCCATTTCGAGTACTGATTTGCAATGGAGAAATTTTCTATGTAAAGCACTCCCTTCTTGGGGGCCACAATAGGGGGGCTCAAATTTTCAGCCCATTTTGTCCATGCAGACTTAGCAGTCTAAGTGTTTGAGTTATTAAAAATGCATCTTAGAACAGGTTGAATTCTTCCTACTCCCTGTGCCTCGGCTTACCTCATATTTTGAGGGTCTCTTTGCAAGCACTTCGTTGGTGTAAAATTGTTACTAACAACCAGCCTCATGGGCGTCTAACTGGTTTGGCTCTGTCTTATGGTTTAGACGTTCCAAATTTGAGGTGTGGATGGCATAAAAAAACAAAAAGAAGAAATGTGGCCACAATTATTGGTATGTAGCATCGTCTGTTGTAGTTGCAATTATGCTATTAGGAGACCTTTTTCTCTTTGGTTATTTTTCTGCATTTTTCTTTCTTTGATAGTAAAAGTAATCTTCATTGTTTATAGTTTTAGTTTTTGTTTCCAGACCTGGTTTGTACCTATTTGCTTGACACTTCCTCCATCTGGAATTATTATCACCATAAGGATTTTCAGAATGAACTAAAATTATTTCATGTTGGAAAATCTTATGGTGATAATAATTGCTGACGGAGGGAGTATTTAAATTTGGATTCTGCTGTGGAGTCTCAACTTGACCTTTGAACCCATCCGGTATAATTAATTTTATAGAGAAGACTTCGGTCATGCACTTGAAACATGAAGATCTGAATTTATTGAATTTTACTATTGAAGAACTTTATGTGTTTACAAGATAACACGTGTTTTACGGTTTTCTGTTTTAAGTAATGGATTTAGCAAAAGAACAAGTCAGTAACCCTTTGTATGTTGCTCCTTTATGTTCTCTTCTGGTGGATGCTTTTGGTTCAACAGATCCATTCAGCTGCATTTGTGTTGCCAACGTTTGCAAGAAGGGAGATTGAAGCCGTTTTATGACTTTTCCTGTGAGCAATTTGCTTGCGACTTGCGAGTATTAGCTATTTGTTTCCTATTTTCATTTTGTGATGAGAAATGTGTCTCAAACTGTAAGAGGTATTTTGATGAGGGATGTTATATATAGATCTATCAGACGGCAATATGGCTATAGTTGATCTTCAGTTACTTTTTGTGGAGAACAGATAAGTAAATAGGTGTACCATTTTGCCTCCATGTTTATCTGTTTTGCACAACTATATTAAAGTGTCATCCCTTTTCCCTGGAAGCTGAAGATGAAAATGCTGTAGAAGACTTTGACCAGCGAGGTCTGCCCAGTAAAACTCCGTGATAGCGGTGTGATCATGAAGAATTTGTGCAGGTTGATAGTACCACATACTCTTCCATGTGCCCAATGTGTTTGCTTTTACTTGTTCTGCCATGCCATTTATGGATGCATCGTAGACAAAAAATTTCACAAAGGGTAAGTACCAGGGACAGAGCGGTTCATCATTGGAATTTGATGGTGCACGCAGTGGCTCATGCACCTCATGGACAGTGCATGCGCTAATGTGTGTGCCGCCGGTGCCGCCGTACCCCATGATGAACAGCTATGCTGATGATGCTTAGACTTAACCCCAGTGCCCTTTCAGTTTCCGGTAACACCTTCACGTGCAAAAGCGTAGCTAGTGTAGGCTAATTTTACCTTATTTTTATAAAATGTATTTGATCAGTTAAAGGGGTTGTTTAATTCCAAAATCTGAAGGTTTTAGAAGATTCACGAGAAATTTGCTCTGGTTACCAAATTATGTGCTGATCTAACTTATGCTAGACATTTTTTGGATTGTAACTTTTTGAAAATCTTTACGAAACCAAATTATGATTCTTAAGATTTGAGAAAACTATTTTACTAGAATCTACATTCTAGTTTAATGCGATTTTGTATCCAAATAGCCCCCCTTAGACGTCATCCGCGCTAGTTTACAACGCGGATTAGCACAACACAAGGAATACTGAACACATTTTATACTTAAAGGGCGAAGATTTATGAATACAGAGTTCAATTCAAACTTTATTTGACTTCTGAAATCAACATAAGCTTCGCATCTGAAGCTGATCATTAGGCATCAAATGTAAATAGTTATTTCACAACTTTTTCTTTTGCACTTAAGCAAGAAGTGGCGTTATTATGTTCTTCATTCTCTCAATTTATTTAATTAGGACCTCTACCAAGTATCTACGGAACCCTGCAATCAGAAACAAATAATACCCAAATGAGCAAGAGAAAGACAAGCTAATAGAAGAAGTGAAGTAGTTGAAACAGAGTGCAGCCTTACTTGTTGCAGTCGATATCTGAACTTATGGGAGTGTCTATCTTCACATTGCATGCCTTTGGGAGGTCGGCCGCTCGGGTTTGGTTGAGGTTGGGCAACATGGCAGCCTGGGTCTTGAGGCAGCGGCAGATAGCCTGCCGATCATCTTTGGTGGCTCCCATGTCCTTGAGCCGCTTCACCCCAGCACAACAATTTGGGGAAGGAGGAGGCTCCTTGTTTGTTAGGTAACCCAAGCATGGAGCTAAGGCAGATGCTACCCCACCGCAGATTGGTGCAGCAGGCTGTTGGCTCAACACTGTGTGGCTGAAAACTATGGCCACAACCATCAAATGCAAGCTGGTGCGAGCCATTTTTTAATCTAATAAGCTTAGGTATGACAGGAACTGTATGGTCAAGTCACAAGTGAATGAAGAATGGAGGAGAAGCAAAGTTATTATATAGGCTAAGTGAGAGGAGTTCGTTATGTTATGATAGTGGCAAAACTCGAGAGGTTTCGTGTTGATGAGAGAAACTGTTGCATGTGGTGAAGATTGGATTCACACACTCGGCATTCTCTATGGAATGGCAATAAGCAAGACGGAAACTAGTTAAGAGATGTGAAAAGTGTGCAGACCATGCATGATCTTCCTTTGTAGTTCAGTATCAGTGTATCACCCTTTTTTAGTTCGTTGCTCATGCGGGCTACTAATAATACTAACTAATATACGACTGGGGCCAAGGCACTTACAGGTTTGGATAGTTTGTTGAACTTGAGTTAGCTTCATTTTGCTGAGAATGTCCTTTTTATGTGATTGGCAAATAGAGTTAGCCTATTTGCAACAGAAAGCGGGCAAAATAGAGTTCCTAACGTCGTAGACCACAAATAGTCACATGGGATGAAACCGTCAGATTAAAAAGATGGGCAACATGCATTTAAACGCTTTAAAATGCACATAACACCTTTGTCTCAAGGAAAATCTACATAACTCCTTCAAAAGTGTATTATGAAAAGTTACAATGGTGTGATGCGTCCCGTACGAAGTGTATTATGAAGTAGCTTCATCATGCAGTACACGGTATGATGCATCTCGCTCTCGCCGCAACAGACCATTTATGGCAAATACAAATAACCATGACATGCGTTTTTTGTCAAAATTTCCATTCAGATTAAACCGGGGCATATTTCAGGTCAGCCTTCGGGCACATCAAACAGACCCTTGTAAACACCATTTCTTCAGGTGAAAACATAACGGCAAACACAGCAGTTTATCAAAGCCGACTATACTGACTGCATTTGATTAGTATTTCGCATAAAATAAGATAGCCAAATTCATACTTCATCTATTTACCTACTTGCAATAGAATAATAATTATCGGATCTTATTTTTTTCAGATAACAAAGCTATACTAAACACATTTCAACTGCAAGCTAGCACAATTCCATATACACCAAGTTAAACTCTTGATTAATCAAGAGTAATGTATGTACATAACCTATTTAAATTTGGCTGTTGACAGATAGAATCACGGCTTTGATGAAGTTCGAGATTCAGGGCTGTGCTTTGCGTACAAAGAATTAACGGGGGAAACTTCAGCATGTGGCGGAACCATGGCAGAAAGTGGCTGAAAATTTGTATTCTCTACAAACCAGTATAGAACCCATTTCAGATTGCAAAGCGTATACTTGAGAGCCTTTGTCCAATTCTCCTGCTTGTTGAAACTCTGTGTAATGGTGTAATTCCCCACTCTGTCGTTTTCAATCCTAAAGGATAAAATAATTGCAAATGATAAAAAATATGAACTACAACAAATCCAACTGATAAAAAGGAGACCATGAGTTACTATACTTAAGCTCAAGGGGAAGGTACAGTAACACCGGAATCATACATTGCGATTGATCCTCGGGAACTCAGATGAGGATCAATATTGCCCCAACTTTCTTATTCTACCTCACCACATTAACTCAGTATGAAGGAAACTAGTAGCCAAAAATCCAAACAGCATAAAGTGCATAATAACAGTTATCCAATATGATTTTCCGCCTCATGGTGCACACAACTTTCCTTCAAATGTGAAGGAATGGCTACAGACCTAGGAAGCACAGATACGAATATGGTGACGTGATATGACACAAACACGGGGACACGGCATTTTCCTAAAAAGTAGGATACAACACGGCTTATAAAAAACTATTTATATAAATATTAAATATATTTTTGGTATTGTATTACCACATTTTTTCCTCCTAAACCTTGTAAAAATTACAATTCATAATCATCATAATAATCAATTAGCGCCTTTTCCCAACTATTTGGGGTCGGCGACACGGATCTTACTCCTCCATTCCAGCCTGTTTTGGGTTACCTCTTTTGTAAGAGATAGTAAAGTCAAATCCTCCTAAACCTTGTAAAAATTACAATTACAAACTTAAATTTATTTTGTGTTCATCATTACTAGCAGGCAAGAATGCCACAGAAAAATAATATTGCGTTGCCTGAACTCGAACCCGCTAGACTACTGCTTGAAAAAACATTACCTTAACCATTAGGCTACAGATGCCTTTCGTGGTAATTTAAACGCACGAAAAAATATATATTTTATTTCAGATAGGCAGGACACGCATATGGCCGTGTTGCTCCTGTATCCCTGTCCAATACATATCGGATACGGATACGGCAGCGATTTTGCCGTATCCGTGCTTCCTAGCTACAGACACAGGATGAGGCAGGACTTACTTATACGGCAGCTTAAAACATTTTTCTGAAGGAATGTTGTTTTCTTGATCTTTAGAGTTTGCAAACTCAGCAAAGTCTTTCAAACATGTCAAGAAAAGAGTCATTGCCTTATCATATCGAGTGCTCCAAAATAAGTTCACCGGACCAAACCTACAAAAAACATCTCAAAAGAGCTAAATCATCCTTCTAATCCACATCCAAAAAAATCATTCTTCTAAAGAAGGTTTTTATACAAGGAAGATTTAGAAAAAGCCAATGATTCAAGCCTTTGTAAGAGAGAGAAGTCAGATTTCAAACTACTTACAGTTCATATGTATTGTTACTTGTGTCCATTATTCTTGGGTAGCTTCCCATAGGAAGAATTTTAATCCGATATCTGTAGTAAATACATATAGGAACAAACTTAACCAGTTCATGGCCTGGTGGAAATGGACTATATGAGAACCAAAACATCCAACAGGATTAAAATTTGACCCTCAAATTCCTATAAATAATCAGCTTTTATATACTTAAATGAATAAGCAGGTATAGATGAATTCCATTCTCTTTAAATTATGAAGAGGTTCACCACTATATTATACAAGAAGGGCCATTCTGTCAACATTAAATATACAGGCATTGACCAACTCTTACTTCCCAGAAGAATTTGTCTATGGACACGTTGGAAATTACATGTTAGCAATTGAATGCTAAGCAACGACTCACATGTTAATTCATTCGGTTATCCAGACGAAATACTGTATTTATGCATGCCAACTACAAGAGAACTCAACTAATTTAAAGGGATGAAACTAAGCAGCAGCAATTAATCAAGTGTAGGCCTGAAGGATACAAAAACTTGGGCCGAAAATACTGAGCCATCGTGTGGAGCAGAAGACAAGCCTGTCCCCATGCTGCATTAATCTCGTCCCATTCGACCTAAATATTTTATACTCAGAACATCACATAGAAAAATTAAAAAGAAACTGAAAAGTTGTTATTTCAGTCTTCATCAGCACACCCACATCAATGCTTACAGGGATTTTAGGAAGACGACCAAGACGAAAATTATTGATAGTTCCAAATTCTCCATCATGCCATATAGGAAATGCATCATTCAATACATTGACTCGCTTCAGCAGCTCTAAATGTGCTTGAGAAACTTCTATCTTTGCCAATATTGCATCCCTCTCTTCCTGTTATGTAAAGAAGAACACTAGTTAGACCCAGCCGCATGATGATAACACAGCAAAAGACAGAGAAAGAACATAAATGTAGATGTTTGAAAAATCCTACTCCCATAAAGGATACATGTACGAATTATTCTTATAAGACCTAAGTTGCTAATCATATGTAAACAAGAAAATTTATCGAACACCAAAAGTAAGAATCCGTCACAATTCAACTTTTGTATATGCCAACTCAAAAAAATCATCCCACAATTTATACTTAGGTTCCAATTTAACTATGTCAAATTATTAATCAATTGCAACAGCATTGGGGCCAACTCTTCACTTTTTATTTTTAGTTTTTTTGCTCCGTTTACTCTTCTCAAAGTACAATAGTTAGCAGGACAATCAATTACAAGCATGGAGAATCCTCCCCAAATTATATAATACATTTAGCAAGAGGAACACACTTTGCCAACACATGGTCTAAGTATGACATGAAGTGAAGGAGACTTTCACCACTTATTATTGGACAAAAAATATATTCACAAAAATCATCAAATGACGTGACAAAGTACAGCAGTATTTGAAAAAATGCAAAAATCAAGACACTTGAATGCATTGACTATATGCATGACCATTACATTCAGTTATCAACACTCACAGAATTGAACTACTGCTTTCTCTAACACTCTAATTTTTCAACTTCAAAAATAGAAATCCAATGCACAGTCTGCGTAAATTAATTGTGCTTTATCTACGCCACTTAGAACTCAAAAATGCAATCAAATCTAAAAACTATTCTGAAGCAAATGAACAAATGAACTATCCAGAAGGCAATCTCGCAAAAGAGCCATGAATATGATGATCCATGTTAAGATAAAACCTAATGTAAATAAAGGGAACTCAAACTGGCATCAAACCTGATGTGCAGTTAATTGAAACTGGAAACTGTTAAATTCATGCCAGTAGCTGAAAAAAAAGGTGTAAGAAGAATTG
The DNA here is from genome assembly GCA_039654745.1 of Houttuynia cordata. Taxonomy (NCBI): domain Eukaryota; kingdom Viridiplantae; phylum Streptophyta; class Magnoliopsida; order Piperales; family Saururaceae; genus Houttuynia; species Houttuynia cordata. The sequence goes on from CM077506.1 coordinate 15,018,336, forward strand.
ATTAAACAAACAAACAGAACAGCACTACATCCTCTATTCAGTACTTAAGTGGTTAGCATTTGACTCACCGTTCCTCAAGCTCTTTAAAGTGTTTTGATTTGGAATCTAATTCTTTCAGTTCTCCATCCACTGCTGCACACTGCTTCTCTGCTTCTTGAATGGCTGCTTCCAATCTTCTTTCTTCTTCCTCAACCTTCAAACAATTTACAAAATTTAAGCGAGCAAATTAGATAAAGACACCCTTAAGACAATTTTTCTCATGCCTTCCGTGCCTTCTTTTATGAAGTCTCCCCACGTTATAAGATTTATAACAGGCACTACAATTGGCAAAGAATAACAAACTATTCAACTCACACTACTCCTTTTCATGTCAACAACATGTCTCGTTAGTTCAACTATATCAGGTTCAGTAATTCAAAGTTACCAGACTTAAGGCAAAAGGTTAAAATTTTTGTAGAGAAAGTAGAAAACTTAAATGCCATGCTTCTTTTCCACCATCCAACATGGAAATAAACCTCGAGAATAATTGTCCTTCAGGTGTACTGATGCAAAACAAATAAGTTTAAACAATTAAATTACCCATAATTATCGATTTTTATACTAAATAACAAAGGCAGTCATGACTAGTATGTGCAGACTGACTTGTAACATAAGAAAAAGCAAACTTGACTAAACTACCCTCTATTAAGAGGAAAACTAATACTGAATACTTAAACAAAACTACAAGTAAATATACTCTATCACAGACAAGAGTGATAAAATCAAGTAGTTCCAAGGAAAAAAGTAAAATTAATCAATTAGTAACCATGAATAGGAAACATATATTCAGAATGAATACCTTCAGTTTCTCCTTCCGAAACTCAGACTCACTAAGAACATTCAGTGACTCGGCCTCAAAGCGTTGAAGGGAAGCCTCATAAGCTTTAATATCTCTGTTCACATCTTCAACCTCTTTATCTAGCTTATCTGACAGCACTTTCATACACTCCAAACATAAAGGTTGATCAACCTGATATAGTCCAGCAGAACCATAAGTATAACAGGTATGTGCCATATATTTCCACAGAAATCATGTCATGTCATGTCGTTCCAAATCAATTATTACCTGCGTTTGCGTGGAGGCAATCTCAAATGCCCGCTTTAAAACAGTTACACTTGAGTGGAACCCAGAATTGTTCACTGGCAAAGCATTATTGTGGTTTCCTGAAGGGTTTGATGGTTGGGTCCCACTCCCATCGGAACCAGAGTACATGGAAGCAGCAGCAGGTGGTAATACAACAAATGACTCTTCCATTGTCTTCCCAGCTTGGCTGGAATCAGTCTGAGTCGCTCCGGTGCGGGGACGCGGTGGCACCCCTGCAGCTGGACTTCTTTGCTTGGGTAACACAACAAAAGAATTGTCCATTCGACTCGAACCAAGTACACTCCCCGCCCCATGGACCGATGATGCCTGCATCCCTGCAAGAAATCGCCAAATTCTATGATCCAAATCATGACTTGTGACACCTAAGGAATCAATTAACTACAAAGATGGCTGTGACAACATCCAAAGCCCTGAAATGAATAGACACCTATTTCAATTCAGTATCCATTCGTACATAAATCAGAAAATAATGTCCCCCATCATCGTAATGTTTCCTTAAGTACAGGTAAAAGTGGGACTCTTATACAACATTGTCACCGTGCTGAGGCAAATTGATAAACTAAATGTAAGAAGGTAGAACTACAAAAAAGCACATTCAAAATAATTACGACGACACCTAAAAAATAAATTCACTACAAAGATGGCCATGAAAACATTCAAATCCCTAAACATATGGCAGCCTACCCACCTCAGTTACCATATGTACACAACTTAGTTAACATAACATCTCCCAACATCAATATGTTTCCTTTAACACAGATAAAAGCCGCCACTTCCATATAAACAATCATAATCACGGAGGTCGAATTGACAAGCTAGACGTCGGAAGACGGAACTACAATGAGACTCATTCAAATTAGCTCACAACAAAGTACAAGTTATTTTCTTCTATGATTCACTACAAGTAATTGAACATTAATATTATCATTCTATACAGTTGACATTAAGATCCAAACAGGAAGCACTTACTTAATCATACTCGCTCCCTTCCATAGTATACTCTGATTTGGTTCATAATGAAAAACAAATAGGACTATTAATATGGGACGGAGGGAGTAGTTCCTAACTGTGAATTGACCTAAACTCCCATAAATCAAAGAGAAGAGAAGAGAAGCATACCGGAGCGGGAGGTGGAATCGTTGAAGAACTTGTCGGCATAGGAGTCGGCGCCGGTGACAAAGAGAGGGTAGCGGCAGTTCTGGCAGGCCCATCTTGGCAGGTTCGGATCGACCGGGAAGTTCCGGCCAGGCTTCTCCGCCGGATCGTCTCTCATCTCTCCGCACACTAGGGCTTCTCAATCGCGGGAATTTTCGTTTTTTTTTTTTTTTGGATTTGATCAATTGGAGCCGATTTTGGGGAAGAAGCCGAAGTCGGGCCACTAGCCGGTGCTCCGCCCACTCCACGTCGGACTCGGAATTTACACCTGGTTGTATAATTTTCCACCCCATTGTTTGATCATCTCACCCACCGCCATGTTGTCCTTTTTATTACAAGAGTAATTTATTTTACTCATCTTACAATGCTATTTCTCCCGCATTTTTATTATGATAAACCTAACAAAAGCTAAAGGTAGCCTCTCAGAGCGCTCTGATTTGCAACCGTCGGATCTCATCCGACATTTAAAAAAAAACTATTTTTTTCTGTATACCCCTCAGAGCACCACCCCCGTCCTCGTCGCCCCTTGTGCAACCTCGTTGCCCCTCTGCACCCTCTTCCCCCGTCGCAGCCACAGAGCTGGTTCATAGAAAGCTCATGTTAGTAAAAAAAAAAGCTACTTTTTTTATTTTGGTTTAGTGTCAAAAGCTTTAATTTTGCATCAACATCTATTGATTGTAGACACGCTGATATAGGTGGTTTGGATGCTCAAATCCAAGAAATTAAAGAAGTTGTGGGGCTTCCGCTTACCCACCCTGAGTTGTATGAAGATATAAGAATTAAGCCTGGGGTCATACTTTATGGTTAGCTTTGGACAGGGAAAACTTTACTTGCGAAGGTTAGTTTTTCGCTAAACAAGATGGAATTTATTTAACATCAACAGTCATACCTTTTTTTTTTAAGAGATCAAGTTCCTGATACATACCTGTTTCCTGTTATGTTGTACTTGTTTTTCTATTCATAAATTAAATTTATACTTGAAGGTATGTTGTGAAGTCTAAGACTATGAGCAAATCCAGCCTTTGGGAGGATGGTGGGATCTCTCGGTGAGGTCCCAGGATCGAATCCCTGGCACATATATTAAAGAAAAAAGATCCGAGGCTAAGTTATGTAGCGCCTTTTTTAAAATTTCTCTTGCTTGGGGGATGATAGCACATTGATAATGTTTTTATAAGTGCTTCTTTGGTCTCATTTTTAGTTTAACATGTTTTCCATTGAACAATTTTTAGATTTTATTTTCTTCTATTCGCTTTCATGTTTGGCAGTGTCATTTGATACCCTGATAACCATTGCTTAGATCTAGACACTGTCTATATATGAATGATGTGCTAACGATATTGCCATCTCTTCTTAGATTATATCAGATGCTGTTTTTTTTTGTTCTCATTTTTTATAGTGTCATATTTCATTTAATCAGCACGCAGTTCTTTGTGCAGATGTTTGTATTAAATTGTTCACAAATGAGAATGCGAAAAGTGAATGTAGATCACATAAACAAAAATCAAGTATAATCCACTAACACATGTAGAAAGATATGTGATATTATTAATCCCAATGATTGATAATGTGATACTATTAATCCCAAAACGGTTTGCAAAAAGTTCCTGACAGAAAATAGTGTTAGGTTAGTTTAACTATATTCGGCTACTTTTGCACGTTTTGAACAATGGCATTCTCAAACACCAGGTGCAGCCTCGTTTAGTTTTATTAAATATAACCAACGAAAATTTCTAAGCTTAGATTTCTTGATTGTATCTGGCTGATTTTGCAATCATGATTTTTGGCTTTCTCAAGCACCAAGAGCAGCCTTGTTTTGATAAAGTTTTATGAAGGCAGAATATTATAAGTTTAATTGGATTTTTTTTTTAATAAAAATGGACAGAGGATTGGTTATTATGTAAGATTTAAGTTTGTGCTTTTATATTGCAGGCAGTGGCAAACTCAACATCAGCAACTTTCTTGAGAGTTGTTGGAAGTGAACTGATTCAGAAATATCTTGGTGATTGTCCCAAATTAGTGAGAGAACTCTTTAGGGTCGCTGATGATCTATCTCCATCTATAGTTGTTATTGATGAAATAGATGCTGTTGGAATAAAGAGGTACTTCATCTTGATGTTATTTATTGCTAGTGTTACACTTCTTAAGGTGCTTTGCGAACTGTCATCTGTTTAGGTATGATACCCATTCTGGTGGGGAGCGTGAAATTCAACAAACTATGCTGGGATTGCTGAATCAGTTGGAGGATTCAAGAGGGGATGTGAAAGTTATCCTTGCAATTTTTTATAGAAAAATTGAATTCTCTCTTCCAGATGTAAAAACAAGAAGACGTATTTTCCAGGAATGAGTTACTTGATATTGGCAATATTGAGTGACCACTTACTGGAATCGTCCAGGGTTGGTCGGAATCGGTGACCACTTACAAATTGCAATTTTCACCGGATACGTTCAATGATTGTTTGGTTGTTATTTAATAGCAAATTATTCAAGGGAATGGCTCTTTAGCTTAATGAGGAAAGCACTTGGGAAATATATTCCTAAGAACATGGTGGTTCGAGTCCACCAAGAGCCATATAAATGCTATAATTGGTCCTTAATAGGTTTAAACAAGGCATGGAACTAAGTCCCTGCAAAAAAAGATTATTTAAGATGACTTGTGTATTTGCAGGAAGCACCTCTCATCACAGAAATTGTTTGGAATGTCAACATTGCGTGAATGGAAGCAATACTGATGGTTTAAGCATCTAGAAAAAAAGACATGACTGGCAGTTGTAATAGGAAACAAAATCGTCGCCCCTGAAATCTTTAGAAATTCTTACAGCATGAAGAGGTTTATGTCAATCTCAGTGAAGAAGATTAAAATGTGCAAGGCAGGAGAGGGGTGCCACTGAAGACAAGGTTGCAAAGGTGGACTTGTATTACATAACCCTAAAATTTGCAAAGCTTGTATTATAGTTCTAGTTAATAGCACTGGACTCAAGTGCTTTTAACAATGACTTGTAGCTTTTGTTTCCAGAAAATAGAATTGGATCTTGGTGGATTCGAACCACCATTTTCTCAAGATTGAGTACACATAATCTTGAGTGTTTTATCCATTTAAACTAAAGATCCACAAAAAAGATTGAATCCAATGGGCTCATCAATGAAGAGAATATACTATGCGCGATCGGCGCTTCAGGCATTTTGTCAACTGGGTGCAATGAAAAAGTGTGCGGCCCTCCTACGGCGTCACCAAAGATGTAACCAACTGATCAGATAAGCTGGTTTCTCTGTCATTTTTAAAGGTGAGGATGTAGTTATTTCTCATAACCTCCTCGACCATTTGGTGGGATGAGTCGGCGAAGGTCTTCAGCCCAAGAGACGGAATTTGTTAGACTTTTAGATGTTTGATTGCCTTTATATCATGTCGAATTTTGGATAGTAGTTATCAATGTGTTCTTTTCTTCTGTTGACAGTGATTAAACGCCCTCCTGCAAAAGACTTCTGAGTATACCTGAATTGGTCGTGCCTCCCAGCAGTAAATCACCAAGCATTCCTTTATTTGGAGGATCCAACTCGGTGATTGGGAAAGTTAAAGCAGTACTAAACACCACAGTCAACTTCTCAGGCACCTTCTGATGAAAAATCCAAACTTCGAGAGAGAAATGTTTCGTCATCTGCTGTTATTAGTCAACGGATAGGAAATTTGGAAAAAGCAGTAAAAGGAAGGAAGAAGTTCAAGAAGTAGAAGAACGTCCTCATTTTATTTTATTTTGTTACTTGCTGATTGTTTTTTTGGTAGAATTACTTGCTGAGTTTTTGAAAATAACACTACCAGCGCATTAAGAGAAGGGCAGGGAAGTTAAAGGATGCATACAATAAGCTGGTGACAAGTTTTACTGACTGTAGTGTTTTGGGAATTTATACTTTATATAAGTATATCGACAGATGTGTAAATAGTGACAAGCGAAGGGTAATCTTAATTAGTTTTTTATATAAAACTAACGAAATTTGAAACGATAGACGTGCAACTTGTGACATCAGCTGCAATAGTCTTCATTTATGAATTTAAGCTAATAGAGTGTAGCTATCGTACTTCTTGTTGACTGATAAGCTGAAATAATAATCTACGTGGGCCGTAATTCCAAACTTGTGCAATTGAATTTAAATGCTAAGAGGCGCCAAATTTGCTAAAATCTTTCCTTACTGAACTTAAAAAGAGACTGTACATTCAAATCTTGGTCATGCTGCGGAAGACTGCACAAGAGTTCATCTGTCCGTAACATTACCAGTGTATATTCGGTTTTCTGCCAAGAGGAGCATAGTCGGGAGTTAAAAGTGGTTTCACTCTGACCGGATTAAGCTGTAGAATGTATTTAAGAAAATGCACCGATAACATTTTTCTTACTATACAAGTAAAACTACTCAAAAATTAATAAAACAAATTAAGTTCATCAGCATACACGCTGTCTACAAAATAATAGAGTACAAGTTGTGTATCTAAATCAGATAACTCTTGTGCTCATTTCACGGCGTTATATTTTATTATTGAGCATGTTTTACATGCCATGCTCCCGTGTAAAAGCAGACTAGTATTCAATGTTACTAACTTTGTGATGGAAGATGGCTATACTAATACTTCATGTGCAACCATCATGAGCTAATGGCGTTTAGTTTTTTTATCATCGTCCCCTCATAAGAGGGTTGCGTCACCATGCTCCGCTTTTGCCTTGTCATCAAGGCAACCAAGTAGGAAAGCGCTCCAGAAACTCATCTTCCAACATCCAAGTAGCATCCTCGAGAGACCGACCCTGCCAAGCCACGAGTATCTACGTAACAACACGGCTAGAGCTACACACCCTTCACTTATCAACCACGGATGCGGGTGTGAGTACTTCGTACTCCAGGGGATGCATCAGTGGCAGAGGCGGGGCTCTAGAAACAAGGGTCGGATCCCCAATAAAGCGACAGAGACGAGATACATGAAAGATCGGATGCACCAACGAGCCAACGGGCAAGGCCAAACAATAAGCGATTGGCCTAATACGTTCGACCATGGAATATGAACTGTGGTAGCAGGGAGCTAACTTAGTCTGCTCAGCCTGAAATAAAGTGGTCTGGCCCTAAGGAATCACTGAAACACAAACAAGGTCACCCACCTGAAACTCCCGATCAGAATGCTTTCTGTCATACACTTGCTTTGTGCAATTTTGGGCAAGGCCAATTTAAGTTTGAGCTACCTAATAAAGTCATCCTAAGTCTATAACATATAATCAACTTCAGCTACAGAAGAGCAGTGGGGCACATATGATAACACGGTAGGAGGAGGACGGCCATATACCACCTCAAATGGGGTGAACCTGTCATGCTTCATCGATTAGAGTGCAGAAGCCATCAGTATAACCAATGTTCTTAAGGGTAAGATCCGGGGCACGCGACTGAACAGTCAAACCATCCGTCAATTATGCCATCTCAACATGATGTGTAATCGACATAACCAAATTCAGTTATACAGTCCCAAAGAAATATAACTAAAATGATCCTACTTAGTCTAATTACAGGAGATAATTTAAATAGTCCACGAAAGAAAATAACAGATCTTTGGCACATAATGACCATCAGAGCATCAAGTTCATCAAAACTAAACAAAGTAATAAATGAATCTTCAAAATTCTTCAAGACAGTCTACATGCCTTCCTGCTACTGCAATCATCCTGAATCATTCCTTTTTGACGCCTGCATCAGAGGATGCATGAGTACTTCGTAGAAATACTAAGTAGGATGTAAAAACCCACTAAAGATATTATAAACAACATGAAGAAAGGTATATCAATGAACAAAATGATATTCAATAATATCTGAATTGAACCTAAGGCTTACTTTACCTGAAAAGGAAAGGTCAGTCAACAACAATTCCCGACTCGCAAGTATAGGGAAAGAATAACAATCAATATGACTCCGGACAATCAGTGTAAGGAATAGTCCGAACATCAAAAGTGTAGGGAGAAGATAATCAAATTATAATACCTCGAGGCATTCATAGTGCAAGGAGACTCAATTTCTGCTTGCTGATCTTACCACTTGCAAGTGGCTACTTACTATAATCACCCTAGAGGTTCTCCCTTCGGAACCTGGCCATGTGTCTAGGATGGTGGCCCCATCAGTGCTTACGGACACAAAGGGCGGAGATTGTAAACCTTCCATAATATCATACAATCTAAACATACGTATATGCCTCCCTTTGGGCAGGAACTAGGTTCCATAATTATCGAATATTAACATGGATCTAGCAATACTTCTATGGTTAGTTGTGTGATGATAGAGATTAAGTAATCTCATTGGTACTCCTTTAGTGAGCATACTATGATTCCACCTCAGAGAGATCCTCGTAAGGACTCTTAGTGGAGAGACAAGTCAATGTCAAACTGGACAATATTTTAACAACGACAAAGGTCGCAACTTTCTGAGAATCATGGTATCTTTTACGACTAGTTGACTCACTCTAGGAGTACGAATAGAACATCAATGTCTTACAATTGAACATGACTCACTTCTGGAGTACTAAGGAGATTCACATATCTCAGATACAAAAGACTCACCATAGGAGTATAATCAATTTCCAATATATTTGACACATACCTCATGCATAGCCCTAGATAAGAACATTCCAGTAAATACCTGGGTCTATAATTCATGAATCCAAAGTCAAGAATGAGAATAGGTTTTTGATAGTTTGATTTCCAAATGGAACTTCACTGTTTCTTTGTATGGATTTTATACTATTTTGATTCCGATAAGAGTCAAACACAGTATATAATCCGTGTCGCCGAGCCAGATCGATAGGTGGGATAAGGCATATGCTGATGATGATGATGATGATGATGAATGCTATTTTCTTTTAAGTTATAAAATTATAATTTGATAGTGATACCTTCATAAACATTAATTGAATTGGCAGTGGTGGTTCATCTTTCCTTGAAAAAGCCCGCCTACTTAGCAGCACTCTTATCTTCACTCACTTATATCCTTTCCTCCCAGTCATAAATGACCTACGACAATGGTAGATGCAGCTACTAAAACAAGAAATTTTGGACGAAATCACAAGTGTTGGTTCCCTCGAATGGCTTATTAAGGCCTCTAAATTTTGCAATTAAGCTAAGAATCCAATTAGTATGCCCCCAGCTCACGTGAGCTGTTGGATTTTGATCCCACAATGTTTAAATCCGCAGGAGGCAGGCGGGTTTGAATAACCACCCGCCCTACAGTATCCACACACGCCATCCGATCGAGATCCTATGGCTCAGCACAAGCGGACGTGCGACAGTGAGCATAATAAGGTCTTACATAAGAGTATATCTAATGCCTATGATCTAAGTCCATGCAAAAATACAAAAGAAAATTTGCACCAAAACCGCCAGATAAGGAGCTCAGACTTTGAAACGGGCAACAGTTATAGTAAGCTCTGAGCCCTTCTCACGTTCTCCCGCATCGACCATCTTCGAAACGGTTTGCTCTGCTCACTGTTTCCGATTCGAATTCCCACATCTCCTCTCTTGCCTCACCTGCTGATCCTCTGTGAGGAAGATGTAACCCAGATGGATCATACTGTGTTGGTCTTCCTGTCATGTCTCCAGCTGGAGAACGAGAAGACAACTGATTCTTGAAAGATTTTCTTACTGATACAGGAGATGCTGGAGTGTCTCTTCGGTTGGCGCAAGGCCTCTAGATGGTATGGTAGTGTGGTCAATATGATATTAGTGTTTTGACATGATTTTTTGCAGTTTATGGAGTATTGGGATGGTGCAGCAAGGACTTGCTCAAGCGGGTGAGGTGCCGGCTGAAGCTGCTGAGGAACAAGAGAGGTGCTATTGTGAAGCAGGAAAGGGACGTCATAGCTCAGCTTCTCAAGAACGGCCAGCACCCAACTACTACCCTCTCTCGTGTACGTCTCTTCCTTTCTCTTTGTTAATTTTGATTTCTTGTTCTGGTCTTTTCGACTGCCATCATGTTCATAAGTTAGCAAAGATAAATGTGTTGAACATCCTGAGCAGAATGTGAGGGAGCCAGCTAGTGAAGTAGTGAACATCAATTGAAGTATGCTTCATGGGTTTCTGGACTGGTACAATATCTGTTTGGACAAGTTGATTAGGTGATTGCTTTTTATACAATTTCGAACGCGAATATTTTCTCGAGTAAAGATGGGTCTTCTGCAACTTCAAATTTAGTTATACGAAATTATTTGCTTGAGTTACAATATATATTGAATCATCATCATCATCATCATAGGCCTTATCCCAGCTATCAGCTATCTGGCTAGGTAGCATAGATTATATACCGCGTTTGACTCTATCAGAATAAAAATAGTAGAAAATCCATACAAAGAAACATAGTGTTACGCCGGATGCCCTTCCTAACGCAACCCTACAAAGAGGGGACGATGATAAGAAGATTTAATATCAGTATATTCATCATACACCTTTCCAAATATATGGATTGGCTTCATGACATGATGATTGCGAATAAAATATTAATATAGCTATCTTCCATTATAAAGCTGGTAACAATAAAAACCAGTCTGCTTTTACATGGGAGCATGTCACAACAGTATGTATTGAATGATCTAGAGAATATTGGGTAACTAATTAGTTTAAATTCATGTTCGGATCTAGCAATATTTTTGTTTTTCACGGATTGACAGATTTGTATTCATGTCTATGTTCCTTTTTTTCATATTTGTCAAAACTAGAGCTTTAAAAAGATTTCTACCTTCTCTTTGAGAAGGAGGAAAGCAAAAAAGAGTGTTAATTTGTATGACATTTTCACCCTCTTCATTATAACCTCTTCCCTCTAATTTCCATTATCTTTTTCTTTCTATTCGAGGGGTTTTAGAAATTAGAATTAAATGAAACGAACAAGAAAATTAAGCCAGGATTTGTAGCATTTACATTTTGATTCTTGCTTTGACTTTGAAGCTAAAACAAAGTAATTGCTACATGGTGAGATGATGCTCATTAGTGTTTTTTTCCCTGCTATTTTGAGAAGTTAACTGCCACGTGAGAATCCAGTAAAAGCCTTTCCTTTGTTTTGTAATCCCTGGTTGCAATCTTTTGATACATTGGCAATTCCTTGCATGCAGGCGGAGCAGCTGTTTAGGGATCAAAGCATTTTAGCTGCATATGATCTATTAGACCACTTCTGTGAATTCATCATCATAAACCTGTCATATATTCGCAAACACAAGTAAGATTGAACATTCATTATTCCACATCAATAGTAGATTCATGTGTTTATCGGCTTCTGAACCTGTCATGTACTCGCAAACACAAGTTTTGAACCTGCCATATTTCAGGGACTGCCCTAATGACATCAATGAAGCAGTCTCAACTTTGATTTTTTCGGCTGTGAGATGTGGAAATCTTCCTGAGCTGCAACTGCTGAGAAAGCTTTTTGGACAGCGTTACGGAAGCAATTTCGAAGTGACAGCTGTGGAAGCTTTTCCTGGCACTCATGTCAATCAGCAGGTTATACTAAGCACTACAAATCAAATTACTGCAATGAGCTCTTATGCAATTACAGCTGAAAAAACAGAACCTGCATGAAAAGTATTTAGATTTTCTATTTATCTGATCACTGAGCTCAAAACTAAACAAAATGAGCATTGAACTAAAAATTTCGTTATTTCCTGTAGTGTAGTCAATTTGGTCTGTACTTTGATATTGAACAAACTTTAGATGAAGGATCTTAGAAGAAACCATGATGATTACCTTTTTTTTTGTTGAGAAGAAAATTGTACACATTAAATACCTTTTGTTTAGGTACTCACACTGTATTTACTTCTCCTTCATTGTGTTTGAATCTGCATTTTTGTCCTTCTACAGATGAGAAAAAAGCTTTCTGTCACGTCTGTTACTGAGGATGCCAAGTTCAACTTGATTCAAGGAATAATGCAAGAATACAATCTAAAACCTCAGGTTCTGCTTTACTCAAGCTCAGCTAGTTTATATAATGAAAGAAGTCTACATGTTTATATTTTTCACAGTGATAAATAAGTAGTAGAATGCTGGTTTGTTTTGTGTAAAACTTTGGATGATTGGTTGAACTCTTGCACCGTACAAACACAGGTGGATGACTCTACTCTTTGGTATGGTGATCATGTATGTGAGAAGGATGTGTTTGAGAGAGACATTAAGGTTGTTTACAGTGAGATTCGTTTGGATCATGTGGAGTCCTATGCTAATGAGGTGTTACATAGCAGGGAAGCCCCAATCTGGGATGACATTTGCTATGACAAATCAAATCACAAGAGACCACCTAAAGATCTATATAGCTCTCAAGAAAGTTCTGATACCGATAGTGACTCTCACATTGCTAGCAAAGTGAAAAGATACTCTTCAGGTATATTCAAACATCATTTACAGAACTTTTGTGCTCCGATTTACTAATATAATAGATGGAGCTTTGATGTAAAAAAACACTATTTTTATTCTTGCAACCAACTAGTGACCTGACTCCTACTACTTAGTGGCAGAGTAAATACTGTAAATTATATAGGTGAAGCTGATCATTTTTATCTGCATGATGCAGATCATGGTACCTGTGGGAAATCACATGGAGGCAAAATTCTTACAAATGTGAGAAGAATGTCATTTGACTTTTCTTATAATTTTAAGGGAAAGCATCAAGAATTGAAGGAATTGAAGCCAATATCAAGCTCTAGTAATTCCAGCAACAGGAGGAAGCCATCAAGACAAAGGCCTAGAGGGAGATCTACATCTGGGCATCCTCACAGAGCTGCCTATGAAACAGGCAAGAGAGGATTGCCCAGAAATATCTATTTTTCACTCAGCCATTCATCCACATTATTTCCCCTCTGCACAAAGGATGTGGAGTCTCTACAATATTATGATGGCATTTCAGATCAGTCCGATACAGACTCAACCGCCTTTCGTGTGAAAGAACAATATTATACTAAAAGGAAAAACAGCAGACGCAAGAGAAGCAGCAGAACTAGCTCAAAGATTTCAAGTAAAGGAAGTACGGGATTTTCTTTTCAATATGACCATGAGAAGAAGTCTAACCAACAATGTAAATATGCCAATAGGAGGAGCTCGTACACTGATGAATGCAGCTTAGATCAACCTTGTTATTTTCTGGCTAGTGATTGTGATAATAAGGTTAGAGAAAGGCTTGCAAGCAATACAATTGAAATTAATTTAAATAGAGTTTCTTTGAGTGAGCTAGGAAGCCAAGTGGATCCTGCTTCAGTTGGGCAGAATGCAGGAGGGAGCAGACAAGAAGAGGGAGAAGCAGAACATGGGAGCTTACAGCTAAAGTTATTAGCACCTTATCTGAGAACCATATCAATGCCAGTTGAACTATCTAAGAAGGCAGGTATGAACGAGGGAGCGCGTTCTTCGTCCTTCCGCCATGTCCACCCCAAGCTGCCGGATTATGAAGATTTGGCTGCCATATTTACAGCTCTGAAGGATAATCATGTGAAGAACAGCTCTGCTTAAGGAAGTAGCTAGCTTCCACTGTGTACATAAACCATTATGCCTTAGTTTTTTGCTTACAATGCTTTGTCTTCCGTTAGCAGCTTTCATAACCATGGAGATTTTCCGTTATACCTGGGCCTCAAACAAGGGAGTACGAAATGGGAAGTGGTTGAGAATCTTGAGATAAGTGCACAAAAATGTTTCTTCTGTAAGTATTCACAGCTCTGAAGGATAATCACGTGAAGAACAGCTCTGCTTAAGGAAGTAGCTAGCTTCCACTGTGTACATAAACCATTATGCCTTAGTTTTTTGCTTACAATGCTTTGTCTTCCGTTAGCAGTTTTCATAACCATGGAGATTTTCCGTTATACCTGGGCCTCAAACAAGGGAGTACGAAATGGGAAGTGGTTGAGAATCTTGAGATAAGTGCACAAAAATGTTTCTTCTGTAAGTACATGTATTAGATGTCAAGTCCAGATTAAGGGGATACACATATAGTATGTAAGAGCTCTAGATTAGCAGTTGAAAGTTCCTGCACATGTATTAATTACTTATCGAATTACATGTCAGTCTAACCACAATGATTAGTGAAGATTTGTTAAAATTTTCATGATCATTTTTTCAATTGCTCCTACTAGAAAAGTAGCATCTGACCTGGTCCATGATAAGAGCATCCAACAGCTTGACCCGTTGTGTCCTTATGCACTGCCGATGACTTCAACATTCTATATAGTTGTGTCTGAATGCAATCGTGGCATCTGACAGTGAGTCTTGTTTCCTATATTTGACTCATTCTCTCTAAGAAAAGAATTTGTCTCTTCATCCTGACATCTCTCATATATGTATAATCTTGTGATGAATTCCAGATTTATGCTTTCATCTCCTCAAATTCATTCTCTAGCTACAGGGTTCAAATATTCGGGCAGTAAGATACTTCTACTGATTTCCAGGTCCTGATTTGGAACCTTGTTGTGCAAAAAAAATAAAAATTTGTTTTATGATTTACATTATGTGTTTAACTCTCTGTTAGTAAAATTATTTTGGCGTCAATAATATGAAATATGGTCACATGAGCAAAAAAAAGGAAATTTATATAATAAGGTATGAAAAAAAAAATTTAAATGACAAACTGTAGCAATTATTTGTAAAAGAGGGTATCTGACAAGCCACGCAGGCGCCAGCTGCGTGGCATTTTTTTTTAAACTGACCCGAAAGGCGTCGGTTGAACCGACGCCTGACGCCTTTTGTAGAACTGACGCCTTTCGTAGAAAGCTAAAGGCGTCCGTTGAACCGACGCCTTTCGTTCGGCTTGAGGCGTCGGTTCGGCCCTTGTGCTTTTTTTTTCCGTACAATGGAGGCGTCAACCGACGCCTCTCAACTACAACTCTATCCGCATCCTCCGGATGACATCTACAATTTTTCAAAACCTGATAACACATACATAAACATACACAAAACATATACAAAAACATACACAAACATATTACACAACATTAAACTATTACAAAGTTATACAAAGTATTACAAATATACTTATAAAATTACAAGTGTTTAATCAATTCTCATCGTCAATTGGTATTACGGTAATCCTTCCCCCATAAACAGGCATCTTGTACTTCATATGAATTTTTCACAATCTTTGGTCCCATCTCAGTTTGTTTACCACTTGCATCTCTAGTTCCTCGTAAGTACTTGGCTTATTAATAAATAATCCTACACTTTCACCACATTCGTATTCACCTCTATCAATTCTGCCACCATACATTAAGACAAACGGAACCATTTCTCCCGCCATCTCTTCTCACAAAACTTTTAAGAAAGAAACATTATCAAATACTACACAAATATAACATACTTAATTTCATACGATGCATCTACATTCATACATATTTATAACATATATTTAAAATATATATTACCTATAATAATATATAGGCACATGAGGTGGTCGGGGCGAGGACGGGGAGGCGGAGCTGGCTGAGACGGTGGCCGATGTGGTGGAGCTGGCCGGGACAATGGCCGAGGCGAGGCGCGACGGTGGCAATGAGGCGGACCTGGCCGGGGCGAGGTGCGATAGTGGCGATGAGGCGGAGCGGGCCGGGCCCAGGAGCGACGGTGGCCGGGCTGAGGAAGGACGGTGGCCAGGGCGAGCACGGGGCCGTGGAGTCAGGGCGATCGTGGGGCGAGGAAGGTGGAGATGGGGCGAGCGCGGGAACGGTGGCCGGGGCGAGGAAGGTGGTGGAGTCGCCGCCTAGGAGCTGGCCGGAGGCGAGGGGCGACGGTGGCCGGGCCGAGGAAGGACGGTGGCTGGGGCGAGCGGGGGGCCGTGGAGTCGGGGCGATCGCGGGGCGAGGAAGGTGGAGATGGGGCGAGCGCGGGAATGGTGGCCGGGGCGAGGAAGGTGGTGGAGTCGCCGCCTAGGCGGTGGCCGGAGGCGAGCGCGGGGAGGCGGAGGCAAAGCCGACCAGTCGCCGGAGAGAAAAAAATACGGTCTTTAGGGCTCGGTGCGGCCGAGCCCGAGCCCGATCTAAAAGTATAATCGAAGGCATCGGTTGAACCGACGCCTCTACCTTCCTCGCCCCACGATCCAAGTACAGTAAAGAACCGACGCCTTTCGGGTCAGTTTAAAAAAAATGTCATACAGCTACGTGGCGTGTCAGATGCCCTCTTTTGCAAATAATTGCTACAGTGTGTCATTTTTTTTAAAAAAAATTTCATACCTCATTATATAAATTTCCCAAAAAATTATAGGCACATTTAGCCTTTAAATTAGTTTTTATTATGAAAAAATGATGCCATTAAGACGTATGGATAATGTATAGTGTATACCGCTCTAGAATCTATACCGGTGAAGCTTTAGGTCAGATGAGGTAGGGCGTTTATTAGAGTGCATAGACTATAGAGCTTGCAGATAAGAGACTGATGTACATACCCAATTGCAGGCCAGGGTCCAGACAAGAAAAGTTGATGACGCCAATTGCCAAAACCCGGAAACATTCGGGTTTGGTGCATTGAACATTAGCCAGGGCAAGGCTTAAGGCCCACCTCCCACCTCCCAGACCAATTGACAAAGACAAATTTGGCTGGTACACGCCCTTAAATTGGCAACCAATTGTGTGGACCGTTTTCATTTATCAGTCAAGTAACACATTAATAACACAACCGATTCAATCCCTAATCTGGATCAGAGAGTACTAAGTTTTTTTTTTTTTTTTTGAAATGGAGAGAGTACTAAGTTCAGGGTATCGACATTCGACCATACCTACTAGTCTCCACTCTGGAAGGCCCTCCATATTTGACCCCCTTTTTTCCGATGAGAAATTTTGACCCCCTTTAAAATCAATAAGATCATCAACAAAATTCCCATTTACTCTTTTTCTTTTCTTTTTAATAAAAGGTTTGTTAGTAGGCATCCCCACTTAGACGTCTAACTGCGATCCAACTGCATACGTTAATGCATGTACGGGTGGGTTTGAATCACTTGCCTGCCCCCAAGGATCTCAATCTCGTGGCTCGCATTGTGTCCTACACGTAAGTGTTCAAATGTGTTAGCCACATTTTAATTTTTTGTACAGGCTACCTTTTTATTTAGGGGCCGTTTGGGGCGTGATTAAAAGCAAAACATCCAGATGGGATGTTTTGCTACACTGTAGCATCTGGATATTTTATATATCCAGCTGAAACTCCTCCTGAGGTGTTTTAGCTGGATGTAAAAATCCACATGGATGCTACAGTATATATCCAATATCCAGTCTGGATATTTTTACAATAATCACACCCCAAACGGCCCCTAGTTTTATTGTGTTGAGGAAAGATTCACTCACCCTTATGTGTGCCAATGGATTCGGTCCTCACACCTTCTCCTACAACCAAGAGAGGTGCAACCCGCCCCGACTAAGGCTAAACTAACGGATTTTTATAAATTCATAATTATAATCAAGTATTGTCTTTTCTCAACAATTTGGGGTCGGTGACATGGATCAAATAGTGGATTTTTATAAATTGATACAAAAAAACAATCACTTCAGTATACTCCTTCCATCCCCAAATTCCTGATAGCATTTAAAAATTAGTTAAATTTATGGGCTTGTAGACTCTATAACATTTCAAGCCTCTACTTAGAGTTTTTTTCATATTACCTGGCGCCAACTTTTATATTCCCATATTACCTGATTTTTCTTGTAAAATCCCATATGGTATGGAATCTGGACTTAAAGTATCGAAAATGCCTTTCTTCTTTCTTTTTCGTTCTAACACTGTGCAAAGAGGCGTGTTGTATACAACACGAAAAACACAAGGGTTCTCTGGCGATTTCCACCGGCGACTCCACTGGCGACTGGCGACATCGAGCGGCAATTCTACCAACGACCCCTGTGGATTTTGACGAACCTATTCATGTCCCCCATCTCGATTTGGAGCTGCCCCCTGCTGGATTTCGATGACATGATTGACGGAGAGTGCACAAAGGCGGCGATTTGAAGAGGATACCTCGGTATTTCGGGGCTTCAACCTTCTGAGTTTCCCCCGCGGCTCCCTGCGCCTTCATGCAACCAGCGGAGTGACCGATTGAGCTTCGGTTGACGGTGAGGAAGAGTGTGAAAGGCGCCTGCTAGGAAATACACACATACACACGACTAAACCGTGGTAAGTTTCAACAATCCTTACTGATTTTAGCCTCAAAAGGTCCAAAATTTGGATTTTTAATTTTTACTATGAACTATAAAGTCGTGTCTTTCATATTTAGTCTTGTACGCGACAACACGACTGTTATGTTTTTGTGTTTCACCGACACGACTTTTCTACAGACCTCTCTAGTTATCTCCTTGTAGATGGATAAAAAAAGAGATGAGTCTATGGAGGAAATACCATTGGAAGAGGAGGAGGATCAGGATTTTGTGTTGGCACCTCGACAGTGAAAACAGAGGGGCAGGAAGAGGAAAGCTCCGATGGACCGATCAGTAAAGAGAACATACAATGCGCGACCAGCGCTTCGGACGTTTTGTCAACCGGGCGCGATGAAAAAGTGTGCGGCCATCCTACAACATCACCAAAGATGTGCCCAACTGATCAGAGAAGCTGGTTTCGCTGTCATTTTTTAAGGTGAGGACGTAGTTGTTTTTTAGAACCTCCTGGACCATTTGGTCAAGTACTGGGATAAGTCGGCGAAGGTCTTCAATATTAAGGGCAGGATGCTACATTTGACAGAGGAAGAAGTTGCTCTTATCACCGGATTGCCCACAAAGGGCGAAACAGTTGAGGTTGTCCCCTCCTTGCCACGCCGACCGCAAGGAGAATTCTTCAGAAAGTACTTCGCCGTGAGGAGATCGAAAATTCCACACATTGAGGAAATCATTGACAAGCTTAGTGCGGGCGAAATGAAGATAGCAGAGGAGGACATGGCGAGGATGATCATCTGCCTACTCGTCTGCACGGTGCTATTTCCACACAGCACTAGAGCGGTGCATCCCTGTTTGTACCGTTACATTGACGACATCCCAAGATTGAGCTCATACAATTGGGCTGGGGCTATCCATAACATGTTAGTTTCTAGTATAACCCACACCAGCAGACAACTGGTTGTCAGATATGAAAGAGGGTCATGGGGCAGTGGATACCTAAACGGCGCCGCATATATCCTTCAGGTATGTAGCATTTCTGTGTTTCCAGAGTCTTCGAAAGGCACGACACATAGACGGTAAGTGTCGTGTCTTATGCAACACGACTTTATTTATAGTCTTGTATGATGAAACACGACTAAGTATATAGTCGTGTTGCATAAGACACGACCATAGTTCTAGTCGTGTACTATTATAGTCGACTATAATAGGAGACAACTTGCCTGTAACCGCGCCTTTTACTAATGTTTTCATCTGTTTAATATATAGATTTGGTTTTTTGAGCACACGACAATCTTCCATTCTGTCGTGGGCCCTACCAGTCCAAGGGCTAAAAGGTGACCAGGAAGTGGGGTCCTAATTACAGAGGTCAAGAAGGGTGCACAGAAGAAGCACCATATGGCCAACTACTAGACGGGAGTGTTCCACAATCTCGAAGTATGGGACGAAGTCATCGATGTAATCAGCCCAATGGCCAAAGAGGCATCTCTCATTGCTTCGTCTCCCTCAGTGGCCCCTCCTCTGCGACGGCAGAAGACGGAGAGGCCGGAAATGAAGAGGACTCCCAACCAATCTGCACCCTCTTCCTCGAGGACGGCTGCTCAGTCTACTGCAATGGGGCGATAGGAGGGTTCGCTTCAGGGCATACAGTCACTAATTGAGATAACTTTGTCTTCGTATGAGGAGATGGGAAGGAGTGTCGGACCTCTGCGAGAGGTTCTTCACTCTATGAAGGCATCTGCCGCCTCAGCGTCAATGCTGTTAGAGGGTCAGATATTTGAGCATCCCAAGCAGGAGAAGACTGAATAGCCGACTGATTGATTGAATTTTTAACTATTTACTCGCAATCGCACGAGACTCAGTATAGTCTAGTGGAAACGAGGTCGAACCCAAAGGACTTGGAAGATTAACTTAATTCTAATGAAAAAATTGAATTTTAATGATTTAATTAACTAAAAAAAATAAACTTTAATAAAAAATCAGATGAATGAGAATATCAAAGCGTCGAATCCACCACTAAACATGTAATCACTACTCTCAATTATTATTTTCACAAATTGATATGATACAGTAATTTATGTTCTTGGCCGGACACACAAATTACCAGTGAATGAACTACACGTTCTTGTCCAGACACGAAAAATTCGTCCACTATAAATTAATATAACTAACTCTATCCTTGGCCGGGCATAGAATCAATCATAATCCTGTTATTATCTAGACACAGGAAATATCAAGATCAAATTCCATTAATCATTCATTAAGTCTCGGTCAAAGCACTTAAGAGAAACAATAATGAAATTGCATTACGCATGAAGAATCATTATCAACTTTTATTAAATTAAACAATTAAGAGTAGCAAGTATAAATTTAGGGCTTCATCTAGCCTTGATAAAAAAATTAGCTAGACATGGAAATAGGGAAAGAAGAAGTAGCCTGATTCGTCGGATTTATCGAAACACTGCTCACAAAATCACTATTCACGTAGCAGTTTACTATTCATCGTCTCTCCTAGTTGTCCGCGTTACTGTAGCAGTTGAAGAACAGTGCTGTAGCAGAGTGAAAATTCCTCCAAATCGGTCCAAAAGATCCGAGCTTTCTTCCTCCCTTTCCCTTCCGGCTAACTCCCAGCCTCGTCGCCACCGAAATCCGGCCAAATCATGCCGGAAAGTCTCTGTTTTTCGACAGAAACAGTTCTCTCGAAAAGCTCTATTTTTTTTTTCTATTTTCTCGGCGGCTCTGTAGTTCTATTCTCCTCCATCGACTGCTTCTTTTATAGCAGTTCAAAATCCCTTAACTCCTCCTATTACCCAGCAAAAATCCCAATCGAACACGCCCCTTTCCCCGCGTCCAAATCAATCTTGTGAGTTTCCATTTCAAGCACGATTCTGTTTCTGCCTTGCCGTCGAAACCCAATGGCCTCGAGCTCGCCACAGTCCTCGCCTGAACCAAGCTCGCCCCGCCATCAATCATGGCTGCCATTGCCTTCATATTTGATTGAGCCCACAGCCTCGTCCACCGCTCTGTCGACCTCAGCAGCCATCGACTCAGACTGCATCGTCTTCTCCATCGCCGCCATGATCGTCGCCGTCGTCACTTCCGAACCCAGCCGCCATGATCGTCGCCGTCGCCGGACCTCATCGTCCCGCCGTGAATGCCGGCGCTCCTGTTTCTGCAACAGACCGCCCGAGAGCGCTGCTCTGTTTTCTGAAACAGACGCCCGAGCTTTGGCTCGGGCTGTCTTTCTTTTTTTCTTTTCTGAACCAAACCAAAACTGAACCGGTCGGTTCAGATTCAATTTCTTTTTTTTTCTTTTTCTTATTTAAAACCCGTCGTATTGCTCTCGTTCATCGGATCTCATCTGGACTCGTTTGACGCGTTTCACTTTGGCGATCTGTAATTGGGACTCTAAAAACCTACGCAAATAAAATTAAATATAATTTAGACGCATTATAAAATATAAATCCATTAAATCTAATTAACGCATCTAAATTAATCAATTAAACGTATTTCTTTATTAGACTCCTAATTACTCACCTAATCATGAATAACCATTAATTATCATTATTTAAACTAAAATTACGACTAACATATAGGTAGAAAGGAATATAAAAATGTGTATATTTTGTAGATATCAAATACCCCCGAACCTATATTTTGCTAGTCCCCAGCAAAACAAAACAAAATAAAATCAAACAATCAACTAAAGAAACTAAAGAAACTAATGCATAAAAGTAAACACCACTTTCGTAGGGAACACGATTGCATTGAGCGTATGCAACAAGCCGTTAAACCTCTGGGTGTTCCCAGGAGGACGAGTTTTGTCTCGTGAGGATTTGCAGCCATGCTACCCACAAACATGTATTTATGAAACTAATTAACCTAAGTGCAAAAACAAAGCAAAAATTAAAACATTGCAAAACAAACAAACCTATTATCCCGACAAATGCAAAATACAATGCTTAAGAGAATTAACCACACGTACTTGGTTCATAATCAGCAGGAAAATAGAAGCCCTCAAGTAAGTGGTTTTATTCTACACTTTCATCTTGGAAATTTCTGCTCAAATATTATATAGCATGATAATGTAAATAGTAAAAGTGTAGAACATTGTAGCAATACATTCTAAATTTCTGTTTTATACAGATCCAGTGTTACCTATTAACCAAAGAACATCATAATCTATATAGTCATCCCAATCTTTAGGTTCATGATAGCACAAATGCCTGTGCGCCTCATTCGGGTCCAACATTCTAGATTTGAGAGGATAATACACCACAGACTTTTTTTTTTACGAGACTGTGTAAGGCCTGACTTCACGATGCTTAGGTTTAGCAATGACTCAGGCCAATGACTCCCAGCCAGTTGGCTTAGGGCATTAGGTTTTAAAAGACCGCTTCAGGCCCGAGCATCAGCCTAAGTTAATCCTATAAAGTCAAGCAGCCCGTTTCTTTCTTTTGTTTTTTTTTTTTTCATTTTTTTTCACTTTTTCATTTTCAGCATTCATATTTTCAAGCAATCTTTATTCCGTCCAGGTTGTATTATACTCTCAACCTATTTCAGGTTCCAGCCCTTGCCATAGCAAAGTAAATGGTCTATCATGATCTTTTAAGCTCAAAAGACAACCACACATCATCTAATGACTCTGACTAAAGATATCCCACTGAAGATTAATATTCAACAAATTTCTAGAGGGTATTACTTTATGTAACTAGTGTGTGGAGTGAGTTTTATTAGTTCAAGCACCTGATCCAAGAGGACTGTAACAGAAAGATACTGCTCAGTTAAGTTCTTTATCCTCCAGTATACTTACTCACACTTCCAATATAAATTAATCTCTTAAGAATTGTAGCATGCATTATCACGGGATAAACTATCAAAACCTAGGAAAAACACTAATAAACAACCTAAAAACTATTTTTTTTCGGTTTTTTTTTTAAAAAATTTTTTTAAGCATGAACAACAATATATGATAAACACTTCTTTTCTACACCCCCAAACCTAAACTAAACATTGTCCTCAATGTTTACCAAAATAATACTACAATGAATAGTAAAATAAAAGAAGTGAGAAAAGAAGTCACCTGAATGGAGAGCCTCATGGTATATGTAAATCATGAAACACATAAGCGAAGAATGAGGAGATAATATAAATATGGAAAAATTAAATACACCCTCAAACCTCGAGTGTAGCATCCCCACATAGGTAAGAAATAACCTACAAGAAAAATAAAAACAAAATAAAAAACAAACAAGAAAATAAAATTTGGGTTGCCTCCCAAGAGCACTAAGTTTTATGTCTTCAGCCAGACATAGTCCTACAATTCACTCAGGGTAGACAGGATCATTAAGATAATCAGTGGTTCCATCAGAATTTGCAACTCCCTCTAAATATGGTTTTAATCGCTGGCCATTTACTGTGAATGTGTTACCGGTTTTAGGGTTGTGAATGTCAACTGCACCATGAGGAAACACTTTAGTCACAGTAAAAGGACCAGATAATTTAGAGCGCAGTTTGCCAGGAAAAAGATGCATTCTTGAATTATAAAGCAAAACTTTTTGCGCAGGCTGAAAGGACTTCTGAAGAATGGATTTATCGTGAATTAGTTTAGTCTGTTCTTTATAAAGTTTTGCACTCTCATAAGCATCGAGTCACATTTCTTCCAATTCATTAAGTTGCAATTTACGTTCTGATCCTGTTTTATGCATATCAAAATTCAAAGCCTTGATTGCCCAGTATGCACGGTGCTCTAACTCCACTGGTAAGTGACAAGCTTTCCCAAAAATGAGTCGATAAGGCGACATACCAATGGGAGTTTTGTACGCAGTCCTATAAGCCCACAAAGCATCATTTAAGCGCATGGACCAATATTTCCTATCGGGTCTAATAGTTTTCTCAAGAATTTTTTTAATCTCCCGATTAGACAACTCAACTTGACCACTTGTTTGGGGATGATATAGCATAGCAACCTTATGTGTAACAAAGTACTTTTTCAGCAAAGCTTCAAAAGATCTGTTACAAAAGTGAGTGCCTCCATCACTAATAATAGCTCGTGGGGTCCCAAAGCGACAAAATATGTTATCTTGCAGAAATTTTACCACAACCTTATGATCATTTGTCTTGGTTGCAATTGCTTCGATCCATTTAGAAACATAATCTACTGCAACCAGAATGTAAATGTGCCCAAAGGATTGTGAAAATGGTCCCATGAAGTCAATTCCCCAAACATTAAACAATTCTACGACCAGAATGGGTTGGAGAGGCATCATATCTCGTCGAGAGATAGATCCTAACCTTTGATATCTATCACAAGATTTGCAGAACTCATGAGCATCCTTAAATAAGGTGGGCCAATAAAATCCACTCTGCAAAATCTTGGCAACAGTTTTCTTTCCCCCAAAATGTCCCCCGCATGCTTGAGAATGACAAGAATGTAAAATGCTATGAATCTCATTCTCAGGCACACGCCGTCAAATCACCTGGTCTGAACATATTTTAAATAGGTACGGATCATCCCAAAAGTAAGATTTAACCTTAGAAAAGAATAGATCTTTGTCATGTTTTGTCCAATGGGATGGAATCAGACCTATGGCAAGGTAGTTCACAATGTTGGCAAACCAAGGTGTTTTAATTTGGGAAATGGAAAATAATTGTTCATCAGGAAAAGAATCATGTAGTGGCTCTTCATCTTTAGATATTTCAACAAGGATTCTAGAGAGATGATCGGCTACTACATTCTCAACACCTTTCTTATCTCGGATTTCATAATTAAATTCTTGTAAAAGTAAAATCCATCTTATCAATCGAGGCTTGGTGTCTTTCTTGGACAAGAGATGCTTTAATGTAGCATGGTCAGAGAAAATGATGATTTTAGAACCTAAAAGGTAGGATCTAAATTTATCCAAGGCATAAACTACCGTTAGAAGTTCCTTCTCCGTGGTGGTGTAATTCATTTGAGCATCAGAGAGGGTCTTACTAGCATAATATATGACATGAGGAACCTTATTCATTCTCTGACCTAGGACAGCACCAATGGCATAGTCTGAAGCATCACACATGATTTCAAAGGGAAGAGAGTAGTCAGGGGGCTGAATGATAAGTGCAGTAGACAATAAAGTATGAAGAGTGTCAAAAGCTTGCCTACATGCATCATCAAATACAAAAGGCACATCTTGGGCTAGTAGATTGCTTAAGGGGCGAGCAATCTTACTAAAATCTTTAATGAAGCGCCTATAAAAGCCTGTGTGACCAAGGAACGATCTAACATGCTTCACCGAAGATGGTGGTGGTAGTGAGTGATGAGATCGACCTTGGCTTTGTCGACTTCAATTCCCCTTTTTGAGACTACATGTCCCAAAACAATTCCCTCTTACACCATGAAATGACTTTTTTCTCAGCTCAAGACAAGATTTTTCTCTTCACAACGCTTGAGAACTAACGACAGATTTTTGAGACATTTATCAAATGATGGACCAAATACAGAGAAATCATCCATGAACACTTCTAGAAATTCATCTACCATATCAGAGAAGATGGCTAGCATGCACCGTTGAAAGGTGGCAGGCGCATTACATAGCCCAAAAGGCATTCTTCGGTAAGCAAAAGTACCAAAGGGACAAGTAAAAGTAGTCTTCTCTTGATCTGCCGAAAACACTGGGACTTAGTTATATCCAGAGTAACCATCAAGAAAATAATAAAATTGTTGACTTGCTAGTTTCTCTAAGATTTCCTGAATAAAGGGTAATGGAAAGTGGTATTTTCTAGTTTTTGTGTTCAATTTTCTATAATCAATACACACTCTCCACCCAATAGTTTCATGGGTTGGGACTAACTCTCCATCAGAATTCTGCTTCACTGTGATGCCAGACTTTTTAGGCACAACTTGTACAGGGCTGACCCACTCACTATCAGAGATGGGGTATATGATACCCGCATCTAGCAGTTTCACAATCTTTTTCTTGACTACATCCCTCATATTGGGATTCAATCTCCACTGATTCTCTCTTGAAGGTTTAGCATTATCCTCTAAATGAATTTGATGCATACAGATCGAAGGATCAATGCCTCTTAAATCAGCAACAGTCCACACTATGGCTCTCCTATGCTCAACTAGAATCTTAAGCAGTTGACTCTCCTGACCGCTAGATAAGCTAGATGAAATGATGATAGGGAGAGTATCATTAGGACCTAGAAAAACGTACTTGAGGGTACTTGGAAGTGGCTTCAACTCAAGTTGAGGAGGAGACTTAATGGAAGGTTAGAGTGATGGACTAGAAGATATTGGTAAAGACTCTACTCTATTTCTATAAGAAAAAGAGTCATGATAGGGAGGTGAGGCTGACATAGCATGGGTTTCTTCAATGTGTGGCTCTAAGTCAGAATCATCTATCCCTAAAGAGAGTAGAGTAGGATCTTGAGCGTCAGGCATGAGCTCATTTAAAAGTGTCTCTTCCATAAGATCATCAATTTCATCAACAAGAGAACACTCTTGCTCACTTTCAGTGGCTCCGTGGTTTGAAGCTTAGAGCACATTAAGTATGATCTTCATATTTCCAAAAGATATCTCCATCATTCCAGATCGACATTGAATACATGCATTGGCCGTCGCTAAGAAAGGGCGGCCTAAAATAACTGGAATGGTGTGAGAAGTATTAGACACATGTTCCATGTCCAAGACCAAGAAGTCAACTGGAAAGAAAATTTTCTCTACCCCAACTAAAACATCTTCAAGAAGGCCACAGGGTTTTCTAACAGATCTATTGGCTAACTGCAAAGTAGCCGATGTTGGTTGCAAGTTCCCTGAACCTAATTTCTCATATACTGAGTAGGGTAATAGGTTGACACTAGCACCCAAATCTAAGAGAGCCCTGTGAATGATATGGTCACCAATGACACATAAAATAGTAGGTGTGCCAGGGTCTTTAAATTTCGGTGGTGTGTCATGTTTCAGAATAGAACTAACCTACTCAGTAAGAAAGACCTTTTTAGAAATGTGAGTCCTAGACTTCCGCTTTTATGTGCACAAGTCTTTGAGAAATTTGGCATAGGCGGGCACTTGTTGAATGGCTTCTAGGAGTGGAAGATTAATTTTAACTTGTTTGAAGGTTTCTAGCACTTCATCCATCCTAGCTTTATTTTTATTGAAAGGGGAAGGCATATCTAGGCATTGAGGAAATGGAGCACGGGGTACATAAGGTACCTCATGATTGGCCTTAGACTTAGTTCCTGAAGAAGACTCAGAAGGAACCACAATGTCCTTCTGTTTTGGCTGATTCGAATTAGGTGGCGTCTCTAAGGTTTCATCATTCTCTGGATTACTTATTTTTCCCTGATCCTTATCTTCTCTCACCTCAACACCAACCGGGTTTTCAATTTGTTTCCCACTCCATAGGGATGTTATAGCTTGAACATGCTCATTGGAAGTAGTTTGTTATTCAACCATAAACTGACCCTTCGGATTATTCATTGGTTGACTAGGCAATCGACCCTCTTCTCTCTTACTCATCGAATTAGCTAATTGGCCTACTTGAGATTCTAGTTTGGCTATCGATTGAGTATGAGAATGCACAAGTTGAGCTTGTGATTGTGCCTGGGCTTGAATACTCTGTAGAGCAGACAAGACTTTATCCTCAAATTCTGAATTTCTAGAAGGTTGTGAAAATTGGGAAGGCATGGTAAATTGTTGAAAACCTGGTGGGTTATTTTGAAAGTTGGCTCTTTGGGGTGGATTAAAAGGAACACCCTGGTTCTGTGGACGCCAGGAAAAATTTGGGTGATTCCTCCACCCCGGGTTATATGTGTTGGAGAATGGATCATTGCCTGTTCGAGCAAAAGTCTGGGTAGCATTGACATGCTCCTGAACAAGCTCTGGGAATTGTGGGGCAGATGGGCACTCTAGGATAGAATGCATGGGACTTAAGCATAGAATGCATGCTTCTTGAGTGTGGGCAAGAGTTTGTGACTTTAGGCTTAAGATTTGATCTATCTTCCTAGATAATATAGCAACTTGGTTAGAAAGATCATCTGTTTGTTTCACTTCATACATACCACCTTTAGAGAGGGTAGAAGAAGAAGAATCATTTAAATTCCTATTAGCCATCGTATGTTGCAACGAATTTTTACTCAAGTTCTCAAATAGTTCCCACGCTTCATTTTCATTTTTTAATAGAAAAGTGCCTCCACATGAAACATCTACAAGATGACGATTCTGCTCAGTCAAACCTCTATAAAATCTCTGCACTAACTGCCATCTAGGTATGGCATGATGAGGACACTTCCTAAGGAGATACTTGAGTCTATCCCAGCTCTCATGAAACTGCTCAGTCGGCTGTTGGGTAAAAGTAGTAATGGCATCTCTCATTTGGTTTGTTTTATCTATGGGAAAGTATTTCTTAAGGAAATCTTGTTGCATTTTTGCCCACGAGGTAATGGATTTGGGTTCAAGAGAGTAGAGTCATTCTTTAGCCTTATCCTTAAGGGAAAATGGGAATAGTCTCAGTCTTACCGCATCATCTGTAAGATTATTCAATTTAAAAGTTGTGCAGATTTTTAGGAATTAATCCACATGCCTATATGGATCTTCGTGATTTCGCCCATAAAATGATGGTAACATCTGTATTGTGTTGGGCTTAATCTCAAAGTTACCGGTTGTTGCAGCCGGCACTCGAATGCAGGACGGAGAGATATAGGCATTTGGAGTGTAGTATTATTTCAGGGTTTTCAAATTTTCATCGGCCATTTCAAACAAGGGGTTGGTTATACTTAATTGGCCTCTTTGATTTTGTCTAAAGGTTCTCTCAATTTCACCGTCAAAGGTCTCCAAGTTTTCACCCAATGACCTACGCCCTTGCATAAACTAACCACGCAAACAAAAATAACAAAAAATCACGCAACACCCAAATTAAACTAAAAAGAGAGAGGTAATAGATGACAAACAGTGGGAAAGGATGGCCTTTCCGCGTTGGCGAGAAATCCACGTGTCGCTTTTTACCTCTGTAATGTGATTCCTACAAAGACAAGAAAATAAAATATTAAAATCCTTAAAAAAAATATCTAAACTAATTAGAATTAAATTAAACCGTTATCAAGTCCCCGGCAACGACGCCAATTGATTGATTGAATTTTTAACTATTTACTCGCAATCGCACGAGACTCAGTATAGTCTAGTGGAAACGAGGTCGAACCCAAAGGACTTGGAAGATTAACTTAATTCTAATGAAAAAATTGAATTTTAATGATTTAATTAACTAAAGAAAATAAACTTTAATAAAAAATCAGATGAATGAGAATATCAAAGCGTCGAATCCACCACTAAACATGTAATCACTACTCTCAATTATTATTTTCACAAATTGATATGATACAGTAATTTATGTTCTTGGCCGGACACACAAATTACCAGTGAATGAACTACACGTTCTTGTCCAGACACGAAAAATTCGTCCACTATAAATTAATATAACTAACTCTATCCTTGGCCGGGCATAGAATCAATCATAATCCTGTTATTATCTAGACACAGGAAATATCAAGATCAAATTCCATTAATCATTCATTAAGTCTCGGTCAAAGCACTTAAGAGAAACAATAATGAAATTGCATTACGCATGAAGAATCATTATCAACTTTTATTAAATTAAACAATTAAGAGTAGCAAGTATAAATTTAGGGCTTCATCTAGCCTTGATAAAAAAAATTAGCTAGACATGGAAATAGGGAAAGAAGAAGTAGCCTGATTCGTCGGATTTATCGAAACACTGCTCACAAAATCACTATTCACGATACTGTTCATAAAATACTGTAGCAAACTACTGTAGCAGTTTACTATTCATCGTCTCTCCCAGTTGTCCGCGTTACTGTAGCAGTTGAAGAACAGTGCTGTAGCAGAGTGAAAATTCCTCCAAATCGGTCCAAAAGATCCGAGCTTTCTTCCTCCCTTTCCCTTCCGGCTAACTCCCAGCCTTGTCGCCACCGAAATCCGGCCAAATCATGCCAGAAAGTCTCTGTTTTCTGGCAGAAACAGTTCTCTCGAAAAGCTCTGTTTTTTTTCTTCTGTTTTTCCGGCGGCTCTATAGTTCTGTTCTCCTCCATCAACTGCTTCTTTTATAGCAGTTCAAAATCCCTTAACTCCTCCTATTACCCAGCAAAAATCCCAATCGAACACGCCCCTTTCCCCGCGTCCAAATCAATCCGGTGAGTTTCCATTTCAAGCACGATTCTTTTGTGAGATTCCAGCATGATTCTGTTTCTGCCTTGCCATCGAAACCCAATGGCCTCGAGCTCGCCACAGTCCTCGCCTGAACAAAGCTCGCCCTGCCGTCAATCATGGCTGCCATCGCCTTCATATTCGATTGAGCCCACAGCCTCGTCCACCGCTCTGTCGACCTCAGCCGCCATCGACTCAGACTGCCATCGTCTTCTCCATCACCGCCATGATCGTCGCCGTCGTCGCTTCCGAACCCAGCCTCCATGATCGTCGCCGTCGTCAGACCTCGCCGTCCCGCCGTGAATGCCGGCGCTCCTGTTTCTGCAACAGACCGCCCGAGAGCGCTGCTCTGTTTTCTGAAACAGACGCTCGAGCTTCGGCTCGGGCTGTCTTTCTTTTTTTTTCTTTTCTGAACCGAACCGAAACTTAACCGGTCGGTTCAGATTCAATTTCTTTTTTTTTTTCTTTTTCTTATTTAAAACCCGTCGTATTGCTCTCGTTCATCGGATCTCATCTGGACTCGTTTGACGCGTTTCACTTTGGCGATCTGTAATTGGGACTCTAAAAACCTACGCAAATAAAATTAAATATAATTTAGACGCATTATAAAATATAAATCCATTAAATCCAATTAACGCATCTAAATTAATCAATTAAACGTATTTCTTTATTAGACTCCTAATTACTCATCTAATCATGAATAACCATTAATTATCATTATTTCAACTAAAATTACGACTAACATATAGGTAGAAAGGAATATAAAAATGTGTATATTTTGTAGATATCACCGACGAAGGAGACGAAGGAATCAGAGAAGAAGGAGAGGATAAAGAAGTCATCGGTGCATCACATGGAGCCAAAGAAGTGGCCCCACGACAAGGAGCATATGAAGAAAACTCTGATCGATATGCAGACAAAGGAGCTTGCAAGGAAGTCAGCCGGCGATTCATTGAAATGGGGTAAAGTTAAGTTGTACATGATTATTTAATTTTTCGTGTCTCATGGTACACGACTATTTAGTTTTTCGTGTTTCATACAACATGACTATTTAGCTTTTCATCTTTCATGCAACACGACTATGTTCTTTATCGTGCTGCTACTGACGCGAACAAGTAAAATGTCATTTTAGCTCCCATCAAACGCGTGGATGATGAAGATAAGATTCAACGGCCTACTAAGAGATCCCCCGCGAAATTATGGAGCGTGCAGAAGTCGAGGCCCGTCAGCCTTACAGATGGAACCTATTCCCCCTGGTGTAGTGGTAAGGAAGAGAAGGAGGGTTGTCTCCATGATTGAATTGCAGAGGATTAGGGAAGATGCGCATATAAGGAGAATGGCGGTGGAGCAGGAAAGAAGGAATAGCCGAAAGCCGACTCCGAAGAAACCATATCTGATCAACAAGCGACCTCTATCATCGATGGGGTGATCTCTTCCTTACAGCAGTCGGATATCCAAACGACTAAGGAGGAGGTGAAGGAGGATGTGAAGGAGGAGGAGGTGAAGGAGGCGACGAAGGAGGAGGAGGTGAAGGACGCGGAGGAGGCGAAAGAAGAGGAGGCGAAGGAGGAGGAGGAGGAGGCGAAAGAAGAGGTGAAGGAGGAGGAGAAGGAGGCGAAAGAGGAGGTGAAGGAAGAGGAGGAGGCGAAGGAGGCTACAGGCTTAACCTCATCCAAGCCTGTTGACGCCAATGCCCTCCAAACTCCTCAAAAGTGTAAGTCTAAAATTGCACTCCCAGAAAACTATGTCGGTTTGGAGTTATGCTTCGACATGGGGTCTTATTAGAGTGGGATAGAGTGGCAATAGATGGATGGATCGCCAATCCGAAGAAGACTTATCCAATCCCAACGCTATATGATGACGATTACGTATCCCTCCTGTAAACCACAGAAATAAACACCAATGTAAGTATACATTATGTCATATGATTTCCTCTGCTCCTCATATGTTTACCTCTTTTACTTTTTTGAAGACACGACTTTACGCATATGAAAGTCATATATAATATACTCGGCTTTTAATTAAGTCGAGTATTTTTGTAGAACAGCCTTACGTCGACTGTTCTGACTCATGTTGCTGTTTTCTATAGGTTATAGATGAGTTTTTAAGTCTATTGAGGCAGCGCAATGAGAGAGACCAGATGAAGTGTCCGTGGGCTTTTTTTGGATGCCACGCATTTAAGGAGATATTCGACAACGTAAGTGTTCCCTGCATCAGTAGCGATAAGTTATCGTTCCCAGCATCGTTTTCTGACACTCTTGCGGTTTTGCAGGAGCACAAAGAAGGAGGCAGTAATGCAAAATTGATAAAAAAAGCTCGTGAGGATGCTCGACGGCTTGAACCGGAACATGTTCTACGCATTTTTCCCAATCCGCATCGGCTCCCATTTCTGCCTCGTCTATGTACACTTCCCGCACTGTGTATGGCGCTTCTACAACCCGTTGTCTGGCAAATCCCAGTTATACACACATAACATAAAAGTAGCTGACAAATTTACGCAGTTTATGAACGTTGTGATGGCAAGCAAGCTGGGGTGGATGGGTTTGCTCAACTGGAAGATGACTCAGATCGCCAAAGCTCCATGGCAAGAGAACTCAACAGACTATGGCATCTTCATCATGATGTACGTCGTGCAGTTGGCGTCCAATGTCAACCCACCCGAGTATGATCAGTCGAAAATTACACGATTCTGGCGCCCAATCATCGCTGCAACTATGATTCACAGGGTTATTTCACAGAGAGTTTGACGACGATTCGAACACAGACAAAAAAGATGCTATCACAGTTGCGGGTTTTATGCGGATGCCGGATAGAGACTAAATTCAAATTCATTTTGTTCACATTCTTTTATTGTACAAAGATTCTTTGGTGTACATCCAGTACTCTTTCAATAAATTCGAATTCATTTTTTTACACATGCTTGCCTTAGACAAAAGTTCTTCGATGTACATACAGTAGTCTTTCAAAAAATTCGTCCCTCATGCAACACGACTACATATATAGATGTCTCTCATGCAACACGACTTTGTATATAGTCGCGTACTAAATGACACGACTACCTATATAGTCGTGTTTCATAAAACACAACTGTATAGTTAGTCGTGTATTATAATATTCGACTATAATGAAAATACACGTATGATGCATTGAAAGATTTTTTTTTTCATATTTGATTTTCTTTTTCTTTATAGGCATACATTTCGGTGTAAGGTAATATGTGTTATACAAGAATTTCACTACATTCTAAGTGAAGAATGGTGGGGGCTTAGGTAAGCCGGAGTGGCGTATATGCAATGTCACGTTTGTAGTCAGTTTGCCTTATTGCGGAAGTCTTCGATTTCTGCGCTTCCTATTTTCTTTCGGAACCGGGCTGTTGGTGCACCTTTTACGGTTGTGACCAACTTGTTGACAATTCCCACATTTTGAACTTGTCCTTGCAGGTGGCTCGGGCTTTGACTCAATTCTCTTTGTCTTTCTCCAGCCCTTCTTTGGAGCTTCAAGCATGGGCGGTTCGCATTTAAATAAAACCCCGTAATTCCCCCACTGACTTCTGTCTAAAGTAGGAAACACTACTTCTTCGTAGTGGTGCGGCACATACTTGCGTAGTACCACTTCTCACAATATTCTACCGGTTCCAAACTCCTCTCATCAATACATGTCATGGCGTGCTTGCATGGAAGTCCCATGCTCTGGAAGAAGCCACATGTGGAGGTTCTATTCGTAAGGTCAACAACATCTTGATGCGAAAACATTAACAACATCAGAGTCTTCGAAGGATAGTCGTGTCGTCGAAGACACGACTGTATGACTACTCGTGTCTTCGACGACACGACTGTATGAATAGTCGTGTCTTCCAAAATATGAATTTATGCTTACCACATGGTATAAAGATGTCACTTCAAACTGCCGTAATGATAGCGGTTACACTCGAACTGTTCCAGCACTCTGATTCCTCATCTGATTGATATGATTATGTGCATACTTTGTTAACAGATTTGGTAGCCCTTCTGCTTCCATTCGGCGTCTCTAAAAATGGAGGGTTGTGGTTGCACGCGTTTGCTCGATCAACCGAGTGATTGGCCAAAACCTAGCCTTTAGAAGCATATTATTTACACTTTCGGAAGTGTTTGACGTGAGAGTGTCATACCTTTTACCCGGATATTCTACGTTAGCCCAATGTGTTTTATGAATATTGTCAATATATTTCCAGGCCGCCTCATTGTGTTCATTCATCTTCTCCATGGTTTCATCGAATTCTGGTCTCCTGAAGCATTTTGCAGCTCGGAATAGAAGTTCCTTCAGGTACTTATCCTTTCAAGTATTAAGCATATTAGCGGCCATATGCCTTAGGCAAAACCCATGGTGAGCCTCGGGAAAGACATCGGTGACCACTCTCAAAAGGCCCTTCTGTCTATCAGAGACAATAGTGTCCAGAGAGGCCGGGAGGTCCGTAAAGAGAAAACATTTTAGTAAGGTGAGGAACCACGTCTTGTACAAGTGAGATGCAAAGCATATTAAACAAAGAATACTTCAGGTTGTTAGAAGGTCATGTATAAAAAATATGACTGTATGAGTAGTCATGTTTTCAAAGACACGAATGTATGCCCAGTCGTGTACGACACGACTGTAAGAATAGTTGTGTTTCCAGTGTCTATACTTACCACGTTTTGATATTCTCTTTATCGACAATTGCATATGCAAGACATATTAATCGTTGATTGTCGTCGACTACTGTAGCAACCAATAAAACTCCAGGGTACTTTCCTTTTAGGAATGTTCCATCAAGAGTGAACAACGGTCTCATTGTTATTCAGAATGCTCTTGCGATCGGGCCAAACATCCAAAACACATGTCTGAAGTCGTAGCCGGCTAACTCAATTTCAATTTCAAGCATATCAGTTGATCTTTCTATCACGACATGTGTACCTGCATTAGACCGCTCTAATTCCCTTCCGTAATGTGGCAAAATGCGATATGTGTCTTCAGGGTTGCCATAGATCAATTAGATCAATTCCTCTTTTGCCTTCCATGCCCTTTTATAGTTGACTGTCACGCCTCAATGCTTCTCAATGTATTGTTGGATATTTACGATTTCTATGGAGTTTGAATCCTTATGGAAACCATGACACTTCCTGGCAATCCAGAGGTGAGAAGCTAATGGATGATCTTTCAGACTTACAGAAGTGTCACATGTATGTCGTCCTTCCCTCCTTGTCACGCTGACTCTGTCAAGTCTGTTCGAAGCCCGTATGTACCACTTGCACCCCATAACCTTGCACGTTGCAGCAAATGTGTCCTTACTCTTAGTCGCCACTTTGAACATGAACTTCCTCTTGATTGCTAGATCAGTCAGAACCATCTTGAACTGCTTGACGCTTTCGAACCTAGCTCCCAAGGCAAGTTGTGCCTCGTAGTCTTTTGCTTGCAGACTTCCGGTCAACATCGTCTCCTCTTCACAATGTTTTGAAGGACCAGCCTGTGCAGAATAGGTACCCCAATCCCAACCACCATCACCCTCAATATTGAGGCACTCATCGTCCTCCGATGCGACAGATTTCCCTTTACATGTGTCTCCTGCTGTGGGAACTCTAGAAGTAGATGTTCCCGTGTGATCTGGCTGGCTAAAATATGGTACTATAAGAGGCTCATCCCACTCATCTGCAGACCACGGTAATTCATCTTCATCGAACAATTCTTCTTCATCTGGACTGGAATATTCATCTTCATCTTCATCTTCAGCTTCTTCTCCATCTCCAAATTTGCATGAAAAAATATCTATGAATGGACTTGAGAACACGATAGCACGTAGTCAAGTCGTGTCTTATGCAACACGAATTCATTTATAGTCGTGTATTATGAAGCACGACTATATATATAGTCGTGTTGCATAAGACATGACAAAATTTTTAGTCGTGTACTATTATAGTCGACTATAATAGTATACGACTTTCCTGTATCCGCGTCTTAGAAGTCTCACCTCGCAGCTTCAAATGAGTAATCTTCATCTCTTCCTCCTTCAACTGCTGATGCGGGTGTCTTATTGCCCGGGCTGGACGACCTCTCCGGCGGTGTCTTACTGGCCGGCCTTACTTCTGCCTCTGGTATCCTCTCCTCCTCCTTATTTGCACTGGAATTCATTTCCTTGTTGAGAGTGGAAGTCTCCATGTTATTGCCAGTAGAAGTCCACTCCAAGTACATGTGGAATAGGCCATTTGTGCCTTGCTTGCTCTTGTGAACGATAAATATTGACTCCAAGTCTTTATCATCTTTAATGAGGTATGGGGATTCAGAATCAGCACGATATGACACAGATAATGTACCAGATGTAGACTTCAGCGATAATCTTTCTTCCACTTGTTGCAACAGTTCCAAGTACTTTACTTGTGTATCTAGAGGCATGAGCGTCCGTTTCTCACCCACGTACGCATCAGAATTTGTAAACACTCCATCGTAGTGTAAGCAAACACCTATCTTCTCCATCAGTATCTGAAATTACAATACTGAAATAAGTAAAAAAATCGTATATAATATAACTGTAAATGACTGAAAATCATTGACTATTGCATTATAATCGTGTCGTCGAAGACACGACTTGCATTACAGTCGTGTCTTCGAAGACACGATATTTCCAACAAGCTGAAAACTTGGCAAGTTTTCAACTTTCTTCTCTGGAACCAAATATCATTTACAAAAATCATCGTATTTTTACTTCACGTACTGTTTTTTGATGTACGATGCCTCCGTTGCACTTGTTTTTGCATACCTGGTCATTCCCGCTCGTTTTTCCGCTTTTTGGGGCGAAGATTACTTTTTCCGATTTGGACTGCGCCGACGCCGACGATGAGAGGCCAGACGGAACGCCTTCTTCTCCGACTAAACGCTTCTCCAGGTACCCGCTCTTCAGATTCCGGGTAATATGGAAAAACACAAGAGTATGGGTGCTTATACCTAAACCTAAAGGTATTTTGGGTACTTTTCGGGTCATACGGAAGAAAGAAAGTGATTCTGGATAATATGAAAAACCCAAAGTTGGCACCAGGTCACACATAAAAAGCTCCTCTACTTATCATTGTACATGCATTTTCACGAGGATCTAAAGCCCCGTAGGGCAAATCCAGTCATTCAAGTATAAATCCGTAATTTTTCAATAACAGTACGTTTTTTGTATGGGGGGAGTAATTAGGGTTAAGAAACATGTGGTCAATGCATCAATCAAAAAAAGGAAAGGAAATGAAACATGGGGTCACATGAAGCATAAATT
Source organism: Houttuynia cordata (assembly GCA_039654745.1). Taxonomy (NCBI): domain Eukaryota; kingdom Viridiplantae; phylum Streptophyta; class Magnoliopsida; order Piperales; family Saururaceae; genus Houttuynia; species Houttuynia cordata. Next base: position 15,056,188 of record CM077506.1, read on the forward strand.
TAGCCATTCCGGATTGCTGGGTTTGGTAGTTATTGTGATGGCTCACCAAATTGTCCGACAAGCGCAGAACGGGGAAGGACAGATGAGAATCATGACGACAGGGCCCATCTATGAATATCCTAATTCTGGTGGGCTCACGTTATTGTACTTTTTAAAGTCAAGTGCGTGAGCTCGGGGCCAATTCGGTGGTTCGATCTTCGACCTAACTACCCTTAGCTTACCGTCCAAGTTCCAACCCGTGAGGGCCACAACATGGTGGGCCGTGAGCTGTAGAAATTGGACTTTGTTGGTGAGAAGCTACTGAGAAGGTTGACAATCACAATGGTTGGCCCTTTTTTTTATATGATTGATGGTAGGGTGTATACGGCATCTGTATGTCCGTATCTGTGCGTCCATTTAATATTAAAACGGACAGTTGTTTCTTATCCACCATGGACACGGACGTGGATGTGGACATAACAGAGCAGTGTCTGTAGCCGTCCGTGTCCGCTATCATATATAAGTTAATTATTCTTTAATAGAAAATGATTAAGGGGCCGTTTGGGGCCTGATTAAAAGCAAAACATCCACAATTTTTGCTACACTGTAGCATCTATGTTTTTTCAATATCCAACAGAAACATGATATGGAAAAAATATGGATGCTATAGTGGATCTGGAAAAAATCCACTGTGGATCATGGAAAATCGTCTCGCCGATATATCGCCGATATATCGGTATCGGACACAAACTGATACACCGAAACCACTTCATCTCGTTTTTTCGAAATTTTCTAAATATCGGCGATATATCGCTGATATATCGGTTATTTTTTTAATTAAAAAATATTTAAAAAAAAAATTTCCAAAGAATACATTTCAAAATATGCATAAAAATGCATATTAGGATAGAAAACAAACATGAAAGTTTTTTTTTTCAAAAAAAAAAAAAATTTTGAAAATTTTTTTTTTTTTTGAAAAAAAAAACTTTCATGTTTGTTTTCTATCCTAATATGCATTTTTATGCATATTTTGAAATGTATTCTTTGTTTAAATTAGTATAACTCATTCTAAAAGTTAGATTGTGAAAATATATGATAAAAACTAGTTTTTAACGACCGATATTTTTTTACACAATATCTCTGATATATCTCCGATATTTCGTCTCTTTGGCCGACCGATATTTTACCGATATCCGATACGACATTCCATGCTGTGGATATTTACTTATAATCACGCCCCAAATGGCCCCTAAGTTGATAACTTTTTTAAATAAAAAGTAAGATAATTTTAAAAAAAAAATTGGTATAAGTATTACTTTTGCTTCGGGAACGGATATATTCTTTATCTCATCGAAAACTTCCTCCTGTTTTTAAGCATAGTGTCTATATATATATATATATATATATATATATATATATATTAAAAAATAAAGCATAATATCCTTCACTCTTGTTTTCAATTATAGTGTCTGTTTCCGTCTGCATTCGTATGCGTCCATGGCGGACGGCCGCAGACAGACGTAGATGGGCGTCCGCACTTAAACGGACGGCTGCAGACATGCCTTGTCCGCGTCCGTCCATTTACACCTAATTGATGGCGTAGTTTGAAATAAAATGTATGCCCTTCGTAATTGTTAAATGTCCTATGCTCACACTATTTTTTCACTTAACCCATTGGCTAATTATTGCAATTTGAAAAACTAACCATTAGCTTTTTTCAATCACTCATTTTATCCCTACTTATCCCCCCTTCACTATGAGGAGGAAGAATTTTTGTCGCAACCTCTCAATCGAGGTGGCTGGGGGTTAATGATCGTTTAAAATTAAACATTTGCAAGTGCACAAGGCAATTGTGTACTACAGTTAGTATTTTTGAACCTCAGGGACGGTTAAATAATTTATTAAATTTAAGATAAAGTTACAATTTTTAATTAACCTAAAGAAAATAATGAATTTTAGCTAATCTAACTGAAATTTAATTAATATGGAGAAGACTAAGACTTCGAATGCACCACAATAATCTAGTGTATCATCTCTCTCTCTCTCTCTCTCTCTCTCTCTTTTGAATAAAGATTTCCAATTGGTTAATATATTCCTCTTGGACATACACTTGTCAACTCAAAATATAGTGTTCTATTCTCGGAGTAACACATAAAACGATTAAAACATAGAATTGTGATCTCTCTCTCTCTCTAGTATAAACCAATGAAACTTTATTAGTATATAACACTTCAGATTACTCACGTTCCTCTTGACACGCAAGTGCTCTTTCAGATTGAAATCCAATTAATTCACTCTTGTCTCTCTCGAGTACAAAGAACAAACTTCAATAAATTAACTTTAATTGCATAATAAAGAGTCATACACTAACTAGAGTAAAACATAGTACGAGAGAAAAGAAACTACACAACCAGTCTATTGGGCTTCATCTACGCCTTAGAAAATAGTTTAGCCTTGCATGAGAAGAGAATCCATCATCATGTTTTTCATCTTCTTCTTCTTCTTCACTCATTTGTTTTAGCCTCCAAAATAGCTCAAGATCTTTCAAAACGTTCTCCCTTAAGGCTTATTTATATATTTGAAGAGAAACCCCGAAGTCCCTTCCAAATCCGAGTCGAAATAGACTTGATTTAGGTTTTGCCGCACAAAGCGATCGATCGCTCCGTATAGCCGATCGATCATTTGCCTTAGTTAAATTCTACGTTGTTGCGCCGATGGTCCGTTTCGTCTCGTCAGTCGATCGATCATTTATATTCCCGATCGATCATGTTTACTGTATTGCGCACATTTAAAAACTCTAGTAGATACGATCGATCGTTTCGAGTGCCGATTGATCGTTTTCTTCGATAACACTGTTTCCCGGCTCTAACGATCGATCGTGTATAAAATGCCGATCGATTGTAAATATTGTTCATAATTTTCAATTGGTTATAACTTTCTGCTTCGAACTCCAAATTGTGCGTGGTCAGTAGCGTTGGAAAGCTGACTTCTTGAACTTTAAATGAAGCTTGAATCAGTCCAATCAGAGATATGTATATGAAGTTATGAAGATTTAACCATTGAAGTCACTTTTCACCTCATTTCTGTATTTTACTCTTGTTTCCTACAAAAACTAAAAACTACATTAAAATAGCACTAATTCTAATCAAACACTAACATAAATATAAGTTTATGAGATAATAAAATGCATATTTCAAGTGTATATCGGTTAACTAGGGGGCTGTTTGGAAGCTTAAATAGAGTTCTGAAAAAAAAATATCATAGCTGAAAATTTTCAGAGTAGAAATGGAGCTTACCTTTGAATTGTGTTTGGCTTTCACAAATCACGTGTGATAAATTTCGTCAATGCTGAAGGGAGCATCACATTTGTCAGCAAATTTTACTTAAGATTATTGTTACTGACAACCTCATTTTCATCACTGACACATTTTTCAGCCCTTTTTCATTCATCAGCTTCCAAACGCACATCATTTTTTTCATAGTTGAAAGAGGGCTGAAAGGGCCTCTCTTTCCAAATGCACATCAGTTTTTGCATGGCTGAAAGGGCCTCTCTTTCAGTCTCCAAATGCACCCTAGATGTTACCCAATGGAAACAGCGAGTGGGGAGTGGGAGGTGGAGCCAGTGTATAGGTAGCTAGTGGAAATGGTGGATGGAGTTAGGGGTAATGACCTTGGAGCAATTGAGCTAGGTGACTGAAAATTGGAGTAAAAAGGCAAGCATTCATAAATAAAATAATTGATTGAGATTATATGTGTGCTGAGACTATCAATTGCTTGGAGACATGAATTCCTAGATTCCTTTCTTTTTCCACACGGAGTTGCATGGCATAGTCTTGAAGGACTTCGATGATGGCGCATACTCCTAGTCAAGTGACTCAAGTCCCTTCTTTTTTCACGAGCAGTGCTTGTGGTACTTTATAGTGAGAACAAAAAATTGAAGGACTTGGAGGCTTGTGGGGATAGAGACTTGAGAGTCATCATCCTCTGGCTAGTAAGTGCTAAATATAAAAAATCCTTAACCACTGGACTCCTACCCACTCTACCACATGAGATGATGAAACTTGCTAGTTGGCCTTGTTGATGTGAAATCATACATTGGTTGTATCGTTAGTAACAACGGGATTCACATTTTGCATGCCGTGGATCACGGCGGGCTATTAAAATAAGAGTGATGCTATGTCCCCATCTTTTTTACCGTTGTTAGACTAATAGTACAACGCATAGGTAAGGAAGCTCGTTTCAAACATTTTATATTAACACTCGATAATAGCGTAATTTTTTTACACAAGATGAATATGTAATTAAGTGTAATGCCACAATTCTCAAGACGCACCAGATCCCCCGTCAAAACTAGGCAATTAAGCATGTTTGAACGAGAATAATAGGATGGGTAGAGAATAATAGGATGGGTAACCTCCTTGAAGGCTGGAACTCCTTGTGTTGCACCCTTTTTTTACAATCGTACAAAAAGGGATAAATTTTCCTGTGTACATATGACAATAGGTTGGCCGTGTGTTTCACCATTCACGGGCGACTACAAACAGTTAAAAGGAACTCACCTACCTACTGATTTGACACACTCACTTACTCACTAATTTAATATCCACCATCGGATCGGAATTCAATGACCCAAAAGATTGACCTCATGCTCCTTATATGAGAATGATCTCATGTATAAAAACCTTCTCCATCGTTACTGAGTTTGTGAATAGTAAAACAGACGGGCAGTCTGTTGTCATATATATATATAGAGAGAGAGAGAGAGAAGGGTTTATATGAGATCGTTCTCATATAAAGAGCATGAGGCCAATCTTTATAGCCGTTAGATTCTGATCGGAGGATGAATATTAAATCAGTGGGTAGGTGAGTGTGTCACATCATAGAGTGGGTGAGATCATTATGACTATTTGTAGCCGTTAGATCAAGATCGGCTATGATTTAAAGTGGCCTCATATAAGCTATATGAGAGCGATCTCATTTAAACTTTTTTCATATATATATATATATATGTATATATAAAAAGGTAGTGCCCCCCTTATTTGGGGGTCTCACCAGCGTCTTATAGTGGCCAGGTGGCTCTTTCCCTGTTGGCTCCAAAGACGACTCAGCACAAGTGGAGGCGGCCCGGGGCCCGGGGGCCAAGCCAAATCCATGCCGTGGGTGGCTTCTAGGAAACTTGGAAAGTCAAGGCTCAAAGTCGTCGCCATCAGCAAGATCGGGGACTCTTCTCCTCATTTAAAGCAGCAGCCGCTCACCTTCCTTTGAATCTCCCCTCTAATGGCGTTGGCCACCTCAGCCTAATCCCACAATCCGTGCCACCCATACCCCGATCCTTCCTTCACCCCGCGCTTGCGGCTGGCCCTCCTTGCACGTCCGAGGATTCGGTATTTATAGAAGAAAGAGGAAGCGGCAGGCAAGGTACAGAGAGTGGAGATGGCGGGGATGAGCTATGTCGTGGAGGTGGAGAAGGCGAAGAAGGCCGACAATGGGCAGCCGTCAGCGGGGCCTGTTTACCGGAGCGTCTTCGCCAAGGACGGCTTTCCTCCGCCTCCGCCCGGCATGGAGTCCTGCTGGGATATCTTTCGGTCAGTATGTTTGTATTCTGTGTGTCTCTTAGTATGCTGCATGGGGTTTCTGGAAGTTCATGAATTGGGTAGCTTCAAAGTCGTTGACTTTCTGAGTTTGTGAGGAATTCGGGGACGACCCATTAAGCTTGGAGGTGATTCTGATGGGTTGATCGAGCTAGTGTGTAGTAGGATTCAAAACAAGAGTGAAAATTTGATTTTTTTTAGCAGTATTTGATTTTGGGTGTTGGTAAATTTTGGTGTTTTTTTGCAGGATTTCCGTTGACAAGTTTCCTGGAAATCGCATGCTGGGCCGACGAGAGATTGTAGATGGCAAGGTATGTCTCTTTTTCCTTGGGTGCCTCAGTTTGGTCTAAAAAAGCTGCGGTCTCTGTGACGTTGGATGTCTAACTATGGTTTCCTGTATTTTTCCAGGCGGGGAAATATGTGTGGATGACGTATAAGGAAGTGTATGATGTAGTAATGAAAGTTGGAAATTCAATTCGTAGTTGTGGTGTTGAGCTGGTGAGTTCAATTTTATTCCAGTGATGTGATATCACACGGTAGAAAATTGTTAACTTGCATCTGTACATACACGGGTACGAGAATGCTAATGAACAGTAGGAAGCATGATAGCTGAATTGGTATCTGATACGTCTGTTACTCTGTATACAGGGAGGACGGTGTGGTATTTTTGGTGTCAACTGCCCTGAATGGATAATGACCATGCAGGTAAATGCTGCACTTTTCTAAATTTTTATGGGGGTGATTTATTTTTCTCTAGATGTCACTTGCTAGTTCCTTCCTTTCTAGAACATTGACTTTCTTACCGGGCATAGATTCTCCTGTTTCTAATCTATTTGCTGTCGTAAATTTTACAGTCCTGCAATGCACATGGAATTTTCTGTGTTCCCTTGTATGACACTCTTGGTATGTGCCCTTCAAATATGCTTTGACTCTTCCATTGACTTGCAAAAACATTCTTACTTTTCCAATGGTCATGGATGATGACCTCCTTGATGATGGGGGTGGATTAAATAGAATTTGGTATTCAATGTAAAATGCGTTTGACAACAACATGTGGGACCGAAGATAGGCTTTTTATCAACCTAGATGTCAGTAGGAATTTAGTAATGATCCTGATAAAGTTGTCTAACATTCTTGCAAGAATGTCTTTATATTAGTCCAGGCTCTGTTTGGGAGGTTGAAATTTTTTTTGATTGGTCTGCTTCTCTTATGGTTATAGGTGCTGGTGCCGTGGAGTTCATTATCTGTCATGCGGAAATTTCAATTGCTTTTGTGGAGGAAAAAAAGATTGTTGAGGTATTTCCAGTCAGTCTTCTTTATCCTGTGTGAAAAATCCTGTGACAAGGATAGTACTACCATAAGCAAACAGCATCTATCAGAGCAGTGCAAGACTGAACTTTTCTTTTGCTATTTTGCAGGTGCTAAAGACGTTACCTAATACAAACAGTATCTTAAAAAGTAAGTATAATTTGTTAGCATAGCCTTCATCCCTGGTGTCTAGCATACGTACTAATTTTGCCAATACAGCAATTGTGAGCTTTGGCAAGGTTACTGCTGAACAAAAAGAAGAAACTGAAAAGTTTGGTGTGGCAATATATTCTTGGGATGAGTTTTCGCTACTGGTCCGTCAACTGCTCTTATTTTGCTTTTCTGTTTTTCATTTTCCATCTTCCGAATTTTACATGGTAACTGATGCTTGTGTAAACTATCCATTATGTGTATATGTTGATTTTAGAAGTTTAACTTTACCTGTTTATGTGGTGCTAGTTTGTGCCTCTATACATATTGGTCATTTTTTACACTCATGCTTTAGATGGAGGTTATATAAATCATGAAGTACTTATTGGAATCTTGATGTTTTTGTTTCCATGAAAGGATTTGACATGGTTAAACAACCCTGTGATGGATCTAATTTCCACACAAAATTATGGATTGACAATTCATAGAAGAAAGAAATATGTTTGATTAACCATGTTTACTTTTACGTGTATAAAATTTTAATTTGGTGACAATTTATATGGTAAGTCGATGGTAACTATGACACTAAATTGAATATACAGGGTGGAGAAAAGCAATTTGACCTTCCAGTGAAAAAGAAAGATGATATATGCACTATAATGTACACAAGTGGTACTACTGGTGATCCTAAGGGTGTTATGATCTCCAATAAAAGTATAATTACTCTCATTGCTGGTGTGAAACGGCTTCTAGAAAGTGTGAATGAAAAGGTAATCTGTTAATATTATCAGAATTTCTTAATTAATATTTTCACTTCAATTAGCTAAAGAGAGAAACTATGAATTAAACAATCATTTTATTTTGTCCGTACCAATTACTTTCTGAAAATTTCTCCTTTCTTTTTCCAGTTATCCGTGGAAGATGTTTTTATATCATATTTACCCCTTGCGCATATATTTGACCGAGTGATTGAGGAGTTGTTTATAACTACGGGTGCTTCAATAGGGTTTTGGCGCGGGGTAAGGTCTTTAAGGAATTAAATGTTAGTCTCACAAGGGAATTCAAATTTGATTTTAATGGATGTGCCTTTAGGATGTTAAACTGTTGGTTGAGGATCTAGGGGAGCTGAAGCCGACCTTCTTCTGTGCTGTTCCACGTGTTTTGGACCGAATCTATAATGGTATGTTTTTTATTTTACGCTGGCCGAGTGGCCATTGTCTTTTAGACTGCTATTTGTCTCAACTGTGTGAACAGATGAGACAAAGACATATTTTCATGACCAGTATCGATTTTGAATTTATTATGTACTTCTGCTAGGTATGCTAAGGCATTGTGTCTTTCTGTTCAGGTTTGACTGAGAGAATTGCTAAAGGAGGCATGTTGAGGCACACGTTATTTAATATTGCATATGCTTAGTAAGTTTAATTGGCTACGGTTTTGAACTTTAATGGTAGCAGTCATGGGTTTTCAGCTCAGTGCATGCTTAATCCGTTTCAGGAACTAATAAGGATAAATAGACTTTGATCATGGTTATTAAGTTTTACGTTTATATTTGTACCCTCCAAGAGTATTTGTTGCATATTTGACAGTGAAAGCTTTGACTTTTGAGTGATGATATTATTACCACCTCTGTGAAAATTAGTAATGGCTCGAGTTCCATTCACATGTAGGCTTACATTCATGTGAGGGTAAATATTTCTATACGTACTTGTAAATTATTATGGAACTTGTGTCAGGAAGGGCATCTGGCATATGAACTTGCCACTATGTTTCTTTGTAAGGATTTTCTACCATCATCTTGATTCTGATAAGGGTCAAAGGTGGTATATAATCCATGCCGCTGACCCCAGAAAGCTGGGATAAGGCTTATGTTGATGATGATGACTTGTAAATTATTATGTGCTAAGATTGAACTTTAACTTTCTATTGGTGGTTCAAAATCTCTCATGCTTCCCAAAATACTCCTTACACATATTCTTTGTTTGATATAACTCCTTACACATTCTTAGAACGATATTATTTGTGTAGTGTGAGACTGCCTTCACACTTAGCAGAAGTCATGAATGTTTTTTTTTTACATGTCAGAGGTCATGAATGTTGTTAATGTGTTCTTTGTCCTCCTTTGATAACAAGGGGTGTCCGAGTCCTTGGGTCCCAGCTAGAAGGGTCAGGGCAACCAGCCTCTGGCATGTATAAGGTCCGCCCACCTTACATGCCAGGTAAATCGAGGTTAATTCGGGTGGGTGGCCAACAGAGTGGGGCTTCACACTCAGGTCCTTCGCTTCAGGAAGCGAGTTCAGTCCATCCCACCAACACCTCATTAGTGAAAGTAGGTTAGTTAATGTGGTTAATAGTAATGACTTATTGTTTCTCTACAGCTTATTCTTTTAGGAGAAGAGGTTGAAAAACATAGTTATAGAGCATGTATAGTCTTCGGGAAAGCAATTCTTTTTCTTAATAGCGTGTTTGTGCCACCCATGTGTGTTCGTGTGCAATGCTTAGTAGTGGTTGTACGTGTGGGATGGGTTAATATGAATAAATCCTTTCCAACAGCTTAAGCTTTTAGGAGAAATGGTTAACTCACAAATATCAATGTTTCCAGTTGGCATCCGTAAGTTGATCATAAGTTACAAATTTTGCAGCAAACAGCGTAACATGCAGAAGGGATCCAAACATGAAGAGGCAGCTCGAATTTTTGACAAATTAGTTTTCAGTAAGGTGATGCAGATATTTTATCTGGCAGTTCATTACTCCTTTTTGCATAAATTATTTTCTCCCCTTTCTTAATGTATTCCATGTTCTTTTAGGTCAAACAAGGACTAGGGGGCAAAGTGCGACTGATCCTGTCTGGAGCAGCGCCACTTGCAACCCATGTTGAATCTTACCTTAGAGTGGTGACATGTGCTCATGTTGTGCAAGGCTATGGTAACGTTTAATTTTTTTGCCAATGCATGGTAATGTTTACATGTTAGAAAGTGAATGTGGTCTCTATTGCTGATTTATGTATTTATTTATACATTTTTCATCATGTCGAAATTTATAATAATCAAGTAGCGCCTTTTCCCAACTATTTGGGTCGACGACATGGATCCTACTCCATTCATGCCTGTTTTGGGCTACCTCTTTTGTAAGAGATAGTAAAGTCAAATAGTTTTTTATTAACTCCGTCCAAGTCCTCTTAGGTCTCCCTCTCCCTCTTTTTGCATCATTTGCATGCATCACTTCTAATCTTCTCACAGGGACATCTATTGGTCTTCTTTGCATATGCCCATACCAACGCAACTTACATTGAGCTACTTCTAAACTCTCACAAATATATTCATTTTTAATCCTATCTCTCCTAGTTATCCCACTCATCCACCTTAGCATTCTCATTTCGGCTACATTCAACTTATCTATATGACTTCCCTTTGGTGCCCAACACTCTGCTCCATAGAGTATTGCAGGCCTAATGGCTGTCCTATAAAACTTGCATTTAAGTCTTTTTGGAACACGCCTATCACACAACACTCCTGAGGCTGCCTTCCACTTTACCCACCCCGCATCTATCCTATGCACCACATCAATGTCAATATCCCCTTTATAAATAATGGATCCTAAGTAACGGAATTGATCACACATTTGCACTTCTTGTCCATCTATTTCAACCAAGGCTGTACTTACAGTTCTACCGTCCTTAAAATTAAATTCCATGCACTCTGTCTTAGTCGTACTTATTTTAAAATCTTTTGATTCTAGAGCCTCCCTCCATAATTCCAGTTTCACATTCAAACCTACTGTACTCTCATCTATTAAAATTACATAATCTATAAAAAGTATACACTAAGGTACACCATCTTGTAAATGTCTAGTAAACTCATCTATAACTAAAGCGAAAAGATAAGGACTTAAGGTTGACCCTTGATGAAGACCTACTATAACCGAAAACTCCTTGTTTCCCCTCTAATAGTTCGTACACTAGTCACAACTCCCTCATACATATCTTTTTTTATATCTATGTAACCTCTTATGACTCCTTTAAAACACTCCGAATGAGCTCTCTCAACACTCTGCCATAGGCTTTTTCCAAATCTATGAAAGTCATATAGAGGTCTTATTTTCTATCCCTATACCTCTCTACTAACTGTTGTATCCGTTGTTGACCTCTCCAACATGAAACCAAATTGATTCTATGTTACTTTTCGCAAAAGACCTTCTATTACTCTCTCCCATAATTTCATAGTATATCTATAACTTTTATACTTCTATAGTTTGTACAACTTTGGATGTCCCCTTTATTTTTATACAAGGATACGAGAGTACTTCTCTTCCAATCCTCTAGCATCTATATAGACTTCCAAATCTTGTTAAACAAACTAGTTAACCAAGTTAAGCCAACACCTCCTGGTGCCTTCCATGCCCTGGAGCTTTGCCTTTCTTCATCTTCCTTAACGCAATTCCTACTTCCTCTATGACGAATCTTCCAAAATAAGTTATCTCTTTAGGAGTAGACTCAAAATCTATCCCGCTATTATAATTTTCATTCAATAAACGCTTAAAATGTTCACACCATCTCTCCGTAATTTCCTCATCTTTCAGTAAAACCCTTTGATCTTCACTTTTAATGCACCTAACTTGCTCCGTGTCAAGATTTAATTAGATCTAATTTTATATTGTTTGGTTGAATCAATTGGCAATGATGTTGAATATTTTTAACATTAATGAAATATCCCTTATAGTTGTGCACAGTTGAGACCCGTATGTATGCTTCCCAGTACAGGGGCAGATGTTTCTTTCTTCTTTTGGTTTATTTCAACATTGCAAAAGCAATTTGAACTAGCATATGTGTGATGGCAAGGAATATAGCTTCTGCCTTTGCACAGATGCAGACCTTTTTTCATCTCTATGATGTGATATAAAGTGAGCGATCTGTGATGCCTGATGCAAATTTTTACTGTGATTGCAGGTCTGACTGAAAGCTGTGCGGGAACATTTGTCTCACTACCAAATCAATCATCAATGATTGGTACAGTGGGCCCCCCTGTGCCAAATGTAGATGTGCGTTTGGTATCTGTCCCAGAGATGAATTATGATGCAAATGCAAGCACACCTCGTGGAGAAATCTGTATAAGGGGTGAGACAGTTTTTTCTGGATACTACAAACGTGAAGACCTCACAAACGAAGTTCTTGTTGATGGATGGCTTCACACAGGTTTGTCTTTCCATTTACTTTGTTACTTTTATAAGTTTTTTTATGGAATAAATAGTCCAGATGGATGTTGTTGCTGTATCTGGCAAAAACTTCCTTTTTGTAATGCCAACTCGATCCATTGTCAATCATTAGGTTCATAATTTTATGTTTGTTAGTGTTATGTTGACTGCTCAAACCTGCCATTATTATTGTACCCAGGTGACGTTGGTGAGTGGCAGCCAAATGGAACAATGAAAATTATTGACAGGAAAAAGAACATCTTTAAGCTTTCACAGGGAGAATACGTTGCTGTTGAAAACTTGGAAAACATTTATGGTCAGGTTTCTGAAATTGACTCGGTATGTCTTTACCATCAATTATTGTTGGTCAACAATTTCAGATTATATTTGTTATTCCCGGTAATTTATACATGCATTTACGAAGAATTGGCCAGTTTAAGTAATCATTTGGAAGTTTACTGTCAGTTTGGATTGTAAAAAACTGTAGATGTCTAATCATTCCAAATTCATCTACAGATATGGATATATGGGAACAGCTTTGAGTCATTCCTTGTTGCTGTTGTCAATCCGAATAAGGAAGCACTTGAGCATTTTGCTGCGGAGAATGGGATTTCTGGGGATTTTACCTTTCTTTGTGAAAATCCCAAGGCAAAGGAGTTCATTCTTGGTGAACTTAATAAGTCTGCCAAGTCACTGAAGGTAATATGATATACAAGAAACTTGGTTATTATTTGCTTAGTCTTTGTAAGATGGGATTATTACCTGTTTTTGCTGTAAGACCTTTGGTTACGAATGTGCTCATTTTGAAATTTCTGTTTATCAGTTGAAAGGATTTGAAGTTGTGCGAGCTGTCCACCTTGATCCTGCCCCTTTTGACATGGAGCGCGATCTTCTCACTCCTACATACAAGAAGAAGCGGCCGCAGTTACTCAAACATTACCAGGTTAGCTTTTTCTCCTTGTGAATCTTAAGAAAATAATGTGTTTGTGGAATTAAAATTTCAGTTATCGAGGAATTTGGTACCTTTTTAAAGCGATAACACCTTTTGAAGCTTGGGTTGCATTTCAAAAGTCATTACCTTATTTCTTAAAAGGTTCCTGCCAGGTTTTGTGGATTAGAAACCTTTCGGTTAATTACTAATGATGTTTTCAAGTGTGTGATGTTTCTTCAAGTGAAAATGCTGCTTTTTTTAGTAGTTTTGGAGGGTTAATTTGTGTAATTGTTCTTTGTTTATATACAAAAATCTGAATTATGTAAATTTGCAGAGCGTTATAGATCAAATGTACAAAAGTGCGAAGTGAGGAGATGTTCTGGAGCTTATGGTCAGAGATGACCTATCATATAGAGGATGTATCTATTCTATTGTCTTTTATTTATATCTGTAAATAATATTTGAGTCATATAGACGCCAATATAATCCGAATTGTCTTTTTATAAGTTATTGGCTATAGACAGTGGCAAAATCTTAAACTCTACGATCATTTGTGGCTTTTTGGGCATGTATCTTAATGGAGCACATTGTTTTCTATTCCCGGTTTCTGAAGGGAATTCAATCTCCAGGAAAAGAGAAAGCACCATGATGTTGCAATTCTGCTAGGATGGTAAAAGAATCAGAAAATAAGTTTTAACAACTTTCCTAATCACTCACCTTTGTATTTGCCGCCTGATTCAAATATTTCTGCATGATAAACTAAATGATTCAAAGGATCATGACTAATGTCAGCAGAAACATTAGCCTTTTCTTAAGTCTGTTTATGGAGAACTGGTTCTTCAGACGACTAGATTGATATGCCGAATTCTGCATTCAAAACATAAGCAGAAACTTTACCCCATTCCGATTTCCACGTCGTTAATAAGGAGAAACCGAAATCATCTTACATGTTGAGTTTTGTATAACTTCTATCACTGCCTCTTTAGCAATAAAATAAAATCTAACACTCACCTACACGGTGTAATATTTCCAACAATGTGCGCTTCAAGCCGATTTCTATAATATCCATGAATGTGGTGTACTGAAAGCTGACATACCTGGAAAATCAATCAATTCAGGTGCCCTGCTTCTGCTACTGTCGGATTTATACTCTGGTGGAGGTTGAACTGGAGATTGTTAGAGTCAGTGAAGGTTGAACTGAAGAACGAAGAAACTGGGCATCAATTTCCTTCCATCCTATGCAATTCTCTTCTTTATGCTGTCTGCAAAATCCTCATTTGATGGCAAATTCTTCTTTTGCCATGTTTTGCCATTAATAAAAAAAGCCTTAAACAAAACAGAAGGTTTTATATTAGACTGTAAAAAGAACATCACGATTACATGTTTCATTAGACATGTTGTTTTTGCTCCTTCGTTTTTGTATGCTTGATGGCCACCTAATCTTAACTTGCCCTCCCGAATAGTCTTAGTTAATCTTAGCGTAGGTGAGCCTCTGGCGGTATAAGATGTTCTTAATGAACGAGCAACTTGTGACGTGTGTGATGTATGAGCACTGTAGCTCCCCAAAGGGAATGGGCATGGATGGAGCCACAATGGCCATATCCGGACCTCGGAATTTTGGGTTTTCTTTTAGGTCGGAACTTGCTTAGGTGAGAGTGAGACCATGTAGTTCCGTTCCACGATTTTGATTTTTACCATTGGCCCCGTACATTTTTACTTGGCTCCATCCCAAGGTATAGCGCGCATACGGTGCTCTAAGAGGTTGGTTCCCTCCCCACCCCAACCCCCACCCTTTGTAATTGTTACTACCACGTCTCATTTTCTTGCTACAATTAATTTTTTTAGTTCATTTTGAAAAAAGAAAAACCAAATAAAAGGGGGCAACATTTACAGTCCTCTAAGAGGCTGCCTGCCTCTTCTAGTCGGATCCTAAGGACTCAGGCACTCCTCAATAACCATAGCAAAAAACCAAAAGAGATCGCTTCCAACGCACTCCTCACAAACTACCTGCGATTTTGATTGCACGGCGCGCTCCATAAAATAATCACCATCGGATATCAATCCAACAACGCACATTGCAATCATACTCAAATGAACTTTTTTTTCCTACTAAAACTGCTCTATACATTGCCAACTAGAGCCAAACAATTGCCCCAAACTTTGCAATGGTGTCTACCAATTTGTTCTTGCATAACTTATATAGGTGGGGGCCTCCTTGAGAGCGGTGGCGGGAAAATTGTCCATTTAAGCCCTCCACACTCTATAACCGCAGCTCATCACCACACCCCCTTCCCCTCTCCCCAGTCCTTCCCAAAGCGAGCCCCGCCCTGAAGCAGCAGCCTCTCGTCTCTCTCTCTCGCTCCAATCTGCTGGTACTCTCCTCTTTTCCTCCACGAGCCTCTTCTCCCCCTTCTCTTCCATGTCTCGCTCTCCCTTTCTGTGCCCTTTTCTTATCGATTTCTAGGGCGTTTCTAGATAGGTTTTCTTTTTCATTTTTACTTTTCTTTTTTCCCTTTGTATGTTCTGAATTGGTGGCATTTTTTCAAATCGTTTGGATCGCGAGGAAACGAGCATCCGAGGTTGGGGATTTCGTGAATTCGGTGTTGGTTGTGGGAAGTTTGCCTTTTTGCGGAGAATGGCCGGGGCGTGCGAGGATGACTTGGAGAATACGGTCACGATTGACGAGTACCTTGAGGATGTGGAAGCCCAGGAGCTGGTAAAGTGCTTCGATTCTTTATTTTTTTCGTTTTTCTAGGGTTGAAATACGTCCGATCAAATGGAGGTTCGCTTGTTGAGAAAGATTCAATTTTTGTACACTTTTTTATGAATTTGTAGTTGTTCCTATTGTCATCATGGTACGCGTTATCCCAACTATTTGGGGTCGGCGGCGTGGAATCTATACTATGTTTGACTCTTTTTAAAATCAAAACGATGGCACAAAACCCATATCTTTGTGGATTCTATACATTGTGCCATATCTTTGTGGATTCTATACCATGTTTTCCTTAGGATGGTGATTATTTATGTGTTTTTGGTTTTTGCATATCATAAATCTCCAATGATTAATTGTTCAGGAAGCCGATTTGATCTTGGGGGGAGATGAAGGGAAGGAGTGTACTTACTCGAAAGGATACATGAAAAGGCAGGCGCTTTTCTCCTGCCTCACTTGCACTCCCAAGGGGGACGCTGGTGTTTGCACTGCCTGTTCCCTTGCCTGCCATGACGGCCACGAGGTCCGGCTTTTCCTACTACATTGCCTATTATTAATCTGAATGTTTCAATTAGCTTGTTTGTTCGTTCTTTTACCATTTGTTGAACTTGTTTGTTTTGTCATTCACAAATGGCATTGAATGTTCTTTGTTGGCACAAGATTGTGGAGCTTTGGACCAAGAGAAATTTCCGATGCGATTGTGGGAATTCAAAGTTTGGGCTGCTATACTGCAAACTTACTGCAAACAAAGACCCAGAGAATGTTCAGAATTCTTACAATCAAAACTTTAAGGGTACATACTGCACATGCAGTCTGCCGTACCCTGATCCAAATGCTGAAGAACAAGTGGAAATGATCCAGTGCTGCATCTGTGAAGACTGGTTTCATGAGAATCATCTCGGTCACGAATCCTCTGAGCAGGTTGGTGGGTTGTTTTCATTTTCCTTTTTGAACTATGGGTTCATGGTTGGTGGAGGAGATGAAATGTTGGACCTGGTTGTCTTCATAGTGCACACTTTGGCCGTGGGCTTCAGTGTGTTGAAGTGGGTTTTTCTTATCGTATTCTGATTAAACATGTAAAGTGCCTCATTTCTTATCGCAAGCCCTTCCTTCTTGCTCTTTGTGTCAGTTGTTGATCTTATTCTACTTTATTCGAGTATGGTTATATCATTTCAGTCCCATATCAATAGTTCCATATGAGCCATATGAGCAAAACTGTCTAATGTTAGTAGTCCCGTTTGATGTTATCCTTCTCATAAATCATAATAATTAGTGGATGGAGTAAAAAACGGGTTGGTGGATGGAGTGAAAAGGTTACTGAATTGGCTTTCTTAAATATTCCCTTTTTACTGAATGGGAGTATTAATATGGGACGATGGGAGTGTTATTATTTGATTTATGTGAAATGCTGGGACTAGAGGCTGATGATAGTGCATGCATTTATCAATAGATTGAGTGGACTGGTTGCTATTTTTCTGTGCCTGTTCTTCCGTTCTCCTTTTTCCTCTACTTAATGCTTAGGGGAGAAGTGGTAAAAGTCAAGTTTAACGTGTAAGCAATATTTTTTTAGTCAAGGAACATGCAAGCAATCTTATCACACTGAAAAGGATTGTATTCATTTTTTTAGTCACATGCTGAACGATTGCTTATGGAACTTGAATTGGACCATTGCTGTGGAACAAAATGCATTTTCCAGTTCTCAAAACATTTGAGTCTGTCTTTTTTTTTATATGTCAAAATGTCACTAAATATCGTCACCTATCTCCTTGTACGGCAGATTCCCATAGATGAAGAAGGGGAACCTTTATATGAGGATTTTATATGTCAGGATTGTTCTACTATCTGTTCCTTCATATCATTGTATCCTCAATCTATTCGGGCACCCACTAAGGAAAACAGCAGCGAAAAGATTGTGTCTGAAAATGGGCCTCCAGCTTCTGCATCCATGGTCGAGCCTGAGAGCATTTCTTGTAATTCAGAAGTGGTTTCACAACAAGTTGGAAGTGCTCTCCTTGGAGAGAAGACTGAAAAGGATATGGGTTCAAAGCAAGGAGGTACATCTGTTAGTGATGCCACTTCAACTGGAAACTGTATCCTTGGAGGTTTAGGTTCATGTTTAGTTGCATGCAGTTCACACAAGAGAAAACCGGTGTTTCTATCCAAAGGATGGAGAGAACAGCTATGTAGGTGTGGAACTTGTGTGGATTTTTATTCTCAAAAGGGCATTTCATATCTGATTGACAAGGAGGATTCACTTGAGGAATATGAAAAGATGGCGAAGGAGAAGAGAGAGGAGAAGTTAGAGCAACAGGCAGGAGCTGCTTTAAACTTAATAGACAACCTTGGCCATGTTGGCAAGATTGAGTTTATGAATGGTGTAGCTGAGATGTACAGTGCAATCGGATCCTTCCTGGTACGTCATTCATCATAAGGTCTTTATTGCATTAAATCAATTTTGCCCGACTTGTTCAGTAGTGCAAATTGCTTTGATACACATACAGATGTACATCTGGTGCACCATATGTCTTTGGTAATTATTTTTCCCTGTTGTATGCTTTGCATTTAGATCTCATTGTTACACTCGAATTGAACTGTTTTTTATGTTAGGGGATATTGCCACTTAATTACTGTTGATTACAATCATATACTCCTTCAATCCCACATTGACTGTCCTATATGGTTTTTCAAAATGAAATTAATTTAGTTTGCAAAAACAAATAGGACACATAATATGGGGCAGAAGGATTATATTACAAAATGAAGCATGGGAAGTTGAAGATTGTTTGGTAAGAAAAATGTATGTGAGAGTGACGAATGCTCCAGTAACAGAATCATGGGTGTACTTGAACAAAAGTCAAAGATGGTAGAAGAGAAGAATCTGAATGTTTATATCAAGATTTCATTTACTGTTTTTTATTGTATTACAGAAAGAGCTGAAGTCAAGGAATATAACAATATGAGGAAGATGTTAAAGTAGCCAAAGTTGTTTAAATTAAACTCCATTAATAAATCAAATCTCTTTACAATGGCAAACTTTCCCTGTTTCTCTTTTAAAACTTACGCCAAACTGCAATGTATATATCTAATAAATGCTATATACATCCACTAGTCTTGCACTTGTTAACATGAGACTTAGAATGATTAAATGGGAATTCGATGCTAGCTTTATTTAATAATTATCAGTTCTTGTTAGTATGTTAGTTTATTGATGGCTGCAGATGAAGATGGAGGCACTTAACTGTAATGTGTTCTAAAAGTAAATACTGTCTAAAATGTCACACATGCCGTCCTTAAGATTTTCTGTACAAATAAACAATTTCTGGCCAAACAGTTAAATATTTTGTTTCGGTAATTAGGGATAGTTTACTAATTTATATCACAGTTCTGTTTTTATACAGGTTTCATTAATTTACCCATCCTTAGAGCAGCTAATGCTTTGTATAAAAATTTTAGTAACAATTCGATCCTAATAAAGCCAGTATTCTGAACACATTCCTCTCAAACATGGTAGCTTCTGCTTTTATGGAATATACATCACTTTGAAATATACAAATGAATTCAGTATGTTCTTTGCTGCCTCTATTTTAGGCATAACATCAAGACAGAATCGAGTGTCCTCTTTTTATGTTCATGAAATCAGATTTGTGTAGATGCTACCTGTCAATCCTCATATGTTTGTTTTTATTGAAACACTATATGGCAATTTAGATGGGTCGTTGGCCTGTTCAATAATTTCTTGGCAAGGCACATCTAGTGTGTTGAGAAGTGAGCCAAATGTGGTGCATTGCCTGTGAAAGTTAGGATAAAGAATTGTTGGAAAAATATCTAAAACCGCTGCAACAATAAGTACAGTTTGGCCTGATGAATAACAGATGACTTTTTATTCATGAAAGATACGTATTTAACTTGAATTCTATTTGCTTGTTTTCTTGCTGTTCCATTTAACTATATCATGTTTTTTTTTCTTGCATCCATCATGCTTTACTCTATTAAATGTTCTCTATGTTGGATTAATTATAACATGATCAGGCGATTCCATATAATGGTCATGTTTTACTGATATCAAATTATTGCTGTGGATTATATTAATGCTGTTTATGGCGACCTTTCATATTGTGCGAATGCGTTAGTGCACAAGGTGGATGCCTGAGGTTCATGATTTTGTGATGTGGACAATAGGTTGTCATATAGATACTAATAGATATTCTTTCTGGCATGCTTGAAACATGCCTAATCATGGCTAGGTACCCTAATGCATTTTTGGTTGAGCTCCTTGGTGCTTGAGGGTGCTAGGCAAGGGCCTTGTCTCTTTGTCCCTTGATGTTTCTTACTTAAAGAATAGAACTTGAGTCTTACCTCAGACATCTCCTTAACAATTTCCTACTAAACATGCAATTACTGCAAATTTTTGTCGGGTCAAAAAGCATGATGCATTCTTGCTTCTGTATACTGCAGCGACTCTAGTGGAAAAATTACTTGTTTGACTCTCTCCTAAAGTTTTTAGATGGCAACTACTTTGTTCTTGCTCAGTATTTTTTCAGATCAACAGATGCAGTATGATTAGATATTTCCTGGTTCTCCGTTTGCCGAAATTGTATGATTTGTAGCCATTTCTGATCTAATTCTGTTCTCATATTATTAGTGCAAGCAATTTTTCTTTATTAGTTACAACTCCAACCTGCGACACACAAGCGCACACACTAGATGCCACTGGAGCTGGATTTGCCCCTCGGACCTCTCACTCGACAGGGGGAGATCTGAAGGCAGGTGTAGACTGTAACTGTAGACTAATTCATGGTTACGTGTATCACAATGGGCACTTCGTTTCTCTTTTTGTGCACATACAAAAATGGATCTTCAGATTTAGCTAGTGAGAACGGAAAAATATGTTCTTTTTTCTGCAGAACAATGAAAAGAAAGGAAATGCATTTTTAAGTTCTCTTCATTAAAATGTTAGATTCAATATGATGATTTATGTTGGTCTTGGAGGAAACAATTTCTATGATACAAGGCCCTTATGGAACTGAAAGTGACCTTGAGAAATACTTTGCACAAGTAACTAAACCATATGGATACATGAACTTCAGAAAGAGTGTAATCAGAAAAATATGTGCGTAGCCATTCATGGTTTCAGTTGCAGGGCTTCTTGCTAAGTTACAACTGCTCCAAGAATTTTTTTCCGCTTAGAATTTGACAAATCTATGGAGTGAAAGGTGTTGATTTTGGTTCTTCAAGTTTAGGGGGTTCTGGATCCTAAGCCTGACCCTAGAGCTTGTAAGGCTAGACCCATCAATAAAATTTATCCGGGAAAAATAATCTTTATCAGAATTTCTAGTATGAAGTTTAATTTTCTAAAGTAAAATTGCATATGGCTTAAGTTACTTTACAACTGTAGATAGACCTTCACTGCAACTCGAATTTGTTAGGAAACTTGGTTTCCCACTTATTATCGAAGCCAGGAGATCGCAATTCCAACCCCCTCCCCCCTGCATACTTTGTACATGTGAAAGCACCTGCATCTATTAAATTGTGCTTGCCTCTGCAGAGGGTGTTGAATAACCTGCTTGTCTCTGCATGTGTCTATCCGTACCTGTCTGAGCTCGATATAAATTGTTGAGCTGTTCCGCGATAATTTGAGCTTTTGAGGCACAACTTGGTTTCTAACAACCATTAGTCATCGAAAAGCTAGGGGGTATGTACTTCATTGCAGTCATAATTCATGATAGAACTCTGAGGAATTTTTATTTCTCTGCAGGAGTCACATGACGCAGCAAATCCAATTACATCTGCTGATGTGCACCAGATTTTTGATGACCTTGCCAAAAAAAGGCGACGGACAGAGTGAGTATTTTAGCAGGTTTTTGTACCTGAAGAGGTTCTTTTAGGTTATCTTATCTGTGATCTGTCATTAGAGGTAAGATGGTATTAAGTTGCCACTAAAGTTGTATTTGCTAGCTATTTTGCTGTCTAAATTATGTTCTAGGTCCTAAAGTATGTCGATGGCACATACAGAGTAGTGCTGTAAAATAATCTCCTATTTTATTATCAGCTTGACTTGAAGTGCTTCATACGCATTTGACTATGTTTCAAAGCAGGCTCTATTCACCAGTTCAGCACAGCCATTCTATGATGATTTAGGTCAAATGTTCCATGCACTGGCTTTATAAACAAAACGGAATTGAATAGGGTCAAACTGGTATGTTCTCAACATACGGGGTTCTTTAACCAGTGAAATGTGGCAAAAGTAAAGTGCATAATTAATTCCTTTGCCAGGGGTGTGAAATGGAGCCGCAGGTTGTGCATACCTTGGTCTTGATTGCATGGGTGCTGAGCCCACGGCCCCACTCTAGCCTCGGGGTTTTGCATTTTAATTAAGAAATGGTGTCAGGAAACCGTAACATAAATGGCGTTCGCGTTCAAAGAGGAGGTAAAACTTATAGGGTCGCTTCACTTAGCTATTCTACAGTTACAGTGGCATACAGCCTGAGTTGCAAGGGAGTGTAATATCTTTCAGAGCCAAAAAGCCAAATTTCAAGTTTTAGCCAGTGAAAGGCTGCTGCATTATTAGCTTGCATTCTTTTCCTTAATGCTTATAATCTCCATGTATTATTGACAAATGCAAAAAATTTCGTCAGCATTAGTAAGAACAGATTTTTCTCCTGTAGCCAACGTAACTGTTGATCTATTAACATTGTTCTCACTAAATACTCTCAGCTTCTTCAGTAAAGATAGTAATTGTGGATCTACGCTTGACATGCTTATCAAAAGCTCCACAAGGAATATAGCATCACCATTATCTACCCTCCCACCTCTACTACCCCGTATGTTTGAATAGTTTTCCTCGTTCCCTATGGAAAAATGAAAACGAGTAGTGTTCCTCGTAGGATCTGATTTTTGGCACTAACTATTGGTAAATCTTGTCATAACACCTCTTTGTTCATGGCGACAATTGCAAGTGCTATCTAGTTGAGATTGCAGTTATATCTGTGATGGATACATGAGGCTTCTGGCTTCGGGTCCTTTTAAGCAGTATAAGTCAAGAATAATTATTACTCTGGAACTTCATCCAAACAATTCTTATTTTTCTGATTTTCAAAGGTTTAAGAATATATTTTCTTTTATATATGGAGATGTGGGAGGAATTAATTTGGCTAAAAGTTGAATTCTAAGTTCTAACCTAAGTAAAATAATATATATATATATATATATTTTATAACGAGGGGTGTCTGAGTTATTAGGACCTGATTAGAAGGGGCAAGGCAACCGCATTGGGTAAATTGGGATATAATCTCGGGTGAGTAGCCAACGAAGTGGGGGTTCGAACTCAAAACCTCCCCTTTAGGAAGTGTGCCCCGGTTGCCACACCAACACCCCATTCCATAAAATAATATAAACATATTACTAATAGATTAAAAGTTTATGATGGGAGGAGAGTAGGGTTTTTCCATTTTAACTATGAACTCAAATCTGCTAGCTGGTGAAGCTTCACCAACCATTGATGACCCCAAATGGACGGCACACGGATAGGTGTGTGAGCTCAATTTGTACATGCGGCCTTTCGTGTGCACCGTTGATGTGGGGTGATGAACAGCTGGTGAAGCTTCACCAGCGGATTCAAATTCTATTTTACTACAGTTATGCTCATATAATGTTTGTGCTTCAAATTTCAACCGGGGACGGCCCTTTTGTGCTGTAATTTCAGCTGGGGCCGTTTGGGGCGTGATTATAAGCAAATATCCACAGTAAATTTTTTATATATACGGTAGCATCCATGTTTTTTTCATATCCAGCGTGAAACACTACCTGAGGTGTTTCAGCTCGATACGGAAAAAACATGAATGTTACGGTGTAGCAAAACATCTTGCTTTTAATCACGCCCCAAACGGCCAACGACCGTTCAGGAAAGTGTCAGCTGTTGCCATTGATGCCCAATAGTCCTTGGCCCAGCTGCATTTAATAGTATTCATGAGACCACCTGTCCCTTCTCCGCCGATCAAATGCATCAAAGGAGTTGAAACGGAGGTCAGCGGTCCCAGTTTCCCTTACACGTCATGCACTGTCATGCTGACTCTATAGCACTACGTTTCAATTTGCAAGTTTATCTGTGATTTATTAGTGTATTGAGTTTACCAAAAAAAAAAGGACAGCTCAGGTTTTTTATACAAAAAAAGGACAACTCAAATGTGATAATCAGGCATCTTAATCATTCAGCCACTGCTGGACACTTAAGTGTACGACTATTATGAGGCCGAACCAAGTATTTGCATGGTGACTACGTGAAACGACCTAGTCCATGCTCCTAAACAAAATATGCTCTTGCTTTGTGAATCTCGTCTAGCTTCAGGTCGGCAGGAAAAGAGGTAGGTAAAGTGTCATGATCGACCATTTGAGTAAAGAAATTTGAACTTTGAAAGAACGATTAAAGCTTCAGTGATCTTTCTGAATTTTTGAAGAACAAAAAACAACAATACTAATTTCATACCTCCACCAATTTATTTACATTGTCCAGCTGCATGTTTCATTGATTTGCAATTCTACAAGAAGGCATCTATATATTGAAGGCATCTCTATGAGGCAACATATCTAGTGACGTAATTGCGTTAGTATTATGAGCACTAATAACGTCAATTATGTTATTTTTAGATTACTGTGTCTTTCAACTTTGTTATTCAATGCTTTATACAATAATATTTCTAAGTATTACTTTCCAGTACTCTCTTACGGTATATATATTATAACAGGG
The DNA here is from genome assembly GCA_039654745.1 of Houttuynia cordata. NCBI lineage: Eukaryota > Viridiplantae > Streptophyta > Magnoliopsida > Piperales > Saururaceae > Houttuynia > Houttuynia cordata. The sequence continues at coordinate 15,080,790 of CM077506.1, forward strand.
CATGGTTTAGTGAACTAATTCTTAAAGAATGACAGCATTAAAGTATTTTATTGAGTCAATATAATGTTTGTAGTAGATTAACCAAGAAAAATAACTTAAATGCCTCTTTCAATCTTCTTTCTACAATACCACAAGAGCATATAAGGCAACCGAACAACTTTCAGTTTAACCCGTAACTTCCCGGCTTCAAACGGGCAAATGAAGAACACGTGTCCCAAAATATATATATATATATATATATATATATATATATATATATATATATATATATATGGGAAAAGTTTAAATGAGATCGCTCTCATATAGCTTATATGAGGCCACTTTAAATTGTAGCCCTTGGATTTTGATTTAACGGCTACAAATAACCATAATGATCTCACCCACTCCCTGATGTGACACACTCACCTACCCACTGATTCAATATCCATCCTCCGATCGGAATCCAATGGCGATAAAGATTGGCCTCATGCTCCTTATATGAGAACGATCTCATGTAAACCCTTCCCTATATATATATATATATAGGGAAAAGTTTAAATGAGATCGCTCTCATATTGTTTATATGAGGCCACTTTGAATCGTAGCCATTGGATCTTGATCTGACGGCTACAAATATCCATAATCATCTCACTCACTCCTTGATGTGACACACTCACCTACCCATTGATTTGATATCCACCATCCAATCGGAATCTAATGGCAATAAAGATTGGCCTCATGCTCCTTATATGAGAACGATCTCATGTAAACTTATCTCAGATATATATATATATATATATATATATATATATATATATCTCACCAATGTAACCCTAGTCTAAACTTGTTGTATGCAACATTTTTTTATAATCTGTCATATGCAACATGCTGATCCTTTCCTACTCCACTAAAAATAACAGTTATGAGACACTCGGCAGTTTCTTTTTATTTCTTTGGTTTTATTACAGATAGTTTCCTGATTATGGTGGTAGTAGTTGTATCAATAGTTACATTCAGGATCTCTTCCTATTTATTTATTTCCAATTTCGGTATGGAGGCGTATGAACTGGTAACTAATACACAGTATAATAAAAGGTCATAGGGAGACATGAACAGTATTGGTAGTGTTAATTATGGAGATAGAGGGCAAGATATGGTGAAGTAACGACATAGACAGCATCTAATTCTGTGGAAAAATCCGCGACCGTCTCTTTCAATTGAAAACCCGGATTCATAACTACTTGCATGGCTTTTTCTTCTCTCCATCACTCCACACAGTCAAATAAATTCTAAAATTAAACACAGGTAGACAATAGTTTAATACTAGGAAAGGAATCAAATTGGTGGAAATTAAAGCAAGTTCATGGTCCACAGCTTTTGCTTCAAATCTCGAGCAAATCAACTCCTCCTTTAAAAACTAATTTAAAACAAGTTTTTGTTTTTGTTTTCTTTAAATGCCCACCTTCACTTTTGAAGTTAAAAAAAGGCCTCTACTGAAAGCAGTGACTTCTAAGGAGGTTCTATATCTACCTCCCCAGTTCAAAAACCACCCAGAAACTCCAGATTATAAGTGAAGGTGGAGTCTTGGAGGAATCAGATTGTCTAGGCATTTATCTGAGAACGCTATGTGGAATTGGTTGGAGACATGCACATTTTGCCAACAGGAAGAGAAGACGGTACAAGGAGAAGAAGAAGAGCAAGGTGGAGAGCAGAGGATTGGCTATGGAGAGGAAAAGAGTTTTGAGAAAGGTAGTTTCCGAGTTAAGATCTTGTTGACCAAAGAGGAATTGGAGTGGCTGCTGCTTCAGCTGCGACAGAAAGGTGGGAAGAGCTTGCAAGATGCTTTGGAGGAGATGGAGAAAGGCAGAGGCAAAGCTGACCAGAGTTGGAAACCATCTTTGGAGAGCATAATGGAGGCTCCTGAGGTCCAAGTTCTTGAGGTTTGAGATGATGGATGGATGGATGATATGTTTCTTCAGTGCCTCGTTTAACTTTGTTTTCTTTGTTTTTTGCCTGGGGTCAGGTTTTAGTAGTTCTGTATGACACTCTTAACCAGATGATCAGCTGAACTCTCACTAGTAAATAGTACTTCATAAGTTCTTACCCTTATCAACGTTTGCTTAGCTCCTGAGAGATTTTCTTGTTAATGGAAATTTTCTAGTGATTTGAGATATGTCTAATATTTCCGTTGATTCATGTTTGCATTCCAGATGTGAAAATATAGTTTGTAAATCTTATTGGCGACATGAATCATCATATTTTTCTTGAATGTGTTTCAGCTATTGTTCTTGTTATCCACTGGTAGCACTAGTTAATTTTTTCCGAGTTCTTTTAATCCCTCATCCTGGAAAATTGGTCCTTGATCAGTTTTATTTCAGCTAACACACAGTATCTAATTTGGTTTATGGAACATGTTGTAGGTAGTAGTTGTTCCTTATGAGATCAATTGGCAGCATTTCATCTCTCTTTCACTTACATCTTACATTCATGTATCAGTTACGAGTTTATTCTCCATTTGAACGTTGATCCATTTGTCCTCGTATGAATTGGAGCTGGCCTATTGGAATTGGACGCATCAAGAAAGCTGTTCTAATCTAGCTTGGCCAGAGAAAAAAAAATTTCCCTCAATGCAGTTGGGAAAAATTTATGTATTATGAACTAGCTTGAATTCTTGACAAATGGTTGAGTCAAACAACCACCATTCAAGTTACTGAAAAGGAGTGAAGATTAAGTCAAATTCGCAAACCATAATTCAATTCGCTGCTTGAATAAATGGATAACTTAGAATCATTCTTCATATGCTTAATAATCCTGTCTAAGAACTCTGAAATTAGCCGGTCTTAATCAGTTTTAATTGCAAGCCAAACATTTCGGTATCCATCATGTTGACCATGTGAAGGTGCCGCTTATCTAGCGTTAAACTTAATTCTACGCCAAACATGTGCATTGGCAAATATCTAAGCCAAGAAATTTTTGCACGTGACTCACCAAATCCATTTGTATTGATATTGGCCTATTGGCATGTGATATGTTGCGTCATTGCAAATAATACAATACCTACTACTACTGCTTCTAAATAGGCATCAACATTAGGTAGGAAACTCGCAATATGTAATAAATACGGGAGACAGCTTGTCTAATGCCGATAAAAATGCTACTGATATGTAGTTCCTCTTTTGATAAAAGTAAAGGATTAATGAGGTTATGATCTATTGCAACCTACTTGCTCCTAACTAGTGACACCCTTGTTTATTTATGCTTTGGATGTGTATAGTAAATGTTCTAGGTGTGGTGGTTAGGTAGGTTGAATGAGTCTTCACATGTAAAATGCGGAGAAGTGACTAGTGAGAGGAAGACTTTGAAGGACCCATTTCACAGGTCACAAGGGGACTGCTGATTCGCGTCAAGGTTTTGAAGGGCCTGTGACAGGAATTCAGGATCATAGTTTGGCAAGATTTTTTGGAAGCTAGGTAGCTATGCTGCTTTTTCATCAATTCATGTGGAATTTTAATCAATTTATTAGTTACTTTTCTTCGCTAATTAATTGCTGGTGTTAGAAGTCAAATTGCATTTAGAAGAAATATGCCGTCGCCTGATTTAGAAATGCAATTTTTGAAGCAAAAAATAAAAAGAGAAAATAAGCCATCTATCGGTCCGCCTGATCTTAGCAGTGGCCTTCCTCATTAGTTAAGTTCTGCCACAATCTGTCAGTTTTCCATTGAGGCGGGGCCTGGAGTTAGAGGTCCCTACGGTGAATATTGTCTCCTGCACAAGGCATCTGTGTGAAATATCTTGGTGACAGGATTGTGAGTTGGAGACATGTTTTTCTGTGTATGGTATCTTAAGGAGGAAGAGGGGTACGAGTAATTTAGGTATTTTTTTGAACAATGATGGAAACTGTGTTTTAGGCAAAGTTCATGAGCATCTTAGGCAAATCTTTATTTTTTTTAACTTCTCACAATTTATGATTGTAGATATATCAAAACGAACCTTAATGATTGTGGCGGTCTCTATTTGTATGGTTATCAACTTTGTTTTTGGAACATTATGGTTATGCATGATAAATGCATAGCTTCTTATAATTGCCTCTCGGGGGCTCTTGTGATAAGACAAAAAGCACTAGAAAACTCTTCTTCCATTAGTATCTGTTTCATATCATATAAGACTATTAGTGGGTTTTTTTTTGCAGGAACGAATCACAACCACGTAGTTTAACATGAAATCAGAAAATTTGCAAGCGATACCTAACCATACACCATATCAAGTACATGATTGTTTGTGCTTTTGCTCGAGCATAGAAGTCAACAGTCCTAAACATAACTATTCCACAATCACATGCAAAAGGACCAATGAGTCAATTATCAAAGTTTCATTTTTCACGACCATGGAACTCTCTGATTACATATTGCAATTTGCACGGAGTATTATCCTTTCCCAGTTGACTGGGAGGCAAACAATGGATGTTTATCTGCCATATGTCATATTCTGCTTGTCGTCTTTCTTTAGAGGGTCGCTGAACCAGTCTCATATATAATTAATACCAACTACTTTGGCGTCATGATACACTGATGGGCATGGAGTCTCTTTCACCTATGGACCATATGCCATGCATTTTCTTCGGCTCTTAGTCCTCCTTGATATATTCTTGTAAACAAGTAGTCCACCTCTTTCTCTAATTAATTTCAACTAATGTCAAATTCTGACAAAACTAGTGTCAAATTCTGAGAACTTCATTGGCCATAGGCCACAGCTCCATAAGTTAGACCCATATGCCATAACAACCATTGAGCCTGTAATTTCCAAAGCGGGGAAAAACATTGTGCTGTGTGCACATATTTAATCTAGAGTAGTTCGTTTGACAAATCTCATCTAGATTATTAATTTTGTACGAAGGCAGTATTCTTTAGAAAAATACTTTTTCTCCCGCTTTATTTTCGCGGCCACCTTAAGTGCCCCTCATAGAAATGATGCGGACCCTACCTTTTATTTCCTTTTTCACCACACTAGCACGTGAGGTTGGCCGTGGTAAAAAATCAGGAGGAAGAGAATTACTCTATTCTTTATCAATGGGGTGGCTTCATTGGGAGAAGATTACTTCGATGATGAACCTCCAAATTTTAGGCCCATCATAAGTCGGGGTCATCGTGGCTTAAAATATTCAATTTTCCACATTATTCCCATCTTTTCCGGACGGAGGGAATAAATGTTATTTCTCTTTTGTAGTAACTTTTCTTGGCTATTTTTATAGTAACTCTCACCTACATCTATAGCAGACATCTTATTTTGCACTTTTGACTACCTAAGCTTAACAAATGTATCATAGATAGCTGAGCTATGTTGAGGAGATAGTTACATTTATTAAGCTAAACCAGCTTGTCAATAAGTGCAAACAACACAACTTGTTTTTACTGGCGTTTTTGTGAGTTTGAGAGAGTGCCAAATAATAGCATTCATAAGAAAAACCAACAGGGTGTTGGTGTGATGGCTAGGGCACGCCTGGAGCAGAGGTCGTGAGTTCGAAACCCCACTCAATCTCTTGGCCACTGACCTCGGATATATACTCAATGCATAGGATGGGTGGGCCTTGTAGGCACACAATGCCATTTTAGGCGTGATATGGTGCTCTAAGAGGTTGGTCGACCACCCCCTTTGCCACACCCCGGGCACCGCTCGATCCGAACCGAAAATGGTCCAAGAGTCGAACTGGCACACGGGGGCGACGTTAAGAGATATAGCGGAAGACTTATGCCCCTCTTACGGGCGGTCTCACTAACAGAGTTACGCATAAACAATTTTGAGCAAGAGTAAATAAGAGAAATAAAAGTAGAGTCTAACTCAAAGTAGATCGACAAGTCATTAAACCCACAAAATACAAATTTGAGCCAACATACCAGCTTGAATCAAAAGGGTCTATAAGTCTCAACATACCAAATATAACAACTCCAAAAGATAAACTAATCAAGTCCAAGGCATCCACACCCAATCCTGCTCTCTCTACGATCACTCCTCAAATAGAGGATCCTGTCCGTCTGCGTGTCGCACCACGCAGCCCCAAAACAAAACAAAGAAAGAGGGGTGAGTATAAAACTCAGTAATGGTTTCATATAATCGACAATAATAAAAAATCACAAGGCATCATAACATAGCTAAAAATCCATAATCGACATGATTATTCCATTATCTAGTCATGCATGTATAGCACATAAACCTGCATAACCATATCACATTCACATGCTATCATATCGCGCATCTATTCGATAATCCTGCATAATGATATCTCATTCACATACTTTCATCTTGATCAGGTATTCATATCTCATACATTCACCTTACATAACCAAAGTAGCCCAGCTTGGCACATTTATGCTTTCACATCTCAAAATTTCACCCTGTATGTCCAATGTAACCAAAACATGGTACAATCATGCATAACATTGCAATAAGCATATATCATCACAACAGTGAATGCCTCCATCAAGGAGTAACACAATCTGCCATAAAGGCGGGACACAATCAAGGCCCGAAGGCGTATCATGGTCCGGTTCCTACATAGGAACAAGGGGGTGGTCAATCCCAACGTGCTGTTCGCCCTGGACAATCCTGGCCAAGGATGCCCGAATCTCAAATAGAGAAACTAGAGCAGGTGTGTTCACCCTGGGTAGTCTCCTGCGGTGGGGGAGAGCCCGAATCTCATCCTGAGAAACTAGAACACGTGGTAGCTGGTGCACAAGAGCCTACCACCCGGGTGCTCAGTGTCCGATTTTTGACCTCTCAACTCCGCAAGGCGAGTCCATCCCTCACCCCCTCATATCTCAATCAAACTCAACCCGGGGAGTGAACCTGTTCCAGGAGGGAACGAAATCGAAAATATGTCCTTTCGGACGGACCAAGTTTCGATTAATCCATCGATCGATTAATCCGGCATACAATCTCACACATTGCATACAATCGATCAATTCCGTTTAAACAACGATAAAACTTCATCTATGAAGTCCGATACATGATGAATGCTATCATGGTACATCCGTGAGCAATCCTACGTGAGTTCCAACACATGGAACGTACTCCTAATCCATCCCCTCATGCATCATAATCAAAGCATATATAACTACAATATCATGATAAACTCCCAAATATGTGTATGTTCATGCACATTCTAATCACATGGCAATATGCTTTGACATAACCTTATAAGACATTAAATGCATTCTTAAATCCCATTTCAAATCACAATTCTCGATAAAACCATACTTGACATAAAAGGGCACATCTCATAGTTCACAATATCATACTTTGCCGAAAATATGCTTATTCATAAGGATTTTACCATGATATAATTTTAATATCATGTGTCATTATCAACATGTGCAACAATATCACATACCCTACTTAGCTTAATCCATCCATGTAGAGTTGAAGGCTTACTCCTACAAGCATGCTCTTTTACCATACAATAAACCATAACATGATCACCTCAATTACTCATAAGCAATATGATCTACACATGAATGATACATTTCATAAGCCATTTAACCTATGTTTATGTTGGTGTTTGATTAGAATTAGGGCACTTTAATGTAATTTTTGGTTTTTATAGGAAAACAAGAGTAAGATGCAATAATGGGGTAAAAAGTAACTCTAATATTTAAATCTTTATAACTTCGTGCACATATATCAAATTGGATTGATTCAAAATTCTTAAATTTCACGAATTCAGCTTTTCAACGCCACCAACCACGCTCAATTTGGAGTTCGGAGTAAAAAGTTATACTCATTTGAAAATTGGGCTATAAATCAAAACCGAGAAGATGATCGCGGGTCATCTCTCCCATTTTCAAATTTTCAAAAACCGAGACTCCATTAACACATCTTGAAAGCTTAATACATGCCTCAAACATTAATAAAAACCCATCAAACATTCCAGAACATATTCACATATCATTCTAAGATGAAACCCTAAGAAATCATAGCAAAAGATTAGCATTTGTTAAACCCACCATTAGAGCCCTAAACAAGAACACCCATTCAAGTAAAAGCTATTAAAACAAACCATTCACTACCCAAAACTGAGATTAAAGAACCCATTACCTTGATTTGATGAGAGAAACTTTGAATCACCTTGAACACCTTTCAAACAAAATGATTTTATATTAATACTCTATTAATCATTATTAAGCTTTGAAAAATAAATGCTAAACCTTAGATCTAGGGCCTTTTAAAAAAACATAGACATATGATTTTGAAGATTAGGCTTAGTAGATAAGTATAAAATAGTAATTTTTATGCTTTCAAAATGGATTAAAACATTGAATGAATTAAGATTAAGAAATGATTAAAAGAATTTTTAAAAAAATAACAAAGATTAGGCTAAATACCTTTAATCCCTTCCTCTTTAAGCAAGGGGAAAGAGGCTCCTAATTCTCCCAGCCAAGCATTTTTCCCAAATTGGGAAAGGGCACAACACTTTCCTTTTATAGAAAAATTTGGGGTAGCCCTAATTAAAATTTGGGGTAAAAATAAGGTTTTTAGCTAAAATTGGATAATTTGGCGATTTTAATTCGAAATTAAGTCCAGAAAATTCTGAAAATTTTTATAATGACTTTCTATAATGTTTAGAGTGTTTTGGTCACAAAAACCTAATTTCCATGGTGGGGCCCGCCGGGGTCCCGTCAAACCCTAATTTTCGGAAAATTAGTAAAAAATCTGAAAAATTCTAAAAATGCAGGTTTGATCTAAAATCACTTGAAACTCATTATTGTGAAATCAGTTTTGATTAAAATTATTATAAATTCATTTACTTTCGAAAACAACCGAGTTAAATCTGAAATCACTTAAACCACTCGATTAACCAATGACTAATATTAAAATAAACCGGTTCAAAGGTTAAGGTCCTTACACCCTTCTAATAGGGTCTTAAGAACTTGGACACCCTTCATTATAAAAATAAATAAATAACATTCATATGAAACATTTGACAAAATTTCAGAATCAAGTACTGATTTTTTATAATAAAAAAAAGGGGACAGAGGGAGTGATAGAAGAGAGCTATGAATAGGTGAAGTCTCTTGTAGTAAAAGTTACTCTTTCCATTCCATAGTTGGTTTTTTTAATCTAGAACGGATGAAGTATTTTTCCCTGATAGCCACAAATTACGTAGTTTAGGTAAGTTGAAGAGTACCTTTACTATCTAATTCTTTGCAAAAAAAAAATCAGTTAGTTAGATCGTGCTAAATCTGTCCCAGACTTATGAAAGGACGTAATAGCCTAATAGGTCACAGCAATGGACAAAAACAATAACAAAGAAAACACTGATTGTTAAACGGATTCATTTTCCGGAATGCTTTGAAGCACCGGCGTCCAAGAGTCCTCTCTACCATCTTTGAGCTTGAGAGAAGGAACAAAGCTCGACCCATGTCTGTTCATGAGCTTCCCAATGAGCTCTTCTATTGTCTTTCCTCCTCCACCAGCTTCCAACAGTGGCAGTAGTATTGCAGCCTCTTGCTTCGTCAGCACAATCCGAACCTTGAACCCTTCTTCATCAGTAGTACCTGCACACCCTCCACTATTATCACTTGAGCTTCTCACCTCCTCCTTTGAGTCCTTCTCGTCCACCCCACAGAACCTCACCTTCTTCATGGCCTTCTTCGGCTTCTCCACCTCTACATCTCCGTTCATGACCATTTTCACATGCTGAGGGTTCTTGAGCAGCACATCTTCCACATGTACCTTTGAGCTCTCATCTCCTTTACTAGCCTCATGTCTATGGCAAGACTCTAAGCAATTGCCCATAATGAAGTGGACAAGAGTAAGATCTTGTGTCTGATTACTACTACAAAATTAAACTAGCTAGGCTAATTGTGTGCTGGGCTATAGAAGATAGACAATATATATAAGGCTCTTACGCATAAAGCACGGTGGTCTACGTGGCCAGAGGGTCAAGTCTTGCTGTAGACAGGAGTGGACTAACTCTGGCCAGATGCACCTTTGAAATGTTCAAAGTGGATTTTAGTAGGAGGTCGTGGTCAGCAAGGAATTCCATATATCAGATATCGGTATCGTATCAGTCGGCTTAAGAGACAAAATATCGGAGATATTTGTAAAAAAATATCGGTGGTCAAAAACTAGTTTTTATCATATATTTTCATAATCTAACTTCTAAAATGTTAATTTAGACAAAGCATAGATTTTAAAATATGCATATTAGGATGGGAAACAAGTGGAAAAGTTACTTTTTTTTCCCTTTTTTAAAATTTTATTTTTTCAAAAATATTTTATTATTATAAAATATCCAAAACTGATATATCGGTGATATTTGAAAAAAAAATAAAAAAACGATATTTGTTCGTCTCGTTTTATCTGGCGGGGCCCGATATCGATATATCGGCGAATATGGAATTCCATGGTGGTCAGTAGTACTCGAATTAGACGTTAATTTTGTGGCCAGTAGTACTGGAATTAGATGTGATGGTCCTAAAAAAATTAACGCGTGAATGTGGAATTTTAGTTTAGCCAATGGGCCTGATACACGTAATTCTCCGTTTAAGCTGGGGTGTGGAATTTAAAGCTCAGTCGATCTTTTTGTGCTTTTATTTTTCTCATAGTCCCGAGGCCACTTTAATAGTCTCATCTCGTTGTAAAAAAAAAAAAACGAACTACGCTGGCCGTTGAAAATTAGTTCATTGGGAAAAATTTTATGTTAATAATACTTCGGGACAGAGGGAGTATAATTGTTTGTTTTGGAAGGAGCAAAATTGTACTAATAATATGGACGAATGAGATAAGACTTCTATTCAATTACTTAGTTTCAACCTGAGTAGAATATGAAAATCTAGCCAGCAAAATCCTTGTTACGTCGAGTTCAGCCAAGAAAAGTTGAGCAATATTATTAGCTTGAGAAGCTACTTTCAAGCAATGAGCAAAGCTTGAAGAATGAGTAAAGCTCAAAGAAGCTCACAATGCCAGGGAGAGGGGTAAGGCAAGGTGAGGTTGGGAAAGGATAAACGAGATCGATGCACAGCGGTATGCTAAAGTCACCTCAGAACTGCTGGCAGTGCACTAACCTCCAGGCCGCTCATCTTACTATAGGCAATTCCTAGCAGTGCTTGGGGCATACCCCTCAGTCCAATAAAGCTTGTCTGCATTACACAATTAGTGAAATTTATTGGACCTAGACCTATAAAAGAAACTAACAGTTTCCCCCATCTTCCTTCGTTTTTAGTCTAATGTGTAGGACCCTATCCTTTTCCAAATCCAGACCAGCTTCGTTGTACGGAGGGAAGCAGTCACTGAAAGCCGCATTTATTTCGGACCCTTCCATAAACCCGTTTAGAGACAAGGCTATCCAAGAACCGATCCGAACCCGACATCCCGGCGTCGCCTCCGTGCAGAATCAAGGTTTAATCGGGTATTTTAGCAAATTTGCGAGGATAGAATCGTCAACTAGAAACCCAAAAATTCAGAATTTGAAAGGAGGACAAAGGGCAAGGAAACAATGGTGGGGGCGGGAACCGGATCCTGTGGTGAAGCTTCACCAGCGAGGCCGCTGGTGAAGCTTCACCAGCCGTCGATCGTATAGAATACCCGTGTATCCAAGACGCGCTTTTGGCTGAGTGCACATCATACCCGTGTGCGCCGTCGATTCCGTACAATCGACAGCTAGTGAAACTTCACCAGCGGCCTCGCTGGTGAAGCTTCACCAGAGGATCCGGACTCGTGGGGGCGCAGGTGATGCGGCGGATTCCTCGCATCAAATTCCTCGTAGGCATCCCAAGCCCTCAGGTCCTTCCTCCATTTTCTCTTTACATAACACCTCTGTCTCTGCTGATCCTATTCAATCATTTGCCACCATATATATTGCTGATCAAGTCGATGATTCGTGGTATCCAGATACGGGTGCTACAAATCACATGACTGCTGATTCTTCTCACATAGAAGGTATGACCTCTTACTCTGGTTTTGATAAGGTAATAGTTGGTGATGGAGCAGGCTTATCTATTGCTAATGTTGGTGATATCCCTATGTGCAACAAGCAATTATGTCTATATGATGTTCTTCATGTTCCTTTTTTGAAGAAGAATTTACTAAGAGTCTCACAGTTTACTAAACATATATAATGCATGTTGTTTCATTTTTTATCTGTGGGGTTTTGTGATTAAAGACCTCAAGATGGGGAAGATATTGCTTGAAGGGCCGATGAGAGGTGGGTTGTATCCAATCAGCATACAACATGATCTTGTGAGCCCTCCACTAGTTAGTTTATTTTCAAATAAGACGAACGGAGATACTTGGCATGCAAGAGTGGGTCAATCCCTCTTATAAAAGTCTTGAAGAATCTTGCTTAGTTGCTTCCATCCACAAGTAGGTCAATAAAGAATGTATGCTCAAGTTGTAAGCTTGGCAAAGCTAGTAAACTTCCATTTCCTCGTAGGGTGTCGTATTGATGTATGGAGACTTTCTAGTGTTATTTTTGTTGATAACTTTCGGTATTATCTTATAATTGTGGATGAATGCACAAGGTTTTCGTGGTATTTTCCACTCCGACGAAAGTTAGAGGTAGTGGCTGTCTTTACTTCATTTATTCCAATGGTGGAATGGCAATTTGATGCACATGTTAAAGTGGTTCAAACCGATGGGGGTGGTGAATTCACAGGTCATACATGTTTATTTTCTTCAGCGTGGTATTTCACACTTAATTGTCTTGTCCTGGTAACACTGAGCAAAACGGCCTAGTTGAGAGGAAACTTCGGCATGTAGTAGAAATGGTGCTGGGCCATGCCCGTATTCTACCACAATATTGGAATGCGGCTTTTGCTACAATAGTATTTTTAATCAGCCGTCTTCCTTTAAATGGCAGCTCTCCCTTTGCAAAATTATTTGGCACAACACCGGACTATACACACCTACGTGTTTTTGGATGTTTCCTTGCTTAGATCCATTTGGTCGCTCAAAGCTATAATTCAAATCTAAATTATGTGTTTTTAAGGGATATAGTGAGAGCCACAAAGGTTATAAGTGTCTTTCTCTAACTACCGGCAAGATATATATTTCCCGACATGTGACCTTTGATGAGGCTAATTTTTCATTTGACAGGTCTGCTCCTCCTTGCTCTAATGCTTCGCTGGGACAAGATTTTTGTCTTCAAGCCTTACCTCGTGGGCCTTCGCATGAAGGATCTACAAACCAAGCTTTTGAGAAACTTGGTTATCTTATATGGTATCAGAGCTTCAGGCTCTAGAAGGCCTTGAGTTCTAATATCGATGAAAGCATTTATACCCCAATTATGTTCCACGTGCCGTGTTTGGTGGACGCTTGCACGTGAGGGGAGATGTTAAAATATGTAATAAATGAATAAAGATTTTCGTTTCCTAACCATGGAATGTTGGCTCGTCGATATATCGGAGATATATCACCAATATATCAGTATCGGGCCCCACCGATACAATGATATAGACTAATATCATTTTTAAAATTTTTTTTCCAAATATCACCAATATATATCGCCGATATATCCATTTCGGATCGATATATCGCCATTTTTAAAATCAAAAAATGTTTTTAAAAAAAAATTGGGATTTTTTTTTAAAAAGAAAAAAAAACAACTTTCCCATTTGTTTCCTATCTTAATATGTATATTTTGAAATCTATGCTTTGTCTAAATTAGTATAACTCATTTTAGAAATTAAATTGTGAAAATATATAGAAAAAATTAGTTTTCGACCACCGATATTTTTTTACACAATATCTCCGATATAACTCCGATATTTTGTCTCTTTGGTCAAGCGATATTTTACCGATATCCGATACGACATTCCTTGTTCCTAACAACTCGAACTTTCTTGGTTATCTTACAAGAACTTCTCGCGGTGCACTAATCTCCAAGTCGCCCATCTTACTTTACACAATTCCTAGCATTGCTTGGAGCATACCCCCCTCAGTCCAATGAAGCTTGTCTACGTTACACAATTAGTGAAATTTATTGGACCCTAGGGCCTATAAAAGAAACTAACAGTTTCCCCCTTCTTTCCGTGTTTTTAGTCTAATGGAGGAAAGTCAGCCATATAATGTAGGACCTGTGTTTTTTCCAAATCCAGACCAGCTTCGTTGCACGGAGTGAAGCGGTCACCGAAAGCCGCATTTATTTCTGACCCTTCCATAAACCCGTTTAGAGAAGGGGCTATCCAAGACCCGATCCGAACCCGACATCCCGGCGGCGCCTCCGCGCAGAATCAAGGGTAAAGAAGGTATTTTCGAAAATTTATGAGGATAGAATCGTCAACTGTGAGTCGCTTCCCAGCTGGAAAAGAGGAGTTTCGGAAGAATCTGGCGAAGCGAGCAGAAACCCAAAAATTCAGAATTTGAAAGAAGAAGGACAAAGGGCAAGGAAACAATGGCGGTGGCGCAGGTGATGAGGCGGATTCCTCGCATCAAATTCCCCCAGAGGCACCCCAAGCCCTCAGGTCCTTCCTCCATTTTCTCTTTCCATTTTAAGATTTAATTTCTTCTTCTTCTTTTTTTTCACATTTTTGTCATAAGGATATGCTCAGTAGTTTGTTTGTATTGACAACTTCCTAATTGTTTCGTTGTGAATTTGGAATCTTGTTTATGAGATATCTTCTGGTTTGTATTAACATGGGTTCTCTGTTGAAAACATGGAGTGCTGATTGAATTGGGTGGTGTTAGAAGAGATCATGGCCCGTGAAATATGGTACTGTGGTTGTAGGTTCTTGATGCTGTGAAAATTTAGGCTCGTCTTGGATGTGATGTTCGATTAATGATAAGCTTTGGACATGAAATGTTAAATTTGCATATCTTATAGATGTGATAGATGATGCTTAGGGGAAGACTTTTTTGCTTCTCACTAGTTTTCCATGTTTGGAATTGAAATTAGGGAAGAAAGATACTTGAATCAGTTATGACTGATTTTCTGGAGGTGAGGAAATTATGCACTCATTCGTGATTTTTAGAACTGGATGACAAAAGTTGCAAACTTCACTTTGGCTTGCGCCTACTTAAATGCACTCCTTCTGGTCACTTTTAATAAATACAGTTTTCTTAAATAGATATAGTTTTCGTCAAATGAACTACTATAAATGCATTGATGTTTATGTGGTTATTAGGCACATTGATTCAATCAGTTACGTAAACCGAGACAACCCTCCCTCATAATCCAGTGAATAGAGAATGTGCTTTAGTAGCCTTGGATCCATGGTTATGGTGACCAAGATGGTGTTAACAATAATGACATGACATAAGTTGCACTTTCTCTCGCCACAAAGCTTTGTTGTAGGAAAAATAGTTCTATTTGGCTTTATCATTCTAATTTTTCCATCATTATTTTCTTCGGATCATTAATTTGCCATCATTATTGTGATGTGCTCCAGTTACTGGGTCTATATAATGAGTGGATGGTTAGAAGAGGAGTTAAGAACAATCTAAACGGTAAAAAGGACTTCAGACGAAGTAAATAAGCATACCTTGGATCCATGGAATCCATGATAGATTATGTGAGTTATTTGATGTCATATGGGCTAAAAATTTTCTTTGACAATGAGGTAGAAGGAAATCAACTAAATTTACTCTCTCTACAAAACTATTGCCCAGTAAAGTCAATAGAATTTGAGTGGAGATTTGGAAAGCCAGTAGCACTAGAATGGACAACCCAAAAATTAGCTTATAGATCTGCCACTTGATTCTGGTCTCAAAAAGCATGATAAAAACTTGCATTCCTTATTGAGCTTTTTAAATTTATGAATAAATTGGAGATAACCTCAAATATTCCAAGGTCCTGCCAAGGTGTCTTGATTAAAGAGAGAAATTACAGCTTGAGAGTCTTGTTGGATGTGAAGTTGTTGGACATTCAGATGTTGTGCTACCTAACTCCAAGGTAACAACTTGTAGCTTCTGTTGGCAGAGCACAGTTTACAGTTTGACAAGCATATCCAACAAAAAAAATTGCCTAGAAAATCTCTTTTGAGTTCTCTTGCAGCGGCATATCGTGAATTAGTTTTGAAGGCCCACATCAAAATTTAGACAGTAGAAGTTTGAAAGGCGCAGACTAATCTGAAAATTTTCTCAACAAACATTTCGGCATTCTCGAATAAGAGCCTATAACATATGAAGTTTGAAGTTGTTTGAGGAATATCTTACATCTACTTTCCACTTTCTCAGAACTGACTTGTTTGCCATGAAATAGAATGGCGTTCTTGTGTCTGCAAAGAGGACAGATAATATCATGTGAGCCTCCAATAATAGGACCCAAGTTTCTTGTTTCCCTGCAGTTCATGGATTTTTGAGGTATAATATGAAATCCTCAATAGTGCCGATAGAGCTAGGTGTACAAAATTTGCTAAGTTTCCTCCCATAGGTGCTCGGTGAAACCACAATGAAGAAACATATGTTAGTCGATCCACATGAAAGGAATAGAAAGCACATAGTGAGGATAGATATGAAACCGTTGATAGAGGACATCGGCTGTTGGAAGGGCATGTCTATAAACTTCCCAAGCTAAGTGTCGAGTGTTTTCCAGAACCTTGGCATGCCAAATATGATACCATAATGAATCTGAAACAGAGGTACCAAAGGGGAGTACCTGGTAAGCTGATGCTACTGTATAAGCACCAGAACTTGTACAAACCGAAATAAGGGAGTCTGTTTCATCAAGAGTTCACTTTGAGCAATAACGGGTTGTCATGAAGAAGATATGAGTTCAACACTCCAAGATCTATCCTGATTCATCATAGTATCCATTATCGCATGATCAGTGAAATAAGGAGTATGGAATCAGACCACCAGCCTTTGCATCTAACCATTCCTTTGCAGCTTTCACCTTTGTTAGGATTTGATTGCAACCTCTTGAATAATAAAAAAGAGATATGGAGATGATTGATCTTTCTGCTGAAGGCTTCTTTGAGTTGTAAAAAATTTCTCTAGACTAACATTAACCAATATAGTGTATGAGACACTAGTAACATAGAACATAATTCATTGTACCCATTTTTTATGCAAACCAAACTTCAAAAATACTTGTTTGAAAAATGACCATTTAAGGGAATCATATGCTTTAGCGAAATCAAATTTAATGTAAAGATTCAACCAACTCATTCCTTCTTTGTTTACTTTGGATTGTTGTCGTGGATGACCCTATCCTTAATAAAAGCTCTTCTGTTGAAAGATGGCGGTTCGAGTAAATCATGTTCTTCATAATTGGCTGCAATCTCTTGACAATAAGAAGAGATGATTTTATATGGAATTATACAAGCTGTTTGGCTGATTGGAGGAAACTATGAAGCAAATTTTGTCCCTTCCACTCTTGGCATGAAAGCAACATAGGTTTGATTTAGGTCTGTGGAAAAGTCCCTCTATGATAAAAGTTATTTACCATATTAAGAATATTAGCTTTGATGGTCGCCCAGTAAGTTTGATATAAGATAACAGGGAATCTGTAAGGACTTAATCTCTTTAGCATTTCAACTGAAAATACTGTCATACATTTTTCTTTTTCAAAAAATAGAGCAATTAGAGAATCATTATCAATATTAAAAATTGAGAGAACTGTGGATTCCTGTAAAAACATGATAAATTTTGGAAGTTTGAACTTTTATCTTTGTTATGGCCACCCAACATATCATAGGTATACTTCATACTCCTATTACTTTTGATGACTTAGATTCTATTATTTGGCTTGGCACAGGCTCCAATGATTATACTCTGGAATCAGGTTATCAATTGCTCCCTTCTACCTCCTCTCATACAGATCCCTTATGGTATCACATTTGGTATAGTCCCTCAGATGGCCGACACCTAGTCTAGAAAGTGTGTCGCTATGCCCTTTCAACCGCGGTTGTTCTCTATCAAAGCCTTAACATATATCCTAATTTGTGTTATTTATGCCCTTCACATGTGGAGTTGTATTTAAATATCTGGAAGACTTGGCAATTTTCCATACTCAATTACATTGAAGCTGCCAAGGCTTTTATATTATATTTCAATACTCAAGAAACCATGCGGGGAAATGAGGATGAAAGACCACATTCTTTTTTTGGATGAATTGAAATTTTATTGCAAAGTCCCAAGTGGAAGAGAAATACAAAGAAAGGTGATTAAACACCTAAGCAAAAAGTTATGCTAATAGCAGAACAACTTCAAAGTAAAACCAAAAGGAACCTAATAAAAAAAATCAAATAAGTATGCACAATGCTGAATGACTAAGCTTTTGAATCCGAATGCCTCATATGCTATTTTCACTTGATTAAGAATTTTGCAAATAACGACATTTGATGAAGAGATTGATTCTTCAAAAATAACTGTAGAGATATAAGCATTGAAGATATGCTTTAAAAGAAGACCAACATATTTATTTGAATGATAGAATAATAAAATCCATGATAATTCGTCATAGAAGCTTCTAACATAATGCTGAATATGGCATTTGAGCAGCAGGTCTCGCCAAATAACCTTGCTGAAACTGTATTAAAAAAAGGTGATCACGATTTTCATTTGCATGAAAGTAAAAGAGCAACGATTAACTAATGATATATCTCTCATTTGAAGATAATCTAAAGTCATAAGACCACCCGAAAGCGCAAGCCAAGAGATGAAGGACTGTTTGTATAGTTTGTATATGCATTTTTTGTGCCAGACAATCGTCCACCTGTCAACAATAAGAGCAGACTGACTGACAGAAAAAATCCCAAGCAGTCTTGTAAGAAAACTTTCCCGAAGGAGTTCTCCAACCAATTAAATCAATTTCATTAGAAAAACAGGAACTCGAAGATTTATATAAGATATAATTTCCTCGTTACAAGACGAGTCTGCCTGCAAATTTCAGCGCCCATAGAATTTCCTTAATCATCTCCACGCCGCTCATATTAAAGGATCCTCTTCAGGTTGCAAAAACGGGTTGCCATCGACTCTGCCCTATTGTCACGCAGAGAAATTCCCTTCCCTGCCTCGACTTCCTCACCTGCCACCCCACTCTGAGTAAAAAATAAACAAAAATAATGCTAACGCATGGCTTCATATGCTTTCAGAAGTTATTGTATTTTTTCCCCTTCTCTTATTGGTTTCCGGTTCCATTCTTTATGTTTTCCTTCTAGATCTCAAAGTTCAAATAGTGATATCTGCTGGAGTTTTTTTTCAATTGTATGTTTTCTTGGCGAACTTCTAATTATATGGAATATGGATAGCAGAATTAGCATTATTCCCGCAGCTACATGATATGATTAAGAAGGCATCATTTTTTTTTTTTTTGATACCCGGGTGTCCGGGCCAGCTTGCGCGCACCTCGACTAATCCCGGGGGGTGACTAGCACAGCAACCCACCGCCATGATCTCCCGCTTAAATCACAGGATGGACCAGGGCAGGATTTCAGAAGGCATCATTTTGCCCAGACAAGATATGATTCATATGAAAGTCATCATTTTGCAGTGCATATTTATCTGTGGAAGTCCTTGAACCATATAAATAAGTTTAAATTTCGTTTTGGGCACATTTTATGGATTTTATTTTGAGATCATGATTAAATATCGTTAGTTCTGATGCTCAACTTCATCTGCATGGATCTAATTACATAAAATTTAATGAAGGCAATTTAAACAATCTGCACTTAAGATGCCACTGAGTGGTTTTCCCTTATAAAGACATGCTTGTCAATGAGGCATTGGTGGTATTCTGTTTATTTGTTTATTTGCAAAAAAAAAATAATTAAAAGGAATATCTGGCACATTATGCTAATCTGCTGATGCAGAGGCACTGGTTTTTGGATGTTCATGCTATCAATATATCTATCTTGATTTATATGTTCATGTTCATGATCATGCATTTTATTTTAACAGAGGATTATGTTGGTGTAACCTGTGGTTTGATGTCTAAATTGTGCTGCAGGGGTTGGTGTCCAACCACAGGCAGCAACTTCAGCTGACAAAACACAGGATAGCTTTGTTTTTAAGACTGATGTTCCTGCCACACCCAAAAACACTGCTGTGGGAGGGAAGGCTTCTCTTCAGCCAAAACGTACACCAGTTTCAGAGAGAGAGATAGATGCCATTTTGGTACATATGACTTTTCGTGTCCAACCTTTTTTGCAATTGTTTTTTAGACCTGCACATATACAATCTATATGCATTTTACCTTATTCACTTTTATTTGATTTCCTGCACCGGGAATCTATTTTCTATCAACTTCCGGTTATAATTTCATTATGCATAGGGATTCATTTCTTAAATGGTGAGTTACTTTTTGCAGTTGGGCGGCTGTTTTTGAGAGATCTGTTGGAGTAACCACCCTCTCTTCTCCTGTATTAAGAAGTGATTGTTTATTGTTTCATATAGCTGAAATGACATATCTGACGTTGACAAAAAGAAGAACTTTGTTAAAATGTTGCTTTTGAAGTTTTTGTAATCAGTTTATGAGAAAAGAAGGATGTTGTTATCCGCTGATTCCTGTTCAACTTATTTTGTTTAAAGTGCCTAGTATAACCTTGTTTTTTGCCAGGAGATTACTCTAAAATTAATGAGCGGCAATAATATGTTTTGATTTTTTATAGTGAGACCATTATAAAAAGATTACCCTTGGGACTTTCATTTTGCTCATATTCCTCATGTTATTTTCTGTCTATGATACATGTGACTATAATTTGTTCTCCTGATACCTTCACATGAAAGAGATAAGGGCTTGGTAACATTTAGTTGTCCTATAAAATTGTATCTATGTGAGAACACAACGTCCGAACTGCGTAAGTGTTCATATTTAAGTCATGTAACAGGTGTTTTTGACGTTGTTACTTATCCCTAGGCAAAGATGTAACTTGTGTGTCACATAAGAGGTCATCTTTTAAGGCCTATGCAGTATATCAAAAATATTTTCAAGGCCTCTATGCATGCTTTTTGGTGTCAACACGTGATGGACCCTTGATTCAGACACTTAAAAATAGGACACAATAATGAAAAGACAAAGACATGTTATGTAATATGTCAACAAATTCGGCATGCACATGTGATTTGCATTGTAATAGGATGAAATAGGGTCAATGGATTTCTTTTTTGCTAGAAGGGGTTTTAAAGGATCTAATTATTGTGTTCTTTAAGTCGAGCTCAGAGCAAAGGAATTTTAGAAATGAAAATAATTTCTTGTGTTCTTTTGGCCAAGGTCATTAATGCTTATTTATTTGTAGTTACCTTGTAAATGAACATAATGGCAATTTTCCTAGTGATAATTAATTTCTATGATGAGGTTATAATAATTATTACTAGGCTTTCGTACGTTGTTCACATAATGAAACCAAAGCTCTAGATATTGAAAACTAGTTTAGGCTCGTATTTAAGGGGAAAAAAGATTAAGTAGGCATGATAACTTTGGGAAAATACATAAGACTAACCCAAAAAGACCACTAGACTTTTAGCGCCAAAAAAAGAGGCTAGCGATTTCTGCCTGGGCAGTCTCTAGGTGCCCAGGTAATTGCCACTAGTCTGATCCAAAAAAAAGGAAACACAAGAAGAAACACAATGAAAAACTGTTTATAAAAGCTCCTCTAACTTGAGAAATTTTATAGGAGTAATAAAATCATTGAAGTGTTTCAAAGCAGTGCTTGGAAGAATACTTGGTCGGCCTGGTTTGTGAAAGGGGCATGGGCCAACTCGAAGGTGACAATTCGTACTTCCAGCTTCAGAGATAGGAGGTGGATATTGGGTAATCAACACATGCTATAAGCTTTAGAGGATATACATCCTGATTGCGTTATTATTATGGCTTGAAGAATGTTCCTTACCCCAATATGCTACAAACGGCCAGGAACTTTATGAAGTTATGCTGCATGCGGGCATCAAGTTTTGTTTATAACTTAGCAATTGCACATGTAACCAAATAGAAGAAAAGATGATATTGCAAAAGATATAAAAAACATGTTCCAAATAACTAAGTAAACATTAAAAATCTCGTATCAATTAATCTAGTAGTATGATCCACCTATGAATTTTCTAGCAAGAGTATTAGAAGATTTTCCTATGAGCTATTAATTACCATAAAATGAAATTTCTTTCAAACTGACTTCAAATAAGTTGGCCAATCAAAAAGATTGAACCCTGACCTCCTACTTAATAAAAAAATGAGCATTCTGTTACTAAGTTTGACATGTAACTAACAAAGAGCTTGGACAACTAACAAGTTCCTGCTCCAAATGATCCACACTCACCTTTTGCATCTCCATAGCTTGCAAATAAAATTTCTGAGATGCTATGACCACCGGGACATGATAATTCCAAATTTTTGCCTTCAGGAATTGACGCACATATTGTTCTGGTTGTGACAGTGTGAAAAGAAATATCAGAAGGATTGCCTCCAATCTCTTCAAATAATGTCAATGTGTTGCCATCTGCCTCTAAGAATGATCGAGGAATATGATACCTACATAGCGTTTAATGATTTAGTCTAAAATTTGGAAACTTTTGTAGAAAAGATAGAGAATTAAATCAATAGAATAGACTTCAACTAACCATCTCTGGGAAGGTTGGCCACAACCAGTTGCACATTTCTCTGGACTGTAGGCTCCTCTATAATCACAAGGTTTGGGACAACCTGTAATTGGGGATATGTATTTGGTCCAATATCGTCCAATGCTCTGACCATTTACCCAAGCTTCACCTTTTCCAAGTCCTTGTAGATCAACAACTACAGGGTCTTGACCTAGAGGAGCCTTAAATGTTGTCTAGTAAAGCAGTACAACATATTCGGTTAGTATATCAAGATCTAATATAATTTGATATGATGCAAACATATGAAATTAATATTTGAAAAACTATGCATACCTTGTACCAAGTCATCATTCTATTGACAGGTAAATTTTGAGAGGCCCACTTGAAAGTAGTGTTATCTTTGTTAGAAACCAAACCATCTTGTTCACTCTTCAGGCCAATCTGTAAGTGAGAATGTAATTTTAAAAACCTTAAATCATTCAACTAAAGAAAATAATTTTTCAAGAATATACTAACAACTTAATTACCTTATAAGTCCATTTGTTTGATGACAAATCAATGGTTCCATTTCCCTTTCCTACAAGTTGCACAGGACCTCCAACAAGTGGGAACCAAATCATAAAAGGGTCCATAGTTCTGTTAAGGCCAAAAAATAAAACACATAAACGCCATATCTTATTGTTTGGGAGATATTAAAAGTAGAAATTGATGGAAGCATGAGAAACCTTTAAGCCAACAGTGACACTAAGTAAGGCAATGTAGTTTAAACCAGCTTTCACTTTTACAGGAGCTTCAAGCACGTATTGGAAGTTATTATATGTAGCATATTGAGACCCTGATCGGAAATTTTATGATATACTAATGTTAGAGATTTCCTTAAATAAAATTTGATAATAACAGAACAAGTAGAGTCAACTAACCAACTAGTTTTCCATTGAAGAAAGCATAAAGACCATCTCCTGTTGTGTTCACCCTTAAGATCATATTCTTGCTATATGAAGGATCACCTTCGTTAAAATGTATACTGCAAAATAAACAAAAATCATTAGAAAGAAAATAATAACATTTGAACTATATAAGTATCAGTAATATGGTATGCATAAGTACCTTGTCATGTACCACAGGTAATCACTAGCATCATTGCTAATTCCAATTTGCTCTACCAGTTTAGTTGTCATCAAAGTGCCTTTTGCTCTTAATTCACTTTTTATGTTTTCAGGTCTCCATACCCAATCCAAACTTTCTTGCTCACCTTCGACTGCACTAGGCTTCTTCACCGCCAAAGATGTTTGAGTTGTAACCTGCGCACAAAAGTTTTAAGTAAATTTCAAAACAAATTCTACCCAAAATATTGAAATAAATGGTAGTCAATGCCAATAACAATATGGCACCTTCGCTGTGTTATAGACTTCTTCGCTGCAATCAAGGAGAATACTAACAGACCATGCGGGCACAAAGTACTTATTTCCTTGGAAAGAGATGGTTGCATCAGTAGTTTCATTCGTGTTACTCAAAAAACATCCCGAAGTTCCATCAATTTGGTAAATTGTTGCCTTCATAGAGTAAAAAGAATCAAAAGTGATAATAATAAATTTAACATGATTTAAGATAATAACATAACTTAAAGCATACATTAACTCCATTTCCGTATTCAGTGGTTGAAACCTCCCCATGGGTGAGAACCTTCTCCATCGACTTAAGAACAAGATGGAGTTCTTTTAAGTGACCATATTTCGGTTGCCTTAAATTACCTAAAAGTTCGTACAATTTTAATACATGTTAGAACAACGTAAATGCATATGAAGATTATAAATTGACAAAAAGGAAAAAACCTGATTACCATATTCATCAAGGGGAGCATCATAATCATATGTTGTTGTGATATATGGTCCTCCAGTTGAATGGCCGAAATTGGTACCTCCATGATACTATAACATGGGTAATGAAAATATATATTATTATGCCAAGTTAATAAAATAAAAAGATATTGTTTTCAATATATAACTTTCAGAAGGAAAAAACCATGATGTACAAAATACAAACCATGTAATAGTTTTGAAAAGTTCCTCCAGTTTGGTAGAACCTTGCAACCGCAAATGCTATATCTTCAGCAGTTCTATGAGGGTCATTGTTATCGGCACCCCATGCCTTAAACCTGAAAAATTCATGCTATGATGAATTCAAAAATAATAGTAAATGTAAACAACTAAAAAATAATATGGTTGATGCACACAAACCATCCAACCCAGTTCTCAGTCCACATTTTTGGAGTATTGGGATTGCTTGGTGTGAAATTGTCACAATAATATCCATTACACGTATTGATCTACACATGGAAAAGATAAAGTTAGAATAAAAAATACAAATATAAGGTGAAGGAAACTTGAAGGATAGTGGATACTAACCATTGGTACTGGGGCATCTGATTGCTGACACATCACCCAAGGGATGCCAATTTTAAATGACTCAGCCAAATTTGCACACCATTGAATGTAATTCTTACCTGCTTCTCCATACTTCTCCATCACATTTCCGTACTCGTTTTCAATCTGCAATATCGTCCTTCTTCATTTTTGAAAGACAAGAATACGAGATATAAAAAAATCATGCTTGAATTTAAACTTTATTGATTGAGCATAAGAAATGCATACTTGAGTAATTATGATGGGTCCTCCTTGTGGTGCCAATAATTGTTCTTGCTTTAACATATCCACAATAAGAGTGGTAAAGTTGCGCATTTCATTCTGTTGAAAGAAATTTTAAGGAATATACATTAGGTTGAGTCACAGGTTTTACCAAACCAATAGCACATAGAAATTGAGATCAATGACATAAAATATTTATTGTGACAAAGTATGTTGTACATATCAAATCGGCAAGAAATAAATACCTTGAAGATCTCATTATCTGTTCTAAGTTCAATCCCAGGCATTTGATGTAGCCAAACAGGGAGTCCACTAGACATTCAAAAATTAAAATTGCAAAGGTAAGGAACATATATATAATTATAATTATGCAAACTAAAATAGGGGACAAGAAAATACCCATAATTCCACTCTGCACACACATAAGGGCCTATGCGGAGAACTGCATAGAGTCCAACTTCTTGTATAGTCTTCAAAAACCGAATTATGTCATAGCGGCCTTCAAAATTATACTAGCAAAACAAATGATTAAAAGTGTTAGTCCTAAAATCTCAAGTTACTAGGAATGAAAATCGACGTCCGTTAATGTATATCTATGTTAATTAAATGGCAAATTGTTGAAATTGATTTTAAACCTGTCGATGTTGGGGCTCATGAACATCCCAAAACACATGTTTCGATTGCATCAAGACCGCCATCTTTTGCCTTTTGAATTAGATCAGGCCACATCTAGAGACAAATATATAAAGATGACTTTCATTAGCAAACCAATGCTTTAATACATCCACCTCATAGCTACACATTCCTGTAAACTAAAGCAATTGTCAACAAAAATAAAGCATGTTAAAAACTGGACTAGTCATATGTCAAACCGGACCAGAAAATTACTTCGTTTGTTTATACTGATATTCAATGATATATTTACATACGTAAAAAATTTAAAGGAAACGATATTACAACACGTACGTTATTTCATATGACAGCCTAGTTTCTTATTATATCTCATTGCCAGAGAAAGTTTGTATCATATTATTACTTTTTAAGGTGTTTAATTAGTTGAGAAATGAGAAGTTTATATACCCTAAATAAAATCGTCAAAATTATGGAATAATGACTATCCAACTCAGTGCGACCCACATGCAACGGAGTATAAGCGGATAGCATTAGTTCAATCCTTTGTACTTAGGATTTAGAAAAATATAGTCACCTAGGCATGCCAGATTGGGACCATGCAGGCTCAACTGCATGTGGACCATCGAAAGTAGAAGAAAAGGAAGAGAGCAAATTATGGGGGTGTCCACCATGGAATGTTGTATCGGCCATATATATCGCCGATATATCGATATCGACCTCCACCCGATAAAACGATATGGACAAATATCATTTTTTCAAATTTTTTAAAATATCGCCATTTAAAAAAAAATGTTGCAAAAAAAATTAGGAAAATTTTTTTTAAAAAAAAAAAGAGAAAAAAATACAACTTTCCCGTTTGTTTCCCATCCTAATATGCATTTTTATGCATATTTTAAAATCTATGCTTTGTCTAAATTAGTATAACTCATTTTAGAAGTTACATTGTGAAAATATAGGGTAAAAACTAGTTTTCAACCACCGATATTTTTTTACACAATATCTCCTATATATCTCCAATATTTTGTCTCTTTGGTCGACTGATATTTTATCGGTATTGGATATCAGTGAGTAATTATATAATTTGAATAGAAAAGCACGAATATAATTTGAATAGAAAACCACCATACAATATAATTTGAATAGAAAAATACGGAAAGAGAAGGGTACGTAAGTAAGGGTGTAAATGGGCCGAGCCGGCTCGCTAGCTGAGCTCGGCTCGTGTCAGGTTTGGCTCGGGCTCGTCCTATTGCGAACCAAGCTCGAGCTCAATGTTACTCCACTCGGCTCGGCTCGGCTCGAACAAGCTCACGAGCCCGCTCGTTATTTTATATATAAATATACTATTTTTTATTTAGATCTCCTTCCATAAATTTTTTTTACGAGCCGACCTCGAGCCTGAGCCGAGCTTTCACTCGAGCTCCAAAATTCTTAACGAGCTAAGCTCGAGCTTGAATTTAAAATTTCGAGCTCGAGTTGAGCTATGCCCAAGCTCAGCTCAGCTCAGCTCGTTTACACCCCTATACGTAAGGCTATTGTAAACCTGGTTACAACATCTTATCTTACATAACACTAAATACATAAAACAAACATGTTAACCATACCATGGAAGGAAATCCACAACGAAAGCACGAATATTACTAGCCATAATGAGATATTATAAGTAAAAATATGGCTAAGGATTAAAATTATGAATCAATCAAGGAGCACATACAAAGCAATATTTGATCATTACAGTTAGTACATCTTTATCTTATTTTGCTCGATTGGCAAAAATACATCTATATAGAGTTAGGTAGGAGATATATACATTTGTCGGTCACGTATCATATAGGACAGACGGTGGATATCAAATTAGGGGGCAGGTGGGTGTGAATCAAATATGTTGTCAGATCAAAATCTGATGGCTTTAGGTGACTCGGCTCAAGCTGCTTGCATTAAACTATTCCCTATATACATAGGGAAAAGTTTAAATGAGATCGTTATCATATAACTTGTATGAGCTTGAGTAATCTTGAACTATCATAGTTTGGCTCATGCAATCTCATATAAACCGGTATTTTATATATAATTAGAACCACATGGAGCATCTAAAAAAGGGAAGGCATTTATCTCAGATGGAGCACCAATTTCAGGACGGGAGGGAGTACATAACTCACCCGTCACACTCAGTTAGACCAAAAAGTTAGGATGCAAAAACTCCTCTCTCCCCATAATCATAAATCAATGAATATAAAATAAAAAATTGACAAAAAATCACATTATAACACTTCATACCCATGCAACATGTGTGTGATCATCCGAAACAAGTAACTTTTAATAGATATAATTTTTTTCAAATATAATAAAATTTTAGTTTATTTGAAAAAAAACTATATCTATTAAAAGTGACCGGAGGAAGTGTTAGTATAAGTTTTACCTCAGGAGTGCTACGTGGGTAGTGAATGGATCCAGAGAATAGCACTCTCCTATCTCCATTGATCAAGATGGCTTTACCATCATAAGAAACATCTGTCGCTAGTGAAGACGAAATTAATGCCAAAAAGAAAAAACTCAAAACATTTTTCTTTAAAACATAGGACGCCATGTTGTTCTCTCTCACGAACTCTCTCAACCCCCTCAAAGAGAGAAATGAGTTTCACGTACGTGATATGTATAATCTTATATAGAGGAAAAGTGGAGGCTTTGGGAGCCCATGACATCTATCCAGATTTGAGTTCTAACTTATCTAAAACACATGTTAGTTCAACTGACCCTTACGCAAATAACTTTGAAGGCACATACGAACGGGACTCTCAATAAACAAAAAAGATATACGAATTAAATGGATTCTGTCTACAAATTAGGGATCCTTATCTAAAACCGATAACTAGTCTCTTGGAGTCCCTTGTGCGGTTGAACTTCTTTGCAACTCTAGCAAGACAATATCACACGAGTCTTCTTGGTTCGATAAGTCTCTTCGACATACTTGGCATTGGAAGCTAGCTAGGCCACGGATACGAATACGTGACACTATACACATATTTTCCAAACAAATAGGATATGATACGATTAATCAAATTTATTTATATAATTTTTTAATATATTTTTTAGTATTGTAGCACCATATTTTTTTCTTTAAACTTCATTAATATTTAATATGAATAAAAAAATTAAAAATGTTGATTTTGGAAAGCCCCGTAGTTGTTGGCATGACTCAATGTTACCGTATATCTCTTGGCAAACAACAACTTCCGAAAAATGGACCAAAAGATTGGAATGCATATAAAGGGAAAAAAAGAAAGGAAAGAGAAGCGAAGGGAAATGAGAAGACACGAGGAAGAGACTGATGCTCCAGTCAGGTCACCACCCCCCTCTCCGTTTCCAAACCAAACTCCTCTGTTTCTCTCTGCTCTACCTCTTTATCAGCCTCTTCTTTGCTCTCTATCTCTCCCTAGTCTCCACCAGATGCATCATCCAATCTCGCCCTATGCAGCTTTTGATTCAGACCCCATCACCACAGGCGGAGTACTTCTACCTGGACGTCGCCGAGAAGCTCCTGGCGGCGCGGGACCTAGTCGGCAGCTGACTTCGCCCTCCAGGCCCTCGACGCCGACCCGTTCCTCAACGGCGTCGACGAGGTCCTCGCCGTCGTCGACGTCCTCTTCGCCTCCTAGAAGCGCATCAACGACCACCTCGACTGGTATGCCCTCTTCCGCCTTGACCCTAACCCCTCCTCCGTCGCCGTCCCCCTCGACGCCCTCAAGCGCAAGTACCACCGCCTCGCCCTCCTCCTCCACCCTGAGAAGAACCATGCCGCCTTAGTCCGATACGGATATAACAGCCAATTTGCCGCATTCGTGCTTCCTAGCCTGTGGGTTGGTGCATGTTGATGTAGCTTCCTCATTTGAACCATTCGGTTTCACTCCCTATGGTTAAGTTGTATCATCTTAAAAAATCATACTCCCTCCGTCCATAAAACAGAGTCTGCATTAGAAAATGGGTTAAGTTTTGGATCTGTTTTTTTTTTTGTTAATGCAATCTTTATTTTTTGGAAGGAGTAAAAGGAACCCATATGAAAAGTAATAACTTCTCCAGAACTAGAAGTTCTCAAGAAATGACTAACGAGATGATTTCGTCATTCACTCCAAGAATTTCCATAGTATGGGGGGGATTGTAACATGATGGCGGCAGAGGATACACTACCTTCAAAGATCCTACACTATCTTTCACTCTAAATGTAGTTGCACCGTGTGTGCAGAACAGTTTTGAGCCTTGCGATTTCGATCACGCGGTAGTACCCATTACTATAGGGTGGCATAGACGAGCTTTCCTACCTCAGCCTGCCAGCCCCTATATGCGAGATGTTGAATCTAGATCTGATGGCTTTAAAATTTGCAAAGAGAAGGAAAAAAAATAGTCATGTTTATGTGTCTGGCGCACACACACACACACGTTGGAATGTGCTGAGCTCTTTTGGGCTGCACGATTTTAATCGCATATGCTATCGGATCAAGATCCGACAACTTTTCTATTTTTGTGTGCTCGGCTCACACTTTCAGGCTTGCGCGATTTCGATCAGGTGGAACTCATTAATATGCCCTGCAAGCCTGCACACGAGTTGTTGGATCAAAAAATGTGTCATGCGCATATTTACGAATATATGCGACCTGATCGCAAGCCGTCAGATCAAGAGCGTATATCTAAGTGTCTAGCAGTGGTTCAAGAGCGTATATGCGACACGGCTTCGGAAGTCCTTGGTTCGCATCCATGTTCTCGGACTGCCCTCCACTTTCTTCCATTGAAATGCTTTGTTCCCTCATATACTGGACAGGGTTTGCATGGGCATGGACGTAGCACAAGGACTGCCCGCCTTGCTCCTCTCCTTTTCCCATTCCCATCAAGGTACTCTCCTCAATCCTCATCTCCTTTTCCACTTTTTAGCTCTGTTTACTGATGCTACTTTGACTACTACTTTGCATCATCTTTTTGTTTTTATATAAGCTATTATCTTGACCATTTCTGAATCTTCTATTTAATCAGCGTATTCCAGTTGATTTTCTCCAAGGTGAAAAATTCCAAGAAGCAGCGGACAGAGATATAAGATGATTCCAACTCGGCAGCGGTCGATGAAAACCAAGAAAAAGAGGTACCCATTTGTTCATACACTTCAGCCGGATGTTTCTATAAAAACTACCTGTTCGACAAAATACTTCAATGAAAATCAGCCTCGCCTGGATCTGCAGTAGACCACAGATACTTATAGAGATTCTAATTTCCTAAGATACTAAGGGTGCGTTTATGTGCTGAAAGATGAAAAATCGTCATGGTGAAAGAAGTGCCTTTTACAACTTAGTGTGAAAATTTTTCAGGCCTAAAACGTACATTGGGTGCGTTTATTTAAAATTATCCAAACACATTTCACTTTTTACAAAATTTTGGCACTTCTTTCACCTTGATAATTTTTCATCTTTCAGCAAACAAATGCACCCTAAATTTTTCATCTTTCAGCAAACAAATGCACCCTAAATACGTCCAACTTCAATATCTTACTATTCTAATTTCCAAGCAGCATATAAAAAACAACTATTTCTACTAAATTAACACATCTGTCTATAGTTTCCTTCCTATGTCTGTTGAAATTTGACTTGAAATTAAACAAATTAATCTAAAATGCTGCGATCGATCGGACAAAATGACGCGATCGATCGTGTTACGATCGACCGTGATAAACACGATCGATCGTATTTACTGGAATAAAAGGATTTGTGTACCGTGATAAAACGGTCGATCGTGTTTTTAGGCTAAATAAGGCGGTAGATCGTAAAGCGATCGATTGGTTTCAAAAACGATCGATCGCATGAGCGGTTACAGAAAAAAAATGAGTGGTGGACACGGCTTCGGAAGTCCTTGGTTCGCATCCATGTTCTCGGACTGCCCTCCACTTTCTTCCATTGAAATGCTTTGTTCCCTCATATACTGGACAGGGTTTGCATGGGCATGGACGTAGCACAAGGACTGCCCGCCTTGCTCCTCTCCTTTTCCCATCAAGGTACTCTCCTCAATCCTCATCTCCTTTTCCACTTTTTAGCTCTGTTTACTGATGCTACTTTGACTACTACTTTGCATCATCTTTTTGTTTTTATATAAGCTATTATCTTGACCATTTCTGAATCTTCTATTTAATCAGCGTATTCCAGTTGATTTTCTCCAAGGTGAAAAATTCCAAGAAGCAGCGGACAGAGATATAAGATGATTCCAACTCGGCAGCGGTCGATGAAAACCAAGAAAAAGAGGTACCCATTTGTTCATACACTTCAGCCGGATGTTTCTATAAAAACTACCTGTTCGACAAAATACTTCAATGAAAATCAGCCTCGCCTGGATCTGCAGTAGACCACAGATACTTATAGAGATTCTAATTTCCTAAGATACTAAGGGTGCGTTTATGTGCTGAAAGATGAAAAATCGTCATGGTGAAAGAAGTGCCTTTTACAACTTAGTGTGAAAATTTTTCAGGCCTAAAACGTACATTGGGTGCGTTTATTTAAAATTATCCAAACACATTTCACTTTTTACAAAATTTTGGCACTTCTTTCACCTTGATAATTTTTCATCTTTCAGCAAACAAATGCACCCTAAATTTTTCATCTTTCAGCAAACAAATGCACCCTAAATACGTCCAACTTCAATATCTTACTATTCTAATTTCCAAGCAGCATATAAAAAACAACTATTTCTACTAAATTAACACATCTGTCTATAGTTTCCTTCCTATGTCTGTTGAAATTTGACTTGAAATTAAACAAATTAATCTAAAATGCTGCGATCGATCGGACAAAATGACGCGATCGATCGTGTTACGATCGACCGTGATAAACACGATCGATCGTATTTACTGGAATAAAAGGATTTGTGTACCGTGATAAAACGGTCGATCGTGTTTTTAGGCTAAATAAGGCGGTAGATCGTAAAGCGATCGATTGGTTTCAAAAACGATCGATCGCATGAGCGGTTACAGAAAAAAAATGAGTGGTGGACACGGCTTCGGAAGTCCTTGGTTCGCATCCATGTTCTCGGACTGCCCTCCACTTTCTTCCATTGAAATGCTTTGTTCCCTCATATACTGGACAGGGTTTGCATGGGCATGGACGTAGCACAAGGACTGCCCGCCTTGCTCCTCTCCTTTTCCCATCAAGGTACTCTCCTCAATCCTCATCTCCTTTTCCACTTTTTAGCTCTGTTTACTGATGCTACTTTGACTACTACTTTGCATCATCTTTTTGTTTTTATATAAGCTATTATCTTGACCATTTCTGAATCTTCTATTTAATCAGCGTATTCCAGTTGATTTTCTCCAAGGTGAAAAATTCCAAGAAGCAGCGGACAGAGATATAAGATGATTCCAACTCGGCAGCGGTCGATGAAAACCAAGAAAAAGAGGTACCCATTTGTTCATACACTTCAGCCGGATGTTTCTATAAAAACTACCTGTTCGACAAAATACTTCAATGAAAATCAGCCTCGCCTGGATCTGCAGTAGACCACAGATACTTATAGAGATTCTAATTTCCTAAGATACTAAGGGTGCGTTTATGTGCTGAAAGATGAAAAATCGTCATGGTGAAAGAAGTGCCTTTTACAACTTAGTGTGAAAATTTTTCAGGCCTAAAACGTACATTGGGTGCGTTTATTTAAAATTATCCAAACACATTTCACTTTTTACAAAATTTTGGCACTTCTTTCACCTTGATAATTTTTCATCTTTCAGCAAACAAATGCACCCTAAATTTTTCATCTTTCAGCAAACAAATGCACCCTAAATACGTCCAACTTCAATATCTTACTATTCTAATTTCCAAGCAGCATATAAAAAACAACTATTTCTACTAAATTAACACATCTGTCTATAGTTTCCTTCCTATGTCTGTTGAAATTTGACTTGAAATTAAACAAATTAATCTAAAATGCTGCGATCGATCGGACAAAATGACGCGATCGATCGTGTTACGATCGACCGTGATAAACACGATCGATCGTATTTACTGGAATAAAAGGATTTGTGTACCGTGATAAAACGGTCGATCGTGTTTTTAGGCTAAATAAGGCGGTAGATCGTAAAGCGATCGATTGGTTTCAAAAACGATCGATCGCATGAGCGGTTACAGAAAAAAAATGAGTGGTGGACACGGCTTCGGAAGTCCTTGGTTCGCATCCATGTTCTCGGACTGCCCTCCACTTTCTTCCATTGAAATGCTTTGTTCCCTCATATACTGGACAGGGTTTGCATGGGCATGGACGTAGCACAAGGACTGCCCGCCTTGCTCCTCTCCTTTTCCCATCAAGGTACTCTCCTCAATCCTCATCTCCTTTTCCACTTTTTAGCTCTGTTTACTGATGCTACTTTGACTACTACTTTGCATCATCTTTTTGTTTTTATATAAGCTATTATCTTGACCATTTCTGAATCTTCTATTTAATCAGCGTATTCCACTTGATTTTCTCCAAGGTGAAAAATTCTAAGAAGCAGCGGACAGCTATATAAGATGATTCCAACTCGGCAGCGGTCGATGAAAACCAAGAAAAAGAGGTACCCATTTGTTCATACACTTCAGCCGGATGTTTCTATAAAAACTACCTGTTCGACAAAATACTTCAATGAAAATCAGCCTCGCCTGGATCTGCAGTAGACCACAGATACTTATAGAGATTCTAATTTCCTAAGATACTAAGGGTGCGTTTATGTGCTGAAAGATGAAAAATCGTCATGGTGAAAGAAGTGCCTTTTACAACTTAGTGTGAAAATTTTCCAGGCCTAAAACGTACATTGGGTGCGTTTATTTAAAATTATCCAAACACATTTCACTTTTTACAAAATTTTGGCACTTCTTTCACCTTGATAATTTTTCATCTTTCAGCAAACAAATGCACCCTAAATACGTCCAACTTCAATATCTTACTATTCTAATTTCCAAGCAGCATATAAAAAACAACTATTTCTACTAAATTAACACATCTGTCTATAGTTTCCTTCCTATGTCATGTTCTTTCAAAAAGATTATTCCTTTCTCTATCATATTGTTTTGAATGTCCTAAGTATGGAATTAGCTAGCTTGTGGATTAAATTAGTTTAGTTTAGCTGCTGCTCTTGGATAATTCTTGTTCGCATTGGTTTTGTTGTAATTTGAATTCTAGAAGCTCGTGGTGGTGGTGAAGCTGATGGAGAAGCCAAGACTGGTGCAGAAATTCTAGAAGCTCGTGATGGTGGGTTAGTGATTGCTTATCAAATTGCACATTATAGTTATGGTACTTGAGATGCTGCTTCTTCAAGTGAAATTGCAAGCTGGAGTGATGGATAGATGGAGATTTGCTAGACCATCAATGCTTATAACTGGCCCTAGAACACAACACACTAGTTTGGCCATATATATCTTGATGCGTGCTGCAGTCTTGGCCTCTCGGTGTGGGATAACGAGTAAACGCTTTGGTTCGGTTTGCAAACCTTTGACTTGGTCCCATGGTGATATATTCCTAACGTGTTTTTCCTCTTCACAAATATTGTATGTATGCATTCTATGCTAAACAGTTTACATGGAACTGATAAATGTTGGGAATTTTTATGAAACACTTAAGGCTGGCCATAATACAGCATGTAATATGTACTGAATACAAGCCTTTTTTCTCTAGGTCTCAATGAGAGAATGCTCTGTTTATAGAATTAACATCATCTCGCCATACTCATTTCTAATTTCAGATTCAAGAGATAAACATTATGGATGCTGATGAATTGCGCATGATGTGCAGGTCTGCTTATATTTTGAAGCAAGATAGCTTACCTTCATCATACAAATCTTTTCTTAACAAACATGGTGGAAAGGATCATGTCATTCTACAGGGTGTTAAAGAAATTTATACCGGCAAGCCTTTTTCTAATTTGGAAGGGATAGAAAAGCTATACGCTTCATATAATGAAGACGTAAAGCTAGATCCAAACATGAAAGTCCCATGTTCAGTATGTATAGTTTCTTTATACAATTTCTGATTGATCTTTATAAAAAACAACCATCTTCCAATGATCAACACTACTAGATTTGATTCCTTAGGAAAAATCAATCTCCTTTTTCAAAATGTTAATGGGATGGTTGGACAGTAGGAAGTAAAATAGAATAAAAATAATTTTTTAAAATTTTTTTTAAAAAAAGTAGGGTCAGGTCATTACCCAACCCCACCCGAGCCAAGTAGGGATTAGTGGCCGTGGGGCGATCAAATGGGAAATTACATACTCCTTCCGTCCAGAATTCTTATTACCTTAAGGTTTTCCAAAAATGAACTAATTTAGGGTAATAATAATTCCGGACGGTAGGAGTATATGCAATGTTTAATATTCCCTCCATCACTTAGATAGATACATTTGGTTTTCTCAAACGAACTGATTCTGGACAACCCAATGTATCCATTTAACTGGACCGGGGGAGTATAAGGAAACCCTTCAAATCTGGCCATGAAACTCATTTCTGCCACATGAATGTGGATGCGGAGGATGACAGGAAAAAGCCATGAAACTCATTTCTGCCACATGAATGTGGCTACGAAGCCTCCGTTGGACAACCCCTCTACATGGAGAAAAAAGTCATGCGATGCCACATGAAAAATGAAACAAATTTTAGAAAGCATGCCTAAATTGTAACAGACGGAGCATATCTTAAAAAATAGACCACAAAAATAATAAATGGAGTATTTTAACATCGTTTTACTCACAAAATTCCTCTTTAAATTACTTCCAAGTAAAATTTAAACTGTACATTTATTCACTGTACTAAAACATAA
Source organism: Houttuynia cordata (assembly GCA_039654745.1). Taxonomy (NCBI): domain Eukaryota; kingdom Viridiplantae; phylum Streptophyta; class Magnoliopsida; order Piperales; family Saururaceae; genus Houttuynia; species Houttuynia cordata. The sequence continues at coordinate 15,117,317 of CM077506.1, forward strand.
AAGAGACAAATAGCAGACGGTATGAAACAGTTGAAGAAACAAGCTCCCACAACCAACCCTCACTTCTACACCATCCTATAAAATAAACAAATAGATGACCCAACAATATACAAGGGTGCAGACTACTACTACCTCTTCGGCTTCGAGACCAAACCGCAGGCCAATCCACCAAATGCACCCCTACTAGACCAACAGTTGCTTGTTCTCTTATCACTTGGCTTTTGCATTCTATCGTTATTATTCTGTTTCCTAGTTTCCTATGTCACAACGGCATGCTTGCTGCTGCCTTGTGCTTTTGCAGCATCATCGTTATTATCTGCTGCTAAAATGCTGTTGTTCGTTCTCATCAGATATTTATCTACCTGCGCAGCTGCTTGTCGGCCCTCAGAAATGGCCCACACGACAAGAGATTGCCCACGCCTGCAATCTCCAGCAGCGAAGACTCCATCTACATTGGTAGAAAATTGCCCATACTCTGCTTTGTAGTTGGAACGATTGTCACATTCCACATTCAGTCTGTCTGCAATTGTCTGCGTCAGAAGCAAATAAATAATGCAAGTTAGAAAAAGATGATATTAGATGAAGGGTTCAAGTACAGCAAGATAAGAATAGTTTAGTTTGGAACGACTTCCATCTGTTCCGAGAGAGCAGTAGGTATGATTTTTACTAGGCCATATTCATATTACATTAATATAACTTGTAAGGTGTAGTCCGATTTAATTTTCCAATCTGAACTAAATATACTTTTGAGAGACTCAATGAAATGGTAGTGTCTATCAAGCTCTCCGGGAACGCTACTATTTGCAGCTGTCACTATGCTCGTATATTATAATTGAAACAAACATATATCTTAGATTTTAGTTACTCACGGATTCAGGACCGAGGAACCCCATGGCTAGGAGTACCAGGTCAGCCTCAATAATCTCATTGGAGCCCTCAACTTCCTTGAACTGAAATCTGCCACTGGCATCTTTCTCCCATTGCACACGAACCACCTCAAGTGCTTTAACATTCCCATTGTCATCTCCAATGAATCTCTTAGTCAAGACTTCATAAGATCTTGGGTCCTTTCCAAACTTTGCTGCTGCTTCTTGGTGACCATAGTCCACACGGAATATTCGAGGCCACTAGAACATAATGAAATTCCCAGTTTAATAAAATTAAAATTGGCATTACACTAGACTAATCTATATTATTAATTTCAATAGATGGGTGAACCTGTGGCCATGGATTTCCTGGTGCTCTAGTTTGAGGTGGTTGAGGAAGAAGCTCCAAATTTACAACACTAGAGCACCCATGACGGATAGATGTTCCAATGCAATCTGTTCCAGTGTCTCCACCTCCAATAACAATCACCTTCTTGCCCTTAGCAGATATGTATTTCCCATCCTGCAGATTGGTATCCAACAAGCTTTTGGTGTTGGCGTGAAGAAATTCCATAGCAAAATGAACTCCTGACAATTCTCGACCAGGAACAGGTAGATCCCTGCATACACATAAAAAAATCACATGTCAGCTTGAGTGAGAGAGAGAGAGAGCTTTACACCTAAACTTCATTTTTTCTCACTGATAAAATTAATAATGTAGTTTGTATTCATTGTATAGTTCTTATACACCAAAAACCCCATTCAATCAGGTTCATGAAGTTGAAAACCCTGTTCTGTACTTGTTGAGAAGATGTATATTTCTCATTTCATGTTCAGAGTTAGTTCGCCAACCTTGGACTACTACAATTGTATTTTACCTTGGTTTGGTTGCTCCACAAGCCAAAATAATTGCATGATTCTCTGATTTAAGCCGGTCAATCGAGTACAGGGGATCAGTTCCAACATTGGCATTTACAACAAAGCTTATACCCTCTTCAACCATAAGGTTTACTCGCCGCTGAACAACATCTGTTTTGTCAGCCTTCATGTTTGGAACTCCGTACATCATCAGCCCTCCAATACGATCTGCACGCTCATAAACTGTGACCAAGTGGCCAATCTTGTTAAGTTGATCGGCAGCAGCCAATCCAGCAGGTCCACTCCCTATTATGGCGACTTTTTTCCTGTAAAAATAAGATAATCGGATGCATAAGCAAATGATCAACCCTATACAAGGAAGCACCAGGAATTAGGTATATAGTAGAGAAAAAGAACAAACCCAGTTCTCTTCAGAGGTGGGCGAGGCACCATCCATCCTTCTGCAAAGGCCTTATCAATGATGGCACACTCTATACTTTTTATAGACACCGGATTCTCAATTATACCCAGAACACAGGATCCTTCACAAGGAGCAGGACAGACACGACCAGTGAATTCAGGAAAGTTATTAGTCTCCAAAAGACGGTCCAATGCTTCACGCCAGCGATTTTGGTGGATTAGCTCGTTGAATTCAGGTATCTTATTGCCAAGAGGGCACCCAGAGTTTTCCTGAATTCAAAAACAACAAAAAAAAAGTCAACAGCATACATACGTTGACAGACTAATAAGTAACCTGTGTATGATTAATTACTTGATGACAGAAAGGAGTTCCACAATCCATGCAACGGGCAGACTGGGTTTTTAACAAAGGGCCTGGTTTTGACTCTTCTGCAACTTCTTCCCAGTCATTTATGCGAAGGTTGGGATCTCTGTATGAAATGCTTTCACGCTCATAGGCAAGGAAACCACGATGCTTAACAGCGTCTGAAACCCTAGTTGGTCTCTTTGGTGCTTCCACCTCAGTTGGCATCTGCAAAACATCAAGTATACAAATATTAGGAATAAACAGATAACTTTATTGAGAGATATCATTTCCTACCAAATTAAAACACTGGACGGTTATAAATCTTGTAAGAATCTATGTACACGTATTATTCAGGAAAAGAAATATAAATAAAGAAATCTAAAAAAAAGATCAGAATTTTTGCACCTCAATTTCTCAGGAAAAGTATTTCAAACACAAAAACCATCTTGACAGAAAAAAAAAAAAAAACAAGATGTCAACCTGTTAACCTAATGTAGATGACTTTGTATACCAACACAATAACAAAATCCTTCCTTGGAAACTGTCTACAGGCAAAGAAGTCATCGGAAGTAGAACCAAAGAAGTTACAAAAGAAGAAAAGCTATAACATACCGGAATCCCATTGTCACTTGAGGCTGCGGCTGCCATTTTCTTCAGCTCTTCAAATGCATCCTTCTCCATCAGCTCTGCCTCTTCTTGAGCCTCAGCCTCCTCGGAAGCTTTTTCTTCCTTCATTTTATTTATAACTCTCTTGTAGTCCCTAGGGAACACCTTCACAAATCTAGGGAGCAGATTTTCAAAATTGGCAAGAACTTCTCGTGCCAATTCACTGTTAGTGTGCCTTTGATGTTGTTGGATCATCATTTTCAAAGTTGTAATATCATCTTCCTCTTCAACCTTATCAAGATCTACCAGCTCAGGATTGCACCTCATCCGGAACTTCTCATCGGCATCAAGAACATAAGCAATTCCACCACTCATTCCTGCAGCAAAATTTCTACCTGTTTTCCCAAGAACAACTACTATCCCGCCAGTCATGTATTCACATCCATGATCCCCAACCCCTTCCACAACTGTTCTAACCCCAGAATTTCGCACGCAAAACCTCTCAGCAGCCATTCCATTGAAATAAGCCTCCCCGTTTGTTGCTCCATAGAGAGCAACATTGCCAATGACTATATTATCCTTTGGGTCAAACAGGCTCTTTCTTGGGGGGTATACAACAATCTTACCACCAGATAATCCTTTTCCGACATAGTCATTGCTGTCACCTTCAAGCTCAAGTGTAATTCCAGGACAGAGGAAAGCACCAAGACTTTGACCTGCACTTCCTCTAAGCCTAACATGAATTGTATCCTTCGGAAGCCCATTCATGTGGTACTTCTTTGTGACTTCATGGCTAAGCATTGTTCCAACTGCACGATTCACGTTTCGGATAGGCATTTCTATGTACACGGGAACACCATTTTCAAGGGCAGGCTTAGATAAAGCTATAAGTTGTTGATCCAGAGCCATATCCAGAGAATGATCCTGCTTCTGGACACAATATTGGGCAGCCTCCGGCCGAATGCTTGCAGCAGGTCGAAGTAGGAGGGAGAGGTCAATGTTTTGCAGCTTCTCATTGGTCTTAACAACTTCTTTGTCAACTTCAAGCATATCAGATCGTCCCACCATCTCATTTAAAGCACGAAAACCTAACTGTGACATAATTTCTCTAACCTCTTCAGCCAACATAAAGAAGAAGTTAATAACATGTTCAGGTTCACCAGCAAATTTCTCACGGAGAACTGGGTCCTGGGTTGCAATGCCAACAGGACATGTGTTCTTGTGGCATTTTCTCATCATAATGCATCCAAGTGTTATCAGAGGGGCAGTGCTGAAACCAAACTCTTCAGCACCAAGAAGGGCTGCAATAGCAACGTCCCTTCCAGTTTTCAGTTGGCCATCAGTTTGCAGAGTAGTTCTACCACGAAGATCATTGGCAACTAGGGTTTGGTGGGTTTCAGCCAAACCAAGCTCCCATGGAAGCCCGGCGTTCTTTATTCCTGTCCAACGGGATGCTCCAGTGCCACCATCATGACCAGAGATCAAGACATGGTCCGCATGGCCTTTTACAACACCACTGGCAATCACTCCAACACCAGCTTCCGATACCAGTTTTACGCTTATACGGGCCCCAGGATTAGAGTTCTGCAGAAGTTGAAAGCAAATTTCAGATTAACTGGAAGAGTCGTTAAGAGTCCAGCATACACAATCACTACTATACAACCAAATTTATTTTTCTACTATGCCAAAATGTCTAAAATAGATTATACTGCACCAATGAAAGTTGTGCACCATTAATTCATTACATCAATTTTTTTAAAAGGTAAAACGAAGATATAAATACCTTGAGATCATGAATTAACTGAGCAAGATCCTCAATAGAATATATGTCATGATGAGGAGGAGGACTGATCAATCCCACACCAGCAGTGGAATTCCTTGTGATAGCAATATCACCAATAACCTTGTGGCCTGGTAGCTCACCTCCTTCACCAGGCTTAGCACCCTGTTTCAATAAATCAGAAAAGTTGTTTAGCAGAAAATTAACCACTAGAAAAAACAAAATTCCAGTTGATACATCTCACCCAATGCCAAAGGTATGCATCAGTTAAGGATACAAAGACACACTGAGGTGCTTTGCATACTCAGCAACATCTGTCATGAACATAAATACATAAACGAAGGGAACCATTGTTCCAATAGAAATGTGTGGCCAAATGGGAAAGAAGAGAACTCCAGCAAACTTTAAATTACCATAATAGGATCCATAGAATGTACACAATTGGCATAATATGTCTACCTGAGCCATTTTTATCTGGAGTTCATCTGCATTTGTAAGATAATAGCTGGAAACACCAAATCTCCCACTAGCAACTTGCTTTATTGAACTGCGCTTTGGATTCCTTGAACCATCTTGAAGTGGTTCCATGCGAGATGGGTTCTCACCACCCTCCCCTAGAGGAGAATCACATGTCATGTTAACGAAATGCCAGTATGTAAGAGCGTTCTTAGAATGATATATCCAGGAAAGGAATCGGTAGAAAACATTTACCTGTATTAGACTTCCCTCCAATTGTGTTCATAGCAATAGCGAGGGCAGTGTGGGCCTCCAATGAGATTGACCCATAACTCATGGCACCAGTACAGAATCGTTTGACAATCTCGCTAGCAGGCTCTACTTCATCCAAGGGAACCTTTTCCTGAACATCTTTAAACTTCAACATCCCACGTAAATTGCAGCTTTTGTTCAGCTCTTGTATCGTTCTAGAATATTCTTTATATGCTGCAACACTGTTGGCTCTAGCTGCTTCTTGCAGCTTTGCAATGGCAAGGGGATCATTAAGATGCACTTCCCCACCTTTCCTCCAATGGTAATCCCCAGGATTGGGCAGTGACACAGACTCCGCACTTCCAGGCGGCAAAGCCCTCCTAGGGAATGCAAGCTCATGGAGCCGAAGAGCATCACGCGCAAGCATCTCAAAAGTCACACCCTCAACCCTACTTGGGGTCCCATTGAAACACTTCTGAATCACCTCAGAAGCAAGACCAAGAGCCTCAAAAATTTGGGCTCCCTTGTAAGATGCCAAGGTTGAAATTCCCATCTTAGCAAGAACCTTCATCATCCCATAGTTGCTTGCTTTAAAATATTTTTTAACAAGCTCCTCTCGCGAGTAGAACTCACCATCTGCTTTTGGTGGGATTTTTCCATCAACCTGGAGACGCCAAATTGCTTCTAGTGCTAAGTATGGACAAATTGCATCAGCCCCAAATCCAACCAGGGTGCAAAAATGATGAACCTCGCGTGGCTCAGCAGTTTCCACAATTAAACCAATACGAGTGCGCTCAAGCTTTGAAACTAGATGGTGGTGGACAGCACCAACAGCAAGCAAGGAGCTAACTGCTACACGCTTTGCTGAGAAGGCTGCAACATGACATAAACCAAGTACTCAATCCAAAATAATAATAAGAAATACATTTCTTAACCAAAAAAACTGTTGAATGCATATAACAAGGACCATTCTCGAGAAAACAACATTCAAAACTGAAGTGACCAGTCTATGAAAATGGTCCTCTAGCAATGTCAATGGTGTTCACTTGTTCTTATCAAAGTATATACAAAAAAATTGCACTTGTTTTACATAATTTCAGTCTCTTCTAGTAAAAAGAAATTAAGAGTTAGCTTTTTAAAAGGAAACACAAATACATTACCAAAAATTCCTACTCTTACTTCACCAAATAATTACATATCAATATTTTTAAAGTTTCTCAATAAAACTAGATGAAGCAATGAATTTAGCACAAGGTTTCCAAACTAACCTCTGTCAGACAGAACCAATGTGGTGTAGCCCTCACTAATTGCATTTCGTGCTTCAGCACAAATCCTATCAAGTGTCTCTTCCAAACCCTTCTGCCCACGGTCTTTTGGATATGTTATGTCTAGAACTTTGCTACGCCATCCTCTGTAGTTCATTTTTTTTATGGCCTCCATTTCCTCAATGGACAGTAAAGGGCCCTTCAGTGAAAGACGATGGCATTGGTCTTCGGTTGTTTCAGTAAGATCCCCTTCAGGACCAATCATGCACTCCATTGAGGTGACAATTTTCTCCCGGATTGGATCAATTGGTGGATTTGTAACTTGAGCAAACATCTGTTTAAAATACTCAAATGTCAACTTCTCTCTGTTTGACATAACAGCCAAGGGACTATCATTTCCCATAGAACCAAGAGCCTCCTGACCATCTTTTGCCATGGGAAGCAACAACATCTCCAAAGATTCCACGGTATAACTGCAACAAATAGAAAATATGTTAACTCGTCGAGTTTACATGTAGGATACAAGTTAAAGTATGCAAAAGACAAAAAGGTAAAATGATTGACTGACCCAAAGGCCTTCAGAGGAGCCAACAATCCATGGACTCCCATACTGTCCATGCTATCATCATGGCTATAACTCTGTATAATAAGAATTGTAATTAATGAACCAACTCAATATCATGATACACGTAAAAAATAAAAGGAGAAAAGGGGTGAACTTACAGGAACCGTCCCTGATATGACAGGCGGCATCCTTTTGGCTTCTGGAACAGAAGCAACTATGTCCTTCAGCTCTAACTTTTGTCGTTGAAGCCAATCAGCATAGGGTCTTGCCAATGAATACTGTTTCTTCAATGCTTCATCATCAACAACTACATGGTTATCAAAGTCAACCAACAGCATCATTCCAGGATTAAGCCTTCCTTTCCTCTTCACATCCTCAGGAGGAATATCAACAACACCTACTTCACTTGCCATGACAACACGTCCGCTATGTGTTACGTAAAAACGACCTGGACGAAGCCCGTTGCGGTCCAAGGTTGCTCCAAGATAGCGCCCATCAGTAACTGCAACAATAACTTCCTTCAGCATAGTGTTAGCAAAATAAATCAAGAAAGTGAAGAGGTCAGTATCTCACATGATATAAGCGCCGGCCCATCCCATGGCTCCACAAGAGCGGAGAAATACTCATAAAGAGCCTTCCTGTCAGGGTCCATGTTTTTATCATTCTGCCATGCCTCAGGGATCATCATCATAATAGCCTCCGGTAGACTTCTTCCAGCTCGAACTAACAGCTCAAGAACCCCATCAAAGGCTCCTAAAAGATTAAAAATGTTTCATGTCAAAAATCAAATTAAGATACAAATAAACTCTCGCAACATCGGCACAGCCATGAGGTCATGTGCTTCACAAATACGTATAGACACATTAATATGTTGTCAAAGGTAAACCTGAATCAGAAGAGCTTGCATCTACAATCGGAAGAAGTTTCTTCATCTCATCTTTTGAGAGACCAAGTTCCTTGCACTTAAGGAGACCCTCACGTGCCTTCATCCTGAATGTCATCAATCATAAATAAAATCTTGTAATTCCAAATGTGTATCAGAGAAGAAGTATATTCAGCTGATCATTGAGTTGCATAGAGAACTTACCAGTTAACATTCCCTCGTAACGTATTGATCTCACCATTGTGGCCCAAAACTCGCATTGGTTGAGCTCGATCCCAACTTGGAAATGTGTTTGTAGAAAACCGCGAGTGGACCTAAAGTAGTGTGCAGAAACATCAAGGTAAATAATTACTCTGTATTATTGAAACTGAATAGGTACGTTTATTCAATTCATAAGATGAACCGTAGGAGATATAATATATACTACACATTTGTGCTTTATCCGTGTCAATACAAAATATGTTGAGAACCCTATGCTACCTTCACCAAAACATTTCCCTTTACACCTCCAAATTGGAAATCTCATCCCCAAGTATCGACCATACGGAGAGGCGCTGCATCAAGATTCTGCAACATGGTTTACTCCGTATCAAGGATTTTTGGCCAACTTACCAATGCACCAATCACCGAAATAGTAGTATCAAAAAGCACAAAAGTTTAGCATATGACTAAATTCCAATGCTTAGAACTCATCTCGTGGCTTCATATCTGTCTGGTACCCAAGGAGTAATTTCCACAGGTTGCTCTGTGTTGCCTATCAAGTGCACAAAAAGAAATTGAGTATTGGGTAATAATTTACCAGGGCCATGTAGCTCATGAACCTTTCACTTCCGAGATCTGCGTAATAATAGTCTTTCAATTGATCAGGCTTTAGTTGACCTTTGTAAACAACAGTCCTGTCAAAGGAGAAGTAAACATAAGCCACTAAGTTCTCTTGTAAATATTACTCTTTTCTGTTATTGCTTTCCTAAAATCTAAAAAATTTTCTATCGACAAAGAATGTAAAGATGAACTTTCTTATTCTCTTTTGGCACCTTCTAACCATAATTTTCTATCTTCTTAACCATAAGCATATTTGAGCTTATGACTATTTAACAGGCCATACACAGATTTATTTTCCAATCTTGAAAATAGTATCAACCTTCGAACAAACTCATTCTAAAGACATATACTGTTTAGGTACAACTCAAATAAAAAGAAAACTACGTGAAGCACCTTGAAGATAGAGAACATATGTAGAAATCCCTAACTCCTCCATGCTGAAGGTTTAATGCAGCTCGGATAGCAACCATGGAAACTCTCCTTAGAACGTACATCTAGACAATCATGAAAATCAATTTAAGTAATGAGAAACTTGAAAGAATTCATCAAGTGAAAGCAAAGTTATATTCCCTCTGTCCCGTATCAATTGTCCCATTAGTTTTTTTCAAAGTGAATTCATTTTGGCATATTTTTCTATTACAAATAGGACAATTAATATAGGACGGAGGGAATAGTTAATTTCCCATATTAATCTGTTTGATCCACCTGCTGCTCGAAATCAGCATGCGACCTGGAACTCCTGGTGAGAAAAACTTGTTCAATGACAGGCTCAGTTTGAAGTGCAGATTTTCCCAATCCATTATTATCGGTTGGGACTGGACGCCATCCTAGAACAGTATGGCCCAAGGACTCAGCCACCTAAAATTGAATACATTAGATCATTTAGAACTTATACACGAGGGGAATAGAAAAAGAGGACAGACAAACGGTAAAAGATTTTACATCATCTACTTTCAAGTGACGTTATAATTGGAAATTCATGTCCATAAACATACTAACATTTTAACATCACAATAACTTTTTAGTGACACCATATTTGGAAAAATCAAATAAACCATACCATATAGTGGAAGAAAAATGGTATGATTTTCTTATACCTTGGAGAACACTATTTTGCTCTCTTCACGACGCTTCACTGATGTTGGTAGAAAGAACATACCAACAGCGTACTCGCCTGGCGCTGGCAATTCAAACCCAGCATCCTTACAAGCCTGTACAACTCCAAAATATTTCAATCCAATTTCAAAACCACCAAAAACACACAAAAAGGAAACAAATTTCACACATGCCTCAGAATAAAAGTCATGAGGGAGCGCAACAAGGATCCCAGCCCCATCGCCGGTGTTCGTCTCGCACCCGCACGCGCCTCTGTGAGACATCCTCACCAACATCTCTACTGCATCCGCTACCTGCAAATTCTCCCATCAGATTAACCCAAGAAAAACACACTCAAATCCAAACAAGCTAAAAGAGCCTACAAATCAGCACTCACAGTTTTCCGATTGTATTCACCGGACAGCTCCGCGATGAAGCCAACACCACAAGAGTCCTTATCAAAAGCAGGATCGTACAATCCCAGCGGCTTCTCCGGCACCTGCGACAGCGCCGAAACAACCCGCAGCCGCGGACACCGCCCGGGACCGTCCGATCTCCACATCTGCTTCCTCTCCGGAATCGCCGGCCGGAGCTTCGTCCCAAGCAACCGGTTTTCCAGACTGACCGGGCTCACCCGCCAGGAGCCGGCCCTGCTCCTATGCCGGCTCAAATAGAAGAGAGACCTCGTCCCCGGCCCGCTCGCCGACGCCAGCCCCGAGGACTGCCCCCTGAGCTGCATCCCAGTCCCCGGAACCGCCGCCATTGCCAAATCCCAAGCCGAAACCCCGGATTTACAATCCCTCTACACTGATTTATCAAACAAAAACAAGGGTGCTTTCAAAGATTTGCTGATTTATCCAAAAAAAAAACAAACAAAAGCGTTTTCAAAGATTTGCGGCGTGGTCCAGAAGCGGGCGATCGACCGGCCACCTCCCCTGACCTTCTCGGAGACTCGCCTGGGGAAGCTGGGTATATATAAACGAGCGAAGAGGCCGGAGGGGAGATGGTGGTTGTGGGGGCCACGGTGCCAGCCAGTCATGGAGGGGGTATGGGGCCCGCAAAGGTGGTTTCATGTTGACGAAACAGCTCGGGATTTACCGCCTCGACGCGTGGATGTCGTGCCCGATGCGACGAGCGACAGCCGCGCGTGGCGGGGCCCGGCGCGGCTGCGATGGGATGGGAGCCGCCGCTAGGCTCGGCCCCGAGCCTCCGCGGTAATTCTTGATTGATTTTACCTTAGCTGGTCGTTATGTTTCGGGATCACGGGAGTAATTGCAGTTGTGGGGAAATGACCGGATTGCACCTGGGTTAGGTTCTGGATAAGATCGTTGCTCGTTATCAGTTGAAATACTCGTGGATAAATACGCCCCTGTAAATGGAATATTGCTTGGAATATGATTTTATCAAATTGAATATTTTCTCCTGCCATCTACGAAAACCTGGCTGGATTTAAAAAATAACGGATCCATAGGGGCTGGCCGGATTTGCCCAAAAAGGCAATAGATCCTCATGAAAGAGCATTCGCAGGGGTAAGCAGAGGGTTGAAATGTTGTGAGCCCTATAGGTTAATAACTGTAATTTATTTTCAAATGCAGCTAGATTTTTTTGAACAGAGGGAGCAAGAGTCTGATCTTGGTTTTAAAGACAATTTTTGTTGGTTAATACTCCGTTTGTCTATTTTTTTAATAACGAGGGTTGTCGGGTCCTTATGATCCAACTAGAAGGGCAAGCAACCGACCTGTCAGGATTAGAACACTAAAATGAAGTGATTTTAGTTTTTTTGGTTTTCTAATCCATACAAGTACTTGTCGTCAGAGAGAGCTTACCCGTTTTACTGAATCTCTATAATATATCTAATCATCTTTCTGAAAAAAATGAGATTCGTATATAAAGTCCAATATTGATATCCTTTTGTGGGAAAACCCCAACTTTTTTTTAACAGGGGAAGCAATTGCCTGGTCAAACAAGTACAACTTTGATAATTAATCATTTCAGGTGACATCACTAACGTGGAATGCCTGCTTTTCACTCCACTGTAAAGCTATCATCATCACTAATAAGCAAAGGAAGTGACCTGCAAGTGATTGGTCTTGGCAGCTTCTTTCCATTCGAATATATACACACAAACAAATTTGTCCACTCGTCATTTGCACCATGGGAAAAGGCCGGAAGCCCCTGCATGTCATTTACTGCTCTTTCTCTCCACCCGCTCAGCATCGGCCCTGCCGGAAACCTTGAATATATATGGCAAGTGTGATTGCTCATGTCATCTTTCATGTTCCCTCGGCAGGTTTTCAACATAATAAACAAGAAACGGTTTCCTTTCTGAATTCTGAGGAAGGATTCTGAGGGGTGGGTGGTGAAGTTGACTAGGCTAAAAGCACGTCATGAGTGTCGTCAGTTTGTTATAGACTTGTAGTATAAATATAGTATTTCTTCTGGATTCTCGCATTCTTCCCGTCCAACTGAATTCAGGTATCTATGGCTCTGTAGCCAATGGTATTACTTAGCCACAGTGGACTTTGAGAAAGTGAATTTGGTGGGTTTTGTCAATGATCATATAAGTTCAGTGCCCCATGTGCACTCCTGCAATCTCTTCCATGGGTTTTGTTTGCTCACTGTCGCGTGCGTTCAGTTATCATCTGATTGGTCTCTTTCTGAGTATTTTGTTTTCATCAAGTTCCAATTCTATTGCCAAAAAAAAACAAAAGAAACAAGAAATGAAGTACCAATATTTCAGCACTCGGGAAGTTTTGTTATGCAACAATGAAGTCCATTAATTTAGTGGACCCCGTGATAGAACCTTGACATAACTTCCTCTCATTAACATCTAAATACGCAACATATCACGCTGTTAGACTTCAATTCTTCAGAAAGATAAATGTCAGTTTCTCTTACTTTCAATTTCTCCATAGCATTTACTTTGGTGTCTATCAAAAGAAGATAAGCATTCACTTTAGTTTAATCATAGGTCACACAAGCCATAACCATGGCGCACGCGGATTTAATTAGGTCCTTGAAGATGGCTTTTGAATCTATTTCATTCTTTCATGTTCGTAGGGAAGCTAATTCTCTTGCTCATTGTCTTGCAAGGCATGCAAAGCGATCAACTACCCGGATGGCTTAGAGAGGACGCGCACCTTCGTTTTCGGAACTGACTCGGGCATTCAACATGTCTAAATGTTTGTAATTGTTTTTATAATGCTCTTTCATTTCGTATGAAATTAATTAAAAAAACAGCCATTTTCTAAATCCAGAGTCCACCAATTTTAAGTTTAGTTTATATCGTTAAAAAAACAGATAAATATCAAGGAGTATAACTGATACTAATCTGGGTCAAGATCCCCGTCCAGTGCTAAAACAGTACCCACACGGATCTCAAAGCAATTTCCTCCTAGCCCAGCAAACGATAGGTACGGAAACCTGAGGCAAAAAAGTGAACCCCATCCGTGATAGGAAGTCCCACCGCACCCACCTGCAATCACTCCTCTTTGTGAAAAATCTTTTATCATTCATCGCACGCACACCACGTTGCCGTGTATCTCTCCATTCACAAATTAATACGTTAGTGCATGTGGGCTCTTATTTTTATTTTATTTTTTTTTGATATTACGGCCTGTTGACAAGCCGGCACTAGCTGAGAGCGTTCAACTGGAGGGGAACCACCAGGAAGTCTGGGGGAGTTCCCAACTATTGAGAAGACTCAAAGAACAATGCATTTCGGGCGAGGCAATGAGCCACCCCATTTGCTAATCTAGGAACATGAACATAACTGATGGAATCAAATCTCTGAGCTTGGAAAAGAGCTTCCTCGACCTGGAAACCAATCTCTGGGAGAGAAGAAATCATATCGTTGAAGTTTGTAATAGCCTATGAGTTGTCTCCTTCCAGGATTAAAAGCTTGAAGTTCAAATCAGTTGCCCATGACATTGCTTTGCAAAGAGCGAGAGTTTCAATTGCCTCTGGGGACAAAACTCTATCAATCAAAGCTGTGTAGCTAGCAATGTGGTCACCTTTGTCATTTCTGAAGCAGTCCCCAATCCCTAATTTGCCACTAGCATCAAAAAGTGCCCCATCGACATTGCCTTTAATGAAGCCAACAGGGGGGAGGGACCATTGAGTTTGAGGAAGATTAGGCAGAACAGAAGCACCAATAGTGAAAGTAGCACACAAATTAGCTGCCCATAGTTTGATTTCTTCTATTGACTTTTCTTTCTCCCCATGCACTACTAGATTTCTATGGTATCATAATAACCAGAGCCTAACAATGCCAAAATTTATCAAGTCTTCACTAGGCAGGTTGAGGAGATGATCAATTAGATCTTGAGGTAGCACATTAGACTCAACAGCTAATTCAGTTGGCCAGGTAAAATCTCTCCAAAGGTTGTTGATATGGGGACAAGACCATAAAGTATGAGTGATAGTCTTAACATGGGCATCACAAATAGGGCAATTCAAGCTAACTTGCAAGCCCCTGTTAGCCAGAATTGATCTAACTGGGAGAATCCCCAAGCTAGCTCTCCACACAAAAGCTTTGAGCTTGTTAGGCAATGAAAGGTTCCAGATTTTTTTGTCGTGCACTTTCTGACTCAGAGGGTTAGAACAATTAGGCTCTGTACCTTGATCAAGCATCGACTTGGCTACCCAATAGGCACTTTTAACATTAAAGTTTCCTTTTTTTGAGGACCCCCAAAGTAGCTCATCATTGACTACCATGGTTGGCAGATGAATGGTCGCAATTGTTTTCTCTTCATCTTCTGTAAAAATGCACCTCATTAGATCTCTTCTCCATATTTTAAGCTCAGGGTCGATGATCTTGCTAATTGTCCAATCTTTGAATTCATCAATAATAGGTGACTGTATGCAATAAGATGAGGGGGTGGGAGTCCATTTATCATGTGGGCTCTTATCAAAACCATCAATCTAACTTCATTCACCAACTAACACGTTAGTCTGTGTGCTCTGATAAAAAACCTTAAATCTAACTTGTTAATTCGCCAATGGTGAGATACACTGCCAGTGTGGTGTGCGGCGCACAAAAAAAATAATTTTCCTTCTTCATAGAAATAGCCATATATTCCTTTTACAAAAAAAGAGGAAAGTGGCCATCTCCACCTACCCCCTTCACCACCCAAGGGGTTAGGTGCTGCAGGTTATTACTGGTGACTGGTATGGTGTAACTTTGACATATACTGTACTGATATACAGTAAGGGGACAACGTTGGGCGACTGGCTCGGGTCATTGTGTTGTAGGCCAAAGCCACAAAACGTACGTGTGCCAGTAATGATCTGCGGCTTTTTTCATCGCAGAGAGAGCGCCGGACAAAAAGTTCTTGTCAGGTGGGGCAGACAGGAAGACACAAGGAACAGCGCAGTGACGACCTCCGTGGCATTTTCGTTGTCCACTGGTGTAGATCTCTCTTCAAAGCTGGGCCATAGTCTTCTGATAAGCGGGCAGGCCTGGGCCAAAGCCTCCATTTAATACATTGAATGGCAGGAAAAGAACGCAGCGAGTAGCAAATGCAGACGGATATGTGATCGGGACGCAAGAATAAGGGTTGGGTGGACCACCTGCTGATAAAAGATACTGTTACTTTTGATGAAGATAATGCAGCTTTTTTATGATGGCGTCCCGTATAGCAGGGATTGCCTCTCACTGAGGAAGCGAATAGTGGTAAAATAGTTGAACGTTTTATACATGGAGTGTAGGCCTACCACTGCCAACTTGCATGCTGAAAGGCGAAAGCCCGGTTTGGTTGCAATGCATGCAGACACCTAACTCTCAGCAAGATAAGCAGGGTTTGGTTGGAGTACTGGTGGTGGTGGTCCAGATAGACCTCCAGGTCAGGTGGATATGCGATGGTCAGTTATTGCTCGCCATGTCTATTCCAACCTGTAGTTACCTTTTTCTTGTTTTTATTCTTCTTAATTAGAAATAGACATGGTCGGTATCTAGCATAGTGAACCAAGGAAGCATGAGAAATTATTGTGTACAGTATACAAACCACGTCACCATTCATGTCACTTTTGTCAATTTTAATAAAATCAATACAACGCACGCTACACATATGTGCTATAGCTGTTAAGCACTAATTTGTTGGAGCGCGCATCTATACCATGTGCGCCGTTGATCTCTAAGACCAATGGCTCCCTAGTGCCATGGAGCATTGTACCAGGGAATCATATAATTTCTCGAAGTATATCTATCATATGCTTTATCTCTCTTGTTAGGTCGTGTGCTAATGATTTGAACTAGTTAAACTAATCTAAGATCTCTTAGAGATGGCTAGTAACTGCGTTGGTTTGAGTTGTGGCTGGCGTTTTAAGGTTCGAGTTTGAAAATCGATCAAGAGAACATTGCTCAATTCAGGTTGTTCGCACTCCACCTACCACAGCGATATTTCGTTTTCTACTCCACCCACGTGGCCACCAGACCTCCCCTGATCTGGCTGAGTATCTAACGCTATTCTATGTGTTTAATTACTCTTACCTAGTGAGCATTTCGTGTATGGTACTTTGGACGAAGTTAACTTAGATTGCTAGTTGACCTATGGATCCCGTACAAACTGTAACTTTTAAAAGACTTAAAACTGATTCATCGTCAGATAATCAGAGACACAAATGTACACGTCGTTGTAAGCTAAATCATCGTTTTAATTTTTTGATCAAAGTAGCATGCGCGCTCTTTGTTAGATTGAACTCAGTATCGGACTATTGAAAAAGTTAGAATCGATACTGTCCTAAGTATACAGCCGCCCTGCAGCCACTGACCCCCAAAAGTTAGGAACCGCAAGACTGTCAAAATTCCATTCAAAGTGCACATGCATATATCTAGGAGCATCTACTTTAGCCACCTAATGTAGGTGAATCGAATGAAAGTGACTTGCAACTTGCACTAAGAATCTACAAATAGTTAAATTGGTTAATGTTCTTAATTTAGGTACATAACATCTGAATCACGCATAATTTTGTAATAAAAAATCATTCCTGTACTAAGCTACAACTTTTCGTCATTAATTAAAGTAAAAAGGATGTTAAGAATCTTCATTATACAATGTGATTAGCTATATCATGTCAAAGTCTAAGGTAGGTGCAGTGTAAGAGTTGTCAGCCTCTTTGATTAAACATGGAGGACCTTTTTCTAGTAAATTACCTAGTGCACTTGCAGATTGTAATCTTGGGGAAAGCAAACAAAATCTGAAACACAGCCTATATATGTGGCAGATTCAGAATGTGTAGTTGGTAGGAGCAAAAGGAGTTAGGTTGCAGTCCAACAGATGTGTTAGATGAATAAGCCTCATAACTGTGCAGTAGTCTATGTCCCCTTCTCTCTTGATCAGACAATCACATTTCGAAACTGGTTCGCTGGGACTTCCTATTCAAATACCTTTTTCGTAGTTGCATGTCGTTGTAACCTGTAGCTGGTATTATATCCTATAAGCCTCTCGATTTGCACTGAAGTCAATAAGGAGGTTTTAAACTATCTTTGGTCATTTGTGTGGGAATGAATGGGTGGCACCTATGTTTCAAAAAAAAATGTATGTGTGACCGAACCATTTTTTGTGACCATAGTACATATAGTGTGCGTCAAATATGCACATATGTACCACTTTAGCTATGGTCACGCGGCGGTTGGTCACGGTGTCCGGTCAGGCTAGACGCATTCGGTGTTCCGTTCCCAACTGTAGGAGTGACTGTTGACTAGTCTATATGGAATATAAATTAGAAAATTCATAAAGAAATTATCGTCTCCTAAAATCTTCATCTGTGAGGAAATGGATCTGCCAACATACATTTCAA
The DNA here is from genome assembly GCA_039654745.1 of Houttuynia cordata. NCBI lineage: Eukaryota > Viridiplantae > Streptophyta > Magnoliopsida > Piperales > Saururaceae > Houttuynia > Houttuynia cordata. The sequence goes on from CM077506.1 coordinate 15,135,331, forward strand.
CTAAACCAACATTCTTTCAATTCTCCTTCACACATCAAACATTGTCACAAAATTCTGCGAATTTTATTGATGGTTTTTTCAAAATTTCTGAATTTCAGCTCGAACAAGTAGTCGGGCGTATGTTCTTTCAATTCTAGCTCCAAATCTACGAAATATTTGCCAATTTCTAGTTCTATGTCGCCCGCTCTCATACCCTGCCTCATGTGAATCATGGCCTCTATGTAGCCCACATGTGAATCATGAATTCTGCATCATTGTCTCTTCTTTTGCCATGTGGCCCCAAATTAGCTAAAATTTTGCGGATTCCATCCTAATTATTCAGATTCAAATCAAATCTTGCTCGCCAAAGTGAACCCAAATTCCGGTTTTGTGACAATGCCTTTTTAAAAGCCAGATTCAAGTTTCAACATATACATTGCCTAATGAAACACCAGCCGAGAGCCTGGTTATGCAAACGAGAAGGCCAACTTTGCCAGAAGTCATCCAGGTCACCCACCTATCACCCTAAATCTTTCACAACATCCATATTATCTAATTTTCACGCCCCAAACAACCCCTTAATCCCTCTTCTAACTATCCAAAATCCTCAACTTCAAAGAAGTTGCCATTTGCGTATGTCCTAGTGCATCCAACACCAAACGTTCTACTGATAAATGTAGCAGAACCCAAAAAAATATTTGAAACGGTGGGTCCATCGTGGGCCCATTAGTATTGTAGCACAATGCACCTTTATTAGCGACCAAGGTTTCCCACGTCCAATCTCCCATCCACCCCTCCTGAATCGACAAGCAGGTCAAATCAAATTAAGTCCAATCCAATTATATATCCTTTCTGATTATGACTTCTTGTTGCTTGTGCAAGCGTCTTTCTTCCCTTATGGAGTAACCATTATACTTTATCCATTAGAAAGATTCATATACGACGGTACCAAAAAAATAATCAATTTCTAAATTGCTCACAGATTAAAGAGACTAGATCATTGATGTCATATAGGCAGATTTACTTGAAGATATTGAATGGGAATTAGGAAGACATGTATGAACTATATATGAAGGGTGCTACAGTACAGTTTCTTAGTCTTACTAAGCGTGACTGGTGAGGCAAGTGGATTATATAAGATAGCATAACTGTGACATCCATGTCCATATTAGATTTAGCCCAAAAAATATCCATGTTTATAAAAAGGGAATTGAGACTTAAGAAAAGGATTATGTTCCACATGTCAAGGGTCCCACACTGCAAGCCCGTAAATCTCTTAGTCTTTACTTCTTATCTTCATCTTCTGCTGCTCAACAATCATCATGACAATGAAGCCAAGTGAGATTGTGTCGGACGTGATTAGGCTCGATAGTAACAGTGATGATCTCTTCCAAAACTTAGTTATCAGCCTTGGCACAAAATTGTTTGGATTCATCCTTAAGCTTGGTTAATCAGAGGACAACATGAATCCCCTTCTCTAGCATACATCCACATATAGTCTCTGATTTTGTAGCTACTTGAGCAGTAAAAATTTGACCAACCCTAGTAAATTAAGCTCCGAGCCTGGAGGCTTGGTGGATGATGAATGAATATAACAAGATAACCTCTTAACAGTTGTACATATTCATGAACTTTGTGCATTTGAGGCACTTTCTCTCATGTATACCCTTTGAAGAATCCGCATGCACATTGTTTATAAATACAATGGGCTGATAAGAGTAGTTTATACAGGAATATCATGGTAAAAAGCTCCATCATCTGCTGAATATATAAGAAAGAAGATTGTTTAATGCAAGTTTTTGGAATCTTACAGTTAATCAAAGCGTAACATATGGTATTTTTAATCAAGTTTTCGTAGGGAATGGCTTTAGACGCATCGTCGCCCTGCCTCGTCGATGATGAGTTGTGCACTAATCTGGAGATAATGACAAATAACTGATGGCAAATGTTGATAGATAGTTTATATACACTTTGTAGCTGCTACAAAACTTGTGGCCACCTGCATATTTTGAGGAAGAGACAAGGTATTTTTCTTCGTTGAATTGCACCTTCAGTGAACAAAAGCCAAGAAGAGGACAATATCCAATTATGAAATGCAAGATTTGCAACAGCAGTATCGAAACCAATAAAAGACTGCCTCTTGATGAAATCAAAGGGCTGTTGACTCTCTGTTTCTACAAGGGTTCTAGCCATCTAAAGCCACTTGGGAGAGAGTGGTAGTCAGAAAAAGTTCAGAGTAACTTACCCAAAAACAAAAAAAAGTTCAGAGTCTGATTGCTATTTTCAAAAGGTTTTCGTAAGGATAGTTATGCACCGGATATCACATGGCACGTTGCATTTTTGTCTCAATGCATCCAAGCAGTTCTATTGCGGATTTGTTTGCTTACTATGTTTGTGTCCATTAAAAAAAAAAAGACAAGAAATCTTTTAAATAAAAAGATACTCCCTATACTAACTGTCATGTTTATACAGGGGAAACTTCCAAGACCTGAAAAGAAAGCCAGTTGATCACTGTTGGGCTGCTTACCTTGTTTCATTTTTGGTTAAGAGCATGGACATCACTGAGACGTCCACAACATGCTTCCTGTATTGAGATGGCAATTACCAATTTTTTCTTGTTTTATTATACAAATATACCTTCTTGTCAAGAAAGCAATAAGTTAGTCGATAGAACATATACACAGGCCCCTACCCCAACTCAATTTAAGAAGAGAAGTCTCAAACCCAATTCGCGAATCCAATTTTTAATACATCATGTGTAACATGCAATTGAAAAGTACAATTGGTAGCTTGAACTTCAATACAGGGGTCCAACTCCAATTACAATAGGAGAAGGCTTTGTCCCGCCAGACACAATTTTATATATGGGTGGAATCTGATAGCACTTGCCCATTAGCCTGCCAATGGTGACTATCATCATTCAACAAAAGAGTCTACCAATCACATTGTCTCTTTGGATTGACCTGAATGGAGTGTGGATCCTGCCGTCTACCTAGTTTTTATAAATATATTATAACTAGTTTGTCATCTTTATGCTTAGCTATATAGCTAGTTTTAGCAAATACTCCCTGTGTCCTGTTTTAGACGCCCTATCTGAAATAATTTTAATTTTTGTTGGATAGTGGAAACCCCAAAGTGGGGAAGAAGAGGTGCAAATCCACTTAAATTGACCATAGGAATATCTAAAACGGGACTGTCCTCTTTGCTAGATGGAGCATCTAAAACAGGATGGAGGGAGTATCAGTTGTGAAGTTTTTCATACTCCTCCAGCTCCATAAACATGAAAAACACTGCATCTCGCCATGAAAAAATTGAACTAAAACAAGATACTCCCTCCGTTCCAAAATACTATGTATATTTAAGAAAATTCTCTTTTTTATTGGATCATGAAAGTTACAAAGAAATCACATAACTCCTATCCCATCCAACTCGTATGCTCGTTCATGAACAAAGTTCTAGTCAATCCTTCTAAGTTTCTTCCAATTTTAGAAAGATGAAGTCACTTGATTTGGCAAAATGTACACAATATTTTAGAATAATAATATTTTCAAATGTACATAGTATTTTGGAACGGAGGGAGTATAATATAAACGTGTCGAACTTGGGCTGGGGCCAACTCGCCTTACCCAGCCCTTAGCTCAGTACGGATCCTCAGCACCAGCTTAAAGGGAGTTCACTTATTAAGCTCAATATGGGATCGACCCATGTGGATGTGGGCCTAACAACAGCCTAAGATTTTTTTTTTTTAATGCCTTCGAATAATTTTTACGATACAAAAATGCATATCATCATGTTCACATGCTTCTGACTTGGGGTCATTTCCACTACATCACAAGCCCTGGAACTGGAAGTCAGTTTTCCTCAAGCCCACTTATTATTATTGATGTTAGTATATAATACTATGTCCCATACTAAGTGTCCTATTTAATTTTTCAAAAATAACTATTGTATGATTTTTGCTTAAAAGTGTTTTGTATAGAAATAGAAATGATAAAGTAAGGTATTTAGTGTAGTTGTATATATTATTCTAACATTTAGAGAAATGAAATTGTAAACCTGCAAGGCCACACCAGTTGGGTCAAGCCAGAGCTAACAAAGCTTAGAAGGGGGTTTGTATAGTCTATTTAAAAAATATTTTAGCAAAAAAAATTCAGGACATAATCAATGCATGGAAATCCTATTACTTATTGCTCCACATAATTATGTAGTTATTTGATGAGTACGTGGATCCATGTGAAGATTGAAATGCATCATGGTAGACATACCCTAAACAGATCTTTGAAGACTGCATTGTTTTGGAACTGCATTACTTCAGACTATATATATCATGAGTAATGCTACCCATACGTTAGGTCACCCACAGGATCACCAACGATTTCAAAGGAAAAAGACATCAGCCCCTGGGCGAAATTGTAGGGAATTTATCGTAGGAGAAGCATTTGTATATATCATTTATTTCACAAGATAGTTGCAAATAAAATTAGGAATTCGACAACTATTGAAACTTTGAATGTTTTTTAAAACTCCACTTATTCTAGTTCTAGTAACAAGAAATCACAGAAAGCTTGTAATTACCGATTCTTTATATCATCCTCATTCATCTTTTCAATGTAATGGCAACAGATTCTGACAAAAAACACATAATCACACATTTTCAAAGAATTCATAATTACAATTTGTTAGAACGAGTAAATAATAAAGCTGATCCGTTGACTCCTCTGAGGATCAGCAGTCTGGAATCCACGTAGGTTCCACAAACAAGCTTTGAGACATCAAACAGCTCTGGCGGCACCTGTGTCCGCACTTCTTTGAGCACCTTCCCTGCTACACCCACATCTTGAAGGGAAGAAGACTCGAGATTAATTGTTATCTCAACCTCTGCCGGTACAAGCTTAACAACTGGGAGGCTTGATGGCAGCTCCTTTATATGACTACCTCTCCATTCCCTACTGGAGAGCTTCCGGGCCAGAGATTGCTCTGAAATCGAGAGGTGCCAAGTATGCTTGCCCTCAGGATCGGTTTCCTTTAGGTATAGCCGGCTTCCAGTAGCTAGCTTCATGGACGAACCAATATGCAATTTTCCGGGAATACCTATCTTGTTGTGGGGCCACTTAGACCCAATCATGACAGTAAATCCAATGTCTGAGTCAAGGGAAAGAATTTTTTCAGAGTTGGGCGATCGAGTGAAAGCTATATATACATCATTGATGAGGACCCGAGGTGAACTTTGGCGAAGAGTTAGGCCGATATGCCTCCCTGTGCTGTACAAGAAGCGCCATCTTCCTGGAAGAAGTTCCAACCAGTTCTGCATATAGCCAAGAATTCACCAAAATGTACTTAGCCAAACCCCAATTGATGATAATCTGCAAAATCTCACAAGACTAAAACTTTATCCCGTAGAACTAATAGAACTTTATACCACCTTATAGAAACTATATAACAATACAAAAGTCTTTTAACTTTCAACCTTAATCCTATTGAGAGAGAAGAGCAATATTTTTGCATAATAAATACATGACACAAACATTTAACCACAGACTAAAATATATTCCTAAGATGCCGTATATTTTATGACAAGTTACAAGAAGCAAAAATGCATATGGCAAAAAAAACATTCAATTCGTGTCAAATATTAATTGGTATAACTATCACCTACCAACTGCAACGATTGCTGAGTTCTATACCTGAGACGTAGTAAAGACTACTGTCTGATTTTTTACTGAGTTTTGACAATTTTTTGTGTCATAATCATAATCATAATCAAGTAGCACATTTTTCTAACTATTTGGGGTCGGCGACATGGATCTTACTCCTCCATTCAGTCCTGTTTACCTCCTTTGTAAGAGATAATAAAGTCTAATCCTTTTTTTATTAACTCTATCCAAGTTCCCTTAGGTCTCCCTCTCCCTCTTTTAGCATTGTTTACATGTATCACTTCTAATCTTCTCACAGGTGCATCTATTGGTCTTCTTTGCATATGCCCATAATAACATAACCTACGTTACCTCATCTTCTCCCCCAAAGGAGCTACCCCTAAACTCTCACTTTTTTGTGTAGATTTAAATATTAAATATGAACTTTAATGAGTTTACCTTTGCTTTCGGATGAGGATTCAACATCTCCATCAATTCAATGAAATAGGCTAACCTGTCCCGCTGAAGATAAAAATGGATAAAAAAAAGATACATACTGTTAGCATTATGGCTTGCCAGTTTTACATGAAAGAAGATCATAAGACATCCCCCCAAAACAAAATTATAAAAGAGAACTAAATTTGGCTACCATATGCAAATACCTGGTGTCGCCCATAGATGTATTCCTCTGCAATTCGGACGGCAGTCGAACCTAAACTCCACTTAATAATATCCATTGACGGCTCCACACGCCACTTTGGTCCACATAAAAAAGGATGTCGCAGAGCATCTAAGCAACTGCAAGTTATATGGAAAAAAATTGCATGCTTAAAATATGAATACAATTTAACCGACAAATTATGGTTCAGACTGCAGAACAAACCATGGGAACTCTCTTATTTTCTCCCCCTTCACGAAAAGATTTGATAACAGCAATGCCTTCTCAGTACACTGACCTAATTCTTTCTGAGGGTTTTGTTGCAAGCAGCAGTGACAGAAGGTTCCAACCAGCACCCCAGTTTTTATCAAGAATCTAACAGGGTACAGGATTAGTACCTCATGCAATAACTGAAAAACAGGGGGCGGGTCAAACAAGGTTTGTTGTTCACATATTATCCTTTCAGGTTGTGAGGAGAGTTAACCTGCAATCCAGCATTGCCTGATGGAGAATTTACCAGGAGAATAGGTAAGAGAAACTCACGCAAACAAGATGGGTCGCTTCCCTGCACTTGCATACAAAAGAAAAACTAAGAACCCAAGAGCAAACCCAATAGCCAATCGATTTCTCTAGCATAGAAACTATTAATATAATTGGGAAGCTTAAATAGTTAAGCTGCATGGCCTTAAAATTTCCGTACTCACTAAAACAGAAAATATAGATAACACCCATAACACAAACAAAAAATACAAAAATCAAAGCACTATACAAAATCAATTTCGAAATGCAACAAAATCAAGATGCCCAACTAATGATTTTATAGGTCCCATACCTTGTTCAAGAAAGACTTAAAGTCCATGAAGATTGATGGGTCCATAAGCTCCCTCAAAACCATTTTGGCCATCATGAAACCTACACACCTTTTATGTGCAAAACACATTAATATTTCATGAACAAAACCACCAAGGCCCATCCATTAGAGACATTTGGTAATCAGATGAAGTATCTCATTTACCTTATATCAAATGCTATCATCAGTTGCCGCCTATCGGCATTACCCTCTGCTCCAGTACTTAAACTGCTGTCATAAAAATCTGCCGCATTTCCTAGAATGCCTACCTAGAGAGGGAAATCAAGATATCATTGTATACATTAAATGCAAGTCAAAAAATATGTGCATTAAATGCAAGTCAACAAACTATTATTTTGGGGTGAAAATAAGGAAAAAGTTATTATAAGCCTCAGCTCATGCACGCTGGCATGAGCCCAGGCAATGGGAGCCGTCGGATCAAGATCCAACAGCATGCAGGGCAGGCAGTCAATTTAACCTGCCTGCCACAGTATTAAGTGTGCCGCCAGATCAAAATCCGATGGCCCACAGTGCTCGGGCTCGCATCTATGTGCGTGAGCTTGGGCTCATATAAAATAATAGAGGCCTTTTAAGTTTATATTTAATAAAGTGAAAAATGAGAAGTAACTGTTTGAAAAGCAGAGAAAATGATCGCTAGCCCCATTGATCCTATAAAACTTGTTAAGGTACCACACGAATGGCTCAAAGGCAAAACATGGCATGAGCTGAGCTGGTGAGATGAAAACTTAAAGACTATTTCTTAAGGTCTTGTGACATAATCTAAAGTTAGAAAGGCATTCATGTTGCCAACTATCACAAGTAGGGATATTTTGATGGCAGTGATTGGTACTAAAAGCGAAAAAAGGAAGATTCAGAACCAGCAAGATGCCACTCACCATGTGCTTACCTTGATATGTTTATCAACTGGACTAATATGTACATTCTCCAGTCTTAACTCAGTATGAGCTAATCCGTGACTATGAAGATAATTTACCTGGACAAAACATTGTATACAATAAGCAAATGCTTGCAGAACCAAACAAGCACTAAAAAGCTGTATCAAAACACAAAACAAGCATTAAAAAGGATCGAGAAGATGAAAGAACTTAGAATTCAAGTAATCACATACACCAATGAGAAGGTCTCGCATCAAAACGCGAATCAGTCGCAACTTCCGAGATATAGCAGGTCCTCCAACTCTATCATCTCCCACCCTCCTAACACGTTCTTCATCAAGTGAAAGGGTTGCTTCCAAGGTTGGGAGCCAATCTGATAATTGAAGCCAATGTCTCAGAGAATAACTCCCATGATACTGCCACAAAAAGATTTACTTCAAAATGCCTTTCTTCCACATTAATATTACTATTACTGAAGAAACAACTACAAAGAATCCACACATGCTCAGGTCATTACCCCATGTACAAGGGTGAAAGGGCTCTCATCTTCGCCATTGGAAGGTGTTACATATCCATAGACTTGCATTGCATAAGAATGATACATAAGCTGGCGACGAGCAAGTTTCTTTAGGACCTGGTAATCCCGACAACACAATGAGAAAACATTAAATAATCCCACTATTCAGTGGGAGTAAAAGTGGATTACAAGTTACAAAGCAAATATAACAGAGAGGACTAATACGTAAAACCCTGCCTCGAGAGCACGCCTTCCTCTTCGCTGTGCTTGGTGACTAGTCAGTTGCCGAAGCACGACTTTGGCTTTGTACAAAGGGCTGCACTTGCACCAAATGATCCACATAAAAAACGTCGCCTACTCTTCTATATAATGACTCTATTTAGGTTAAAAAATGTTTACAACAAATCACCTGCAAGAATTCTCCACTACTGCTTCGAAAATCACCTCGTCACTCTGCAATCATCTCAAACAGAGTCGGCAACAAAAATGTGGAATCAACAAGGGGCCCGGAGAATACAGTCGTTAACAACAATATAGTAGAATTTTTAGACTCCTTGTTTTAGTCACATACTCGCAATCAATATAGCCTAAAATGGAACCCAGTATCTCTTTAGAAGAAAAAGCAGACACAAAGATCAGAAACACGAATGCTACATACCCTTCCAGACAGCCCGACACAGACATGATTGCAAATTGCAAAATCCGATGGCTCGAATCGGATGACCGGACCTGATTCTTCCTCCACTTGAACCTCAGATGTCATTTTCTGAGCATTTTCACTAGATACAGCAAAAGAAATAGTACTGGCCCCAGAGCATTCAACTCTCAGCTTCCTTTCTCTCAACAAACGCACTCTCGGAACCAATAATCTCCGTTCACACGACTTCATCCGCCTCCCGCCGATACAGAGCCGCTCCAATCCCTCCAGAGACGGCGCGAAACCAATTCCGCAGACGGCCATTCAGCTGAAGCGCCACTAAAACCCCTCCAACATCACGACTTTAGCACAATTCAGACGGCCATTCAGCTGAATCACCACCAAAACTCCCCAAGATCACAACTTTAGCACAATTCAGAAGCCATAGAGCAGCAAAGACCCTGAATTCGAGAGGCTCAAGGCGCAGCGGGAAGCAAATGGAGCAGGAAAGGGGAAGGGGCGGAAGGTGCATAAATAGGGAAAGGGGGGAGAGGCGGGGAGGAAGAAGGTTGCGTGGGGGAAGGTGTCAGCAGCGTTGAAGGCATGGAGTAGGCGCACGTCCGCCACCACCCTGCAAATATCTCCGCCCCAAGGCCACCCGCCCCGCCTTGTCTCCATGTCACGCTCAGCCCTCAACCCTAGGGCTGCATCATGGGTCGGGTAGGGTCGGGTTTTGCTAAACCCGACCCTACCCGAGATAGGACCCAGGAATTCTAAACCCGACCCGGACCCGAGATAAAACCCGAGATCCTAAACCCGACCCGGACCCGAGATAAAACCCATAATACCCGACCCTACCCGAGAACCCGAGATTTTAATAAAATAATCAATATAATTATAATTTTTTTTAATAAAATAATTTATATCATTATAATAATAATAATATATATATATATATATTAAAAAAACTGATTTAAATGGTATATCTCGGGTCGGGTCGGTTCTTGGGTATTTTAAAGCAAAACCCAACCCGACCCGAGATAGAACCCGGGTTTTAAAAATATGGAACCGACCCTACCCGAGATAGGACCCGACCCGACCCGACCCGGGTTAATCTCGGGTCGGTTCCATCCGGGTTGGGTCGGTTCCGGGTTTTTTGTGCAGCCCTACTCAACCCAGCCATCCACGAGCCACTGCAGTCTTTGAAATTGAGCTCGGTTCAGCTCAATCGAAAACATCCAATAGAACCGAGTTTCCACTGTCTGAAATACTCGGACGGTGGAGATCCACCGACCGCATGCAAGCCCCAACTCCCGACCCTCAGTGTTTCGGCCCAAATGACGGGCCCCGACTAGGCCGTTTGGGGCGTGATTAATGCAAAACATCTAGTGTGGATTTTGGACATCTACCGTATCATTTATATTTTTTCCGTATCTAGCCTGAAACACGTCTTGAGGTGTTTCAGCTAGACGTGAAAAAAACCTGAATGCTACAGTGTGACCGGATGTTTTACTATTAATCACGCCCCAAACGGCCTAAATTGGGATAATCCACTGACCAACTGAAACATCTCATGACTCAGAAGCTGAATTTTTTTAAATTTATCTAGGTGGATGGAGCTATTTTTTTATGCCCCAAACGGCCCTTTAGTGAGATGTTAATTGAAGATGAGTTCACCCCCAATGGTTTAGGCACTGCTCGTGTATTTTTAGATGGTGGAAATCAACCATCTTTTGGGGTGGTGTAATCCTCGTCCGTTAATTGATTACACGGGAGCTGCTAATTTTCTGGGGTAGTGAAGTCTGTGAAGCTGGCCTTTTGTGGAGATTCGATTTTTTACTACTAGCAAGAATGCACGTGCACTGCACGTAAAACACCCCGAGTATGCAATTTCTTTTTAAGAAGGCTAGAAAATTTAATCAATTTCTGTTTGCAAACATGCAAATGTAAATCAAACATAATTGGCATAGTTAAAAATGTTGTCCTAATCCAGCCGCATATATCTTGCTAGTTTATACCCACATTAAAAGCAATTTTTTTTGTATAGATTCTTTGTCCTCGCTAGTTGTCTCATGGGAATCGGCGTGTGCACCTCTTCCATGTCGTTCATAGTCCATACGCCTGTTGGACATGGTGATGCAGCCAATTTCAAAGAACAACCAAAAAATAGAGAAATGCATTCAATTTGACAAACACATTTAAGGCAATTACACCATCATTCAACTTTACAGTATAGTTGGCTGTCAAAAGAGCATTTGAACTACCTTCAAATCCAGTTACAATACACTATATGATAGGTCTAGAACTCAATTACACAAATGGAAAACACGTACAAAACAGAGTATGAAACACCTAAATCCACAGGCAAGATAGCAGTTGCCGAAATCCACCAGCAAGGGGAAGGAATCTACCTTCGTGAGCTTCAGATCAATCGTAGATAAATCCCAAATCCAAAACTGCTCACAATGAGCTCGATCGGCCCTTTTTATAGCAACGATATTTGACAAAAGACCTATGTGTCATGTTCTTTTAACTGACTAACTAACAACTGACAAGGGTAATATGGTAATTTAATTAATTTTCAGCAGACATCTTCTTTTACCAAATAGCCAACCTCATCCAACGCTTAAAAATAGCGCTTGTCCTCAAGCAAAAATCAAAACACTAACATCCAGAGAAACAGAACCTGGCCACCAATTTGAAACAACAGCTCCATGATGTCCCCAAGTAATATCCACATCTGATTTAGCCAACACACAACTTTCCATAATACCCACAGTCCACGTAACAAAGCTTTCTAAAAATAGCACTTGTCCACCATGTGACAACACAAATAGCTAGTAGCTTCAATAAAACAAAATATACCTAGTTGGAGGAGTTGTAAAGTATGGATGAAACTTATTTCTAGTTTCAGTCCAAAAAGGAATAATCAGGCATTTGTTTGACCAGTAACATTTCTCATATGCCCCATTCAAGAACTTGTGAAATTAGAAACACACTAATGTTCTCATCTAGCAGGTAGCCCTCTATATTTGCCTGACCCCAATTGATACTCCAACTGAAAAAATGCATATACGCAAGGATGTAGCATTCCCCTAATATAAACTGTTTGTCCTCGAGCTTAAAACAGAATCATAAGGAACATAAACATGATGCAACATTGATTCACTGTAGCATTTCTCAAAGAAACAACTTATCCACAAATAAAAACAAAACAGGAGAAATAGAAAGGTTTTCACTGAATAGCATGTCTCTTGGACCAAAAGAAAACAGGTGGTGTTGCTTTAGGATTCTTGTACCCAAATGATGAACAAATAATAGTAAGACAGAATAACCAGCTAAAATTCATCCAATATGGGAATAGAATATCAGTAAGACAGAATATTGATGATTTGCACTTTGTCTCGAAGTCAACATTCAGCAAAGAGAGATAATCCTTTTGGAGTGCTTTAGGAAGCAATATTGTACAGTGTACAGTTTGTTGTAGAAGAATGCTACTGAAATATCTTAGTTGAACTATCCATTTAGCTAATAGAGTTTGTGTATGTTGGAATTCATCGGAAGTCATGAACAGAAAACTGCATGTGCTTTGATTAAAATTGACATAAGAAACAATATGAGAAATTAACTGATTCTTCCACTTGATTCCTCCTGGATCATATGGGAAGTCACACACTGAAAGCTTTCGGAAAATGTACATGTTCCCAGCTCCATAACAAAGTAAGATTTCAACTGTAGTTGAAACAAATGGACGATTTCGAAATGAAGTTAACAACTGAAAATCTGGAACTTGTTTCATACAAACATCCCGTTTAACACCCAAGTGGCACTTCTTGTCTTCCAAATTGATACTGACATAGACTGAAGCCATTTTTTTTTGAATTCCAAATTAGCTGCAATGTACTGAAGGGACTATAATTCCAACTTCTCACAGGGAAAACAATAACAAGTTATAATCATAGACTCATATCATGCTTTAACCTTGAAGAGTACAGTTCTATCTTGTGTCACTTTGTCAAACATTTGACAATCAAAACACACAAAGGCCAATCCATCCACAAGTAACAAAGATAATGTTGGTTGTATGCACATATGATTATTTCTAAAATCAATAACTGTCAAAATAGAAGAAAAATAATTACTTCTCTAAGACATTTCTTTGAGCTCCAGTTTGATGAAGTAACTCATTTCCATTGACTTGAAGAACTTGTATGAAATTGTTAGAATCTCTCTCCAAATATCTAGTGGAAGCTGTTTTACAACTGTGAATTCTGCTATAATCCTTCCAACAGGATCAGATACATAATTTGCATCGTATAACTTTTCATCAGACATACATGGAATTAATTCACCACGTACTGAGCCACCTTGCTCTGTCAAAACACTGCTATGAAACATTGTTGTCAAATACTTCCTACAAGAAAAATCTGCAATCAAGGACAGTATAGCTCCACCGGGATCATATGGAATATAAGCATCACAAAATGGTTGGATGTGCTCCATAATGACATCTATTGTTTGTTCTTCATAAACATTCTGTTGATCACTGAAATCTGTATCAACTATTAAACAAAATGCAGCAACAATACCCAATATCCCATTTTGTATAACTGCCATTTGAGGCTCCTGCATCTTTGGAAGCATGTTAACATCAGTGACTGCAGCTTCAATTTGTCTATCAAACTTATGATATTTCTCAACCTTATCCAAGCATGAGTTTGTTGTGGCAATTTGTAAAGTTTATTTAGACTTCGACTCATATATCTCAACATGAGCTTCTCAGCATCATATAAGTCAGAACATCTTCTTGTTCTACAAGCTTCAACTGCGACTGAATGTTTTCATATTCTAAATACTTTAGTTCAGCAAGATGAAAGTCAACTTGTATAGCCAATTCAATTGCTTCATCAAGAAAACCAATTGGCTGAAATGCAACAAGACTTGAAATACAGGAATTTAGCCTTCAATAAATCGAGAAACTTGTGAACATTTTGTTTCAACCGGCCCATATCGATCTATCAACCGTTGGAACTCTTGAACATATTCTCGAATACCTTGTGTGCCTTGTTTACACTTTTGAAATTTTTTGCAATACAAATTGTTCATAATCAAATGAAAGATATTGTCTTCGCAACAAAGACTTCATTCTGCGCCAACTGCAAATAGGAGACTTACCCATATGTAATATGACTGTTTACAATTGTTTCCACCAATCAAAAGCTTCACCTTTAAGATTGTTAAGATTGGAAGTGGCTATTTTAACCTGTTTCTCAGCTTGTACCTCCATTTCATCAAAATATCTTTCAACTGAAAATAACTAGCCACATTTTTCTTAGCTGAACATATTCATGTGTGGATATTCAATATTGCCTTCTTAGACTATTATCGTATGACATGAGCAGCCTGATGATAATACTGGATATTCCTATAAGCTTCAGTTTCCTCGAAATGCTCCACCTGAAAAGTCAGAATTGCTATCTGCTTGCAACATTATTTTCTTACCACTAACAAATAGCATTTGTCCATTTTGAATCGGAGTTGTCTACATTTATGCAATTATGAATCAGGAGGGGTTAATTTGTACTCTGGACGCTGATTGTTTAGTTGCAAATCTCAGTTAGGAAGGATGGAGCATGATTGGACTGCTGCTTCAAAGATATCCTCAATATTTGAGTAATGTGCACTCTTTGTATAAAAAAAGTAGCGTGCTCTCTGTTCTGTCTGTGAGGTTCTCCCTGCCTTGGTGACATTCCACGTTTATCTTTGTTTGTAAAATCCGACTCATTGTGTTCTTTAATTTGGCATAAAGAGGAATTGGAGTTATCTGGCTTTCCTTTTCCATATCTTTGTTTTCTTCTCAGAATAGTTTAGCTGGTCATATGGGAATTTGTTTATGTATGCTTCAGATATCTGACCTTTAGAAATGGTAACCCCAAGAACAAAAAAACTCCTAAGTCGAGTGTGTACTGTTTGAAAATTGCTACAAGTTAATTCCAGTGACTTCATCCATCAAGTCCTCTAGTTTGACTTGGTACCAGATGAACGTAGGAGGATTTTAGCAGTCTTTTTCTCTGCAATTTTAGTTTTTTTTCGTATAACGAGGGGATGTCCAAGTTTTTAAGACCCAACTAGGAATAGGGCAACCAGCCTCTTAGAGAATCGTATCCTTTGAACGACATCTACTTCAAAGTAGCGCCCTGACCATCACACCAACTTTTTAGCAGTTAAAGTACTTGAAATAGGAAATCTAAAGTTCTTGAAAGGGTGGGAAATCCTTCAAATGAGGCGACTTCCAAGTTCCAACTTTATGGTATCAATTTTCCCATCAAAAGAGTAGCCTCTTTGTCTAGTACAAGTAGATGCGTTACGAATTGTCATTGTGCAATATTTAGATGGTATAATGGGTAAGTTATGATCTTGTTTTTCCCTCCCTCTGAGTTTGAACCTTAGGTGTTTTGACCCCATTCATTGTCCTCATCTTCCTCCATTGAACCCGCCTAGATGTATGGAAAGACCATCAGAATCTCGTTTATATGAGCCCAGTCTCACGTGCATTGGCATGGGCTATGATGTTCAAGACCATTGGATTTCGATCGCGAGGTGGGTGTTATTACAGGGGCAGGCAGTTTTGAATCACCTCCCTGCATCTCAATACCATGGCTCAAATTGTTATACTCCGAGGGACCGGAATTATTATTACCATAATTATTTTCAAAATGAACTAAAGAAAATGCTTATTGGTAATAATAATTCCAAATTTGAGTTTTAATATTAATGCCGACGCCGGTTAACCGACGTGGAGGGGTGTTTTGAGCATATCTCCCACTGTATTAAAGCACATGAACCAATGTGTGATGTGTCAGTTGGTGAATGGGAAACACACGGACATCGTGGTGTATAACGCACTGAGTTCACAGAACGATGGAGAGAAGTACGAAGGGTAGTTGTGTCATTTGGGAAATATAAATCGTCTCTCCCTGATTCATTCTCCGAAATCCTAAGGCTCAAGATTACTTGGGCTCATTTTACTTAGATCATCAAACTTGTCTCATGTAGCTTACATGAACCAATTATTTTTTATCCGTCTAATTTCAATCCAACGGTATATATTAAATAAGTGGTACATGAGTGTGAATCATCGTTTACCTTTTAATACGTCAGATCAAAATCTAACGGTTCAAGATTACTTAAGCTCATACAAGCTGCATGCATTTAAACTTTTCCCATCCACCAAAAAAAGGGCAAAATAATTCCCTCTCTCATCTCCGCCTCTCCCTCTGACTTCGCCCCCTATCCCCTCGCCGCCGGCCTCCGCCGCCCGATCCGCCTCCGCTGCCCCGCCCCGCCCCGCCTGCACGAGGACCCAACTCTTACGCGTCTCGCTCTCTCCTCGCTCATTTCCGGCGACTGGAATTCTGTGGGTCTTTTTATTCGATCCGGCTTGCTGAGATTAGGGTTTCAGCGGCGGTTGCTGATTCTCCGTCGGTGAGGTCTAGCGGGCGTTTTAGTGGATTCTGAGATGCCGAGGAGTTCGCGGCACAAATCGCACAAGCAGCAGAAGCGGAGCTCGAGGGATGAGAGGAATTACTCGGATGAGGAGGAGGAGGAGAGCGTGAGGGAGGTGAAGGTGAGGGAAGAGCCGGTGGGGAAGTCGGGAGCTAAGGTTTCGAGGGATTCGGACTCGAGTGAGAAGCGGAAGGCGAAGGATCTTGTTGGCCCTGGGAATGGTGATTATTCCTCGGAGCACGGGGTTTCGAAGAGGCGGAAGGATGCGGCGGAGCCGGCTGTTGGATCTGATCGGTGGGACGGCAGGGAAGCCGTGCGAGCTGAGAGTTCTTTTGGGGATAAGGAGATGAAAATCAATAGCCTTTTTGTGGATTCGGAGAAGACGTCGAAGTCGAAGGTTTCTGGTGATTCGAAGAGCAGGTCTAGCAGAAGGCAGCAGAGTGGTGGTGATAGGAAAGAGGATGGTTTGGGGTTACCTGTCGTTGCAGACGAGCGCAAGAAGGACATTAGTAGAGTTGGTGTTGACCGAAAGGCGGAAAAGGATTCAAGTCGGAAGGAGTCTAATGAGCACAAAGATGTGAGGGAGAAAGAACGTGGGGGGGACTGGGATAAGAAGGTTCAAGATGGAAGGCGCAGTGAGAGATTGGTTGACGGTGCTACGAGTGGTGGAAATGAACCCACCCGGAAGAAAGGCTCTTATGCGGGTGAAGGATCACGCGATTTAAGACGTGAAGTAGAAAATTCTGGTAAGTTAACTGACTGTTTTAGTTTTTTCAGTCGAATATTCAATAGGTGGGCTACGCAAAGTAGTATGCAGCTGCCTCATGATAATGTTTGAAAATATTTTGTTTCCTCGTCGTAAGGGTGGGATTATTATGGTGGAATGTGGAGTTTATGCAATTAAGTAGTTCGGTGGATATTCCACCGCATTAAAGGTTGTCTCGTATTTAGACTGTATTCTTGCGCCTTGATGTGCTGCGCTCTAGTGGATAGCTAGGTGTATGTACATGATTTTGCTTACATTAGTAGTTAGCTAGTAGCTTGGTGCAGGAAGATAGAAGAGGTGATTTTTGAAGTACTGAGAACAATGTTTTCTACACTCACGGAGCAAAAGAATATGTCTTCTCCACTCAGCTGCCCGAAAGATAAACGGGTATCACGAGTTTCTATTATAATTTACGTGTATGAAACTGAGAATCTTGTTAAGTCACTAATTTTTTTGGTAACTGTTGTGTAAGTCAACATAATTTTTCTAGTGGTGAATCATTGTCTTGTGGCTTGTTGCTTTTTAGTCTATTGGTGGTAATCGAACATATGTAACCTAGTAATGTAATATTTAGGCAACAAGCACTGGATCAGGCGAAGGATGCTGGATCACTATTAGTAGTTGCAGTCAACATTCAATAGATACGAAACACATTCTAGACGTGCATACTAGAAGTTTTTCGAGCTCTTGATATCATCTTAAATACGGCATTGTCCTTCTCTTTTTTTTTTAATACAAAAGTTTGGAAGCCATTCGGAGATTGGAATGTAATTAAGTTATTTTGGTCAAACGTGCTATCGACAGATAAATTTTGTTCTACATTGTGTACAGTATCTTTGGATTGTTTTCTGGTTTTTCTTATTAAATGTTTTCTGTTAGAAACAAGTACTGTTTGCACTTTTCTTTTTATGCTTTATCTATATGCAATTTTGCAAGTACGGTATGCTTACTCTAAATGGTGTGTGTGGACGGAATTGATTCACTCAACCATGCTGAGTTTTTATGCATTCGATGTATTCAAGTACATGGTTCAGGTTTATGTCAGATTGAGGTGAACGTTGTAATGTAAATTGTCTGACTAAAATATGGGGATTTCTAAAATAGATCAACTGTTTGGTTGTTTTTTCCCTTTTTCTTTTTGTTATACACTGCAATATATATCTGATTTACTAATTTATGTATTCGATATTCCACTATGAGCTGTTTGTATAATTTTTCCCATATATGATCTTGTAGGGCTTTCTGACAAGTTTACAGATTTTGATCTTGATTTTGTACCATTTTGATTCCGATAAAAATCAAACATGGTATATAATCCATGCCGCCGACCCCAGATAGCTGGGATAAGGCTTATGATGACGACGACGACTTGTTTGTCTCATGACATTTTCATGTCAGAAGCTATATTACTAGCATGAAACCTAATTTACAGTTCTTCTTCAGCAAACTATGCCTTATGTTTTTGTTATTTTTCATTGTTTTGTGCACAGAGTGGCAAACACCAGACAGTGCATGCAATGTGCACGTTGAGTCGGAACTTGAGAAACAAGTTCGTAAGAAGGCTTTTTCTGACAATAAAGATTCTGAAGATGACGAGGTGGCAAATGTCGATAATGGAAAGCATTTCTCATCCAGGGAGGATCGTCTTAGGCATGGTAAATATAAAGGTGAGGGGAATAAAGATGACAGTTACAAAGAAATGAGCTGTGAAGAATATGAGAGGGATATTAGATACAAGTATGAGAAACAGCAGGATCAGCAGTCCTTAAGAGAGCGTTCTAGTGACAGGTCAGAAGGTAGACAATTAAGAGACGAAAGCAGACCTTCTGAAAGTAATCATAAGAAAGCTAAGTTTCAGGATAGTGACTATGAAGATAGTGCTGTTGATGATAGGGATACCAGGTACAGGGACAGCAAGGGTAGGAAAAGGTCTCCAAATGACGGGGAAGATTATAGTGATGTTAAGTCTCGCAGTACTAAAGAACCATCTAGTGTTATAGATAGGAACACATCAAGTGGAAGTAAATTAGATTCTCCTAGCGACAGGAAGAGGTCTGAATCGCGGAATCGCCTGTTAGACTCTGTTGATTCTTCGCCAAGTAGTAGCCGACAGAAGAGATCTCCTAGCTCCAGTACTCATGTTGGAAAGGACCAAAACAGGTGCTTTTCCTTATCCTGTGATTTTTTGGTACTTTGAGTTGAAATTTTGAATTCTTAATAGATTACATCAAACCATTTTGTTTATATGAAGTGATTATAAATAGTAATTTAACTGAGACTCCCTCCGACCATAAATATTTGTCCTCATTAGAAAGCTAAAATGAACTCAGTTTAGTTCATTTTGGTTTTCTAATGACGATGCATGTTTTTGGACGGAGGGAGTACTACATCTATATTGGATTCCAAAATGCCAGTATTTAAAACTAGGTTCTTTTTCATCTTTATAACTCGTCTTATTTTATGATATTGTGGAAACCTCGTCCTTGCTCGATAAAGAGAAAATTTGTATTCTAATGTAGCTAGTATAAAACTGATCACTTTTCATAAGGTTCTTGTTTTTGAGTTATTTGTTTTGATTTTATCAGTGTTAAACCATTTATCAGCATGCATTACTGGCCATAGTGTTCTGTTGATTAGTTTTTCTTCACTTTGAATGTATGTTCATTTTAACAATTGGGAGTTGGTCATACTGTTTTATTTGGAAGGAATTCTTCCCAAGTGTTTTGGTAATAAAATTCTTAATTTTGTTCTATTATGGACAACCCATTTTGATATTTGTATTTGCATATTGTCTTGTAGCAAGCAATGTAAAGTTTTTACCTGTTACAGACATGGCTCAAAGCGAGAAGAACCTCCTTATACTGACTTGTTGCCTAAACGTGAAGATGACAAATACCTTCGAAAGTTTTCCACTGAAGATGTTGCATCCTTGCAGTGGAGTAGATCTCCAAAACCAATGGAACAGGTTTCTCCTATTGCATTGGTGGATAAGTCTCCTTCATCCAGCAGTGGTGAGCGAAGATACTCAAATCGAGCCACTTTGAGAAGAAGTCTTGATATTGAAGAAGTGGGACAAAGTGGTGGATATAAAGGTGCTAAAGAGTGCTCAGCAAACGAAGATAAAGCTCAGGATATTTCCTTGGAGAAGGTCGCAGATGATCACTCTCAGGACCGATCTCATCGTGAGACAACACCTGCAGGTTCGTCATTTATTAGGACTAGCCTCATTCCTGGTAGTTCACATAGTACTCTTCATCCACCTCAATTTCCTGGTGGAGGAGACAGCGGGTCAGCTATGGGCTCATCAGAAGATGATTTTAGAAATCAGATGGGTGAGCGCAAGCTGAATAATCGTTATAAAAGAAGTGGGGAGTCTGGCAATATGGTTGTGAGAGCACAGGGAGGTAATTCCTGGAAGGGAATCCCAAATTGGCCGTCACCGGGAACAAATGGCTTTGTTCCATTCCAACATGGCCCTGGTCCCGCAGGATTCCATCCAGTGGTTCCACAGTTTCCTGCATCTCATTTTGGTGTCAGGCCATCAATGGATTTAAATCATGGTGTTGCTTGGCATGACCCTAGCCGCCCATTTGGGTGGCAAAACGCACCAGAGGAAACATGCCCTCCTCTCTTTCATGGATGGGATGGAAACAATGGAGCATTTGGTGATGATCATATTTACAGAAGACCAGACTGGGACCAGAGTAGACGCCTGCTGAACAACAAGGGTTGGGAGCTGAACTCAGAGGCATGGAGGGGACACAATGGGAATATGAATGTTGACATTTTAACTCCAAAAAAGGAGATGGATTATTCTTCTCATGCCACTATAGACAAATCTTGGGGTGCAGGGCAATCTGACCAGCAGGCCATGAATGAAATGAGCCATCTTGAACGTACACCTGCTGGAAATATTGATGTGAAGCCATCCCTTGCCATCTGTACAGCGGAAAGAACATCTGTAACTTCCCTAACAAATGATTTCAAGGAAAAGAAGCCTGAAAGTTCTAATGAGATGTCAACGGATGATGGTGCCAGGATGTTGGGTTATTATCTGTCGAAGGTTGACATCTCAATGGATCTTGTTCGTCCTGAATTATACAAACAATGCATCAAAGTAATCAAAACAGGAGAACCGACTGGCGTCAGTAGGACCATTAAAGAGGTTGAATTGGAGGTAAGGAAGCGTATTTGGAGCTTGTGCATCTTTTAAAAATAATAATTTGAAGAAGGTGCAGTTTCATTTAATTAGACTACTCTCTTCATGTATGTGACAGGATGGTAGAGCTTTTTTGAAAAATCCTTATTACAACCTGCAAAAGCTTTTGTTTCCTACATCTACAGAATCTATATTTGAGGTAGGTGTATTACAGGTAGCATTTTCTTTCCAGTAGTCCTTTGCATATTACGAAAATAATGAATTGCCTAGATTATGAGCTTGGATTGGGCATCTGTTAGTTAGAAATGGTATGCATATGTTGATGTTACAAACATTCTTTTCTTGATGGATTACTACCAGGTTCTTAATAATTGGTTTGTCTTCGATTATTTTGTATTAGAATGTAATTGCAAATTTTGTAGTTAGATCTGTACCAGTAAAAAAATTGAAGTCATAGATTTTCTTTTATTTATTACTGTAGATCGTTTATGTACCATGCTTGCTTTTCCTGAATCGTGTTATTCATGCATATGGCATATTTGTTTGTAATTTGACTCAAAATAATTTTTAAATCTTTACTTTTTTTTCCAAAAGAATACTTACATTTCAGAAGCTGGAAAATGGCATTTCATGAAAATTTTTGGTTGATTCAGTTATTTGATAATTCCATTTCACTCCCTCATGAGGTTCTTTTTCGTATGCAGAAATCCATGGCACTTTATAAAAAACAGAAAGAAGGAATGAAAGTGAAGACCAGTACCTCGTCTGATCCTGTTTCTGAGCCTGAGAAATTTTCCCCAACTATAGATGTAGAGGTTGTAGGTCGTCCTGGTGATCCTCTAGACACTGTCAAACAAGATGAACATGTGGGAGTAGAGAGTGATGTTACATTAGTTCCCAAGTCTGAACAGCAGGAGCTGTCCCAAACTTCTGATAAGGAGGTACCCTCGCCGACTGGTGAATCTGTTGCGCAGGCTGTAGGGGCATCTGAGTTGCCTTCTGGTGAAGGCAATGCGGATTTTCAAGATGATCCTTCTGCTGTCGCGAAAGAAAGCGAATGTGAAATTAGTTCTAGTGAAATTGTTGGTTCTGAGGCTTGTGTTGCTGTGATGCCAGAGTTGATTGAGTGTAGGGTAAATTTAAGTCGGATACATCATTCTCCGGAAAGTACACATTGAGACAATATCTATTTCTGTTATCTTCAATGTCAGTTTTCATTTGATCATGTCTTACTGCCATGCAATCTTGTCATGCATGGTCTTCCCTTTTCGCGGGAGTTCTGATGGCAAGATTTAATGCTGATAGGGAAACCTATGTGGACATGCATGTGTAAATAGGCGTCTCACTGTAGCATGCATCGACGTTGGAGGAATGTGCCTCTAGTTTTACAGAAATTTGCTGCAGTTGAGGTGCTGATGATGTCTTCAGTAAGTCCTGGTCGTCTGTTCCAAGGTAATGTTTCCATCCCAATATTAACGCCACATCTATTGTTTGGAATTCTGAATCAGGCAATGTTTGTGTGTTGGTCCAACCTAATGAGGGAGGGTAGAATTAAGGCCTTGTGTTAGGTTGAAACTTTCTGAGTCGAGCAGAGTTTAGTGTAGTGTATGCAAAAATTTGTCAAAAAATTTTAGTTAATGGAACCACATTAGTATGGCTCATGTGCGTTGGTCTGCGCTAATGCAAGGGGCAGGGAGGTTTGAATCACCCGCTTATCCCTTGGTTAATGAGCACTGTTGGATTGCGGTGGCTCAGTGCATGCCAACGTGCATGACCCAAAGCGCATATAAGCTTGAAGGGTGCCTAGCCTGTGCGCTACAGCCCCCTTGGCCATCAGTTCCTGGCCAGGTCTTGTCTTACAGAAATTATTAGGTACGCGGTGCGTAGGAGGAAGTGTCAATCACCCATTGGTGATGAGCATGACTTTCTCTTATGCACCGCGTACCTAATAATTTCTCCTTGTCAGGGGTTGCTACAGCTCACTAGCCCACCTGCAGTTGCAGCGCCGGCTAGCTTTTTTCCTTTTATGTTTTCCCTTGGATATAGAGGTCCATTTGTGATGGGAAGCATTTTCTATCTGCCTGATGTTTTTCTCCAGGGTATCTGCCATGAACAGGAGTGGTCAATCTTGTGATCGATGGCACACAGGCATGTCTTGTGTGCTCTTGCAAAAAGCTGATTTTTGCCAACTTACTTGAGCACACAGAACATGCTTGTGCGTCGTCGATCATGTGATCAACAACTCCTATCCACTAGCAGATATCCTGGCAGAAAATGTCCAGGCGGACAGAAAAGGCTTCCATTTGTGAGATACGGCTCACGTGGCCTGCATGAGATGTATTACTTCGAGCCATTGGATTTCGATATTACGACATCAAATTATGGGGCACCATGTGAGTGAATCACCACGCGCTCCTTGACATCAAATAAAAAACTGACGGTTTGAGGTGACTCGGCTCAATGCGCATGAGGCATGTCTCATCTACAAAAAATTTTCCTTGAAAATTTATTATTCATGTTGTTCACTTTTAATTGATACAATTGGTTAGATCTACGACAAAATTCATCATTAAAGGGGAGAGAGAAAGGATCGGAGCTAAGAGACTAGATTAAACCAAACTATGAAATAATTATTCTATTGATTTCTGTTTAACTTGAAAATTTATTATTCCTGTTGTTCACTTTTAATTGATACAATTGGTTAGATCTACGACAAAATTCATCATTAAAGGGGAGAGAGAAAGGATCGGAGCTAAGAGACTAGATTAAACCAAACTATGAAATAATTATTCTATTGATTTCTGTTTAATGAACTGGGGTATAGCCTCTCTCTCTATATATATATCTCAAATAAGAACCAAATCCTATTAGACTTAGACATACTGATCCTAATTGGTCTCTAACAATTAACTTAATGCCCAATTTCATTCTTAGGAAAGTAATTATTTATACTAAAATAATTTAATGACGGGTTATAATATTTCACCATCGCTTCCGTATCACTTTATTTGTGAGATAGTCGCCTCTTGCATTGGTGGTAAGAATAAGCACGAAAATTGTAGTTAAAGTCAAAGTTGGGCCCACCACTGCTTCTCTTGAAAGCTATCTTTCACGGAACCCATGAAGTAGGAATAACGGGCCCACATACTGCTTGGGGCCTATTGAAAAGCCCAAACAGAATTATGCATAGTATGCTGAGGGCCCAAGTTTTGTTATAAACAACGTAAAGGCCATGAGGTGGGCCTGGACCCTCATAAAGCCTTCCCGGACAGGAGAGGGTGGCAGCAAACTGGTCTGAGAACTCTTGGAAGCCCACTAAGGGGCCGTTTGGTTCGTGAAAAATCCACCTGGTAGAGTGGATGTTTCTGATTTTTCATGCCCCAAACGGCCCCTAAATAAGGATACAATCCTAAGTGGATGCCCAATGTGGGGAGGGTTTGAACATAGGACATCTGCTTCCTATAGCATGTCTTTGTCATCCCACTAACATCCTTGTTGGCTGAAATGATAAAAAACCCGTTGGTTTGCCAACTTTTTATTTTTGCAGTTTACAGAAAATGATCAAGTATATGGTACGATTAAAAAGTTGATTTTCTAGAAAAATGAGAGATTTCGGGATCAGGTAGAGATAAGTAGGCAATGCATTAGCTACCTAATTTATAATTTTGTATTTATGTGAGCGAAGTGGGTGAGGAGAGGCCCCTCGTCTTATTGAGAAATTATTGGATTCTTAGTTATTTTAGTGTCAATCAGCTGAAACGTAGATATGTGTGCACCTCCTGTTCTAAAATCGACGTAGATATGTGTGCACCTCCTGTTCTAAAAATCGAGAGCTCCCAATGACCCTGCATAAGCATAAAGCTGACGTAGTCATGCTATTGCACCTAATAAATTCTCCGTCCTGTTTCGCTTCTCCTTCAGCTTCTCTTTACCTTGTTCCCTTCGTCCTTGTTGTCTCCCTGTTTGCGGCCAAGCTGCTGCAGGCCCGGTCAGAGTGGGAAGTCCCCTTCTCCCTTCTCTCTTCTTTCTCCTTCACTCTTGCCTTTTTTCTGTCCCTCCATAACAGCACCGCACAAACTCAATGCATCTTCATCATCTAGCACCAGAGGTAATAAGGTTCAATTACATTTTTTTGTTACACCAATTGCATATACTTGAAAAAAGCCAACCTGGACACAACGATATCAAGGTGTAGTCACCATTCTTTCTCATTCAACCTCTATAACACACACTAATCCCAGCTATTGCTTCTCCATAAGTCTCTGAGCAGTGTTGATACCTGAAATATGTTAGCACAGGTAGGCTTCTCTCTCCAGGGGCTGACCAAGAAGCGGTGGCAAGGAATATTATTAATCTTACCCTCCTCCCTTGCTTGCTTCCTGCACTCTACTTGTTTCTAACGGGCTATCTTCACTTCATCTTTATAATTACTATTATTGAAACAAGTATTAATTGTCTCATATCCATGCCCCCCAAAAATTGAAGATCATATTAGTTCACCGAGGGCCACTGGAGACAACTCTTGTGCCGTACACTAGTAGGTCTGGGGCGGTGATGGTGATGGTGGTTACCCTGTCTGCTGCTCTTTCTTCACATGTTGTTCATACTGGGTGCACTTCTAGAGACTCGATGATATGTGTTCATGTTTGTAGTTTGTATGTTTTTTTTTGTGTGTTTTTGTTAGTTCGGGTCCCTACGGCCATCCTCTATGCGTATAGCGGGCACTGCTTGTATCATATTTCTATCTAATAAATACTCCTAGCCTCTTAGGAGGCTGGTGCTGCCAAAAAATAAAAGAATATTAGTTTACTGAGAACCTGAGAATCGTCATTGATGTGATGAATCTGCCTAATTTTGGTGCAACAAATTAATTACTCCTTTGAATCTGCCTCTTGTCCCACTCATGAAAAATCGTCTCGCCGATATATCGGTATCGGACACAAACCGATACACCGAAACCACTTCATCTCGTTTTTTCGAAATTTTCCAATTATCGGCGATATATCGCCGATATATCGGTCTCGGTATTTTTTGAATTAAAAAATATTTTTTTTTGAAAAAAAAAACTTTCATGTTTGTTTTCTATCCTAATATGCATTTTTATGCATATTTTGAAATGTATTCTTTGTTTAAATTAGTATAACTCATTCTAGAAGTTAGATTGTGAAAATATATGATAAAAACTAGTTTTTAACGACCGATATTTTTTTACACAATATCTCCGATATATCGTCTCTTTGGCCGACCGATATTTTACCGATATCCGATACGCCATTCCATGGTCCCACCTCACACCTCATCTATAACAAGGATGAGTAGTTTGCCGGCCCACCCCAATACACGGCTGGTGAATGTCCACCGTCTGTGAATAGGGGATGTGGGGTGGCTAAACCATGGGGGGGTCTCTTCATACTTGTGTGCCTTCAGTGTAATTTTACTTGTCTGGATTAGAAAACCAAAATGAACTGATATTAGTTTTCTCTGGTTTTTTTATCCAGGCAGGTAATATTGGATGAAGTAACAAAAAACGTATGGAGTACATGATCAGGGTCATCCGCAGCAAGCTGTGGAAGTCGTAACTTCAATTTTTCAAAAAAACATTATACGTGGGCCATTAAGGCAGCGTTGGTATTAAAACATCAATAGAAAGGTACATAATAGGAGTAACAAAAATGGCTTTTAGCTATATTAGAATCACTTGAAACAAAATGAATGGCCGAATATTTCACTCGCACCGTATTTACATGATTTACATCACCAGCTTGCTCGCCCAAGCTTTATTCAGCTTAAAAATATCGGAAAATAAATTGGAGGAATGAATTAAAAAGAAAAAAGAATACATTTTGACTCATCGACTACACGTGGGGAAGACCGGCTTTTCTGGTTAGAAGATATATAGGGTTAGATGGACCTCTAATTCATATATTTCCGGCAGTTGGGAGCTTTACAAAGACAAGGGACTTTAGAGTCATCCGATTCATCAGGATCAAATAAATAGTCATACCTGTCAAACACAAACAAGGAAACATCAAACATATTTACCACGTCATCAACTAGCATATGCTACTATTCTGCAGTCTCCAAAAACAAAACAGATTTGCAATGGCAGATATAAAAGATTGACACTTCCTCCTGATCAAAATGAAGATACGAAAAGTAAAATACCCATTCCAGTTAGTCGAAACATGATCCAAGCACAATAGGAACTCCAAACACATTTACAAAAGGAACAAAAGCGAATATATCAAGGTGACACGAATTAATTATATAAAAGGGAACCCAGAACCAAACAAAGATTGTAAATAAACACATCCCAGTCTGAACTCAAGCTCATATATAGTAATAAAATGAGACAGCAGACACTTATATATAGCACATTTTAATCTAGAAACATTCTTTCATACTTTTATGAATACAACCCCAAATTCGGTTCACTATATATGAGTCTAAGATTAGACAAAAAATCAGTTGATGATATATGCTAATGAAGATGCAAAGTCATTGATTTCCATTCATTGTATAGCTATCCTTGAATATAACTAGAAATAACTATTGCAGAATGTTCTGAGAAACTAAATTCAAGCTTGAACAGGAAAATTACAAGTCAGGCTTTAACTCATCTTCAGAAGCATAGTCTAGTTTGAGCTAAGCTCCAAGCCAGCTCAGTTTCGATAAATAAATCCTTAAGCTAACCTCTACCTACATCCTTACAATAAATTAGAACTGTGTTCTAATAAGGCTCAAGGGCAATAAGAAAAGCTTACGTTAGCTCATCGCCTGCAGTAACATTCGTCTTAGCAATAAGTACAATACGACTCTCTTCACTGCCCACACTCATGATCCTTGCATAGCAATTTGGCATGCACTGCAAAAAGATCATTGATTAAACAACATGCTAAAGAAATAGCAAACAGAAATGGGCATCATATAACAAGAAATTCTTTCCAGAATACATTGGATGAAGCCAACATTTGAAGAGTATTAAAGACAAAAATGTAACATTTTCTAATTAATCTTGACATCTAAGCTGACCATTTTCTTGTTGCTTACCGAATGATTAATTAATCTTGCAATGTTTCCTTTGTCAGTAGCATCAATTACCACTTCTTCACTGATCTTAAACAACTGCAGAGTCAAAAGTATAAATCAGACGGTAACAAAAAGGACTATGAGTAATCCTATGCAATTACATATTAAAGAAATAGTCAGTAATAATTAAAGTTATATGCTAAGCTGCATAGTTCTAGGTCATGAATAACGACAACAGGATAATTGCTATAGTAATTTTTGCCACTCGCATCTATAAAACGACAGATGCCTACATGGCTGTAACCACCAAGGAAGTGGAACATAAAACGATATATAAGTACAAAAAACACTAATAAATCCTTCCAAAATAACAAATTTTTTTCTTATAATTTCAAAAAAAAAAGAAGAAACAAGCTACTGAACTAAAATACTAGACGTAAAAACATTTGCTTCTAACTTCTAAGCAACATAGTCAGCAGTGTAGTTTCTATTTCTATGTGACTTGGTTATGCTTAAAGAAAATGTACAGGGCCTGCAAGACTAAACTAACATGTTTTTTTTTTTAATTAAACTGGCATGGTTTTTATAGTTTCCGAACTTATCCTTCTACTGGGTCATAATATACATTATGTGAGGACGGCTGACACAAAAATTAGATACAGTCCTTTTTGCCACAAAAGATATCAAAACCTTCACAATAAATGTTGTGCAGCCATCTGAAGCACAAGACTTCATGGAAAGTAGGGCCTTTTTATCGGATCCACATTATGTCCTTTTGACATAATGTAGGTTAAGGAACTCAATCCACTAAGTATCATTTTAGTCTAGGCTTTAATATGCACTAAGGAGCCCCATTCACTTACCATAAATATCTTTTCTTTCTTTTACTGCTAAAACAGAAATGGCCTTTTAAGTGCTAACAAAACTCAGATTAGGCTAAACTTGGCATGACGTTCTGTGTCTATATTTAATTTACCACAATCCAAGCATCAAAAGAGACCATATGGGCCAATCCAGCATGTGGTGCGCTGGCTCAATTTCTACATCACAAGAGAGAGGTCCAGGGTCCAATTTTGGCTCTGTGGCATCTTGTGTGTGTGGTGTGTGGTGTGGTGTGCAAGTTGTACCAATACAAGAAAGCGACCATCTGGGCTTTTGCATGGGCTCCACGTTTTCCTCTTTTCACCTTATCATCTTCAAATCCCCACACAGCATAGGATTTCAAAAATAATTATACTCTTATTTTCTATTCATTCAGATGCCAAAGCCCCACCTTTTCCTTTTCACCTTAACAGCTTCAAAAATCCACACAGCGATAACATTGTACTTTTATTCTGTTTTTTCGGAAGCCATATATATGTGGTGCTTATTAGGAACTCCTATAGTACCCATGCATGTAAATAAACATGATATTTTGCACCAATAACATGCATACACACATGTGCATATACAGAAAAAGAAAGAGAGAGAGAGAGAGAGTCGCTCACATAGCAGTCCTTCCCCTCCAAGCGATATCGAGCCTCTCTCAGATCAGCAACACTGCGCCTTACTTGTTCACCACGATATTCAAGAACCTATATAAACAGCATGCTTCTCTTAGGCTTACTAGAAGACAAATAGAACAGAAAAATTATAACATGAGAGCTTGACTCAATTTTGACCAAATAGGCCTAATCATAGGATGACCATAATAAACTTCAGTGATTCAACTGGCAAAATAATTATTACTCAAAGCAAACTACCAGTGTTACACCTGGAGCAGCCAGAGCCACATTTTTAACACTCAAATAACCAAAACAATTTCCTTCTCTTAACCCTATGGTTAAAGACATTACCATCTCTCCTTCTTGGATGTTCCTCCGAGCAAATAAACCCCATCCATGTATCCCAGATCTACCACAGCAAACACGCTTATGTTCGGTTGCCTGAAAAGCATAAAAGAATAGACATGAGATTTGGTGAAATGATCAAGGAAAGCTCTAAAGTATAACTTAATAGCTATGAATTGCCTGCAAATTATGAAGTCGCTCTCTGAAAGTAGAAAAAGACTTAGGATCCATTTCTTCCTGCCCATCAAAAGACACAAATACAAGAATGGATTAATCATCAACAAAAATAAGAAGAAAAAATAGAAGCTCGCTTAAAAGTTTATGGGACCAAAGTAGGGGAAAATTCTCACCCTGAAAGTATTCACGCTTTCAAGAGCATCTAAAGAATGAATAGATGGTCCCGACACCCTGTGAGCAAACGCTTCCTCTGGCTTTCTTACAGAAGCCTGAATAACATTAGCCATATGGAAAAAAAAAAAGATTAGCCATATGGTTAAAAAAAGGCAGATTCCTTATAAGTAGATATTACACATCTTAACTTTCATGGGAAACAAAAATGCTAATACCACAACTGAAACACATAAATAATAAGCACAAGCAGAGAGTTCAATCATCAATGCTATAGCAAGTAATAACAAATAGATCTCAATTCTCAGTCAATAAACATGGGACTGACATTACACCAAGACAATAGATTTGTTGGACCTTGTCACAGAGTAGCAAACCTCAGAAACAAGATGAATGTAATAAACTGAAACAGAAAAAGGAGTAAAAGAGCAAGCAGGCTTTGACATTATCTCCATGATCTGCATCATCAATCCAGTGAATATTTCTGCTCGACACACATTTTTTATGATCAAAATTTCATCCGGGATATGTAGTACTTTATTTTTCTTTACTTTTTCTGGCGTCAATCTGATTGATAAGGGACATTTCCCATTAAAACTGCTAATATTATATACTCATTAAAAGCTAATAATTATTTTCAAAGAATAATAAAGGTGCTCATAGGTCATAACCAAAGAACACCGTATAATTGTTGTATCTGCACCATAATCAACACTATGCCTTATCCCAGCTACCTATGGCCAGCACCAAATCATCTTTACACCATCTGACCCTTGTACTAAAAAGTATATAGACCAGTAAAAGTTTTAACACAATCATATGTCTTCTACCTTATTTCCTCCTCTTCTAAAGACCTGGCACCTTGCAGCACAAGAAGACTCAGGCTGCTCAGACTCAAGCTCATCCTGATCAGTTTGTGAGTTTGGATCATCCTCTGCTCTCTTAGAGGAGATTAATCTAGAACCACCCCGTTTCTCTTTCTTTTGGAGCATGCTTTTCGTGGAGAAGGTCCCAGCTGGAGTATGTATCACTAAAACAGAATCTGGACTAGGAGCTCTGAACAGGAAACATAATAGCACCATAGTTAGAGCGAGAAAGGATAACAGGGGAAAGCACACCACAAATGAACCACCTAGCTTACTTGTGGAAGGAACAATATGAAATCATCTTCGTAATCTGTCTCCCATTTTTCTCCAAGCAATGCAACTGAACATAGACAAACATAATACATGTAATTAATTGGCAACTCAAAAGAATCAAGAAAAATTGAACACTGCCAAAAAGAAAACAACAAAAAAATGCGGAAGATCGTAAGTGATAAAATAATGCAGATATTATAGCTTTCGGACATGAATATATCTGAAAATACAGCAGACATCAATTCACGAAAAAGATGGTTGAAATAACAACTGCTAATTGCCTCATAAAAGGATTACTGTGGAATTATATTTTTAATGCAGCATTCTCAATCACTCAACCTTATAAATCTTTCTTTAGCTTCTCAGTTGAAAGATAAAATCAAAGACAGCTAAACCCATAAAATAATAAATGCCGAAAGACGATACATTGTCACAAAAGAGAAATAAGTAATTAGATAAACATAAAGATAAAGCTATAGGCCAGATGCAAATGGCAGTGAGGTGAAGTATATATTTCACTCATTACAAGCATCAATTCGAAAAATTTGTACCAAATATACCTCCATGCGATATCCAGCTCTTGAAGCACACATTGCATGATAATAAGTGGAACATCTGTAACATTGTGTGCAAGAACCATGCATTTGCTTGCAAATAACACAAACCTAAACATTCATAAAAAACCAACAGGTCAGTTGTGCAGGTACTAAAAATCAGAAAAACAATTATAGATATTGGAACATCAGAGGGTTTCCAACCTTTACAAATGAATCTGATGCAATGCTCAAAATTCCAACAGCAGGTTCCATCTTTTCGTCACTTGCAAAAGAAACCTGAGGTTGAAACCAAGCACATGTCACATGCACCCATAAAGAATCAACATCTGTCGGCTTCAGCGCACCTCCTAATAAAATAAGAATCAGAACAACCACTAAGCTTTATTAATGTGCCATAACATTAAATATTAGTAGAAAATCCTTTTAATGTTCGTGCTAATAAAGTGAACTCATAATGAAAACCAAATTGGCAAAATGTGACATTAAGGACAAAATTTAAAAGGATCAGGCATCATCAAATATCTCAGGCATACCTTTTACAGGGCAAAGGCAGCACTCTCGTTTGATATCAGGTGTTTCGCATGCTCTGCAGACCCAAGAAGTGAAATCACGTAGGTTTCTGGCTCCATAACATTCCTGGTGGACAGCGATTTGACACCTAGACGCAAAAAATAAAACATTTAGTATGAAGTAGCATTATATAGGAGCCACAGTTATGGTACTACTTATTCATTAGTATAAGTATCGAGGTTTATGCATAAAAGCTTATACTATGTCATGTTGCAATAGTGCTTACAGTTTAGGCGATTGACATCAAAGTATGGAATACCCAGTAACTTATTTCAATTGGAACAATTACTAATCTGCATAATATTCTTGAAACACATGCGCAGATGAATGACACTCAATTGATCAACTTATACTTAAACCGGCTAATTCAAATTTAAGGCTGTTTACATTTGACAAAGCCACAAATAGAGTCTTTCAAGATCTTTCCTGGATGTGTTTATAACCAAAACTTCAACAATAACCCATTAATTTAAATCAACCTAGACCCAAACTAAGCTTAGACAAAACATATAAGCATAATTCTCTACTATGTCATAATTTGATCATCAGTTTATGGCATGCGCAAAGAGTGCAGGTATCATGATCAAACATGATATAAGTAATTCAGACAGCAAAATAGATAATGTATAACAGAACTACCTGTTGCAGATGATAATTTTATTGTAGTCCCAGTCTTCGACCCATCTACAAATTGCACATCTTTCAGTTGTCCACTTAGGACAAATTGGATCATATTTCTCTGTGAAAAAATTTACTGTCAGTTTCTCTACACAAACCATTACAAGGTGTCCAGTACAACTGATTACTTAAACATGATCATAAATTTTACCTTGTAAGAAAGAAAGCAACTTTTGCTTCCTTATCTTTAAGGAAGACTTCTTAACATGAATCGAAGGAGCTAGGTAGTGATAGCCTGAAATCTGCAAAAAATTTTACATAAAATTATCAAACAAACGACAAACAATTTCCGAATGTATTCACAAATAACAAACTGAACATTCATTTACTCAAAGAATATGAAAAGAATCAGATAGGCCATACACTAAATACAGATATAAAAAGTTAAACATGTAAAAATTTTACCACAAAAATAAAGAAAGAAATTTGTCATAGAATAGAGCGTGCAAGTGACCAGTCGCAAAAAAAGGTCAAATGATTAAACAGCAAAAATAGACATTGGACTGAGAATATCTGAATGAACTTTGACAAGGTACTATGTTTGGACTTGATCTCCATTATTGAGCTTTCCTTAATAGATCAATCTTTTGAGGCAGTGACAAAAATTAAGGAAGAGTTCTAGTCTTGCAAAGCCTGAGTAATTTTTTCAAGCTCTGCAACAGGGTGGGATGTTCATAGTATTAAGTTTGTCGAAATTGTACTAATCATATCAATTTGTGGAAAAAGAAGAGCTTTTAAGGCAACAAGGTTTCCAACAGTTACAAAGAAAACAAAATAAGCTGAGTCACAATTAACATAAAGGGAGATGAAAAAGGGGGAATGGAAGTGAGATTTTTAGGCAATAACTACATCAAAATATCGAAGCAGGCTATTTAAAAAAACAAAAGAATTTCCACAAAGAGATCATCAGTATGTTCCGCTATCCGCCTTTCAATTTATATTCAAAGTACAAAGTACAAACCCATTGTTCCAGTAGTCTCTCTGACCCTTTCACCAAAACACAAGCCTTCCAGTTCTTCTTTTTCGAACCAGTGTGGCTCTCCCAATCGCTAAGCGTCCGCTTCTCCAATCCACATGAACCGCACTTGCACATAACTCTGAAAATTAATTCAACTAATTTATTACAATTTGCTCAACTACAGGGCAAAACATTAAACTTGAAGCAAAACAACAAGTGAAAACAGAAATAGAAATCAAAGAAAATTCATCATAATTGAAATTAGTCGCCTGAGTCCAAGGAAAATGCCCCCCCCCCCCCCCAACAGACGTTTTCATAGGGAGATCTCTTACAAATGCTCTTCCTTGGAGTCTTGGACTCCACAAGTGTGTAGATGTGGGACCAAGGCGGATTTAAAATGGGCCTTCAAACCGAAGACCCACCAAATTTGATCCCCTTTGACATGTTAGCACCCCTACAAAGTTTCAGCCATTCACAAAAAGATGGCACTTCGTGGTCCTACTGACTTAAAAACCCATTTACAATCCCCTTGTTCCCACCCCCTGTGGTGACCTGACCCTTGTAGGGCATGCAAAAAGTGAATTAGCAAATGATCACCTATAAGTTCCTCAAAAGGATCAGTTTCTGTCAATCCTAAATGGCAAAACATAAAATTTGCCACGTTAAATCCGAATGAAGAGGACATACATATACTGCCTCCCTGGGAGGAGAGAAGTGTTTGCTATCACTAGATAAACAATATAACATATAGATGATTTATGAAGCACTTAATACCACTTTCACACATTAAAAATATCTCAAACGCCTCTTGCTGAGTAGTTAAGGTCTTCAACACATTATGTGGAGAACGAGGTAATTGTTTTGGATCAACTGTAATATATAATTCAAAACTTCTTCTTTTAAATAAAACTTACGAATGCATAGCAGGATAATATATCCCCTCAACACCAGAACACACAATAGCTATGCTGTTAGGCAAGCTATTCTCGCCACCGGATCTGTTACAAAAAAAAAATCAGTGAGAATTAAAGAACTTTTAAGAATTGTTTTGTGTTATATAAAAAAAAAGAATTGTTTTGTGTCTCTAGTGTCTAATAAAATCACAGTTGTCACTACCAAGCAAAGTTCATTGCTATACCTATTACGTGAATTCCATTTTTCAGTATCTGATAACTGAAAGTTGAACTTGACTTTACAATCGGGGCAGTAATAATCAAAATTTTTAAGATCCTGTGACAATATCTTTAGTCAGCAAACAATATGTAACAGAGATTTTTTATGATGTAGTATTACTCTTGACAACTATGATAAAACACAACAATCAAACCTTAAATTTTTTCCCACAGGACTCGTCACAATCTGCATGAACCCAAACTTTACATCCATCACAGCGTACCTATGCCAATAAATCATTTCAAACATGAATATCTTTCAATTTAATTAATATAAAAGTGGGTCAGAGCAAGTTCAGATATAAAAGTCTTACCCATTTTCCACCATCTGAGTGATGCCAGATTCTCTTGCATATGCCACAATATTGTTTAAGCTTTAGCAACTGAAGAGGAAAACACATTTTACAACTATGGAAAAGGCAAAAGCCAGAAACTATTCTCAGATAAATGGATGTAAGTCACCCAGCAAACCTTTGTGCAAGGCGAGCAAACTGTTTGACCTTTACTCATGAGTCTCAAATTACCACAGCGTTCACATGGCTTTGACATCTTGTTTCCCCGCTTAATGTCCTGCACATAAGACCCAATTGAGGTACTAGCTGAATGGAACATGCGGAAACACTGGCTAATATAAACACTCCCAATCCATATTCTATAGAAATTTTCAATCTCCTTTTCCTTGTGTTGGAATCCTAAATTCATATCAGTGACAAGATTTCTGAGACACTGCTGTAGTTTCAATAGAACATTAAACGCATTGCATCTACATAATACATCATTTTATAAAGTACACCATATACCAGCTTCAGCGTGATATTTATGCAACTACATAACCCGTCACTGTATGTGGTAGACTATTAACACTTACCGCTATTTAATAAATATCTTTAGATATTTTAGCTACCTAGTTCAAATTATTTTTCTTAGAAGTCCTTTCAGTTTAATGTTATATAAAATAATAATTTGTAAAAGCAGTTCTGCAGGAACAAGCAAAAAAATAGCAATTTTGCAGATGATATTAATGAACGGAAAAAACACCAAAAAACTATCCTATCTGATAAATCGTTTGTACAAACCTGTAAACATTGCTGACAGAGCAACTGGCTTTTAGAAATTATACCATTCCTCTTCTCATTAGGTTGATACTTAAGTCCACAACCACCACATGTTCTCTCTGGTTCATCTTTCCTGTGCAGTTTCTGCCAAGAGAATTCAACATTAAACAAATATATTAAGATGGACAGAAACACTGACGTTTATCACCCAGAATGAATTAACGAGCCGTCTATGCCATCTTCCAATTGTACGCGTTGCAATGACAGTAATGACCAATTTCAGTGACAGATAAGTAAATTTAAAACTAAAAAGATTAAGATGGATTGATTACGTTGAAAAAGATGAAAAACTAATTATAGTTACTTCAATTAAAACAAATTAATAAATGCTTACCCTGCTCTTTGAGTAAGACTCTTCATCTTGGTTGCAGTCTTTGGCCTTCTGGATTCTTTCAGGAGCAGATAGGCTGTCAGCAAGTTGCCCGGAGATAGTCATCTCCCCCAAATGGCTTTCTCCAAAACCGTGCTCTGCTAAAAATGCTTCTTCAAGAGCCATTTGAAAATTGCTAGGCTTGCAAGTGTACAACTTTGTTTGACCCCTAAATCTGCAATGTAAAAAGTGAACATGATCCATGCAACATCTACAGAGCAAGTGTTTCTGACTTATGTATTAAAAAGTGTATCTAACTCGCAATTGAGTATAAACAAAATGAAGTTGATCAAAATGGAAGCACATACCTGTCTAAAAATTCCAAAAACGGAAAAATCATCCCATGTTTCACCCAGGCTATATCCTGTACACCATTGATTGCAACACTTTTAAAACACTATAATAATTAAATATTAAGATATGTAACAACATTAGTACATATAGCCTTATTTGTCACAGAGACATGTATTATTAGAGAACAAAAAAAGGAAAGAAATTTGTACCCTTTCTTCACCATTTGCAGAGTGCCCAAAGAACATGACACAAGTGGCTCCTGGAGAACAGGACTTCAAAATAGACTCTGGAGCGGATAGCATTGGATCAATTACAACGGCAGGCCAAAACGGATAATTCTTCCCTAACTTTGCCCAAATAATATCACCCAACACAAATTCCTCTAGTCTATAAAAGTCCTTCCTTTTCTCGCTCTTTCCTTTCCAGGGCCTCTCCACAGCAGCCAACTCAAAATTTTTAACAGCTTCCCCGGGTCCTAATAACGGCTGGTACTTCTCTTCCACCAAACCCTGTTCATGAACAGATGTAAGCGAACTACGTGAAGTAAAATACTTTCTTCCCTCTGAGTTGCAAAAACCCGGATTGGGTGATTCTTCTTCATCAGCTCCTCTGATAAGTGCACCAAAATTAGCACTTCTGGTACTGAATTTTTCCTTCTTGTAATGATACTCACTGTCCAAAGGTTCAAGCTTTACAGTCTTCGAGCTGAATTTGTCATTTGTATAATCAGAAGGAACTGAATTGAGATCAAAATCAGGTTCAAAAGCCCTGGTCTTGGCCTTCTCCTTCTTCCATGGGTCTATAACCGAGTCGTTGAAGCGAGAAGGTAGTACCTGCACTCTGCCACGCGACGTCTTCACCAGCGGCGGCCGGAAGGCGTCGCCGTCATTCCTCTCATTATCGCGGCTCCGCCGGACACTATTAGGCTCCGACTTGATCTCGCCAGAATAGGTCGCAACCTCGCCGCACCACGACCGGCCGCCACCGCCGCTCTCGTACTCCTCCACAAACCTCCGCCAGAACCCGTCCGACGGAAACAAAATCCTCCCTCCCCCGGCGTTACTAAGCAAATTAAGCTGGTAAAATCCGTTGTATTCCGTCTTCCGCCTCTTCGCCCTCCCCGCCGGCGCCTCCTCGCCCCCGCCCCCGCCGGGTTCCTCTACTCTGCACCGCTTCAGCGTCGGCATCCTCAACTTCAAATCCCGCTTAATTATCATCTCCAATCAAAGCCAAAAAACCCTAAGAAAATCTCTCAGAAACCCCCGAAATCCTCTCAATTCGCCGATCACGGGAATTCAAAAGCCCGAAACCCTAGAACAATGCCGGCGGAGAACACGCCGATCGGGGCCGGACTCCGGTGAGATCAAGATTCCGAATTCCGCAATCTTCGGGCCTCCTCTGCATCGACGAAGAAGACGAGGAGATAAATTCGATAAAATAAAAATAGCGAATTCCCCAATTCCGAATTATAAATTGTATTTAAAGGAGAGAAGGGAGGCTAATTTTGATTTTTTGGAAAAATAAGAAATTGTTCTGAAATTGAGGTTCGGGCTCGGGATCAGGAAAGTCGGGAGTGAGCGCAGTAAAATCAAATCCCACTTGGAGTGGGAGCTGCGCCGTACGCACAGCGTAGATTTGTACGTAGCGCTACGCTTTCTTGCCCATGGGGGCCTCGTCTCTCCCATGGCCTGCCCTGTGTTGTTGTTTCAACGATGTGGTAGCGGCAAGAACAAAACAATTGTTTCTTTTTTTTCAAGTTTTTTATGTTGTTTTTATGGGTCTTGGGAATTATTGGATTGTAGGGGATTTTGGTTGATTTGGTGTGATTTTTGTGGAGTTTTAGAGCAATCTTTGATGAATTTTGTGGTGTGAAGTTTGTGGAGTGGGCTAGCGGAAGCTGCAACAATGGTATGTGGTGTACGAATTTCAGTTGTGATGCCTAAGGAGGGTGTCGGGACGATTCGGAGTTTTAGATTTTTGGCTGAGTTGTGGATTTCCTGTTCGATTTTGTGTTCATGGGGTGGTACATCGGGCCTGTGATTTGCACCGCTTGAACGGTTCTGCCTTGTCTGCCTTTCTTGTTGGAAATCCATTTTGCTCAATTTTAAGTTCAAAAAAATTTGTCTACGTAATCTAGTCGTTCCAGCATTCGGGGATTTTTTTTTTTAATTCCTACCATTTTTTCCGGGGATCCTCTTCAGAACATACCCAATTTTCGATGATTTTTCGCATATTTTAATTCCTACCATTTCTTCTGATGAATTTCATGTTTTTTGGAGTATAAATGATGAATTTCAAGTTAAAATAATGTGTTAAGATGTATTGTTTCCATGTGCTGAGTAATGATGTATTTCATCTTCCCCTTCGCTAGTACACATCACCGATGTCTTTTTTTTGCTACAATACACATCACCGATGTCGATACTTTGTTCATGTGGGTGGATTTTGGCCTGCGGCGTTGTTCAATACTTTGTTGCACAAAGATTGTGGTATGATGGCAGGTAGATTCAACGAGATGTGGAATTTCCGGTCAAAATGGCCGATTATCAGACCGCTACGTGAATTTGGTAGATCGAAATCATGCGGAAGCTGCAAGGATCACTTGGCCGTGAACATGCTCTGTAATTTTCAGAGCTCTCGGACTGCCATGGGTTCCATGTCTGTGCCTTCGAAATTAGGCCCATGTTCATCTTCATCTTCATCCATTGATAAATGTTAAGAGCAAAAGACGTTTCCAGCTTTTCCCATGTCCATCCATGGAAGCAGTCTTCCAATTTTGAAGAGATTTTTACACTGGCTAAAGAGCTCGGTTCATCGTGGCTGTTGTACGCATCACTGACTGCTGACTTAGAGACACATGGTACACACTGATGCGATGCTGTCACTCATGTCAGCAAGGCGGCGGCAGGCGAGGCTGTTTGGTTTCACGTGCCTTGAAGGCCGATCTCTCTTACCGTCACATACTGCAGCCCTGGTTTTGGGTCGATGTGAGATCCTATGGTCTTCGATCGCCACTATGCAAGGGAAGGGGGTCATGGAAGTGTCTTGGCCGGAAGGGGAAGGGATGATTTATGACCATCTCCTTGACAACCGGGCATGTCCTGGTGGCAGGTGCCATAGGAATGAGCATCGCGTGGATGTGGGATGCTAGGATTCGATGCTTTGGGGAGGTCTACATTGGGGGTGCTTGGCCGCGTGAGCAGCCGGCCGAGCCGGATATGCGGCCGGCAGAGGCGTCAGGTGGGGGCACAATTAGCGTGCCTATGTTTGATATGCTTGGTCTGGCGTCGAGGGCTCTCATCCGGTCATGTGCGGACCCTCAATTAGAAGAAGCTCTGTGACTTTTGGGTTAGGAGAGTTGGCCGGGCATGCGACTTTGCAAGATGATTGCACTTGCTTCACCGTCAGCTCAGATAAGCCAGCGGTATTTGTTTGTGTCAGGCCTAAGTTCAACAGGGTCTCAAATGGGATGGGCTTTTACGTATGCTGCAGACCGCTCAAGCTGTCCAGACGCCTCCCAGGTTTAGTTTTGTTTCTAGACTGGAAAAGAAATAGGAGTGAACCTTACATAAGAGAGAAAGGCATGTTTTATCCCCCCAAAACAAGGAGAGGAGATCAAGTCATGGTCCTGGTGGCTGGTGCCATAGGAATGAGCATAGCGTGGATGTGGGATGCTGGAATCCAATGGTAGGGTGGGGTCGATGTTCCGGTGATCGGCCATACGCGCGGCTGGCGCTGGAGTGCGGCCAACAGAGCTGCCGGGGGGGGGGGGGGAGGGGATGCGTAGTTGCGAGGCTGCGTTTGATGCTGGGTTTGACGTCGAGGGGCTCGCATCTGGTCATATACTTTTGACCAACGATTAGCTTCGGTGACTTTTTTTCCCCCTCTTCATGAAGAGGAAGCTGCATGACTTGTGTGTTAGGAGGGTTTCTTTTTTTCCGCCAGATTGATTTCACGTTTGTTTTGGATAGAATCCAGATGAAATTTATATGGAATCCAGATGTGGAACCAGATGAGATAGAGCCGCAGATGGGATAGGTTATGTATGCTGCAGAGTGCAGACCGCTCTAGCTATTCATACATCTTCCTGGTTTTGTGTTTTTGCTACAATCCTTCCTGCTTTAGTTTTGTTTCTATAAGAGAAGCACCCTTTTCTTGTTGCAACAGAGAAGTACCTTACATCAGAGATCAAGTCATGGGAACCTATTTTGTACGAAAAAAAGTCATGGGAAACTAATTTTTCAGTAAGTGGAAGGCGTTTCCGTATGAGAATGGGTGGTTCATCATCGAAAGCGGTGAATTGATCGCATCGTACTAGCTCGGTCGCCAGTTTAACTACTTCTATCAGTTTTTACCCCCAAACAAAAAAATTTTATCATTTGGGAAGCGAATGCGCAGACATTTTGCTTTCTTGATGGACCTTCACTCATACCGTATTCTATTTTCTAAACTGGTCCACATTTATCTTTAAATAGATTAAAAAAATACTCCCTCTTGAGGATTTTGAAAAGTTTTTGGCAGTCTCACTGAACAGTGACTTCTCTAAAATGAGCAACTTAAGAATAGACATTCTTATAATAAATCCCAACTCTCTACTCATTCATTGGTTCTCCCCTTCATAAAACAGTTAATAACGAAATTCTATATCTCCAGTCGCGTGATAATCCTTAAATGGTAAGAATAAAGTAAAACAATTCTTTTTATCAAATGGGAAGAGTAATTCCAAATAGAAATAATGCAAAAAATAAGCCAAGCGCTTGATGACCTATCCCAAGGATGAGTTTGGAATGACATTCCATCAACAACCTAACTACCATCACAAGTGTAGCTAGAACTCGACCTTGAATATGACATTTGATTTCTCCATATTTTGTAATCAATAAAAGCCAAATAGTTGAGCTCATCTAGAGTGGTTGACTTCCCATGGTTGAATCTCCATGGCATAGTGCTCTAAAAATTACTTAAAATAATCTAACAAAGAGAAGCACAAAAGTTCTCGTATCAACTTTGTAAGGAAAATTAGTATTAGATAAAACCTTGTAAAGAAAAATAAACACACTTCAATGTCAAGAAAATAAATATATATATATAGAGAGAGAGAGAGAGAGTCCAGTTTAGATGGACAAATCTCATGCAGCTTGCATGAGTCAAGTTATCTCCAGCCATTAGATTTTAACACGATGGCAAATGTCAAATCAGTGGGCGGGCAGGTGAGTGTGAATCATCATTCGCCTCTAGAGCCATCATATCAAGTTTCAACCGCTTAAGTTTACTTTGGTTCATGTCAACCATGTAAGATAAATCTCATATATGCTCATGTAGCTTGCATAAGCCAACACATCTCCATCCGTCAGATCAAGATCTGATGGTAAGTGTCAAATCACTAGATAGGTAAATGTGAATCATCACCACCGTCAGATCTTGATATGATGGCTCAAGATTACTCGAAGTTCATACAAACTATATGAGAACGATCTTATTTAAACTTTTCATACATATATATATATATATATATGTATAGAAAAATTTAAATGAGATCGTTCTTATATAACTCATATAAGGTCAAGAAACTCACTTACTCACTTACTCACTAATTTGATCCCCACCCTCATATTAGAATCTAAAGACCCAAAAATTAGC
The DNA here is from genome assembly GCA_039654745.1 of Houttuynia cordata. Classification (NCBI taxonomy): domain Eukaryota; kingdom Viridiplantae; phylum Streptophyta; class Magnoliopsida; order Piperales; family Saururaceae; genus Houttuynia; species Houttuynia cordata. The sequence continues at coordinate 15,178,631 of CM077506.1, forward strand.
ATCATGCTTCTTAGATGAGAATAATCTCATGTAAACCGTTCTTGTATATAAATATATATATATATATATATATATATATATATATATATATATTATTTGTTACACCTTCACTGCACCAAAAGGTTCCCACATTGACAGCTATACATGCTCCATGAGCATCCATACTCGGATAAGGACCACCATAATCACGGCAAACCACAAGGTGCGCATTTGAGGGCACCTTGCTCTTGTGTATCTTTTTCATTCTAAATTGAAAGAAAGGTAATGACGGCTTATAGTGTCACTTGACACAACCTACTCCTATAGGTTGCACTTGATTTTGTGTGGAAAGCATGTTTCCATTGACGTAGAATCTTTATACACTCAAAGCTCCCTCTAGTTTTGTCTAGTTATTAGAGTGGTAAATGTTTAATATTACCTTAATTAAATTGTTGTTTTGAAATGTACAAAAAAGAAGTAATTTTGTGAATGCATTCACATGAACATGATCATATTATATGATTTGGTTCAGAATTAACGATGAGAAAGCTTTTGAAGATCCGATTCAGAAATGTTTAACAAAGTAGGCATCCAAATTTTGATTTACTATAACATGTTGAAATAAAAGTATATCAAGCCATGGAAAAGTGGGCGTGACGTCATCATGTCAATTTTTTGTCTCGCATGAATATCAATATCCTACACAGTGACGAGCATTGAAAAATCTTTTTACATATTACCTGGCGCCGGGTTTGGTTTTATCATATCACCTGGAAAAAGCTATTTCCTTTCATATGACCTGGAACCTACCCAAAATACCCTTGCCTTCTATATACGGCAGCAGGGGTTTTTGTATTTTTTTGAGAAGGCGTTCCGGAGAAGAAGGAAAAGGTGGTCCGGAGAAGTTCCGTGCAGCAGCTCCGGCCATAACGTCGCCGGCGCCGGCGCCGTCTAAACCAGGAAAAGTTATATTGCTGCCAAAACACGAAAAAAGAGCGGGAAAGCAGTTGATACGCTAACACAACTGTGAAAGAGTCATCGCCCATTCAAAAACGGTACGTCAACTTGAAATTCAACGTTTGATATAATGTAAATTTGATCGAGAGATGTAAGTTGAAAATTTGCACAGTGTTCCACTTTTTCCTACTGTCGTATATTCCCTAATACGACAATAACTATAGTCGTGTATTTTACAATACGACTATTACACGACTATTTTCAATCAAGGTTTGTTAATTAATTTCGTTATTGTAATACCAGGTAAGGATGGATTTCATACCTTTGTGCTTACACTACGATGGAATATTCACAAATTCTGATGGGTATGTGGGTGGGAAACTGAAGCTCATGTCTATAGATACACAAGTAAAGTACATGGGACTGTTGCAACAAGTGGAAGAAAGATTACCGCTGAAGTCTCCATCCGGTACATTGTCTTTGTCATATCTTGTTCGTTGTGGAACCCGATACGTCCTTGAAGACGATGAAGACGTGAAGACAATATTCATTCTTCACAACAAGAGGCGATGCACAGATGGACCACTCGATCTATACGTGGAGTGGACTTCTGCTGGAAATAACAACACAGAGAATTCCATTGCCAATAAGCAAATGGTTTCCACTGTGGATAAGGACGGCGAGAATTCAATGCCTCCAAATGGGAGGCCGGCCAGTAAGACACCACAGGAGAGGCCGTGCAGGCCGGGGAATAAGTCACCTGCACCAGCCTTTGAAGGAGGAAAAGATGAAAATTTTTCTATTGAAACCGTGAGGTAAGGGGTGAAATTAACGAGTGGACATATATTAAAGTCGTGTTGCATACGAGACGACTGGAATTAAAGTCGTGTTGCATACGAGACGACTGGAATTGAAGTCGTATTGTATACAATACGACTGGAATTAAAGTCGTGTTGCATACAAGACGACTGGAATTGAAGTCGTATTGTATACAATACGACTGGAATTGAAGTCGTGTTGTCGACAATACGACTAAATAATCAAGTAGTTTAGACGCTTTTGTACAATATGCATGCCATTCTTACCATGTTGTTATCGCAGATTGGGAGATGGTAATAAAAATACAAAGGATGAATTTCCGAATGAAGTCGATAACCAGTGTCAGATGAATGGGATCAATGGTGAAGATGAAGATGAGGATGAAGCCGAGGATGAAGAGAAAGATGAAAATGAAGACGAAGAAGAAGATCCAGATGAAGAAGAATTATTTGAAGATGAACAAATACCGTGGTCTGCAGATGACTGGGACGAGCCTCTCACACTACCAGTTTTTCCCGGGCCGCATCCGACGGGAGGAGACCAGTCTGTGTCAGGAATAGAACTCCAACAAGCAGCGAGAGCATCCACTTCTAAAGGAAAATCTGTCACGTCGGGGGCACAAGACTTGGACGACAATGAGTACAACAATATTGATGGTGAAGGTGGTTGGGATTGGGGTACCTCTTCACCGCAGGCCGGTCCTGCAAAAAAATATGAGGAGGAGACGATGTTGAGCGGCAGTTTGCAAGGAGACGACTATGAGGCACAACTTGCCTTAGGGGCTGGATTCGAAAGTATAAAACATTTCAAAATGGTTCTTACTGATTTGGCAATCAAAAGGAAATTCATGTTCAAAGTGGCGGACGAGAACAAGGACACCTTTGCTGCAAAGTGCAAGATTACAGGGTGCAAGTAGTACATACGGGCTTCGAATCTAGTTGACGGAGTCACCGTGACAAGGAGTGAAGGAAGGCATACATGCGACATTTTGATAAGTTCTAAAGATCATCCATTGGCCTCACACTTATGGATTGCACGGAAGTGTCATGGCCTCCACAAGGATTCAAACTCCATAAAAACGGTTAATATCCAACAGTACATTGAGAAACATTGGGGCGTCAAAGTGAACTATCAAAGGGCATGGAGGGCGAAAGAGGAATTGATACGATTGATCGATGGCAACCCGGAAGACGCATATCGTATTTTGCCCCATTATGCAAAGGAATTAGAGCGGTGTAATCCAGGTACATATGTGGTGATTGAAAGATGTTGTGATATTCCGGAAATTGAAAATGAGGAAGCTGGATACGAGTTCAGACGTGCCTTTTGGATCTTCGGCCCGGTCGCAAGAGCATTCCGAAGATCACTTAGGCCGCTGCTCACAGTTGATGGAACATTCCTGAAAGGAAAGTACCCCGGAGTGTTATTGGTTGCAACAACAGTCGACGGGAACCAACAATTAATGTGCGTTGCATTTGCAGTTGTTGAGAAAGAGACTATAAATTCGTGGTACGTATGCTAAAAAGATTGTATGAGTAGTCGTGTATTCGAGCAACACGACTACTAATACAGTCGTCTTGTTTCGTATACGACTGTGTACCCCCATCTCTTCTTGAATCTGCTTTCACTCTGATTGCTGCCTTGCAGGAAGTGGTTTCTTAGCCTACTCAAAGCCACCCTCTTTACGGACCCCCCGGCATCTCTGGATACAATTGTCTCGGATAGACAGAAGGGACTTCTGAGAGCGGTTGCTGATGTATTTCCTGAGGCTCACCACGGGTTTTGCCTAAGGCATATGGCTGTCAATATGCTTAATCAATGGAAGGATAAATACTTGAAAGACCTTCTATTCCGAGCTTCAAAATGCTTCCGGAGAACAGAATTTGATGAAATCATGCAAAAGATGAAGGACCACAATGAGGAGGCATGGAAATATGTTGAGAAGATCAATAAAAAAAATTGGGCTAACGTGGAATATCCTGGTAAAAGATATGGGATGCTCACATCAAGCATATCAGAAAGTGCAAATAATATGCTATTGAAGGCTAGATTTTGGCCAATAACTCGGTTGATCGAGCAAACTCGTGCGACCACGACCTCCCATTTCGAGAGACGCCGCATGGAAGCAGAACGGCTAACGACACCATTAACCAAGTATGCACACAATCATATTAACGAAATGAGGAATAAGAGTGCTGGAACAGTCAGAGTGCAACCGCTATCGTTATGGCAGTTTGAAGTCACATCTTTATACCATGTGGTAAGAATTCATTCCGCAATGGTTTCTGATAATTCAATTCCGGAATAGTCGTATCGTAAAATAGACGACTAATTATATAGTCGTGTTGTCGCCTACACGACTAATGATATAGTCGTATTAGTCACAATACGACTATTGATATAGTCGTCTTAGCGACAATACGACTATTAAATTAAGAAAACTATTTCACAACAAGACTATTCATGTTGTTGTCATATCTTTCCCTCAGGATGTTGTTGACCTAACGAAGAGAACCTGCACATGTGGGTTCTTCCAGAGCATGGGACTTCCTTGCAAGCACGCCATTGCATGTATCGATGAGAGGAGTTTCGACCCGGTGGAATATTATGAAAAGTGGTACCATGCATGTCTGTACCGCACAACGTATGAAGAAGTACTTTTCCCTACTTTAGACAGGAGTCAGTGGGGGGATTACGGGGTTTTATTCAAATGCGAACCGCCCATGCTCGATGCTCCAAAGAGGGGTAAGAGACAGACAAAGAGAATCGAGTCACAGCCTGACCCGCCAGAGAGGTTGAGGGTGAGATGTGGCAACTGTCGACAAGTTGGTCACAACCGTAAAAGGTGTACTAACCCAACGGTTGCGAAAGAAGCAAGGAAGCGCAGATATCGAAGACTCCCGCAACAAGGCAACCTGGGAACGGATGATTCAGCGCCGAGACGACCCTCTGGCTTACCTAAGGCCCCACCCTTCTTCACTTAGGTCGATCACAATTTCATGTATAACAAATATTACTCTACCTTAATGTATGCATGTAGTCGAATATTTCTTTGAATGCAAGTGTCATTTTGCATAAGTGTTGTCTTGTATAAGCGCCCTCCCGTCGTTGAAAGACGCCCATCATTCCTCACGTACATGACAGAAAAATAAATTATACTCCGTCATGGTCATGGTCTGACAGAAAGTCGTATATGATACAACACGACTATATAGAAAGTCGTATATGATACAACACGACTATATAGAAAGTCGTATATGATACAACACGACTATATAGATAGTCGTATATGATACAATACGATAATATAGATAGTCGGATATGAGACAACACGACTATATCAGATGTCGTCTTTCAAGAGTCGAAACCTGTCGTCTTTCCAATACTCTGTCGACATGGAAGAAATGAATTTGAATTTATTGAAAGCATACTGTATGTACATGGAAGAAGATGCAGAAAACCACAAAAAAGTTTCGTCTGTAATAGATTACATGTACAAAAAAATATCGAAAAAGAATACTAGTCTTCATCCGACATCCTCAAAAACCCCGCAATTGTGACAGCCTGATTTTGCTTTCGGATTGGATCGTCGTCAAACTCGCTGTCGATAACCCCGCGAATCATACTCGCAGCAATTATTGGGCGCCACTTTCATGTAATTGATGACTGATCAAACTCAGGTGGATTGACATTGGAGGCCAAGTGCGCCACGTACATCATGATGAAGATGCCACAGTCTTTTGAGTTCTCTTGGCAGGGCGCTTTGGCGATCTGAGTCATCTTCCAGTCGATGCAACGGATGAGTCCCAGTGTGTGTGCCATGACAATGTTCATAAAGTTAGTGAATTTCTCAGCTGCGACCCTGTGATGTGGATACAACTGGGGTTTGCCGGATAGGGGGTTGTAGAAACGCCATACACCAACTGGGAAGTGTACATAGACGAGGCAGAAATGCGAACCAGTGCGGATTGGGAAAAAGGCATAGAACATGTTCCTGTTCAATCCCTTGAGCATCCTCCCAAGTTTTTTTATCAATTTTGTATTATTGCCCCCTTCTATGTATTCCTGCAAAATCGCAATAGAATTCCGAAAATCACGAACTGGAAACGTGAAATTAGCGCTGGTAATGCAGGAAAAACTTACGTTGTCGAATATTTCTTTGAATGCGTGACATCCAAAATAACTGAACAGATACTTCAGCCGTTCTCTGTCATTACGCTCCCGTAATAGACCAAAAAATTCATCTATCACCTGTATAAACCAACAACATAATCAGAAGTTCGCAATATTCAAATGATAATGGACTTTAGGTATAGTCGTGCTAACGACATACACGACTATATCAGATAGTCGAGTACTTTATATACGACTTTATGAATAGTCGAGTATGTTATATACGACTTAAGGTTCAGGCGGTCGAGTATGTATACTTACATTGGTGTTAATTTCTGTTGTTTGCATAAGGGATACGTAGTCATCATCACATAGTGTTGGGATAGGATAAGCCTTCCTTGGATTGGCTATCCATCCTGATATTTCCATTCTATCCCGCTCTAACAACACCCCCATGTCGAAGCATAACTCCAAATTACCATAGTTTTCTGGGAGATCAACTTTATGCTTAGCCTTTTCTGGGGTTTGCAGGACATCAACGTCAACAGCCTGGGATAACGTTAAGCCAGTTGCCTCCTTCACCTCCTCCCTTGCCTCATCCTACTCCTTCTTCTCCTCCTCCTCCTTTGCCAATGAAACCTCGTCCTTCTTCTCTGCCTCCTCCTTTGCCCATTCATCATCCTTGGCCGTTTGGATATCCGACTGCTGTAGGGAAGAGATCACCTCATCGATGATAGAGGTTGTTCGTTGGTCGGATAAGGTATCTTCAGAGTCGGCGTTCGGATCTTCTGCCAAATTCTTCCTCGCCCTCTCCTCCGCCATTCTCCGTATATGGTCTTCTTCCCTAAGCCTCTGCGATTCCCTCGAATTGACAGTCCTCATTCTCCTCCTTACCACTACACCAGGGGGGAATCTGTCCCGGCCGTACGTCATCCGGGACTCCTCTTCTGCACGCTCCATGTGTTCCTCAAGTTCTGGTTGGAGCTTCTTCAAAAACATCTTCGCGGCGGCTCTCTTTGTAGCCCGTCGACTCTTATCTTCCGCATCCGCCTGCTTTATGGGAGCTGAAATGACATTTTCAAAATTCGTATTAGTAACAGCAAGAAATATAATATAGTTGTGTAGAGTTCAACACAAAAGAAGGAATAGTCGTGTACAATCCATCACAAAAAATTAGATAGTCGGGTTGAATGCAATACGAAAAATTAGATAGTCGTGTTCAATGCAAGACGAAAAATACCTAGTCGGGTTGTATGCAACACGAAAGATTAAATAATCGTGTTCCAACTTACCTTTACCCCAGTGCAGAGTTCAACACAAAAGATGGAATAGTCGTGTACAATCCATCACAAAAAATTAGATAGTCGGGTTGAATGCAATACGAAAAATTAGCTAGTCGTGTTGAATGCAAGACGAAAAATACCTAGTCGGGTTGTATGCAACACGAAAGATTAAATAATCGTGTTCCAACTTACCTTTACCCCAGTGCAATGAATCGCTGGCTGACTTGTGCGCCAGCTCCTTTCTGCGCATGACCATCGGAGTTTGCTTGACGTGGTCCTTCTCATCGGGCCGCTTCTTTGCCTCCTCGTTGTGATGGACCGATGATGACTTCGTTATCCTCTCCTTCTTCTGTGATTCCTTCGTCTCCTTCTTCAACTCTTCACTCTTCTCTTCAGCAGGATGGTCAAAGTTGTGACCCTCTAACATCGTTGACGCTGTGGCGGCAGATGCCTTGATACAGTGAAGAACCTCTCCCAAAGGTCCGACGGGCCTTCCCATCTCCTCATACGACGACAGGGCGATCTCAATTAGTGACTGTATGCCCTGGAGCGAACCCTCCAATCGGCCCAGGGCAGTAGACTGAGCAGCCGTCCTCGAGGAAGAGCAGGTAGGTTGTTTAGGATTCCTCTTTCTTTCCGGCCTCTCCGTCTTATGTCGTCGCGGTTGAGGGGCCACTGGGGGAGGCGAAGGAATGAGAGATGCCTCTTTGTCCATGGGGACGATGACATCGACGACGTCTTCCCATACGTCGAGATTATCGAATAGACCCTTCCAGTAGTCGGTCATACGGTGCTTCTTCTGTGCACCCATCTTCACCTCTGTAATTAGGGCCCCACTTCCTGGCCACCTTTTCGCCCTCGGACTGGTAGGGCCGAACACAGAATGGAAGATTGTCGTGTGCTCAAAAAACCAAATCTGCATAGTAATCAGATGAAGACATTAGTAAAAGTCGGGGATACAGTCGTGTTGAATTCAAGTCGACTATATATCAAGTCGTATTGTATAATAGTCGACTATAAATAAAGTCGTGTTGCATAATAAACGACATTAATAAAAGACGTGTTGCATAATACACGACACTTAGAGCCTTTCGAAGACTGTACAAACATACAAATACTACATACCTGAAGGACATATGAGGCGCCGTTTAGGTATCCACCTCCCAGCCCTTTACTTCTCCCACCCACTAGTCTGCGGGTGTGGGTTATACCAGAAACCAACATCGTATGAATAGCCTCAGCCCAATTGTATGAGCTCATTCTTGGGAGATCTTCAATATAAGGGTAGAAAGAGGGATGCACCGCTCTCGTGCTATGTGGAAACAACACCGTGGAGATGAGGAGGTAGATGATCATCCTCGCCATGTCCTCCTCTGACATCTTCATTTCGCCCTCGCTAAGCTTGTCAATGATTTCTTCAATATGTGGAATGTCCGGTTTCCTTACGCTGAAGTACTTTTTGAAGAATTCACATTCCGTTCGCCGTGGCACAAAGGGAAGGACCTCAACTCTTTCGCCCTTAGCGGGCAATCCAGTGATAAGAGCAACTTCTTGCTCTGTGAAATGTACCGTTCTCCCCTTGATATTGAAGACCTTCGCCTCCTCATCCCAATACCTAACCAAATGGTCGATTAGGTTCCGAGAAACAACTACGTCCTCACCTTCAAAAATGACAGAGAACCCAGCTTCTCTGATCAGTTGGCAACATCTTTGGTGACGCCGTAAGATGGCCGCACACTTTTTCATCGCCCCCGGTTGACAATATGTCTTCACCGCCAGTCGCGGATTGCATGTTTTCTTGCCTGATGGGTCCATCGGAGCCTTCCTCTTCCTGCCCCTCTGTTTTCGCTCCCGAGGTGCAACGAAGAATTCCTGATCTTCCTCCTCTTCCGATGGTATTTCCTCGATATACTCATCTTCTTTTGTATCCATCTGCAATGACATAGGTAGAGTGGTCAGTAGAACAGTCGTGTTAGAAACACAGGCAATCATAATAGTCGTATTGCATCCTACACGACTAACGCTCAAGTCGTATTGCATCCTACACGACTAACGCTCAAGTCGTATTGTATACAATACGACTTTATGCTTCATCTTAAAAATTATAAATCTTAAATTCTTAGCTTCTGGAACTAAAATAAGTAAGGATTTATCTAACTTACCGCGGTTTAGTGGTGTGTATGTGTGTATTTCCTCGTACGCCCTTTCACACGCTTCCTCGCCGCAAACCGAACCTCAGAATTCACACTCCGCCGGTTGCTCGAAGGCGCGGGGAGCCGCAGGGGAAACTCAAGGGACTTCTTCGTCCCAGAAATCCCAGGAGTTTTACGCGACAAATCGCCGCCCAAACCGCACTGTCCGTCAGTCGTGTCGTCGAAATCCAACAAGGGGCGCCAGAGAAATCGACGACCAGGGGGGACGTTAATCGGATCTTCGAACACCTTGGGGGCAGCTGGAATTCGTCGGAGGACTCGCCGGCGGAGTCGCCTCTGGAAATTGCCGGAGAAATCGCCGGAAACACTTTCTTTTCGTATACAACTCCAACACGCCCTCTTCGCACAGTCATAACACGATAAATATACAAGAGGGGCATTTTTGGTACTCCAAGTCCATATTCCAGGTGATATGAGATAACACGGAAAAAACCAGGTCATATGGAAATAACAAACTTGGCGCCAGGTAATATGTAAAAAGCCCTCCAATTTGCAAACTTTAACGCCTATAAGCATTTTCAAAATTTGACATAAAAGCAAACTATGTCCATGGAAAAAATGGATGGCATCAAGTTGTTTATGCAGCTTCTATATCCCAGAAGAACAATGATGTCCATTTCTGCTAGTGCATATGTGTTGCATCTAACTCATGAAGGTCGTATCACTATCCATGGCCCTATTGAAATTTTACTAATATAGATGTGCATGCCAATAGTGCAGATATGTAATCAGCTGGTAAAAGCTTCACCAGCATAAGAGTCATATCCAAAAATTGATGGCGCACATGCAATGTGCATGGACCCTGAACAAAAGCAATTTATGGATTGTGCCTAGGGACTAGGGTGCTTCCAATCAATTTTTTTAATTCAACAAACGATGAAATTGCAATAGTGTCTCCGTGATACATGGGTACACAATGAGACCAACTTAAAATTATCGAGTCATTTATACTTGCCGCATCAATTTTTTGAATCAAACAAACGATGAATTATGGAGTCATTTATACTTAGCACAGAATCGAAGAACATTACATTCTATTAATATTTTTTAGGTAGTACATTTTTTAGTAGTTTTGAATTTAAGACAAACTAGTAAATCCCGCACATGCTACAAAAGAATTGAAAACATCTAAACTTTACGTAAAACTCTGTTATTCTTCCTTATCCTTTTTCTTTTGGTTGTCTATTGGTGTTTGGACTCGTTTGGAAATTTCTGCAGAGGCCTAAATCATCCTAAGTTATATGATATACATATATAATATAAATCATCAGGAGTTTTAGATCAAGAGTGCTTTTGGTACAAAACATGAAATACCCCCTTTACATTTATAGCAGCATTGATACAAATAAGATAGGAGATAAGTTTATAGCGGGACTGAGGAATTATGCATCAGGAGATTACGAGCTCAGTTTTTTAATACAGAGAGTGCTCCAATGTTATGAAAAAAAATGTTGATCCAACATCTTTTTGCCAAATGAATTTTCTTTTGGTTAGCAAAAAAAGTTCAAACCACATTTATACCTGACATAAAAACAGTCATGAGACACTGCTCACACGCATATGCTTCTGGCCACCAGATAAAAATCAAGGGGCAGGAGGTTTTGAATCACCCACCCACCCTCAGTGGCAACAGATCAAAATCTGACAACTCTAAGTGGAGAAATTTTTCCTGGCATGCTAGTGTCGTATAGGTCACCAAAAGAGGAGGCATGCAATTCTCTTATGACAATCACTTAACATGTGGGTTGGACCCACAAATTGGAAATGGTGTCAATCACCAATTGAGCAATTTGGGCTGTTGGCGGTAAATGGTAACCCTCTTTCCACCCTCCAAAACCAAAGAATATCCTCCGTCAGCCGTAGCGTCTTAAATTGCCCCTTTCCCTTATTAGACATCTGCTGCTTCCGTGTCGTATACATCTACGCAAGGATTTCCGTGTAAACATGAGGGACAAACATGGGCTTTCACGAATCCTAAATCCACTTAGCTCCAAAACTACCCGACAGTCAAAGTGGCCACTTCTCGCCCGTCGGACGCTGACGCAGAAGGGGAAAGCTCAAGTCCTATTCCTCCATGAACTCCTGCCAAGGTGAGGAGTATGATCCAATTCTTTATTTCAAACTAAGTCCTTGGTTTTATGAATCAGACCCGACCCGTAGTCAATTTCCTTAAAAGATTCGTATGTTCCTACCCTTGTGCTTCTAATCTTCGCTTGATTGCTCTGAATTTCGGTTTTAATTGGTTATCTTTTATCCTGTCATCTTATCATCGTTTTGTAGATAATATGGAGTTGATTTTTCAATTTGATTCTGGCTGCATATATATTTGTGTTGTTTGAACGAGTTGTGAGGTTATGCTGGGTTGATGTTACGGGTGTGGGTTGGAAAGTGATGGGGTGAGCTGTTTAAGAGTTATAGACTTGGAAGGTATATTAGATAAGCTTGAAATGGGTCGATTTTGCTCTTTCCTTCAATTGTCATCCGGATCATGCTCAATTCAGCTTGCTTCAGCTGCGATTGTTGGTTGACGGTTGGGCGTCCCTAGAATATTGAGTTTTCTTTTGTTTTGAGTATCTTCTTTAAGCAATGTATGCTTTCGTTTTTTAACGTGTTATTGGTGGTGAATGGAAAAAAAAAGAAGAAAAAAACATGAACATTGACTTTGGTATGTCACGTTGTTGTGAACTCTTTTTTGTTCTGATCAACTCAATCCTCTTGTGTCAACTGTGAAACTCTCTATGATAATACAATTTGGAATTGAGAATTTGTTTCGTATATTTTGCCTGTGCAGATTTTTACGGGCATCGATACAAGAGTTGATTGAGACAGTGGCTACATAGGGTTTCATTTCTCTACAATGATTACCATACAAAGCACGTATTATTTCCAGCTCCTGTTTATTAAATGCGTATTAATTCAGCTTTTGGATCCAGAAAATAATACATATTATACAAAGCACGTATTATTTCCAGCTCCTGTCTGCAATGATTACCATACAAATCAGCATTTGTCTACAATGATTACCATACAAATGCTGATTTTACAGTGAGCTTTTGTGTGGTCTGGAGATGCATTTGGATTCAACCATGCCACACCATATAAATTTCGTTTCCCTTTTCATTTTTGCTAGTACTTCCTTCTTCATTGTTCTCAATGCTTTTTTTCATATGTAATTTCTTGTTCTGTTACCTTTCAAAAAAACGCAGCCTTTCTATTTTTATCCAGGAAATCAGAATTGGCTTAATGGAGGATGGTTTTGGGAAAGTGAAAATATACTCACATTATTTTGAGGCACCAAAAGAATTAACATCTGCACCAGACAGTCCTCAAACACAAAATTCCCCTGCTTCTCAAACAAGAACGCCTTCTTCCTCAAGGTTGTTAATGATAATATTATTGTTACATCAGAATCAAGTTACTGGCATCTATATAGATAACTTGCTTATATAGTTGCAGGTCTCGCACTACTCCTAGAACTAGAAGAAGACTATTAAAAGCGGCATCTATGCTCAATATGTTCAGTTTACCGGGGCTTCCATGGGGCTCTGGCACCATCACTAATGGAAAGGTTTTTGGGAATTCTTAATTTAGCAGTCATCAAACTGAATTAAGTTTATCTTATAGTTTTTTACAAAAGACATCTTATTTGCAGGTTGAATTAACTACTGCAGAAGTTGAATCTTTGCGATCGGAGATTACCGATTTAGAAGAAAGAGAAGCACATCTTAGAGCACAGTAAGACTAACCCTTCTCACAGTCTCAGTGGTGACAGATTGTATTATTTTAAGATTTTTTCCTTCCGATTAAGGAGTAAAGATTTAACAGAGTGCTTCTTCATACATTAACAATTCAATCATTATCTGATGTAGGAACCATGTAATCTTTAAATTGGTATATTATTCTAAATCTAAGGCTTCTGGTTCATTGGCCTCATTGTTTCATGTTGTGTTTGATAATTTTATCACAAATGCCAATTGTATCTTTGTTCCTTCACGTGATTGCAACGTAATTCTTTAATCTAATTAATCGAACAACTGATATTTGACATTCCTGTATCTTTTCAGGTTGGAACACCTCGACGAGCTTCTAAAATCTGCTCGACTTGCTGGCTACCTCCATATTCGGACTGTAAATTTTGTTATCCTACCTCTGATACACTTACATTATCTTTGCTCTGAATTGTTTAAATATTACATATTTTTGATGTAATACTAAATCTCATTACATAACGTTCTGATTAGTTATGGAGGTGTCTAGATAGTTCATGCCTTAATTTTACACTACTTTTTTTTAGAGGTGGACAGCACTACCAGGAGAACCACCAATTGAAGAAAGTGACGTAGATGATTGGCTACCTCGTTTTGTGGTGCTTCATGGATCATGCATTTTCTTCTACCTGCGATCTATAGGTAATGATATATGTATCTAGTGACGTAATGATGATTTATGGTTTGGGATTGAATACCCATTTGATTGTTATGTGCGTCTCTGTCTTTGTGTGTTACATATATTTTGGAGACAGAGCTTTGGGAGTGTTTGGTTAGCAAGAAAGGAAAAGAAAATGAGAGAAAAGTCAAAGTCTTTTCTTTTTTGAGTGTTTGGATGGACATAAAAGTGTGACGGCTGAAAACTGTTTTTCTCTCTCACGGGACCAGACAAAAATTTCAGTTATAACTTTTTCTTTCTCAAATAGAAAGAAAATGAGAAAAAGTCCAATTCCCCCTCATTTCTTTTTCTTTTCTTTTCTTCTTTTTTTCTCATTTGATTCTTTTTCTTTCTTTTTCTCTCTAACCAAACAGACCCTTTGTCCGTGAAGCTTCTTTTCCAGTCCTTTACCATGTGTCTGATTGGTTAGAGAGAAAAAGAAAGAAAAAGAAAAAAAATCAAATGAGAAAAAAGAAGAAAAGAAAAGAAAAACGAGGGGGAGTTGGACTTTTAAATTTTTATGTGGTCCCCACGAGAGAGAAAAACTGTTTTCAACTGTCAGACTTTTCTGTTCATCCAAACACTCAAAAAAGAAAAGACTTTGACTTTTCTCACTTTTTCTTTTCTTTTCCTTTCCTGCTAACCAAGCACACCCCATGTCTGAACTCTGAATAGCTAAGATAGTAGTAGATGATGAAGTTTAGAATCCAATGCAAAATAGGATCTCTTTGGCAGGGCTTTGTCAGCGAAGCTTCATTTTGCCATGGAGGAATTTGATTTTTTGAAATGAACTGAAATGAAAATCATATAGGACTATTAATGTGGAATGGAGGAGTATTGTTTATATCCTTCACCTTGGATAATGAATCCAATGCACAATGAACCATTTGAAAAAGTTTGTCTTAAGCAGCTAAAAAGGCGGGGAACTTCAATTTTGTTCATTTTAATTTTCTGTACATTATTTGACTGAAATTCAAAGATTGCTGTCTCCATGGTTCACACATTATTTTGCTGTCATTTATGCTTGATGTAATTGTCTTTTCATTATAATCAATTAGGATAATATGTCGTAACATGAAAGGGAATCGACACCATTTTTATCTTGTCATATTCATTCTCCATTATTTAACTAACAATTCTGGGGGGGTACCATTGAGACATTCTCGACATGTTCTACCAGAAAAGATATCTCGTTTTGGGTTTGTTAAATCTGTTGCAAATGGGTGGATATCTTTATTGATTTCTGATTTCTCAACGTGCTATCTAGATTTAAGCCCTCAAGACTCCACGTTATTATCTGACATAGTTGAAGTTGGGACACTTCCAAGCTTTTCCCAGGAGGATGGACAAACTCGGCATTCATTTTTTATATTAACCAGACAAGGACTTCGGTTTGAATGCTCATCCATTTCTGAGATACAGGTATAGTTTAGTGTGTTTCTAATACATGTTGCTCCTCCTGATCAAAAGTTTAGTGATTGGAGTACATTAGATGGGGGATGACACTTGCTTTTAATAGCCAACAAGTGAAGATATATAACTCAACCTTGTAAAGTAGCTCCTCTGTTAGGTCTCTATACCCTTCCATACACAGAGATGGCAAGTCGCATCTTCAAGATTTCTGAAAGCTAATGATACACGAGCTGTCGACTTTGAAATATGTCTGACTTGATATATTGTCCAAATTGCAGATAAATTCATGGTTGACAGCCTTGGAAAATGATTGCAGTTCAGTATCTGATTCAGCTCCCAAAGAAGCTATTAAATCATAGCCTGTGTGCATGATTTACATGTTTTTCTGTGTGAACTTGCCCACCTTATTTGTGAACGAGTTTACATCACTTTGTTTTATGGGCAGAGTGCTTCTGTACATATAATTTTTTTGAGTGTAAAATTTGTGCATTACTACTATATAACAGTTGTACCCGGCAGTCAATTTGACTAAAATTTTTAGAGTAATTGTTCATATTTAGATGGGAAAAATTGTTGTGCTACCTTTGAAGAAGGAATTTTACTCCTTATGCGAACCGAATGGGTAAAGCTTTTTAATACATTTGGATTAAGTAATCTTTCCCCATATAAAATGACGTGGGCACCCGACAAGGATATTACTACACTCTTCGACAAATAAAAAATGTCCATCTGCATCAGCCATGCTTTTCTGCTTAATGAACGGTCTGAACAGCAGTCGGGTCAATTTAAAAACATTGATACATACTACTTCTGTCTGGAATTATTATCACCATAAGGTTTAAAAAAAATAAATTAACAAGCCTTCGCAGAACGTAGAACTCAAATGGGCCTCATAGACACTACATACGTAGTCTCTATGTAGTTTTTTAATTTTTTTATTAAGTTGATTTTTTTTGTGACAAATTAATAAGCTCATTTGGATTGGAAAAATGATGAGTTCTACAGTACATGGCTGACTTTGCTTCATCGAGACCAATAACACGAATAAAGAAGAAAAGCTCTGTTATCAGTTGGTGAGGCTTTGCTGGCCGGCCATCACGGGAAATCGACACACATTGGCTCTCGAACTTCATGCATGGAGCCTTTTCTGCATTATATCCGTGCACCATCAGTTTCACATGATGAACGGCCGGCAAAGCTTCACCAGCTGATCAGACTCCCAAAGTTAGTGGTTAGATGTTGTTCACTTGCTTGGTAGCTATAGTTTGGATTAGGAAGGTTTGGGTTTAGCTTGTCATTAGATTAGATATATGATTAATGATAGGAGTATGTTAATGGTTATTTGATGAGATGCTTACCTCAATTAATCAATTTTACATGCCCAAACTCGTTCCCCAACTCCCAACAAATGGAATGAGCTCACCACTTCACTCGGCAGCCATCAGCACTAATGATTGGATCAAAACGGAAATCCCCATAAAGTGGGAGCTTCATCCCAGACGTCGACCTATAGTCAGGACGAACCGACGGCCAAGATCCAACAAATGCATATCTTTTCTTCAACCTCTTCTCGTCAGTTGCAGCCTCACCCAACATACTGAGCTCTCTCGTTACAGATCACATCTTCCGCAGCTCCAAGATGACATTCCAGATCCTCCGCTGATCCATTTCAAAGAATTCCGTATCGACGATATATCGTCGATATATCGATATCAGGTCCCACCTAATAAATCAATACGGCATGATATCGGTTTTCGGTTTCGGACCGATATATCGCTATTTAAAAAAAACGTTTTAAAAAAATGGGAATTTTTTTTAAAAAAAAAAGAAAAAAAAACAATTTTTCCGTTTGTTTCCCATCCTAATATGCATACTTTGAAATCTCTGCTTTGTGTAAATTAATATAACTCATTTTAGAAGTTAGATTGTGAAAATATATGGTAAAAACTAGTTTTTGACTACCGATAGTTTTTTACAAATATCTCCGATATTTTGTCTCTTAGGTCGACCGATATTTTACCGATATCCAATACTGAATTCCTTGATCCACTTCCCAAAGCTCCCCCTCCATGCCGCTGGTAATTCTCAGACTTTCCTTCTCCCCATTTAGTTTGGCATCCCATTTGCGACATCCTGGGGCGAAATTGTTGAACCTTTTCCCTCCTCCCCTTTTATGTGTACATATATATAGAGAGAGAGAGATGAGTTTACATGAGATCGTTCTCATATAAGGAGTATGAGGCCAAGTTTTATTACCGTTAGATTCCGATCGGAGGGTGGATATCAAATCAGTGGGTAGGTAAGTGTGTCACATCAAGGAGTGGGTGAGATCATTATGGATATTTGTAGCCGTCAGATCAAGATCTAACGGCTATGATTCAAAGTGGCCTCATATAAGCAATATGAGAACGATCTCATATAAACTTTTCCCATATATATATATATATATATATAGACTCCATAACCTAATCCTAGTTGAACCCTTAACTAATAATGGGCCTTCTAATATCAACCTAAAGGCCAATTGCATTATTAAGTAATAACTCTTGATAACGTATGTAATTAATCCCAAGACTACAACTCTGAAGGCGGGACCTGACCAGCTGACCCTATGGCGGGAATTTCCAGCCCCCTTTCTGCCTTCTGGGGCATTAACCATTAAAAAAAAACGGGGAAAAAAAATGGTTGCAGACAAACACTGTGAACTACAGAATAATGTAACAACTTGATTTGTAAAATATGCATGATTTTACGTATACTCTGCCGCCCCACTGATCCAAAATTGAGTGCTTGGGCGGTACAAAGATGGTGGGAGAGGTGTCAAACCATCTACGGCTATAAAGTGGACAGCAATTCCCACTAGTACCAAATTTTATTTTGGTAGAATAACTAATAAATTACATATATGTTGGCACTGATTCCACATCTTCCAGTTTTTTTAAGTCTGGTAATGCACCAGCCACTTAACTTTATTAACTGTAATTATAACTTAATGAAGTCAATTATCTTTGTTGTGTGGCCCTTCTAGTCATGTTCTCCCTCCGTTCGAAAAAGGTAGCTACAGTATCTATCTTTTTCGGTTACACACGAAAAAAGGAAACTACATTACGGCTGATTGACAATTACTGATAATACAGGACAAAGTCATCTCCAAGCTCTATGGAAGTATTACAACACAATTTGCACAGGGAAGACGCCGAGAACACGATCACTCATAGGAACGTCGGGAAGTTTTCGCATATCACATACTTTAGGTGGGGCCATAGCAAGGTTTTAAAAATCGGTCTGAAATTCTTGCGGAGTAAGTCCAATCGGGGGTCAACCCAGATTGACCCGGTTGCTGATGTCATCAATATAAAAAATAGACCCTTCTCAATATATGATGGAATATAAACTTTGCATAGTCTAATATTCCATGTATAGTAATTTAACGAACAAAATAACTACATTACAAAAAGTAAAATTTTAAATAAAAAATTAAATATTTTTTGAGACATAAAAAGAAAAAATATTCGGTATGAGATTCTACTAAGATCGATGTCGAAAGAAAATGAGAGGATGTTGCAAAGAAAAAAAAAGAAAGAAATTGTGTTGAAAAGAGCTTAAACCTGACCCAAATCCATAGGCCATAGTTTTAAAACCTGGACCGGCCCGGTCGGTTCAACCCCGTTCAACTAGGCGGGTTAAACCTAGTCAACTAGGTCAATCTACCCGGCCGACCTAGCTCAAAAAACCGATCGGCCCCAGTTGAACCGGGTTGAACTGGCCAGGCCGGTCCGGTTTTTAAAACACTGGGCCATATCAAGCGTGTACACATAGAGATGCTACAAACACTTTGCGGCCACATGCCACTATTAACAATGGGCTTGTGATGCACGTTCACCTAGCACTCCTGTTGCGAATACAATAGCATTTTCTAGTTCTGTTTTCTAATGCAAACAAGTAATATTGGACGGAGGAAGTCGCATATTAAATATTAATAGCTTATTTGAAAAAATGTTGGTTTTTAGTGAATGGTAGGTGATGCAGCTGATTGCAGAAATGATGCAAAACAATTGAAATCAGCTCAGAAATAGAGTTGTTTATCAATTCATCAAACACTTTGTATTTAAGATGAACCAAACAGTTGTACAGACCGATGTAAAACAAAGCCTTTTCATTCAAGCTTTCAAACACAATTCTACAATTGTCTTTACAGAGGAAACTTACAAACAACAATTTGATGAATTGAAATGCGCGAAACCATTTATATTATAGAAGAACTCAACTATGACTTATATGTATTGAATTACAAACAACAATACAACTCTGTTTCAGAAACTATAAAATGTAAAAGGGATCAAGCACACCTGAATCCACAGTTGATTGATATAAGTGCCGGAATCCACCAGTAAGTCGAAACCAAGTTTTGAAATTCAAAATCAGATCCAGAATCTTTTTCCACAGACTTTTTCAGCCTTTTATAGAAACATTATGTGACCAAAAGACCACTATACCTTCATCTCTTAACGAACTAACTATTAACTGTCATGGGCAACATAGTAATCTAACTAGATTTCAAGGGACAGTTCTTCTCCCAGCCTTCTTTCCAGCTTCCAATCGATCTTCCAACGCCAGCATTTCTCCTCTTCTGAAAAGATTGCTTGTCCTCAAGCAAGAAAATTCATACCTCAACTGATAAAGAAGTAGCTGATCGTTTAAAATTAAACCCTTGCAAGTGCACAAGGCAATTGTACTACGGTGAGTATTGAAGGGTTGTCGAACCTCAGGGACGGATGAATAATTTTACCAAAATCAAGGAAAGCAGCAGTTTTTAGTTTAATCTAAAGAAAAGCAATAAACTTTAACTAATCTAGTTGAGATTTAATCAATATGTGGAATACCAAGGCTTCGAATCCACCACAATAAACTAGTGTAAAGTCTCTTTCTCTCTTTTAAATAAAGATTTCCAATTGGCTGGTGTATTCCTCTCAGACATACACCTGTCAATTCAAATTATAGTGCTCTCCTCTCGGACGTAACACATAAATCAATTAAGCATATGGAATTGTGATCTATCTCTCTCAAGCATAAATCAATGAAACTTTATTAATATATGACAAATCAGAACACTCACATTCCTCTCAGACATGCAAGTAATCTTTCAGATTGAAATTCATAAAATCCACTCTTGTCTCTCTCAAGCACAAAGAATAAACTCAATGAATTAACTTTAATTGCATAACAAAGGTTTATACACCAACTAGAGTAAAAATAATATGAGAGAAAAGAAACTACACAACCAGATTATTGGGCTTCATCTACGCCTTGGATAGGAGTTTAGCCAAGCATGGGAAGAGAATCCATCATCTTCATCTTCATCATCTTCTTCTTCCTTTGCTCTAGCCTCCAAGGGACTCAAAACTCTATTCTCTAATATCCAATACGTTCTCCCTTAAGGCATATATATAGGGGTGAAGGAAAACCCTCAAATTCTTTTCCAAATCCAAGTCAAAATAGGCCTTATTTCAATTCTGCGTATACGGCGATCGATCACTTTTCTGGCCGATCGATCGCTTTACTATTCATTTCGTGCTAATAGTCATAACTTTTGCTCCAAACTCCGAATTATGCATGGTCGGTGGCGTTGGAAAGATGACTTCTTGAACTTTAACATGAGACTTGAATCAGTCTAATCCGACATTTGTACACGAAGTTATGAAGATTTAACCATTGAAGTTACTTTTCACCTCATTTCTGTGTATTACTCTTGTTTCCTATAAAAACCAAAAACTATATTAAAGTAGTAGTTATTCTAATCAAACACTAGCATAATCATAAGCTTAGGAGATAATAAAATGCATATTTCATGTATAGATCAGTAGCATCTAAAGAAGGATGATAGGGAGATAAATCTGAGACATTAAAGGTCTTCGAAATGCTAAAATTAGCACGTAAATCGACAACATAAGCATTGTCATTCACTTTAGACAAGACCTTGTAAGGACCAATCTTTTTTCTTGTCAATTTAGAGTAAGATCCTGCCGGCAATCTGTCTTTACGCAGATAAACCATGACATGGTCCCCAACTTTAAACAGCTGTTCATGACGATGCATGTTAGCAGCTTCACTGTATTTAGCATTGGCAGTAGCTAAATTAGCTTTAATAGCAGCATGAATATCAGCAATGTGTTTCACAGTTTGTTGCACAGATTTTGGAACTGTAGCACTAGAAAATGGTGGTATCAGATGAACAGGATTATGAGGATGATGTCCATACACAAATCATGAAGGACGAATACCCAGAAGATCGATTTGTAGAAATATTATAAGCAAATTCAGCTTGTGATATAAACAGATCCCATTGTGAAGGCTTGTCTCCAGCAAGGCATCTCAACAAATTTTCCAAAGTTCTATTAACAATCTCAGTTTGACCATCTATCTGTGGATGACATGTGGTGCTGAATTGTAAAACAGTTCCAAGTTGTTTCCACAATACTTTCCAAAATTAACTAAGAAACTTACTATCTCTGTAAGAGGTTATAGTTTTAAGAATACCATGTAATCTCACCACTTCCTTGAAAAACAAAATTGCAATGGCTGAGGCATCATTTGTTTTCTTACATGGTAGGAAGTGAGCCATTTTACAGAATCTGTCCACCATTACAAAAACAGAAAACACCTTTTTTTATGTGAGGTAACCCAAGTAAAAAATCCATTGTAATGTCTTCCCAAGGAGCATTAGGAACTGGTAAAGGAAGGTATAAACCTGTGTTTTGACTAACACCTTTAGCTTGTTGACAGGTATAACATCTTTGTACATATCTTGCAACATCTCTTCGCAAATGTGGCCAATAAAACTTTTCAATCGGTAGCTTAAGAGTTTTGTCTCTACCAAAATGGCCTCTTAAACCTCCACTATGATGTTCATGAATAATTCGTTGACGCAAAGAGCTCTCAGGAATACACAAGTTGGTTCCCTTAAACAGAAAACCATCATGAATATTATAATCTTCAAACAGAGCTGGCTGGGAAATACACTGAGACCAAACAGAACCAAAATTTGTATTTGTGCAATACAGATCTTAATAAAATCAAAACCAAAAACTTCCAATCTCATAGAAGTCAATAGAGAGTATTTTCTGCTTAAAGCATCAGCTACTGTATTTGACTTTCCTGATTTGTGTTTAATTACAAAATTAAACTCTTGAAGTTCTGAAATCCAACTTGCATACATTCTGTCCATTTTATTTTGAGCATGGAGAAATTTCATGGGCTGATGATCAGTATGCAATATAAACTCTCTTTGTATCAAATAGTGTCTCCACTGCCTAAGTGCTTGAATAAGAGCAAAGAACTCCAACTTATAGGCTGGCCACTTTTGTTTAGTTGGGCTGAGTTTAGAGCTGTAAAAAGTTATTGGTCGACCTTCTTGAGACAATACAGCTCCAATCCTCATGCCTGAAGCATCACATTCGACTCCGAAAGTCTTCTCAAAACAAGGCAATGCAAAAATAGGAGTATTAGATATCATTTGTTTTAGCAGTTCAAAACTATTTTGAGCAGTAGAAGTCCACACAAATTTATCTTTCTTCATGCAATTGTAAGGAGAGCAGCAATAGAACTAAAACCTCGTACAAATCTTCTATAAAAAGCAGCCAATCCATGGAAGCTTTTGACATCTTTTGAACATTGAGGTGTTGGCCATGACATAATAGCTTCCACCTTAGATTGGTCCACACTAATTCCTTGAGATCCCACGATATAACCCAAAAAATTAAGTTTTGAAGAAAGGAAACTGCATTTCTTTAAATTGACAACCAGATGGTGTTGTTGCAACACTTGTAATACTTCTTTCAGGTGATTTAAATGCTCTTCTTCAGTCCTGATATAGATGAGTATATCATCGAAATATACGACAAATCAGTGGAAAAATGTCTTTAATACCCGATTCATCAGTCTCATGAATGCACTTGGGACATTGGTGAGACCAAAGGGCATTACCAACCATTCCTATAACCCTTCTCTTGTTTTGAATGCAGTCTTCCACTAATCCCCCTCTTGAATTCTAATTTGATGATAACCACTCCTTAAATCCAGCTTAGAAAACACTTGTGAACCTGCCAACATGCCAAGCATATCTTCTAGTATAGGAATGGGAAACCTGTATTTAACAGTAATCCTATTGATAGCTCTGCAATCTATACACATTCTCCAAGAGCCAACCTTCTTAGGCACCAATACACCACAAGGACTCATACTTTCCCTTATTAGCCCTTTGCTCAACAACTCCTCTACCTGTTCTTGCAGAATTTGGCTCTCTTTAGGGCTCATTTGATAATGGGGGCAGATTAGGAAGACTAGCTCCAGGTATGAGATCAATGTGGTGTTGTATATCTCGCACCGGTGGTAAAGAAGCAGGTAGATCTTCTGGCATTACAGCTGAAAACTGCTCCAGTAGCTATTGTATCTTTGGTGGTACTGAACAGTCATGATTAGATTCTTTTACCACCAAGGCATAAATGTCAGTTCCCTCTTGAATATCATTCTTCAAATCTATGACTAAACATTTTGTTAGTCATTGTAGAGATAGTTTGAATTGCCATCGGATGTTGCTTTGGAAGCAAAACTAATTTTTTGCCTTGGTGTAAAAAAGAGTAAGTGTTGGCCTTCCCATCATGGACGGACATTCAAGTCATACTGCCAAGGTCTTCCTAGCAAAATTTGACATGCATTCATCTCTACAACATCACATACCAGCTCAGTTTTATAATCCTTACCAATAGAAAATGGAATATGGCATCTTTTATTTACCTTAACAGCACCAACATCCTTAATCCAACCTAAAGTGTAAGGACTAGAATGTTGTTCCAAAGGTAATTTGAGCTTGAGTACCAACTGTCGAGACACCAAATTTTCACTGCTGCCGCTATCCACAATAACCTTGCAAACTGTTTTGTTAACAGTGCCATAAGCAAAAAAGATGCTATTTCTCTGAGAATGATCCTCTCCCTTTGGTAACAACATCAATTTTTGTACAATCAAAGAGGATATAATTGTATCAGTGTCTTCACATTCATCAGCTTCCACCATGGTCACAGGTATGTCTGAATCTGTAAACAATGTCTTTGCATCTGCTATATCACCTACTTCTTGATGGGTATTCGAAGAAGTAGCTATATTAGCTGTTCTCACCCTAAGTGGACACTCACTAGAAACTGCTCAGGTTGTTTGCACTTATAACAAGTAGTAACTTTAGGTTTGGCATATTGATTAGGCTGTACGGTTACTCTACCCTTGGTCTTATTTTGTTCAACAACTGACAAAGGTTGCTGACTTGAATCTCCATAATCCAATACAATATTTTTTCCTTTAGACATCATTCCCTGAGATTGCACAGATCTGCTGTTGGTTGCAACTTGGAATTTAGACTGCTCAAGCTGATGTTCTACCCTTAAAGCCAATTGAAGGACTGCTTTAAAAGAAAACACAGTTTGCATCCCAATTTTGTCTTGAATTTTCCATTGCAGTCCATTAGTAAACCTTCCAATTTTCTATTGCTCAGTTTCCTGTACATTGTTTCTAACAACCAGTTTCTGGAACTCTTGAGCATATTCTTTGACACTGCGATTTCCTTGTCTACAATTCTAGTACTTTTGATAAAGAATTTGCTCAAAATCCAATGGCAAATACTGAGACTGCAACAACTGTCTCATTTTGGTCCAAGTTTTAATTGGATTTTTACCTCTCTGTCTTCGTTCCATTTGAACCTATTCCCACCAAGCTGAAGCTCCTCCTTTCAGTTTATAAGCCACCACTTTAACTTGTTTATCAGATAGAACTTCCATTCCATCAAAGTACCTTTCCACTTCAACTAACCAGTCCAGAAAATCTTCAATGTGTAGCATTCCATCAAAGTCATTCAGCTCTAACTTTGGTCGAAAAGACTGCTGATTTAATCTTTGGACATGCCTATAATCAGTTCTCAAATCCTGATTTTCGAATTCATTAATAGTTCTTCCATACCTTCTTGTATGGCATTCTCGATTTCGAATTCTTTCAGATCTTCTTGATTCCTCTTCATTGGAATTTTCTTATTTTGCAGAATGTCTAGAATTCCTTGAATTCAACCTTGTTCCATTTTCGGCAATTCTAGGATCTCTCTCCGATAATTGTGGAACTGTCTAATTGACATTCATTTGCTGCAGCTGTACCAAAATCTGTTGCATAGTTTGCAAAATCTGCTGTTGAATTGCTTAATTGTCATTAGAATCTCCAATTGCCATAGAAGACAGTTGGTCCTTGCTTTGATACCAAAATGATACAGCTGATTGCAGAGAATTCAGAAATGATGCAAAACAACTGAAATCAGCTCAGAAATAGAGCTGTTTATCAAATCATCAAACACTTTGTATTCAAGATGAACCAAACAGTTTTAGAGACCGATGTAAAACAAAGCCTTTTCATTGAAGCTTTCAAACACAATTCTACAATTGTCTTTACAGAGGAAGCTTACAAACAACAATTTGATGAATTGAAATGCACTAAACTATTTCTATTACAGAAGAACTCGACTATGACTTCTCTGTATTGAATTACAAACAACAATACAACTCTGTTTCAGAAACTATAAAATGTAAAAGGGAACAAGTACACCTGAATCCACAGGTGATTGATATAAGCGCCGGAATCCACTAGCAATGATCACCATAATCCACCAGCAAGTCGAAACCAAGTTTCAAAATTCAAAATCAGATTCAGAATCCCTTTTCCACTTACTTCTTCAGCCTTTTATAGAAACATGACGTGACCAAAAGACCACTATACCCTTATCTCTTAACAAACTAACTATTAACTATCATGGGCAACATAGTAATCTAACTAGATTTCAAGTGACAGTTCTTCTCACAGCCTTCTTTCCAGCTTCCAATCGATCTTCCAATGCCAGCAGTAAGACTCGTAACTAAGAGAATGGCGAGATGAGTTGTAAGATTTTTTTAAGTATCCAACCACTTAAATTGAGCCAAGTGGAGCAACTAATATGGGGCACAAATGTAGTTATTAATGGAATAGAGGGAGTATTTTATTCCAAGGTGGACATTGGCGGGTCAAGTTAAGAGCAAAAGCTCCCAATGATTTCTATTATAGCTGGTGTTATACCAATAAATTCTTTATCTGGCTATTAGCTTAGAGGCCAAATTAATTAAAACAAGAAACACTCCCTATGTCCCATAATGCTAACTATACTATTTATTGAATGGTAAGTTCTAGTTTAAAGTTCAACAAAAAAATTCTAGTTCAGTACTTCAGAGAAGCAGGAGGTTTTTCCATATTACCTAGTTTTTTCGAGCTTATCCCATTTAACCTATTTCGGCACCTGATCTTCTCATTTTGCCCTCCTAAACCCTAACCCGATAACATTACCATATTACATGGTTTTAAGTTTTACATTTCAACGAATTATACCTCATTTATTTATAGTCCATTTTTATTTATTTATTTTTCCTTATTTTTAATGTTCTTTCCGATCATCATGACATCCTAATGAACTTGATATAATATCAAAAAAAATATAAGAAAGATAACGATAAATAACATACGGTGTCTCAACATCTTTATGATGTCATCATTATAAGAAACAATACTAAAAATAAGGAAGAATGAAAAAAATTAGCGAAAATAGATAAGAAATGAGAGAGATATATATCGTTGAAGTTTGTCCCACTAAAATAGCTATTGTGTATTCGATTACACGATAGTATTACAAACTTCAATGATTTATATCTCTCTTATTTCTAATCGATTTTCACCAATTTTTTTATTCTTCCTTATTCTTAGTGCTCTTTCTTATAATGATGATATCATAAAGATATTGAAACACCACATGCTATTTATCGTAGATTTTATTATTTTTTTATATTATATAAAGATCATTAGGATATCGTGATGATTAGAAAGAACATTAAAAATAACGAAGAACAAAAAAAAGGGAGAAAATGGATAAAAAATAAAGGAGATATAAATTGTTAAAGATTGTTTCACTAAAATGGGTGATTACACGATAGCTATTTGAGTGAGACAAACTTCAACGATGTATATCTCTCTCATTTCTAATCAGTTTTCGTCAATTTTTTTCATTATTCCTTATTTTTAGTACTCTTTCTTATAATGATGATATCATAAAGATGTTGAAAGACTGCATGCTATTTATCGTAGATTTTGATTTATTTTTTCAATATTATATAAAAGTTATTATGATATCATGATGATAAGAAAGAGCACTAAAAATAAAAAAGAACAAAAGAAGGCGATAATTGATTAGAAATGAATGAGATATGAATCATTAAAGTTTATTACACTAAAATCAGTTCTATAGTGTAATCGAATATATAATAGCCCCGGCTATCGTATAATCGATGACACGATAGCTAGGGCTATCGTGTGGTCGATAGCCCTAACTATCGTGTATTCGATAGACGATAGGGCTATCGTATATTCGATTAGACAATAGACTAACGATAGTTATTTTAGTGGGACAAACTTCAACGATGTATATCTCTTTCATTTTTTATCCATTTTCGCTCATTTTTTTTCATTCTTCTTTATTTCTAGTGCTCTTTCTTATAATGATGATATCATAAAAATGTTGAGACACCACATGCTATTTATCATAGATTTTGTTGTATTTTTTATATTATATCAAGATCATTAGGATATTATCATGATAAGAAAGAACACTAAAAATAAAAAAGAACAAAAAAAATGGGTAAAAATAGATAAAAAATGAAGAAGAGATGAATCATTAAAGTTTGTCCCACTAAAATACGCAGTCAAACGATAGCCCTGGTCTATTGTGTAATTGATTACACGATAGGCCAGGGCTACTGTGTAATTGAGTATATGATAGGCCAAGGCTATCGAATACATGAATAGCTATTTTAATGGGACAAACTTCAACGATGTATATATCTCTCTCTCTCTCTCATTTCTGATCAGTTTTTGTCCATTTTTCATTCTTCCTTATTTTTAGTGTTCTTTCTTATAATGATGATATCATAAAGATGTTGAAAGACAGCATAGTATTTATTGTAGATTTTGCTTTAATTTTTTCAATATTATATAAAAATTATTAAGATATCATGATAATAAGAAAGAACACTAAAAATAAGAAAGAATAAAAAATAGGTGAAAATTAATCTGAAATGAAAGAGATATGAATAATTAAAGTTTATCTCACTAAAATCAATTCTATAGTGTAGTCGAATATATAATACCTTAGCTATCGTGTAATCGGCCAGGTCTATCGTGTATTCGGTTAAACGTTAGGCTAGCGATAGCTATTTTAGTAGGACAAACTTTAACAATGTATATCTCTCTCATTTCTGATCCATTTTTGCCCATTTTTTTATTCTTCTTTATTTTTAGTGTTCTTTCTTATAATGATGATATTATAAAGATGTTGAGATGCCGTAAACTATTTATCATAGATTTTGTAATTTTTTTTTCTATCTTATATCAAGATCATTAGGATATCATGATGGTCAGAAAGAGCAATGAAAATAAGGAAGAATAAAAAAAGGCAAAAATAGATTAGAAATGAATAAGATATGAATTATTAAAATTTGTCCAACTAAAATGGGCAATTACACGATAGCCCTGGATTACACGATAGCCCGGCTATCGTGTAATCTAGGGCTATCGAATACACGAATAACTATTTTAGTGGGACAAACTTCAACGATGCATATCTCTCTTATTTCTGATTCATTTTTGCCCATTTTTTTAATTCTTTTTTATTTTTAGTGTTCTTTCCTATATGATGATATCATAAATATGTTGAAAGATCAAATGCTATTTATTGTAGATTTTGTTGTATTTTTTATATTATATAAAGACTATTAGGATATCATAATGATAAGAAAGAACATTAAAAATATGGAAGAATAAAAAAAAAGTAAAAATTGATCAGAAATAAAAGAGATATGATGCACTAAAGTGGGCAAAATAGGAAGATCAGGTGCCGAAACAAGGTTATATGGGATGAGCCCGAAAAAACCAGGTAATATGGTAATCGGGGATCATTGGCCAAGTAATATAGAAAAATGTCGAGAATTAGAAGAGGAGGTTTTTAGGGAGATGAAAGAGATGGTATGCAGCTATTAATGAGATAGTTTCCTTTCCAAATAGAGCTATTAATTTAGGACGGAGGGGGTAAAAATTCATTATGGTTCATCATAATTCGTTTTATCTCAATAATCCGCTTTTAGATACAAGTCGTGATTTGGTGCCCCCAATACAGTAGAAAATATTTGTTCTAGTTAATACAGTAGTGGTCCCTAAGACAACGGTTAGGACAACGTTTTTCTCTTGCCGTGATCTGTTACATCTCACAGATTGACTCCTCTACTTAACCAACAATTTCAAATCAATTTTCGCAGCAATCAAAAGGCGGTGCAACAATTGTTCTGATATAATAACACAGCTTGGTTTTGCCAAAAAACGCTCCAAAATCAGTTTTTAAGAAATAAAACATCTTTGTTTGTTAGTGCATTACATCATTTCAAATTAACCTAAAGATATCAAATAACAAAGGGAAAAATATTAAGTAAATAAAGAGTGTTTAAACCAGCAATTACAATATGCGTGATTTTACGTATACTCTGCCGCCCCACTGATCCAAAATTGAGTGCTTGGGCGGTACAAAGATGGTGGGAGAGGTGTCAAACCATCTACGGCTATAAAGTGGACAGCAATTGCCACTAGTTCCAATTTTTTTTTGGTAGAATAACTAATAAATTACATATATATATGTTGTCACTGTTTCCACATCTTCCAGTTTTTTTAAGTCTGGTAATGCACCAACCACTTAACTTTTATTAACTGTAATCATAACTCATGA
Source organism: Houttuynia cordata (assembly GCA_039654745.1). Taxonomy (NCBI): domain Eukaryota; kingdom Viridiplantae; phylum Streptophyta; class Magnoliopsida; order Piperales; family Saururaceae; genus Houttuynia; species Houttuynia cordata. The sequence continues at coordinate 15,208,711 of CM077506.1, forward strand.
ACTCAATTATCTTTGTGGTGTGGCCCTTGGAGTCATGTTTTCCCTCCGTCCGAAAAAGGTAGGCACAGTATCTATCTTTTTCGGTTACACACAAAAAAAGGAAATGTACCTATCATTAGTTTTCGTTTGAACTGCATTACGGCTGATTGACAATTACTGATAATACTGAACAAAGTCATCTCCAAACTCTATGGAAGTACGGGCCGTTTGGGGCGTGATTATTGCAAAATATCCAGACTACTCTATGGAAGTACGGGCCGTTTGGGGCGTGATTATTGCAAAATATCCAGACTGGATATTGGATATATACTGTAGCATCCATGTGGATTTTTACATCCAGCTGAAACACCTCCTGAGGTGTATCAGCTGGATATATAAAATATCCAGATGCTACAGTGTAGCAAAACATCTGGATGTTTTGCTTTTAATCACGCCCCAAACGGCCAAACACAATTTGCACAGGGAAGATGCCGAGAACACGATCACTCATAGGCACGTCTGGAACTTTTGCCATGTCACTTTGGTTGGGGTCATAGTCAAGCGTGTACACATAGAGTAATGCTACGAACGCTTTGCCGGCCACGCGCCACTCTTAACAATGGGCTCGTGGTGCACGTTCACCTAGCATTCCCGTTGCGAATAAAGTAGCATTTTCTAGTTTTGTATTCTAACGCAGACAAGTAATATTGGACGGAGGGAGTCGCATATTAAATATTAATAGCTTATTTGGAAAAATGTTGGTTTTTAGTGAATGATAGGACTAGTAACTAAGAGAATGTCGAGTTGAGTTGTAAGATGTTTTTTAAGTATCCAACCATTTAAACTGGATCAACTAATATGGGGCACAAATGTAGCTATTAAAATGGAATAGAGGGAGTACTTTATTCCAATGTGGGCATTGGCGGGTCAACAAAAAAGTTCTAGTTCAGAACTTCAGAGAAAGCAGAAGAGGAGTTTTTTAGGAGAAGAAAGAGATGGTATGCAGCTAGATAATTTCTTTTCCAAATAGAGCTATTAATTTAGGACGGAGGGGGTAAAAATTCATTATGGTTCATCATAATTCGTTTTATCTCAATAATCAGCTTTTAGATACAAATTGTGATTTGGTGCCCCCAATACAGTAGAAAATACTTGTTCTAGTTAATACAGTAGTGGTCCCTAAGACAATGGTTAGGACAACGTTTTTCTCTTGCCGTGATTTGTTACATCTCACAGATTGACTCCTCTACCGAACCAACAATTTCAAAGCAATTTTTGCATCAATCAAAATGCAGTGCAACAATTGTTCTGATATAATAACACAACTTGGTATTGCCAAAAAAGCTCCAAAATCGATTATTAAGAAATAAAACATCTTTGCTCTTAAGTAATCTTTTGTTAGTGCATTACATCATTTCAAATTAACCTAAAGATATCAAATAACAAGGGGAAAAATTAAGTAAATAAGGAGTGTTTAAACCAGCAAGTATGTTGAATTCCAAAAGCATAAGTATTCATATCTGGTCTTTGACAAAAGATAGATTTTAGTACTGCTGAGTTGACAAAATGGTTTGCTTGTAAACTAATACCTTCCTAAATTCTCCAGTGACAACACTCATAGCAAATTACTCAATTAGATCTTCTATCCCTGCTACTGCCAAAAAACAAAAAAACAAATGGAAGGCTGCCACTGTCATGAAAATGGCATATACTTCCTCCTGACTGCTAAATCTCCACCCTCCCTTCCTTATCACATGCATCACTCCCTACGTCTCTCTCCCTCTTCCCTGTCGCTGTTCCTCTGACCCCTCCTCCTCTTGGAGCTGGTGCCGATCTTCCTTCAATGCCCAGCCTCTCCATCTCTTTCACCTCTTCAAACCACCTTTCTCCTTAAAAGCTTTAATGGCCAGCTATCTCCAACTCAAACATCCATCTTACTTTTCATATGCTGGATATTTGAGGGCCCTTTCATATGTTTCAGCTCCATATTAAAGGTACTTTACTACAATTGGGGAAAAATCATCTGTCTTTTACCTGTTTGCTTGCTAGTCAACAGATTGGATTCAGATGCAAAACCTTTTATGGGTTCTTTCGGTGATGTTGTCATCCATTGGTTTGTAAAAAGCAAAGTCGTCGGATTGACCAAAATAGCAAGAATCTAAGCTTGCAATAAAGAGGATAAAAGAATGGCTCCTAGAAACAGCCGTGGGAAGCAGAAAGGCGAGAAGAAGAAGAAGGAAGAAAAGGGTATGGTGCTCTTGATATTGGTTCATCTTTACTTGTTATTAGTAGCATTCTATCACTAGATGATATATACAACGATGAATCTTTCTGTCTGCTTGTGTTGAACTTGCAGTCCTTCCTGTCGTCCTGGACATCACTGCAAACCTTCCAGATAACTCTCAAGTTATTTTGAAGGTTTGATTTCTATCTTGTCAAGCTGGTTGGTCTAATGAGCTCAATAAAGAAGCTATTGCTTGGTCTCAAAATTGCAATCTCCTCTGAGCACTTCTAGTTGTTTATATGTGGCACTGAATAGGGAGCACTAGAACTAAACGAGACTGATCTAGGAAAGATGGACATAACTGCTGAAGGCAATTTGGTTTGGTTCAACCGATTACTGAAAGTAGTGTTCAATAGTTTCTTCTTTTGCAATGAATCAGTGACTTTGATATATTTTGCCTTTTTTCATCAATCATCCATTCTTTGTTATTCTTTCTTTGATTTATTTTGCTCGTGACTTGCACAGTTGCACTTGAATTCACGAGGAAAGGTAGCTTAAGATAGATTTACTAGGTGAATATTAATGACAAGCATGCTCCTATGAGCAAGTAGCTTTTGTTGCCAAAATGTCTTTATCACGAAATGTGAGGCATGTGATTAGGTAATTTAATGTTTGTTACTTGGGATGTTGAAGCTTGATTGAGCATGAAAAAACAAATGTGCGCATGCAGGGCATATCTACAGACAAAATAATAGATGTTCGGCGCCTGCTGTGCGTGAATAACGTTACTTGTGCCATTACTAGCTACTCCCTTTCTCACGAGGTAAGCATTTTCATCTACTTATGTAAGACCCCCTCCATCTCCTTTGACTGCAGCACATCTTTTTTTTTTGCTATAATGGAGCACATCTTTTTCTATGTGTAATTGATGAACACAAAATGCTGAAAAGGCAATGAAGCATGGACTATTTGCCGAAGCCTCAATTCAAACCCTTTGCAAAAATATTGTTTACCAGAATATGCAAAAAATTATAAAATGTACAAGGTGAAGATAGTATGATTCACCACCGATTCCAATTTTCCTAACATTTGGTGGGAGTTTGGTGGGCATGAGAATGATGGGCGTTTGCTAGTAAAATCCATGGGGGCCATGCTTGTTAATTGTGAATTTGTGATCAGCCCCGGTGCTCTGTTTTATCCATTGCTCCAAAGTCCAATCCTCATTGGGGGCCCATTCTTTCGTTTTCTGTGGGCTGATCACACAAGCAAGGCCTACCAATCGTCACAAAATAGGCCCACTAATTAATTGGTTCCGAATCTCTGTCGGTCTATGTGGCAGGTCCGAGGGCACCGATTGAAGGACACAGTCGACGTGGCCTCTTTGAAGCCGTGTGTTCTAACCCTGGTCCAAGGTGAGCAAAATACTCGTAAATAGCTTCTTATTCAAGGGTATTTATGGACTTTTCCTTAATGGGCTTTCGTTCCTGGGCCGAATAGAGGACTACGACGAGGATGGCGCCGTGGCCCACGTAAGAAGGTTGCTGGACATCGTCGCTTGCACCTCCTCCTTCGGCCCCTCCCCCGCCGGCAGGCACCACCGCTGCCGCCGCGATCGCTCCAAGTCCGCCAGAAATGCGCCGGACTATCAGAAGCCATGTACGGACGATTCCCCTCCCCCAAGTCCGCCGGCGCCGGCGCCGGCGAAGGATGCAGCGCTGGACGAGGAGGGCGAGACCAGCGGGACCTGCCCTCGTCTCGGCAGCTTCTACGAGTTCTTCTCACTCTCCCATCTCACTCCTCCAATTCAATGTAAGATGGCTGATTACTTGGAAATTTGTCGAATTGTTTTTGTATTTTAATCTAATTTCTTTGTGAAAGTTGCTTACTTGGTGGATTTTGCAGTCATAAGGAAGGCCAGCAGCCAGAGTAATGGCAGCAATCTTCTTGAAAACCACTTTTTCACACTTGAAGTAAGGCTGCCAAGTTCAATTCCTTGTGGATTTTATGTTTGTTTAATTTTGATTATACTTACATAGTTGTTGATTTTTGCTTTGAAGGTTAAATTATGTAATGGGAAGCTGGTGTTGGTTGAAGCCTGTTGTGAAGGTTTCTACATTTTTGGAAAGCAACAGATATTTAGCCATGACCTGGTTCATTTGTTGAAACAGAATAGTAGAGCATTTGATAATGTTCGTCTCGAAAACTTGTATTTTGTATATCATAATATGCATCTACAGCTACATTTGATAAGATATTCAAATTCAGAGAGAACATTAAATGATTAGTAAGCGCAACTCCCTGTGCATTCGTATTGAGTGTGAGTCTTTAGGGGATTATTATGTGAACCCATTGTCAGGTCAGACTTTCTTATGAACATCTAGACTCTAGCTACCATCAGATATATAGAATGTAGTTAGGACAATCCAATTTTCGACGTCTTATGTGAAATGTAGTTACTTGTAGCTCAGGGTATCTGTGTCCAAATGATGTGATGTCAGCTGTGCTGTAATGCTCTGTTTTATCTATTTCAGGCTTACGAAGAACTCATGAATGCCTTCTGCAAACGGAACAAGGTTGGTACACTGGAGCAACTTCTTTGTTGTTTTTTATTGTTTTTCTTTTGGTGGTTTTGTGAGTTTGCTGGGGGTAGGGTTGGATGAGTAGCTTCTTGGATAAGGTGCAATTAAAATTTTGCGTCAGGATTCAAAATAAAATCCTAGAAGTATATTTTTAGTAAAAATGGGGTCTAAAATCCATGAATTTTCTTTTTCCTGGTAATCTATAGTTTGCATATACTCATATTTAATATCTATTTAATTGTTTCTTCCGGTTTGACAGTTTGGGAACCTTCCTTATGGGTATCGTGCCAATACGTGGCTTGTCCCTCCTGTTGCGGCCCAGTATCCCTCAGTTTTCCCTCAATTACCAACTGAGGATGAGGCTTGGGGTGGTCATGGAGGTGGTTTGGGGAGAGATGGTAAAGGTGACTTGATTCCTTGGGCAAAGGAATTCTCTTACCTTGCATGCATGCCTTGCAAAACAGCAGAGGAGCGACAGATTCGTGACAGGAGGGCCTTTCTGGCTCACAGTTTGTTCGTTGATGTCGGAATTGTTAGAGCAGTTTCTGCTGTAAGGAATGTTATTCAGAGGTCTGACTCAATATTGACTGTTAAAGAGGACGAAATATTGCACTTTGAAAGAGTAGGGGATCTGAATGTTAGTATCATGAGAGATGCGTCGAATGCAAGCTGTAGAATAGATGCGAAGTTAGATGGAAGTAAAACATTGAGAATGGACACGAAGTATCTTACTGAGAGAAATTTACTAAAAGGCATTACAGCAGATGAAAATACTGCAGCCCATGTATGACTTTTCTTTGCTAGTTCTTTGGTTTTGTTTTGATGATTTGCTTTATGTTAGTGTTGGTATGATTCTCGTGAGACATACTTTTAAATTAAAAAGCTTTCAGTTTTGTTTTCCAATTTGGTCTATAATATATATTAATGATATATATTCTAATGGATGAAACTGAATTTTAATTGTAGGATGTTTCAACGTTGGGAGTCATCAATGTAAGGTATTGTGGCTATGTTGCTTCAGTGAAAGTTGAAGCTAGCGAAACACATGAAACTGCTCCTGCCTCAGAAAGTAGCATTATGTATGATCAAGCAGAGGGTGGTGCACATGCCCTGAATATAAACAGGTGTCCATTCTTTCTTTCTTACGTTGTGGTATATTTTTCTTTATGGTTCCATAAGTTGATTGTTTTTTAACAAAAGTGTGTTATTAGTTTGAGGATGCTTTTACACAAAAGGATGTCATTTGAATCGAGAAAATCACCTTCAAATGCACCCATATCGGAGAGCGAAGAGCTCAAGCCAGCTCTTATTTTTGTTAAGAAAGTGCTGGAAGAAAGTCTTGCAAAGCTTATCAATGAGGAACAGGAGAAGGAAGTATTATTGCGATGGGAACTTGGGGCTTGCTGGATTCAACATCTGCAAGATCAAGTAACTGCCGAAAAAGATAAGAAACAGGTGAAGGCAACAGCTGATACTAAATCCACTGTTCAGGGACTTGGAAAGCCTCTTAAGAAGATCCTGAAGAATGCACATAGAACATCAAATACGAGCAATCAAGACACTGTATTAGGTGAAACTATTGCAGAGGCAGAAACTTGCAATGCGCCTTCTGATGGTTTGCAGGGAGATACAAAAGCAAATGAGAATGAGTTGGAATTAAAGAAGCTGTTATCTGATTCAGCTTTTATGCGGTTAAAAGAATCAAAAACTGGGCTTCACTGCAAGGTCTGTTGTTAGTATGTTATTCTTAAGTTGTTATGACCAGAAAGGCTGCCTATGTTATTGATCGGTACTTTATCTAAAATTTGCACCATTAAAATTTCGTATTTGTTCTTTGTTTGTAACAGACTATCTCGGAGCTAGTTGATATGGCTCGTAAGTATTACGACGAAGTTGCTGTGCCAAAACTGGTATGTTAAATGCATCTAATATCCCCTTGCACACAAATGTTACAATAATGGTACTTTATTTATGGAAGCAAAATTCATGCAGGTTGCAGATTTTAGTTCCTTGGAACTTTCACCTGTGGATGGTCGGACTCTGACTGATTTCATGCACACTAGAGGTCTTCAAATGCGTTCTCTAGGGCGTGTTGTGCGTACTCTCTCTTTTTGTGTGTCTTATTTTACTCCTTAATTTACACATGGCGAGCTGGATCAGAACCAGGGAGGCAGAAAGCATCCATGGCCTCCCTGAACTTCTGCACACCCACATGAAGATGTGGAGGCTCACATGTTATACCCAACTATTGTATAGGCTGCCACCCTGAAAATGTGGCCTCAAAAACACAAGGTTTTTGTTATTGTCCCCATTCGCTTGTTACAAATTGCAAGATTTTCCATGGAAAAGAAAAAGAGTAGATACAGGATAACAAGGATATTTCAGGATTAATTCTGAAACAAGAATTTTGAGTGTTGTTTTTGACTAACTTGATAAGATTCTGCCAATATTTAGTCTGTTGATAGAAAACTATATTTGGGTTCCTGTTGTTTTACCCTGGGAATCAAGCATAAGGCACCACATAGTGCGATAAGTCTCTGACATACATGATTCCTGCAGTCCCAACTGAGATTTAAAATTCTTTCTTCAGCCTTTCCCCGATTAAATCTCTCAAAGTTTGAACCTGTGCCCAGATATTGTCATTTCCATCCTTTTGCTATGGATATTGATAATCGATTTTGTACACCAAATCCATACACCGGTGTTGTTGTTGGACTGTGAAAGTGGCCCTCACATGGTCCACTTTTTCACTGACTAATATAAACATGGGTGCATGAATTTGGTGTACAGTTTCAGTTTAGCATTATCACTTTCCTTTTGCTATTTGTTCTAGCGGTACAATTGTCGCTTCTTACGTATCCAAACTTGACATGTAGCTTCATAATTTAACTAAAAGAAATTAATGTTGTAAGCCACAGGAGCATGAAGAAAAATTTCCGAGAAGTAGTAATAAGTTATAAAAAGGACTAAGATTTTTATTCCAGAAGCATCTGAATGAATGACCCTTGGCTTTACTTATTTCAAAGACAATAAATTACAACCAGTCTACCTTCATGAAAAGGCAACTTCAAGTTTGTATTCATAGTATATTATTGCTTTCAAAAATAGTATTTGAGATGACAATCATAATTGTTTTTTACAACTAGGTACAACTTTCAGCAAAGCTTTCACATGTTCAGTCCCTCTGTCTACATGAGATGGTGGTGAGAGCTTTCAAGCACCTCCTGCGGGCTGTGGTGGCTGCTGTGGTGGATGTGGGGCAGATGGCTATTACAATAGCGGCAGCACTGAATATGATGCTTGGGGTTTCTGAAAGTGGAAAATCTGACTGCATTAGCAATATGAATTCTCTTGTGTGGAAATGGCTGGAGGTTTTTTTGATGAAAAGATATGGTTGGGAATTGGAAAGTTCTACTTACCAAGAAATTAGGAAGTTTGCTATTTTGAGGGGATTATGCAATAAGGTACTGAAATCTGGCTTTTTATAACTTTGGATTTTTATACCAGGTGAACAAAACACTTTAAATATTTGGTGAATTTGACATTGATTTACGTGCTTAATCTTCTTCAGCTTGGGATTGAGCTGGCTCCTAGAAATTTGGATTTCGGTTCTCCAAAACCTTTTCAGAAATCCGACATCATTAGCTTGGTGCCAGTGCATAAGGTGATGACATTCAATTAGCTATTTATCTTATATTTTGAGGCAGCTAATATAAGATAAATACTTGAGTTGGTATAAGGTTGCAAGAGGGCCTCAAGGGCCAGTATTGACCGAGTTATATTTGACCCAAGTTTTTAATCTGCAGCAAGTAGGATGCTCATCAGTTGATGGGCGTCAACTTTTGGAGTCATCAAAAACAGCCTTAGACAAGGGAAAACTTGACGATGCAGTCAACTTCGGAGCTAAGGTAACATTGCCGGGATGATTTATTCTTGTGATTTTTAGCATAGTTGATTATGGTGCTAAAAGTTGTTCTATGATTTTACTACCATTTGCTGAACATGAGTGCAGGCTCTTGCAAAGCTTGTTGCTGTATGTGGACCCTACCATCGAATGACAGCAGGAGCTTACAGCCTTCTTGCTGTTGTTCTCTATCATACTGGAGATTTTAATCAGGTGCCAGCATTTCCCTAATCATCTTGTTGAACAAAGTTCATCTTTAGAGGATCATCGGATGTAAAGTATACAAGTGTATTTTATTAGTTTTCTGAGACTAGGTTCTAAATGCCTAGGCAACAATCTACCAACAAAAAGCTTTGGATATCAATGAGAGAGAGTTGGGGCTTGATCATCCTGATACGATGAAGAGCTATGGGGACCTTGCAGTATTCTATTACCGGCTTCAGCACACTGAACTTGCCCTTGAGTAGGCACAATTATAAGACTGCTTGATTACTGAAGTATTTAGTCCTTATTTCCTGATTGCTTTGCCTCTTTGTTGTTAAGGTATGTAAAGAGGGCTCTTTATCTATTACATCTAACTTGTGGGCCATCTCATCCAAATACTGCTGCCACATATATTAATGTGGCTATGATGGAAGAAGGGCTTGGAAATGCACATCTCGCTCTCAGATATCTTCACAAGGCTTTGAAATGCAACCAGAGACTACTTGGCCACGATCATATTCAGGTTTATTGTATTACAATTCATCATAGAGCTCAGTTTTTTCCACATATGGAAAATGAATGCCCCTTTGTTTTAATTAATGAGAGTGGTCAATTTTCTTACAACGTCTGATACTATGTGCAAATGCTGGTTTGTGCTAGAAAGAGAAAGTATTTGTTCTTGTTTTCTTTGATTGCGTATTTTAAGTGGGTTATAACTATTAACATTCATCTGTATGCATTGGAAGAAAGGGGATTGGGGTGTTAGGGTTGATAGATGCGTGATCTGGGCATGGCTTTTTTAGCAATATATAAAACGCTTTCGTTTTTTGCAATATTGCCCATCACCCATAAAATGACGGCTTCTGTGTGTTTAGTATGCACAGAACTTCTGTTTTTGGGTTTGCTTCTGTCTTTATTTTCTTTTGTTTATTTTTCTTTATGTGCTTCATGTAAATCATGAACAAAGTGTTCCAGGCTTCCAGCCTTTCAACTGGGAGGTAATGTGAACTCCCGAAGAAGATATTTCGTGAAATTACCAAGCAGTTTTTTTTGGGAAGAATCATCAAGCAATCTTTCTGTCACCCACGTTTTCCTCTTTCTTTAATTCGACTATCTAGTGATGCACTAATTTTAGTCCGCTATCCTGGCATATGTGCGTGTTATTTGCTTGTGCTTGATGCCCTATTTTAATTGTGACAAAATGCAAAGAACATCTTCCAACAGATAGTGCGACAGTGTTTGATTAAGAACAAACATGTTATATGGCCCTGTACTATATCAATAATTGACCATTGAAGTTCTATGCTTCAGACTGCTGCAAGTTACCATGCTATAGCCATTGCTCTTTCGTTGATGGAGGCATACCCACTGAGCGTTCAGCATGAACAGACAACTTTGCAAATTTTGCATGCCAAACTTGGCCCTGATGACTTGCGAACTCAGGTTTCCTTAATAATATTTAAATTTTCTTCTCTTTCTTCTCGTAAGTTATATCCTATAACAAGTGTCCTGTGATTTAAATTTGTAGGATGCAGCTGCATGGCTTGAATATTTTGAATCCAAGGCTGTGGAGCAGCAAGAAGCTGCTCGGAAGGGGACACACAAGCCTGATACAACCATTGCCAGCAAAGGCCACCTAAGGTTTTGAGACTTTTTTTTTTGTTTTCCTTTTTTTTCTTTTCTTAAAACAAGTTATAGATGCTTCCTGCATATGTAAAAGCTTTGCGACTTGTTTTTAATCTATATGTTGCTTGACAGTGTATCAGACTTGCTTGATTATATCAATCCAAACCAAACTATCAAACGAAGAGCTAGTGAAGCATCAAAAAAGAAAAATTCTGCAGCTAAGGTATTGAGGCAGAGTTTGGTTCAGCCATAAGATGGAATGTTGATTGGTTCTGAGCTTTGTCACTCTCCATATGTTAAATTTACTTGGCATTCCTTAATCCCTTTTGTTTTCATCGCAGGATAAAGGAAAGTTCAACCTTAACAACAGTTTGTCAAGCCCTGATCTTTCTCTAAAAGATTCACCTTCAGTATCTTCTGATGGAGAAAAAGGAATGAATGAATATTGGAGTAAGGTCAGTCCTGAGAACGTTAAACAAACCACAGTATCAGAAAATCAATTCAGTCAAATGTTTATCAATGTACTTGGGGATGAACCTTCGATTACCCACGATGTGGTAGTAAGGGAAACAAACACTGAGGGAGAAGAAGGGTGGCAACGTGTTCACAGGCCAAAATCAGCTGGCCTGGGTGGACAGAGAGTCGGACAAAGAGGGGAAAGCATTTGGAAGTTTCATAGCCATATGGATACAGATACTGATGTATCTCTGTGCATAACCAAGAATACATCTCCTAGTGGTGGTGGTCATTACATGGTTAACAAGAGAACTGTGACTCCTGGAAGGTATGAAGATTGCCATCCTGTGAAGAGCCCCTCTTCTACTGCTAAATTTAATCGCAAGTCATTTAAATCCATGGCCTACAGGGTTAAATCTCTGCCTTCATCTAGTGGTTTTGAGATGGTAGAAACTGGCCTAAGTGGAGGTGAATCAGCTAATCTTCTAATTGAACCATGGCAGTATGCAGCACCAAATAATGCAGGAGAAGTTACATTTGCAAAGAGAAACAATCTAATAGTTAATGTCGGGGGATCTCCTTCGTACAAAGATGTTGCACTGGCTCCTCCAGGAACAATAGCTAAGATGCAAGCCTTAGCATCAAAAGAACAGTGCATGGAGGGTGAAAATAAAATAGTTGGAAAAGATGGAGATGTTGCAATCTTACCTAATGCAGTAAACATGGAAGAATTAAATCCTTCTGCAGATGGTAAATGTGACTCAGAGGAAACTGTTTTAGTTGGGAATCTGAAAGAAAAACATGATGCTGGAAAAGATGGATTTCCTGAAGATGTCATATCAAGCTCTGCCTTTTCTGTAAATAGCGATTGTGAAATTGTAGACAGTAATACTCAAACTGATACTGGTCCAAAACTGCTCAGCAGTGAGGCAGACAATGTTTTGTCTAGCACTGTGGAGGTTACCTCAAACTCAGACCAATCTGAGGGAGAAAATGATGCCGTTTCAAGTTCCATTGTTAATGCTGGTGAGGTTCAGGACAAGTTTGTAACGACAGAAATTATGGAAGATGATAAAAAGGAAAATTTGTTTGGCTTGGGTTGCATTGAGGATTCCGTTAGCAGGAAGTTATCTGCATCAGCTGTTCCTTTCAACCCTTCTGCAGTCACTGCACGAGGTTCAACAACAATGAGTAGTAAACTTCCACCAAGTCCTCTTGGTGTTCCACCGATTGAGTCATGGCCTGTTAATATGTCTCTTCACCCTGGATTGGCATCTGTTGTACCAACAGTCTCTCCCACTTGGACATCTACACACCACCCTTATGTTACATCTCCGAGATCACCTAGAGTTTTACATCCAATGCAGTTTATGTACCCTCCTTACACACAACCTCAAGTTGTAGAGAGTAATAACTTTTCTCTGAATACTTATATGCTTTATCAGAATTCCATGGGGTGGTCTGGCAATGTTAACTCCTGTGTGCCAGATTCCATTACAGTTACAGCATGGCCTTCATATCACCCAGTAGAATTTCCCATGATTCCACCTGAGTTTGATTCGGTGGCTGAACCAAAAAATGATATGAGAGTGGGAAATGATAAATTTGATGAGATATTTTCTGCACCTCTTGGGAAATCCGGGAATGAGGAGAAAGAGAAGATAAAGGAGAGAAATCTAAGAGAAGAGGGATATTTTACAGCTGAAATCTTTAGTGGCAACGAAGAAGATGGAAAAGGTTTTGGATGTGAGCAGGAAAAGGGTCCAACCATGCTAGACAAAGATGATAATATTGATAAAAAGCTGAGTTCTATTGCGTGTTCTGAAAAATGCTCTGAGAATGTAGCCGAGAAGCTCCAAAGTAAGAAGACTGAGGAAAGTAGCTTTAATGTTCTGATTAGGGGAAGAAGAAAACAAAAGCAGACTCTGAAGATGCCAATAAGTTTGCTTAGTAGGCCTTATGGACCTCAGTCGTTCAAACTCATCTATAACAGAGTTGTCAAGGGGAGCGAAGTTCCCAAATCAAGGACTCGTTCCTGAACTTAAGGATTTGTTCCTTAACTGATGATAACTAAAGACGGATCATTATAAGCTGGCTCTTTTCCTGTTGAAGCAGGGAAGGAAAGATGAGAAGATTGGCATCATAATCTTTATGCTTATTAAGAGAAGATTAGAATGACTGTTTTTGTCATGAGGCTGCTCTTCATGCTCCAATTTATTTTGAGAAAATCTACTCAGAGCTTGCTAAAAAAGTAAAGGTAATTCCTTAGCAAAAGTCAGACCTGTACGCCCATTTTTAGCTGCTGTTATTTATATTCGTTTAGAATCACTTGCTGTTCTTTTAAATTGAATGCAAGGAATAAGTTATTTGTTGCTTATGACTTAATAGAAAATGGTCAGATTTTGGTTGTTTATATCTTGTGGATAGTTTAAACATACAAGTTTTGAGAAATTGTATGATCAGTGGTCTCAGCATCATATATAGGTTATAATAAATTAATCCAGCGGTTCTTATTTTCAGGTACATCCTAAGATATTCTTCCATCCTTTTCCAGTGTTGGGTTCCTGCATTTGTCAAAAAATACCATGTAAGTGAAAATGCAGGTCGTATTAAGAGTACATATTAGTAAAGCCCGTAAATTGTTTTAATTTTAACTGCTGAACTAATAATTTTTGTGCTAGTGGACCCCGTTGAGTCTTTACTATTATTATTGTCCTTTCAAAACCTTTTGCTTTTTATTAAAATTACACAGCTGATTAGTTTCTTTTGGTGTATAGATACTCCTGATGAAAGTATTTCAAAATCAGAATCATTAAATACCGAGAAGAGAATGATAACCTCTTTATGTTGATAATTCTTTACAAATTTGCCGAATCAAATTGGATTCTTTAGAGGGGCTTTTCCCTTGTAACACTCGTCATGTTGATATTTTGAAACTCAGCGTTGATTCCATTTATTATTGTAGACTAATACTGCATTATCGCCGTTTAGTAAACTTTCTTATATTTGGTGACATCAGCTTCAAGTATTTATGATATATTAATATCTTTTTTTATTTATAGTTAAGTGGCCAAAAGATAAGAAGGCTACGGCTGTGCTGTAAGTGTAAGTACAAAACAGGCTAGAGTGGAGGCATAAGATTCATGTTACTAACCTCAATTTGTTGGCAAAAGATGCTTAATTTTTTTATTATTTATGATTATATTTTCTCAGAGTTGCAACTTGAAATTTGCAATTATAGTGATGATTTTAAGTTTGCTTAGCTCACATTAGTGTTTATTATATTTCATTAGTTCGAGCCTCATCGCCTAAACGAGGGTGCAATTCAGCACAAATTCGGTTCTGCATTTACCATCTCCATAATCTGTGCATCAACAAATGCAAACATCTTGACATGAGCGGCTGTGATAACCACATTACAAGGGATGTCTCCAATATAGGGTGCATTTAGCAACCAATTTTGCTAGTAGCAAAATCAAAATCAAATGGATAAGTGGGGATTTTGATCTCTCTTTGAAATATGGGTGTTTGGTTGCCAAATCTCTTTTCTCCTATTTTTTGCCTCTGTTAGCTTTAAATAATTATATTAAATTACCATTGGATGATTTTCCCGGCTTTCCCCTTGAAATCTCCATAAGAGCAGATTCTTGGGAAAGTGCAACTTTCCCTAAAAAATGACTTCCCACCTCATTTCACTTGATGCCGCATGTTTTCAAGAATTAACATACTAAATGCACTACTCCATAAAGAGAACCCTGTATTTAAGAAAAAGTGAGGCAAAAAGTAATTTTCGGTGCAACCAAACACACCCATAGAATTGGTTTATAATAGAATCCAATGAGGGACAACTGGTTGAATTTTACAAACCTCGTTGGGCATGCAAATCCCAGGTGTCAGGAGATTCCATGCAAAAAAGTGACAAAAATACTCTGTTTTAATGCTAGGTCAATTTTAATGTACTCTCTCCATCCTATTTTAATAGTTCTATTGTGAAAAAATGTTGATTTTATTGAATGGTGAAAATCCAAACTAATGGGGGAAGAGGATGTTTAAAATTCATTTAAATTAATCATACGGAGCATCTAAATTGGGACTCTCTTCCAGATGGAGCATTTAAAACAGGATGAAGGGAGTATCTGCGTTCAGTATTTTCCCATCACCAGCAATCTTCTTCGTAAGTCTACTTAGGGTCCATTTGATTGGTCTGATTAAATGCAGAAAATGATAAACCAGCAATAAGTAGCTTATTAGCGTGTTTATTATAGGTTCTAATTAAGTAACTGAATTAAGTGGGTTTACAAAATAGACCTAAAAAATTCAAT
Source organism: Houttuynia cordata (assembly GCA_039654745.1). Lineage (NCBI taxonomy): Eukaryota > Viridiplantae > Streptophyta > Magnoliopsida > Piperales > Saururaceae > Houttuynia > Houttuynia cordata. The sequence continues at coordinate 15,224,005 of CM077506.1, forward strand.
ATGTAAAATATGTCTTATTTTCTTCTAAAAAGAACCCAACCCTCTTCATCTTCGACCTCCAGACCGCAAATTGTTCGCCTTGGTGCGTTGCAGTTGAAGGCGAACAATTTGCGGTTCAGATACATGTCCTGCAACTGCTTCTCGTCGTTCCACAACGAGTTCTCCTCCGCCAGGTTGACGTTCGACGAGTAGGAGCCGGAGGCGTTTGAGAAAACTCGGGTTGCCGCGTCTCGCACTGACACGCCCAGGGCCTCCGCTTGCTCGGTTGCATGCTTCTTCACGTAGTTCATCTCGTCCGGCTCGTCTAGCTCCTCCACCATCTTCGTCTAGCAGATTCATCTGCAACCAATTTGTTTGAATATTAGATTTTAGCAAAGATATATTGCTGAAGCATGGTTAAAATATACGCTCACCAATTGTTCGACGAAAGTTCTTACCTGATTAATGAAAGGTCTTTGAACACTCCGGAACAATTGACGACGACGTCGATCCTAGGACGGCCAAGCTCCTCGAGGTTGATGGTCAACTCGGTTGACGCGGCCAAAAGTGTCAGTGATAGGTCTGACCCCGATCATCCACATCCAGCCACCCGCGCATGAACATAATTTCAGATATATGATTTTTCAGAATTCTCAGTAAACTTTTCAGATTTAGATTCAAACCAATAAAATGGACGCTTAGTAAAAAAAACTTGCTGCCCTGCCTCATATGGATCGGTTTTATGACAGGTAAGACACACACCCTTATGTATGCCAATGGGATTTCATCCTTGTTACCCTTCCCACAAGGAGGAGAGTTCGAACGAGCCCGAACAGGCTGAATTCGCTTCTCCTGTGAGTTGAACCTCGTAGTTTTGGATACTTCTCTTTACTGATTAGTATTTATCTCCTAAATTGCATAAATATTTTGTACTTTTCTAATGAAATGAAATTTTCAGTTGGTTTTATTCATATAATTAGATAGTTATTGTATTTTGCATTGCCTCATTTATCTAAAAAACTTCAGCAAAAAAAGTTTACGGCTGAATTGTTTCCCATTTTTTTCCAAAATCATTGGAATATATCCAAATCAAATTATGTTGACCCGTTGTAGAGATAAATGTACCTCCATGTTACTACTCCCTCTGTTCAATGACTACATCCAAATGGCTGACTTTGCTCCTTCAGGGTCAACAATACCGAAGAGGGGAGAATTTTTTTTTCATGCCTTACAGATAAATAAATTTAACTTATTTTTAAATACAAACCAGCTTTACTGGATATAATATCCCTTCTCTCAAAAGTAAATTAGCCAACGGGGTGCTAGTCCAAACAAGAAGGGCAAGTATTTATTTTTTCCAATCGAAAAAAATACTTTTATAAAATGACCCCGTGATCGCAGCAGCCATGGAGGGTAGTTGCGTAATTTAGAACCTACGTTTACGCGCCAGGATTCCACGATTTTATACACTCTCATCCTAGAGGGGTTGGAATCCGCCGACCTCTACAGCTATAAATAGCTCGATCCGCCGTTTTTTGACGTTCGTCGCTAGCCCCCGTATCCCTCTGCCCTTTTTCAGCCGCTCTTTTCGCGTCTTTGATTCATCTTGAAATTCGGTTCGTAATTCTATCTCAAATTCTGCAATATTGTTTAATCTCTCATTTGTTTCAATAATTTGATTCTTATTTTTTCTAATTGTCGATTTGTTCATTTGTTTTGCTGTCATCAATTTTAACGTGAATCTTAGTTTTTCTAACTGTTGGTTTGTTCTGTTCCGTTGTCATCAATGTTAATTTTTCTGATTGTTGATTTGATTTTCTGATCTGCTGCCGTCAATCTTTATGTGAATCTTAATTTCTCTAATTGTTGATTCTACATCTGTTCCAGTTCCGCTGTCATCAATCTTAATTTATTTAATTGATGATTTTTCATCTGTTCCGCTTTGATCATTCTAAATTTGAATTGTAATTTCTCTAATTGTTGATTTCTTTATCTGTTCTGCTGTTATCAATGTTAATTTGAATCTTAGTTTCTCTAATTTATGATTTCTTTATCTGTTTTGTTGTCATCAATCTTGATTTGAATCTTAGTTTTTCTAATTGTTGATTTGTACTGTTCTGCTGTCATCAATCTTAATTTGAATCTTAACTATTGCGGAAAATTTAATTGCTCTTGTAATATTCTAATTTGGAGTGCAAATTAATGAGTCATTTAGTTATGGATGTGTACTGTTGGTGGATGATGCGATTTTGGGGGTTAGACAACGGGGAAATTAGGTTCCTTCTTAAAATGGTCTTTCTATGAGTGTATATGCTGGGATGATTTTTACAGATGGAGGAAACGGTTTTGAGGCCAATGACATGCGAAGAGATTGCGCTGACAGAGAAAAAGATGTCCATGACTCTAGGTACTTGGTTAGTTTTTTTAGTTTACCTACCCTTCTGATTTCGTAATTGCAGTTTAATTGCTCAAATGTAGCAGCAAGTTGAACCTGTTATTGTGTTTTCAGATGATATAATCAAGATGTCTAAGAAATCTTCATTTAAAGCTAAGAAGAAAGCTCCACGGGTTCCAGTGAGTTTGCTTTCTTGTGCATTCATTAGCTCAATGGGTTTTTTACTGTTATATACGTGATTGAAAAGGCTTTTATTGTATTTGTACTTTGTATTGTATAGATTAAAGGTCGTGGTTTGGGCGGTGCATCTCAAGTGAAATCTGCTAAAGTGCAAAGGTTTATGGATTCTAGGTCGTTTCTTAGGCAGGTAGGGTATCTTATTTAAACTATTTTCAACTGTTGTAGCCCCTTTCTGACCTTTCTGACTAGTTTTACTTAAGTCATCCGGTTCTTATTTGCTGTCATTTTGTTCTTTTAGTTCTTAATTGGTTCCAATACGTTACAGGGTGTCCTTGCCCAGAAAAGGTCCAAATTTCAGGAGAAACATTTTCCAATAGCTTCTGAAGTTGCCAAAACGTTTGTTGCTACTCCTGTTCTGCCGAAAGGTTCTACTTCCAGAAAGCCTGTCAATTGGAGGAAGCCCAGGTATTTTTCTTTCTGCACGGCATGCCCTAATGTTTTGATGGTAACATCATTCCTGTTTTTGAAGTTTGTACTGTCCCATTTCCAGGTAATTGATGGTTTTCCTTTTTCCAATGGTGGCATAAGACCCTTTTTATGGAAACATGAATGAAATTTTGAGCCAGTAGAGGCTCCATAGCCTGGAGGTCCTCAAATGTTGGCTTGTGTTTTTATGAGGCCTAGTTTTTGCCTGTCTGCGCAGTTATATGCCTATGAATGGAATAGATGCGGTGAAAGTAGGAAGCTCTCTCATTTTGATGGCAATGTCTGACCTGATTGGAGTTGATGTCCATCAGTCAGTTCAGGACATCACAGATGCACTTGTTGTGGTTTTAGAATGTGTTCCATCAAATTGACTTGTGCTTGCAGTTTCCAGGGTGATTGTTGTTGGTGGTTCAATATTGATGACATGTTGGGAGTATGTTTCTAGTTTTAAATAATTGCACTCTGTGTCATTGTCCTGTAGAAGATTCTTCTCGGCGGGTCTGCTATGCAGTTACCAAATGATATGTTGCTTCCATTATTGATCGACTAGCATAAGTTCATTGTCTAGTTGGTTGAATGGCTTGTAGCTATTTGGAGCAGAACATATTCTTAGAGCTGTAGAGCTCAGTTGTTTGCTTGGGAGCTAAAAATTTGGTCATATACTGCAAAGAGTATGCTTGCTTGGGAGCTCAGTTGTCTTGGTTATAATCTGCTTTAGTCGCCACTTTTGGTTCTGCACTGAGGAAGCAGATATATTTAGTTCTCCCACAAAAGATGGTTTGTTTTTTCTGTTGCATGGATATGTTTTTGAGGATTGATTCCGAAACCGATTGCTGGCCATCTAGAGTTTTGCAAGGGCAATCGTTTATGCCGGATCATTAGGGATGTCGAAAGAGTCGAAAATGTGGGCTCTGATCTGTGTAGACTTATTATTCTCTTTATGGGTTTGTAATTCGCTACAATGGCGAAAGGATTTTTTAACAGCCTTTTTAAAGTAAGGAAGATGCACTCTCCCGAGGAAGCGGCCTGAATTGAACAAGACTTGTATGGAAGTGGAATTATGGGTCGAAATGAAGATATAGAATCATAAGTGTCAGACTCACAAGCATAAGTTGTGACGAGATTTGATTTCATTTTAGAATCTTCCCCGGTGATGAGATTAGAGGGATAAATAAGTGAGGAAATTTATATTTACTGCAATATTGGATTGTTTTTATGGTATCTATCTAGTACTGAATCAAGTATTGCATCTGCTTTGAGAGAGGTCAGCTAGCTCTTGCTACTTAATGTGTATATCAGTGGCCGTGATTTTGTTTCTAATTAGCCATTGCAGCATGGTGAAACAATTGTCTACTCGCTTTTAGCTTTTGTTATTTGAATGATCAGCAACAATTGCTGTTTGGCTGCAGAGATTTCACACCGCAGACAGAGATAATTGGTGCATCTACTGAACAAAGGGTAGGCATGCAAAAATTGTCCATACAGTTAATTATTTACTGGAGCAATAACATCATGATTGATTTGTGGAATCTGTTGCCCCTTATTCAGGGAAAGGCAGGATGGACGATGCAAACACCTAAGACATTAGATTCTCGGTTTGCAAATCTGAAGGTCCTGAGACGGCGTGCATTGCAGCAGCTGAAGCGTGGTATCTACCATTATGAGAGCAATGCACCTCGTAGACAGCAATGGGGGCATTGGCTCATAGGCGATATGAGGAGCAGGGCTGGAAAGGAAGTTGCTTTCAGCAATTGATCTGTGATCTGATTGAGAGACGAACTGATCCTGATACTGTAGCTAACCTCTTGGTCCATATTGTTTTTCTTTAGCTGGCACAGTGAATGAGTGCATCTGCGTAAGACCGAAGATCTTACATCTTGCGTCTTTTCATCTCAGTTTGTTGTGTCAGATATAGTAGTACGTTCTTGCAAAGCTCCATGGTCGATAATTTGATCACAGGCAGAATGTCTGTTATCGTTGTGGGCTGGTTTACCTTTGAATTGATGGAATTGATTTTACATTTCACTTTGGTCGTTTTTGGTGTTTGGGAAACACTGGTTGGACTACATTTCCCTTTCTGAATGACATGTGATATTCCGGTCACTAGTTGTAACTCGCAGAAAAAATTGAGTTGGCGGCGTTGTGTTGGTAATATTTGCTGGTGGAATAGTTGTCTGGTCGCATTTGTGTATCATCACACCATCGAACATTTATAAAATTACAAATATGGGTAGACTTCCCAAGCGAGAGAAGTGGGCTGTTTTATTCCACCTTTATGTACATTAATCGAACCATGCCAGAGGCTAGTATGATTTTTCCTTTGGAGCAGAGTGTGAACTAAGTTAGTCGAACCAAACAGACCAAGCAAGAGGAGCTGCCATGGAGAGCTTGTTCCATCGGTGTTCTGCAGCTCTGATTGCCGTTGAGAGTTGGATCCCCTGGGTCGAGGATAAAAAGATTGTTGGCCTATTTATAGTTCGAGACAGCTGCTTCTTTAATTCTCGCAAACCTGCCTCGTACTCGTGGCTGGCTGTCTGCCAAAGCTTTCCTGCATGCGTACTGCAAGCAAGAAGAAAACAAGGATGATATTTGAGATGCAAATAGCTTGAGGTGATGATTGGTAATTCTTACGTATGAGTTTGTGATCAATTTAAATTCATTTTTTTAAGCAATTCAATTTTTTTTTTATTGCAGTTTGTACATGAGTAAGTTAAGAACCGGAATTTTGTTGTTGGTTTACCGCTGACCAGTGCCTGCATGAGTCCAGCTGAAAAACCTTGATTTACATGTTAAAATTAAGTTGTTTTAGAGCATTCATGCAAACAACTACCACAACTATAACCATTATCAAGTAGCGATTTTTTCAAATATTTAGGGTTAACGAAATGGATCTTACACTTTTATTCAGGATTTTTTTGTGTCAACTCTTTTGTACGAGATAGTAAAGTCATATTTTTTTTATTAACTCCATCCAAGTTCTCTTAGGTCTCCCTTTCCCTCTTTTATCATCATTTACATGCATCCATTTTAATCTTCTCGCATGAACATCTATTGGTCTTTTTTGCATATACTCGTATCAACGCAACCTAAATTTCATCAGCTTCTCTCCTAAAGAAGTTCATGTGAGAAGGTTAAATATATTCATTTTTTAACATTCTCAATTCAATTATATTTAATTTATCTATATTGACTTCTCTTTAGTGTCCGACACTATTCTATAGAGTATTGCAGGCTTATTGTTTTATAAAACTTGTCATTAAACTTCTTGGAACACACATCATACAAAACTCCCAAAGTTATCATTTATTTTACTCACCCCACATTTATTATATGTATTACATCACTATTAATATCCTTTTCTTTATAGATAATGAATCCTAGGTAATTGAAATTGATCACACCTTGACACTTTTGGCCTATCTATTTTAACTAAGTTCTACCTATAATTTTACCTTCCTTAAAATTAAGTTTTATGGACTCTAATTTTGAAACATTTTAATTATATAACCTCCTTCCATAATTCTAATTTTATATTTAAACTTACTTTACTTTTCTTAATTAAATTATTCATTTTTTCTTCAAAACACTTCAAATGAACTCTATCGTCACTATTGTAAGTTTTTTTTATAAATCTATAAAGGTCATACATAGGTCTTTTTTATCATTGGCTTCTTTATTAAATGTTTACTCTCTATCATAACTTTATGGTATGCCCCATAAGTTTTATATCTTTATAGTTTATATAACTTTAGATGTCTATTTTATTTTTATACAAGGATATGATGGTACTTCTCCTCCACTCCTCTAGCATCCTTTTAGCCTTCTAAATCTCGTTGACAAATTAGTCAACTAAGTTAAGCCAACATTTTCCAAAGCTTTCCATATTTTAATGGAAATTCCATCGCGTTTTAGAATTCATCTTTCTTAGCACAACTCTTACTTTTTTTTATGGAGAATCACTTAAAATAAATTATCTCTTTAACGGGACTAGACTCAATATTTATCCACTATTATAATTTTTATTCAATAAATATTCAAAATATTCAGGTTATCTTTCTCTAATTTTCTCATATTTCACTAAAATTTTTTTATCTTTACTCTTAATGCACCTAATTTGCTCTAAGTCAATACTTCTTTATCTCTTACCACAAGAAAAAAAAATTCCACAACTATTACAAAAAAAAATACCAAGGCAAATTTCATGTAATTTTGAAGTTTTGAATTACACCGTAAGAATATATATACGCCTAGATTTTCCTGTTGAAGATTCCAGGCAATGTACTATTGTTCCTAAGGAGGTTGCAGTTAGTTTAGTTGGCCACACTAATAACTAAAATTACGATAATAACTTATCCACAAATACTGGGAATTGGAATGCATCTTACTAATGTACATGCTTGATGAAAATTACCTTAATTTTTCTATCGAAGTTCCTCCTGTTCTTTTTCTTTCTGTATCTTGAAAGCCTTTCTTGGCGCTCCTCGTGGGCACAATTTTGAATGGTTGACATTCGAGGTGACTGAACAACAACAATTCATGTTATTAAAAGTCTGTCATGACATAGACAATAAGATGTTTATGCAGTTGTCCTTTTTTGGTTGGGTGAAAAGCAATTGTCCATTTGATGTTTGCATGCTCCGCCCCCCTATGTGATTGTATGCACAGGGGA